>OW121856.1:68419066-69019066 GCA_933228895.1 Platycnemis pennipes | reverse complement strand
TCAATTTCTTGAATTTCTTTCTTCAATTTATATATGACATTTCATCATCACTAAATTATGGTACTGCTAATGTCTGCACCGGGGTAGCTTTTGCAGTCCTTCATTTGATTCCTAAATCTACTTGCCATATGTTCTTCACTGTTTTCTTCAAATTCTTGAATTTTAAATGGCATTTCATCATCACCAAATTATGGTCACTGTCTGTCTGCACCTGGGTAGCTTTTGCAGTCCTTCACCTGATTCCTGAACCTCTGCTTCACTAAAATGTAGTATATTTGAAATCTTCTTCTGTCTCCTGGCATTATCCATGTTTATTTACTTCGGTTGTGATTTTTAAACGATGTGTTGGAGACCACTAACCTATGTTGTGTGAAGAACTCCAGCAGTCATTCTCCTCTTTCGTCTGAGTTTCCCAATCCATATTTTCCAGTTACTTTCCTTCTTGATCACTGCCAACGAGAGCGTTCCAGTCTCCTAAAATAATTCGGTTTTGTTCTCTTCTTGCCTTTTTTGTAACTTCTGCGATACCTTTGTAGACATCTTCCAATTCTTCATCATTGTATCCGGACGTAGCCATGTTAACTTGCACAACAATGATATCTGTAGGCCTGGTCTCTATTTTTACCATTATAATCCTCTCACTGTACTGCAGGAAACTCTTCATGTGAAGTCCTGCACTCTTCTGAGCATTATTTCTAATCCTGAATTAGCATTTTTTGATCCAGCATGAATAATTCGATAACTCCCACTTCAGAAGTTTCCTTCTTTGGGCATCTCATTTCACTGATTCCTAATATGTCGAGGTCCATTCTTCGCATTTCTACCTTAAGGTTCTCCAATCTCCTGCAGGTCCGAAGTGATCGCACGTTCCACATTCCTACCCTAAAATAACTATCATACTTGACTGATGTACTCTCTCGGGTTGTCCCCACCCAGAGATCCAAATGGGGGACTATTTATCCTCTGGAATATTTTACTTGAGAGGGTTCCATCTTTTCTTGATAAAAGAAAGTGGAGTAGCTGCGGCTCCTTGGGATAATAATGTGGTTTTCCGCTTGCCTTCCATAATGCAGTACTCATCATCATCATCATCATCATCATTGGTCAACAATCCTAGGATTGATTGGACGCAGCTTTCCACTCGATTCTTCTATCAGCAAACCTTTTCATTGTGATGTAATTCTTCTCTTTTACATCCTTCACAGTAGTTGTCAGCAGACTTCTCTTTTCTCCTACTCTTCTTAGAACTTCCTCATTACTTACTCGGTCGATCTCTTTAATCTTCAGCATTCTTCTGTAGCACCACAATTCAAATGCTTCTACCCTTTTCTTCTCCGCTGCTGTCATCGTCCATGCTTCACTGCCATAAAGAAACATGCTCCAGATGTATGTTCTGATGAACTGTTTCCTTACTTCCACGCTTGTATTTCCTGCTGTAAGTAGATTCTTATTTTGATAGAATGCCCTCTTTGCGTGGGCTATTATACTAACTATTTCTTCCTTGCTTCGTCCAACGTTGGTTACTCGGCTTCCTAGATAACAGAACTCTTTCACCTCTTCCAGTTTCTGTTTTCCAAGTGTGACGTTGGTATTGGCCTCTTTTCTCTTGCTGCACGCCAATATCTTAGTTTTCTTCTTTTTGATCTTCAGCTAATATCTGCCCATAGTTCTTTCCATGGTTGTTAGCATCTTATTCAGCTCCTTCTCTGTCTCTACTATGAGAGCTATGTCATCAGCGAACCATAGCATACTGATTGTTTCTCCATGGATGTTCACTCTAGAAAACTTCTCCTTGACTTCATTGATGGCTCTCTTGATGTAAACATTAAAAATTACAGGAGACAGTGCACAGCCTTGTCTCACTTCTTTCCTTATTTTTGCCTCTTCACAGCTGGGTCCACATTTAATCACAGCTACTTGGTTTTTGTAAAGACTGTGTATAATTCTTCGGTCATTGTAGGACACTCCCAATTCCCTTCAGAATTCCAAGCATTGAATCCCAATCCACGTTGTCAAAAGCCATTTCTAAATTCACAAATGCAATGAAGGTTGGTTTGTTCTTCTCCATTCTCTTCTCTATGAGCAGTCTAAGGGCCAATATTGCTTCCCTTGTACCCTTACTTTTCCTGAATTCTATTTGATCTTCATCCAGGAACTCCTCTGCTTTTCGTTCTATTCTTCTGTAGATGATCCTGGTCAGTATCTTCGATGCATGTGTCGTCAGGCTTATAGTCCTATAATTTTCACATTTCTCCACTCTCTTCTTCTTGGGAATAGGAATGATGATGTTTTTCTCGAAGTCCCTTGGAATTTTTCCTGTTGAATACATGTCGCAGATGGTTTTGTAGAGATGAAATAATGTCTTCTCTCCTGCATTTTTAATAAGCCTTATTTATCCAAAGGTCCCTTAATGCAGTGTCAAATTACAATCTTAATATCGATGCCCCCATATATCCTTTTCCACTTAGCTTTCCTCTTCAATAGCTTTTGTGCTGAGATTTTTTCCACTGTATAGCTCTTCCAGATATTCTTTCCATCTCTTCACTTTGTCATCATTTTCAATCAAAATATCACCATTCTTGTCCCTTATGGCATTGCATCTTGCGCCTTGTTCCTTGAAGTGGTTCCTCACTATCCTGTAGGCCGCTTCCACCTTTCCAAGTGCAAGGTTGCTTTGTACATCTTCGCATAGATTTTTCATCCACATCTCTCTGGCTTTCCTTGCTTTGTGACTATTTCGTTACTTATTCTTTTGTAGCAAAGCTGCCCTTCTTCAGTTTTTGCATTCTTTACTCTCTCCTTTCTTCAATCAAGTCTGAGACTTCCTCCATAATCCATGGCTTCTTCTTGGCCACTATTCTTCTTCCAAGAACTTCTTTTGTGGCTTCCTGTAGTCCACATTTAATGTTTTCCCAATGCTCTTCCGCTGATTTCTCATTCAGGTTCTCTCCTATGTTGTTTCCCACTGCTTTTTGAAATGCCAGCTGATGTTGAGCCTCCTATAGTTTTTCTACTTGCCATATATTCTTTGTTTTCTTCAATTTCTTCAATTTTAGATGGCATTTCATCATCACTAAAATATTGTCACTGTTGATGTCTGCCCAGGGTAGCTTTTGCAGTCCTTCACTTGGTTTCTAAATCTCTGCTTCACTAAAATGTAGTCTATTTGGCATCTTCTTCTGTCTCCTGGCATTTTCCATGTGTATCTTCTTCGGTTGAGATTTTTAAACAATGTGTTGGCGACCACTAACTTATGTTGTGTGCACAACTCCAGCAGCCTTTCTCGTCTTTCGTTTCCGTTTCCCAATCCGTATTTTCCAGTTATTCTTCTATCTTGACCTTCGCCGATGATAGCATTCCAGTCTCCTAAAATAATTAGGTTTTCTTCTCCTCTTACCTGTTTTATAACTCCCGTGATATCTTCATAGACGTCTTCCACCACTTCATCTTCATAGTCTGTCGTAGGCATGTAAACCTTCACCACCATGGTATGTACAGGTCTGTTCTTGATCTTCAATATTATTATCCTTTCATTGTACTGCAGGAATCTCTTCACATGCATTCCTGCACCTTTTCTGAGTATGATCTCTACTCCAGCATTGCCATTTAATGATCCTGTATGTATAATCCTGTAGCTTCCACTCCAAAAGTCTCCATCTTCGGGCCACTTCATTTCGCTGGCTCCTAATACGTCAAGGTCCATTCTTCGCATTTCTACCTTCAGGTTCTCCAGTCTTCATCAGGTCCAAAGCGATCTCATGTTCCATGTTCCTACCCTAAAAAGTGTATCACATTTGACTGATGTACTCTCTCGGGTAGTCCCCGCCCGGAGATCCAAATGGGGGACTATTTTACCTCCGGAATATTTTATTCGAGAGGGTGCCATCACGTCTTGATAAGAAAGAAAAGAGTGGAGTAGCTGCGACTCCTCGGGATATTAATGTGGTGGTTTCCCATTGCCTTCCACATCGCAGTACCACAGCCGTTCAAGTAAATATTACCAAGCCTGTAGTGAAATGAGTGTCACTGTATCGACCACTGTGGTCTCCACCTTCACTCATATGAAGGAGAGCTGCTGCCCTCTCCTCCGGGTGATGAGAAGCGTAATTATTGGCGGCCTCCTGTCGCCAAGTCATGGCATCTTCACAGGTTATGTATTATTTTGAGACCTATCTTACTCAGGAATAGACCAATAGCCCCTCGGAATGCAGTCGCTTTTTGTCCACGACTGCTTATTCGATGAGTAAACTCGCTTATCTCGCAGCTAATCTCTATATCTAGAGGTCGACCCACCATCTGCAACCCGGTGGACGCACTCGGTGGCTTTCAGCTCAGCCGCGAGAATGCAGTACTGCAGTCATAAAAGTAAATGTTACCAAGCCTGTAGGGAAATGAGTGTCGCTGTACCACTGTGGTCTCCACCTTCATTCATATGAAGAACTGCTGCCCTCTCCTCTAGGTGATGAGAAGTGTAATTGTTAGCAGCCTCCCATTGCCAAGTCATGGCATCTTCACAGGTTCTGTATTATTTTACGGCTTATCTTACCCAAGGATAGATCAATACACCCTTGGAATACCGTTGCTCTTTGTCCGCGACTGCCTATTCAACGAGTGAACTCACATATTTCACAGCTAACCTCTAAACCTATAGGTTCACCCACCATCCGCAAACCGGTGGATGCACTCAGTGGCTTTAAGCTTGGCCACGGCGAGCATCTTTGATTCTGAGAGCCAATTCATAAGTTCCTAACTGCTGATTTACTTCATAATCTCTATATTCCATTAAAGGGTCTCCATTATTTGTTCCAAATGGTATCACATCTTGCACTGTATTCATTATTTGATTGTTCACTATCCTGTGGGTGTCATACTCTTTTCCATATGTGAAGTTTTTCATGCATCTTGGCACAGATATTTCATCTACATTTATCTATCCTTTCATACTTAATGGATTTTTTCATTCCTAATTCTTTGTAGCTGAGTTGTCCTTCAGTTTTTGTATTGTATTTTTCTGTTCAGTCATTTCAATGACTTTTTCTGTGATCCAGGGATTCCTCTTCAAAGCTTCTTTGTCCAAAAGTTTCCTTTAGCTCGTTCTAATGTTTTTCCATCCCTTTTCTTCTGATTTTTTTTTAGTTGTGTACTACCGCAAATTTTTTTGCAATGCCTTCAGAAAGCCAGCCAATGTTGAGTCTCTCTCAATTTTTCTGCTTGCAACACATTCTTTACAGTTATCTTTAGTTTCTTAACCCTTTAACTACGAGGAAATTTTTTTTTGTCCGATTTTCTTGATTTTTACGTATAACTATTTACAGCACCTAAATGTAAATAACACAAAGTTTTAGCTCAATAGGATTCAAAATGGCTGAGTTATGGGGTGTGACCATATGGTCACGCTAGGCGGTTGTGAGGTCAATTTATTTCCAAATGAAAAAGTTTTATTTTATTATATTGAGGTTTGTTCATCTTACACAAAAACACCGAGAAACAATATAATTTAAATCATTAGTGATTTATTAATAATTATAAACTTGCTTTTAAAAACATGCACAAATATTTTCATTTTTAATTCAATTAGAACATTTCGAAATGCTAGAAAATACCCAATAAAACTCAGTCCGCATTACGAAGTCACTGAATATGAAAAAAAACTACGGAACAAAGAAATTATAAAAACAATTAAGCAAAGTACAAGTTTTAAAATAGCATAGGAAATTCATTGAAAAAGCTTTTAAATTACTGAATGAATTAGCTCTTATCGTGGTGTTATTTTGTGTGAAATTCAGTAAAGCACTCATTGCACAATCCAACGTTGCACTTAACACATTCTGAGCACGTCGAGGATTCACATAACGCACACAATCATCTTTTTCCACTCCCGCTTCGACAGACTAAAGGAGCTCAATGGACGGACTAAACGACGGACAGACCACCCAACCGCACACTGTCTACAACTTGGCTTGGATTGAACTGATAGTAACTGGCTTCCTTCCTCTACTCTTAGGAGCATTTTGGTACCTTGTATGGTATGTCTCAACAATTTATCTTCTCAATTGTAGCTGAGACATTTTATTTCCAGCTTTTTTGGCGAGGATCCATGCATTGTGTGTGGTAGCGTCGATCGTCCACGTAAAGAGAGGCCAACGCCACTTTTTACACCTAATGCCAATCCTGCAGTAGCTTATGTTCTGATCCATTCGATCAGTACCTCGCATAAATTTGTTGTACTCAGCAAATGTGCGTTGACGGGGAATGAGAATTCTTTTTCTCTGTTCCACTCCCATCATTTCACCTCAACCCTAAAATTTCCTCCATACGGCGTCCATTTGATTACAACAACTGAGTTGTCAACCCAGCATACTATTGAGATTTTGTCGCTGCTTGTAATCTTATGAAGAGACCCCCTTTTCATCTCCTTCATAGTTTTTACCGGAGTAATTGTGACACAACTAGATATTCGGTTTTCGTGGATCGTTACTGTACTTCCATATCCTCGCTCTTTCAGGTGAGTGAGGAGAGGAAATCCAGTAAAAAATATCAAAGTATAGCTGAAATGGCAGTACTTTCATTTGTTCAGGAAACTTATCAAAAATCTTGAGCATGGGTATGGCAGCCTTACCAAAATCACTCTTATACTAAGTGTTAGGATTAGAATGGGTACTTTCCCTGGCAAAAATCATATGACATCAGATAACCTGCTGGAGGTTTGATGCACCAAATCTTATATCCAAATCGGATCCTGGGATGAATTATTTACATACATGATGGCCAAATTACGGCACCATGACTTAAATGCTGTTCACTTCTAAACTTAGACATAAATTTGTCTGGCAAAATATCAAAGAAGGGCCTTAACTTACATTTCATCATTTGGATCCGATATCGTACTTTCTTTGCAGTGAGCAAAACAGCACATTTTGAGAAATATATATCTACGCATAGCATTACAAATTAGGTCATTGTTTCTCTTTTTTATTCCCAAAATGATCTTTTAGGAGCAGCGTAGTTGTATCCAAACAAGGGCAATATAGTGATGAAAGTTTTCATCTCTTCTATGCTTATATTTTGGTGTGGACATTTTTTTTGACGGGCGTACTTATTTGATTCGGCACAAAGAAAATGAACCATATTATCATCAACGATTGATTCAAATAATTCTACTGGAATCAAATTGCATTCTTTGGTGTACTCTGGATGAGGAAAAAAGGGATAGTTTTCTGCAGTCCCGCTGTATTCCATTCCTGATGCACCAATGTTTTCTTTCTCTTCTTCGCCATGAACATACTTTTTGTGGCCACATTTGGGTCTAGCATAGCTGCCGTCGTTGATACTTTGGACAGTACAACTTCTGCAGGACACCGGAGCTGTCGGTCGCTTAGATTATCAAACATACTGCCATCATCCTCATTGGCAAAGTCTTCGTCCGTGAGGTCATTTACATCTGTAGCCTTGATGTATATTTATCAACATCCTCATACTAGCAATATCAAGTCTACAAAAATATATTATTTAATTAAAAATAAGGTTGACACTTGCACATATATATAGAAACATTCAAATTAGGACAGATTGTATTTTCATGTGCAGAAAATTTTAAGAAAACAGTGACCCCTGATTTTCAAAACAATTGACCCCATAAGCACCTAGCATGACCATATGGTCACACATGTGAAAAACTACTTATAAAATATCTGCTATAGAAAAACATATAAAATAAGATATAAATACATTAAAATGAACCTAAATATGCTAATATTATTAAATAAAATACATTTAGTATAGTATTTCAGTAAGACCATAATTACGCAAGACGAAAATCCCTTAGGAGGAGCTTCAATGACACGAAAAAGATCTCACGACCTTGACAGCTCCAAAAGTTATGATAATGGTCTGAAAACTGCCTGTCATGCTTACAAATACCCTTCGCGATAATGTAAAAGCGTGTACGCAAGACGGCAGCCCTGCGACATTTTATTGTTTCGTGATTAAAAATTAACTTCTTACCGTAACCATATGGTCACGCTCGGTGTTAAAGGGTTAAATTTGAAAGATTCTCTTCATCACTAATTTGAATGTTATAATATTTTCACCCAGGTAACTTTTTCAGTCTTCCTCTTGGTTCCTGAATCTGTCATAATCATGTTCTTTATTTGAAATCATCTTCTGTCTCTTGGCATTTTCCAAGTGCAACTTCTTCAGTTGTGGTTCTTCCATCTTTCTATTTTTCAATTATGGGCCCCCCTCTACGGGGTAATTATACTCATTACCCTCATCAGTCATAAATTTTAAGAGTAGGACATCATGTTAAACTGTTATGTTAGTCATTTACTGGAAACGTGAGATGGGCATTTTTTTCTCTCATCATCATGGGTCAACAATCCTAGGATTGGTTTGACGCAGCTCTTCACTCGATTCTTCTATCTGCCAACCTCTTCATATTAACATAGTTCCTCTCTTTCACGTCATTTATGACCTGTTCTATATAACTCATATGAGGCCTGCCTTTTCCAATCTTCCCGTTAACTTTACCTTCGACAGGCCATCCTGTCTTAAGCTGTGGCCGATTAAGTTTCCCACTTCTTCTTTTGATATTTTTCATCAGTCTTCTCTTTTCTCCCACTTTTCATTGGACTTCTTCATTTGTCACTCGGTCGATCCATTTTATCTTCATCATTGTTTGATAGCACCATATTTCAAATGCTTCCACCCTTTTCTTCTCCGCTGCTGTCATTGTCCATGCTTCACTGCCATAAAGAAACATGCTCAGGATATACGTTCTGATGAAATTCTTCTTTACTTCTAAGATTGTATTTCCAGCTGTGAGTGGAATCTTCTTTTGATGGAACGCCCTCCTTGCCTGGGCTATTCTACTGACTACATATTTCTTTCTTGATTCGTCCATCGCTGGTTACTCTGCTTCCCAGGTAACAGAAGTCTTTCACCTCTTCCAGTTTCTGTTTTCAAGTATGACGTTGGTATTGGCCTCTTCTCTCTTTCTGCACGCCAATATCTTAGTTTTCTTCTTGTTGATCTTCAGCTGATGTCTGGCCATTGTCCTTTCCATGGTTGTTAGCATCTTATTCAGCTCCTTCTCTGTCTCTGCTATGAGAGCTATGTCATCAGAAAATCGTAGTATGCTGGTTGTTTCTCCGTGGATGTTCACTCCAGAACACTTCTCCTTGATTTCATTGATGGCTCTCTTGATGTAAACATTAAAAATTACGGGAGACAGTGCACAGCCTTGTCTCACTTCTTTCCTTATTCTTGCTTCTTCACAGCAGGGTCCAGATTTATCACAGCTTTTTGGTTTTTATCCAAACAGTGGATAATTCTTCGGTCATTGTACGACACTCCAATTCCCTTCAGAATTCCAAGCATTGAATTCCAATCCACGTTGTCAAAAGCCATTTCTAAATTCACAAATGCAATGAAGGTTGGTTTGTTCTTCTCCATTCTCTTCTCTATGAGCAGTCTAAGGGCCAATATTACTTCCCTTGTACCCTTACTTTTCCTGAATCCGATTTGATCTTCTTCCAGGAACCCTTCTGCTTTTTGATATATTCTTCTGTAGATTATCCTTGTCCATATCTTCAATGCATGTGTTGTCAGACTTATAGTCCTAAAATTTTCACATTTCTCCGCTCTCTTCTTCTTGGGAATAGGAATGATGATGTTTTTCTCGAAGTCCCTGGGTATTTCTCCTGTTGAATACATGTCACAGATGATTTTGTAGAGATGGGTTAATGTCTTCTCTCCTGCATTTTTTATTAGTACTGCAGGGATATCATCCATTCCAGAAGCCTTATTCATCCAAAGGTCCCTTACTGCTGCATCGAATTCTAATCTTAACATTGATGCTTCCATATCATCCTTTTCGTCTTCACTTTCCTCTTCAATCACTTTTGTTCTGAGATTTTTTCCATCGTATAGCTCTTCCAGGTATTCTTTCCATCTCTTCACTTTGTCCTCGTTTTCAATCAAAATTTCTCCATTCTTGTCCCTTATGGCATTGCATCTTGTCCCTTGTTCCTTGAAGTGGTTCCTCACTATCCTATAGGCCGCTTCCACCTTTCCAAGTGCAAGGTTGCTTTGTACATCTTTGCATAGATTCTTCATCCATACTTCTGTAGCTCTCTTGGCTTTGAGGCTTACTTTGTTCCTTATTCTTTTGAATGTAACTGTGTCCGGTGAGACGTAGTGGAATGATATCATGATAAACAACAAGATATGGCACTTATTTCACAGGTTTTTATTAGTGGTTAAGCATGACCTGATGATGGCTTAACCGCTGAAATGCGTTGTACCACTAAGTGCCTTATCTTGTTGTTTATCTTATTCTTTTGTAGCAAAGCTGCCCTTCTTCAGTTTTCGCATTCTTGGACTTTCTTCTTTCGTCAATCATGTCTAAAACTTCATCCGTGATCCATGGCTTCTTCTTAATAACTTTTCTTCTTCCAAGAACTTCTTTTGCGGCTTCCTGTAGTCCACATTAAATGTTTTCCCAATGCTCTTCTACTGGTTTCTCAGACTGGTCCTCTCCTATGTTGTTTCCTACTGCTTTCTGATAGGCCAGGTGATTTTGAGTTCCTTCAATTTTTCTACTTGCCAAATGTTCTTTACTGTTTTCTTCAAATTCTTGAATTTTAGATGGCATTTCATCATCACTATATTTTGGTTGTTGTCGATGTCTGCACCCAGGTAGCTTTTGCAGTCCTTCACCTGATTCCTGTACCTCTGCTTCACTAAAACATAGTTTATTTGAAATGTTCCTCTGTCTCGTGGCATCTTCCACATGTTTCTTCTTCGGTTGTGATTTTTAAATGATGTGTTAGTAACCACTAACTTATGTTGTGTTTATTACTGAATTACTTAATTATTGAAAATTACTGAATGCATTGGCAAAATTAGTTTTACACAAAGGACACTTGTAATACCTAATGCTGTGGAAAATTGCACTTCTCGAGTTGAAATGTGAATATTGAAAAATGGCATTGGCATGTATTAATGCACAATAATTGTTTTTTGATTCCCACATACGTTGTGTTTTATGAGCAACTATTGTCTCCATTTCCAAAATAAGGAGAAATTTGATCTGTATACGCGTATAGCATACGCATATCTCACTGAAAATCTAGAAAATAACGCTGAAAAACTAAAACCAGAATGAATGGCAATTTCAAGAGTCTTACATCTTTCTTTCATTAGTGTCAATCGATATTAAATTTGCAAATATGGGAGATGGACCCGAAAGCTGAATTATAGTGAAATAGCTTTCTTCTGCACAAAGCCTTCTTCTGTACTACATGTAACATACATGAAAAAATAAGGATAAGGCATTAAATCGAGTGATGGACACCATCAGAGATACGGTGAACTACATGCTTTCAAAAATACAAGTTCACTGAATGAGCAAGTCAGTCGATATGAACGTCAGTCGGCAGGCAGGAATTGAGAAGCATGTGGGGCAGAAAACTCAAGTCAAATATCACATTCAGCGAGCAACCCAATGGCTGGGTTTAGAGGTGAGGAAAAAGTTCTATTCATTTTCTAATCCCCACCATGTATAAAAATGTACCCATGCAGGGTATTTCATTCTGTGCGAAGTTTTCATGACAGAACAATTGCATCACAAATATTGAGTTAGGTGTTGAAAGAGTTGTCAATCAGATTTTAACTCAAGACCCTTCGGTTCATCGACGAACACTCTTACCACTGGGCTACTATGACCACTACGATAAGCAGTGTCATGTTGGGCTTAAATTTCACATAAGAGTAAAATTAAACGGTCCATTTGTAGCCTTGACTAAATGAGGACTTGTATTTTCACGTAAAAGTTGTCAGGTAATAAGCTAAAATGTTCATTTGAATGTTTGATATTCCACCAAATATACCATATTGCTAGTAAATCCAGCCTCCAGCAGTATAATAATAACGAAATAAAAATGACATTCATCCGCAACCCTTTGGATCTTTTATTTTGATGATATCTCGAGCAAACAAATAAGCTGTATCCCAACGAAAAATTCACTTATCGCGTAAATTCATAAATTTTCAACTGAGAAATATATTTCAAAGGGGTCAAAGCATGAAATAGCAAGTATCATTATATAAATTGTAATAACTTTGGAGCATGAACAGGCTACTGGGCGAGAGTGGTGGACATCCATCATCCTTTGCGTTAATTATTTCCCCCACTGTACATACTTTGTATTTTATTGATATTGACATACTTAAGTTTCGTAGGAAATTGTATGAACTTCATAATCGTATGGTTACATTCAATACGATTACCCGTAATGATAACATAAAAATTTATAACATTGTCTATTTCTTCGGCACTGAAAGATTGTCCTATTCATTTCATGCAGAAATCCACGTTTTGTGGTGTAAAATGTTAGTAAGGAATTATATTTATATGATGTTACCTTAGTAATTCTGCTTTGTGTGATAAGGTTCAAAGCAATTCAAGCACAAGCCTACTGCACACGATTCACACCAGTAAACGCTGGCTTTCCTTTTCCCGTGCTTTGTATACACTGACACCTTTTGGGGCTTTGCTTTCTTTTCAGCTGCGGTAATCCTCCTCGTAAAATGTCTCTATGTAAGCCGTAGAACTAAATTATCTAAAGAGTGATGGCCTAATGCACTTTGTCCGCCAGCAGTAGCATATTTCAATGATATTTCTTCTACCAGCTGTATACAAAAGGATAGGTGGTCTAATTTGTATTCACATTTTCCCTGTGAATACATAAGAATTTCAGACTGCTATATTCAATAATCTCCTAAACAACTTCATCATCATTGGTCGACAATCCTAGGAGATTGGTTTGACGCAGTCCTCAACTCGATTCATGTATTGGCCAACCTCTTCATATTGACGTAGCTCCTGTTTTACATCCTTCACAACTTGCTCCATATACCTCATACGACGCCTGCCTTTTCCATTCTACCCGGTCACTCTTCCCTCGACGATTGTCTTCATCAGGCCATTGTGTATTAAGATGTGGCCTATTTAGTTGTCCCGTCTTCTTCTTAAGGTTTTTAGTAGACAACTCTTCTCTCCCACTCATCTTAAGACTTCTTCGTCTGTCACTCCATCGATCCATTTTATCTTCATAATTCTTCGGTAGCACCATATTTCAAATGCTTCCAGCCTGGACTTCTCTCGGTTCCTGTTATTGTCCATACTTTGCTGCCATGTAGTAGAATGCTGCAGATGTAAGTTCAAATGAAATTTTTCCTCGCCTTCAAGCCTGTTTGCAGCTGTAAGCAGATTCTTCTTCTGGTAAAATGTCCTTTTCCATTTGGCAATTCTACTGGCAATTTCTGTTTTACTTTGTCCATCGCTGGTTACTTGGCTTCCCAGGTAACAGAACTCTTTAGAGACTCCAGAGAAGGAACCCCTGGGTTACACTGAATGTTGAATAATGGATATGTTTATACTGAACTCACCAAACTGTGGCAGCATTGCCATGTAAAGAACTATTCATTGTTCTTAATTCAATTTCTGCAGCTGTGACTGTAACATCACATGAGTCCAATTGTTATGTAATAACCTTAATGTTTCCTTGTTTTTGAATTGTGATTGGGGAAAAGCGGTTTCTTTTGTGTTCAAATTATGTTCTTTATTCAAACCTATCTTCAACCAGGCACTCTTTTTCTTTTCATTCTACATTTGTAGATGATCCAATTTAGTATGTGTTGCAAGTGCAAGGCTTTAAAATTTAGTAATTCTTCATGGGATACCTCAATGTCTCTTCTGTGTAAAATGGTATCTTTATAAGAATTTCCAATAATTCCACCGTGAGTCACACATTTGAAAAATAACACTTATTTTTATCCCTACGATTATCAGCTCTTGGATCCTTTTCTTCAGCATGCTTGATGATTTTTAGGTAGACATTCGAAATTATGGCGGACAGGTCAGAAGCATGTCTTGCTTCTGGGACCACTTCTGGGTCCAGATTTAACCACTGCTGTCTGGGTTTTAATACATGCCTCTCAGTATTTCCAGGCATTTGATTCAAATCAGCTTGATATTTCTCCAACCGTCTGTTGAAATTCTATGTAGCTATTAAGGTATTTATAAATAAGTACCCCAGTTTGCGGACAAGACTCAATTGATATTTGTCATCAAGAGTGTTCACTTAAACATCCTTTTACTGTAGAGTCGACAATACAAGTGTTTGAACAAGTCCAGTAGCCTAAATGTCTACATTGTTTATTTATTTCAATTTATTTCACATCGTCTGTTTTTCCTGGATCCAAGTTATAGTTGCGGGAACTACTGATTTATCTGCAGGGTAACTGCAGGATAACTGTAGGAGATACTTGCAAGCAATGCAATAATGAAAGCTTTAATAAACCACAATTTAATGCATAGTTAGGTTTAATTAAATTTCATTTATTTATTATTATATTTGTTTATTGACAAAATGCAAAATATGTCATTACAAAGTACTGAATATGCATATTAATCATTTTTTTCCAGGCAATCAACAGTATCCCCCTCCCACCCTTCCCTCTCCCACCCTCCCCTCTCCCACCCTCCCCCCTTCCCTCTCCCACCCTCCCCTCTCCCACCCTCCCCCCTTCCCTCTCCCACCCTCCCCCCTTCCCTCTCCCACCCTCCCCCCTTCCCTCTCCCACCCTCCCCCCTTCCCTCTCCCACCCTCCCCCCTTCCCTCTCCCACCCTCCCCCCTTCCCTCTCCCACCCTTCCCTCTCCCACCCTTCCCTCTCCCACCCTTCCCTCTCCCACCCTTCCCTCTCCCACCCTTCCCTCTCCCACCCTTCCCTCTCCCACCCTTCCCTCTCCCACCCTTCCCTCTCCCACCCTTCCCTCTCCCACCCTTCCCTCTCCCACCCTTCCCTCTCCCACCCTTCCCTCTCCCACCCTTCCCTCTCCCTCCCTCCCACCCTTCCCTCTCCCTCCCTCCCACCCTTCCCTCTCCCTCCCTCCCACCCTTCCCTCTCCCTCCCTCCCACCCTTCCCTCTCCCTCCCTCCCACCCTTCCCTCTCCCTCCCTCCCACCCTTCCCTCTCCCTCCCTCCCACCCTTCCCTCTCCCTCCCTCCCACCCTTCCCTCTCCCTCCCTCCCACCCTTCCCACCCTTCCCTCTCCCTCCCTCCCACCCTTCCCTCTCCCTCCCTCCCACCCTTCCCTCTCCCTCCCTCCCACCCTTCCCTCTCCCTCCCTCCCACCCTTCCCTCTCCCTCCCTCCCACCCTTCCCTCTCCCTCCCTCCCAACCTTCCCTCTCCCTCCCTTCCCTCTCCCTCCCTCCCTCCCTTCCCTCTCCCTCCCTTCCCTCTCCCTCCCTTCCCTCTCCCTCCCTTCCCTCTCCCTCCCTTCCCTCTCCCTCCCTTCCCTCTCCCACTCTCCCTCCCTTCCCTCTCCCTCCCTTCCCTCTCCCTCCCTTCCCTCTCCCTCCCTTCCCTCTCCCTCCCTTCCCTCTCCCTCCCTTCCCTCTCCCTCCCTTCCCTCTCCCTCCCTTCCCTCTCCCACCCTCCCCCCTTCCCTCTCCCACCCTTCCCTCTCCCTCCCTCCCCCACCCTTCCCTCTCCCTCCCTCCCTTCCCTCTCCCTCCCTCCCTTCCCTCTCCCTCCCTCCCTCCCTTCCCTTTCCCTCCCTCCCTCCCTTCCCTCTCCCTCCCTCCCTTCCCTTTCCCTCCCTCCCTCCCTTCCCTTTCCCTCCCTCCCACCCTTCCCTTTCCCTCCCTCCCACCCTTCCCTCTCCCTCCCACCCTTCCCTCTCCCTCCCTTCCCTCTCCCTCCCTCCCTTCCCTCTCCCTCCCTCCCTTCCCTCTCCCTCCTCCCTTCCCTCTCCCTCCCTTCCCTCTCCCTCCCTTCCCTCTCCCTCCTCCCTTCCCTCTCCCTCCCTTCCCTCCCTTCCCTCTCCCTCCCTCCCTTCCCTCTCCCTCCCTTCCCTCTCCCTCCCTCCCCCCTTCCCTCTCCCTCCCTCCCTTCCCTCTCCCTCCCTCCCTCCCTTCCCTTTCCCTCCCTCCCTCCCTTCCCTCTCCCTCCCTCCCTTCCCTTTCCCTCCCTCCCTCCCTTCCCTTTCCCTCCCACCCACCCTTCCCTTTCCCTCCCTCCCACCCTTCCCTCTCCCTCCCTCCCACCCTTCCCTCTCTCCTCCCTTCCCTCTCCCTCCCTCCCTTCCCTCTCCCTCCCTCCCTTCCCTCTCCCTCCCTCCCTTCCTCACCCTCCCTTCCCTCTCCCTCCCTTCCCTCTCCCTCCCTTCCCTCTCCCTCCCTCCCTTCCCTCTCCCTCCCTTCCCTCTCCCTCCCTTCCCTCTCCCTCCCTCCCTCCCTCCCTCCCTCCCTTCCCTCTCCCTCCCTTCCCTCTCCCTCCCTCCCTTCCCTCTCCCACCCTCCCTCCCTTCCCTCTCCCACCCTCCCTCCCTTCCCTCTCCCTCCCTTCCCTCTCCCTCCCTTCCCTTTCCCTCCCTCCCCTTTCCCTCCCTCCCACCCTTCCCTCTCCCACCCTCCCCCCTTCCCTCTCCCACCCTCCCCCCTTCCTCTCCCACCCTCCCCCTTCCCTCTCCCACCCTTCCCTCTCCCACCCTTCCCTCTCCCACCCTTCCCTCTCCCACCCTTCCCTCTCCCACCCTTCCCTCTCCCACCCTTCCCTCTCCCACCCTTCCCTCTCCCTCCCTCCCCTCTCCCTCCCTCCCACCCTTCCCTCTCCTCCCTCCCACCCTTCCCTCTCCCTCCCTCCCACCCTTCCCTCTCCCTCCCTCCCACCCTTCCCTCTCCCTCCCTCCCACCCTTCCCTCTCCCTCCCTCCCACCCTTCCCTCTCCCTCCCTCCCACCCTTCCCTCTCCCTCCCTCCCACCCTTCCTCTCCCTCCCTCCCACCCTTCCCTCTCCCTCCCTCCCTCCCTTCCCTCTCCCTCCCTTCCCTCTCCCTCCCTCCCTCCCTTCCCTCTCCCTCCCTTCCCTCTCCCTCCCTTCCCTCTCCCTCCCTTCCCTCTCCCTCCCTTCCCTCTCCCTCCCTTCCCTCTCCCTCCCTTCCCTCTCCCTCCCTTCCCTCTCCCTCCCTTCCCTCTCCCACTCTCCCTCCCTTCCCTCTCCCTCCCTTCCCTCTCCCTCCCTTCCCTCTCCCACCCTCCCCCCTTCCCTCTCCCACCCTTCCCTCTCCCTCCCTTCCCTCTCCCTCCCTTCCCTCTCCCTCCCTTCCCTCTCCCACCCTCCCCCCTTCCCTCTCCCACCCTTCCCTCTCCCTCCCTTCCCTCTCCCTCCCTCCCTTCCCTCTCCCTCCCTTCCCTCTCCCTCCCTCCCCCTCCCTTCCCTCTCCCGCCCTCCCTTCCCTCTCCCTCCCTCCCTTCCCTCTCCCTCCCTCCCTCCCTTCCCTTTCCCTCCCTCCCTTCCCTCTCCCTCCCTCCCTTCCCTCTCCCACCCTTCCCTCTCCCACCCTTCCCTCTCCCACCCTTCCCTCTCCTCCCTCCCACCCTTCCCTCTCCCTCCCTCCCACCCTTCCCTCTCCCTCCCTCCCACCCTTCCCTCTCCCTCCCTCCCACCCTTCCCTCTCCCTCCCTCCCACCCTTCCCTCTCCCTCCCTCCCACCCTTCCCTCTCCCTCCCACCCTTCCCTCTCCCTCCCTCCCTCCCTTCCCTCTCCCTCCCTTCCCTCTCCCTCCTTCCCTTCCCTCTCCCACCCTCCCTCCCTTCCCTCTCCCACCCTCCCTCCCTTCCCTCTCCCAACCTCCCTCCCTTCCCTCTCCCAACCTCCCTCCCTTCCCTCTCCCAACCTCCCTCCCTTCGCTCTCCCTCCCTCCCTCCCTCCCTTCCCTCTCCCTCCCTCCCTCCCTTCCCTCTCCCTCCCTCCCTTCCCTCTCCCTCCCTCCCTCCCTTCCCTCTCCCTCCCTCCCTCCCTTCCCTCTCTCTCCCTCCCTCCCTTCCCTCTCCCTCCCTCCCTCCCTTCCCTTTCCCTCCCTCCCTCCCTTCCCTCTCCCTCCCTCTCTTCCCTTTCCCTCCCTCCCTCCCACCCTTCCCTCTCCCTCCCACCCTTCCCTCTCCCTCCCACCCTTCCCTCTCCCTCCCTTCCCTCTCCCTCCCTCCCTCCCTTCCCTCTCCCTCCCTTCCCTCTCCCTCCCTCCCTTCCCTCTCCCACCCTCCCTCCCTTCCCTCTCCCTCCCTTCCCTTTCCCTCCCTCCCACCCTTCCCTCTCCCACCCTCCCCCCTTCCCTCTCCCACCCTCCCCCCTTCCCTCTCCCACCCTCCCCCCTTCCCTCTCCCCCCTTCCCTCTCCCACCCTTCCCTCTCCCTCCCTCCCCACCCTCTCCCTCCCTCCCACCCTTCCCTCTCCCTCCCTCCCACCCTTCCCTCTCCCTCCCTCCCACCCTTCCCTCTCCCTCCCTCCCACCCTTCCCTCTCCCTCCCACCCTTCCCTCTCCCTCCCTCCCACCCTTCCCTCTCCCTCCCTCCCACCCTTCCCTCTCCCTCCCTCCCACCCTTCCCTCTCCCTCCCACCCTTCCCTCTCCCTCCCTTCCCTCTCCCTCCCTCCCTCCCTTCCCTCTCCCTCCCTCCCTCCCTTCCCTCTCCCACCCTCCCTCCCTTCCCTCTCCCACCCTCCCTCCCTTCCCTCTCCCAACCTCCCTCCCTTCCCTCTCCCAACCTCCCTCCCTTCCCTCTCCCAACCTCCCTCCCTTCGCTCTCCCTCCCTCCCTCCCTCCCTTCCCTCTCCCACCCTCCCTCCCTTCCCTCTCCCACCCTCCCTCCCTTCCCTCTCCCACCCTCCCTTCCCTCTCCCTCCCTCCCACCCTTCCCTCTCCCTCCCTCCCACCCTTCCCTCTCCCTCCCACCCTTCCCTCTCCCTCCCTTCCCTCTCCCTCCCACCCTTCCCTCTCCCTCCCTCCCTTCCCTCTCCCTCCCTCCCTTCCCTCTCCCTCCCTCCCTCCCTTCCCTCTCCCTCCCTTCCCTCTCCCTCCCTTCCCTCTCCCTCCCTCCCTCCCTCCCTCCCTCCCTTCCCTCTCCCACCCTCCCCCCTTCCCTCTCCCACCCTTCCCCCTCCCTCCCTTCCCTCTCCCTCCCTCCCTTCCCTCTCCCTCCCTCCCTTCCCTCTCCCTCCCTCCCACCTTCCCTCTCCCTCCCTCCCACCTTCCCTCTCCCACCCTTCCCTCTCCCTCCCTCCCTCCCTCCCTTCCCTCTCCCTCCTACCCTTCCCTCTCCCTCCCTCCCTTCCCTCTCCCTCCCACCCTTCCCTCTCCCTCCCACCCTTCCCTCTCCCTCCCACCCTTCCCTCTCCCTCCCACCCTTCCCTCTCCCTCCCTCCCCTCTTCATATTCTCTCCATCTCTGCTCCTGAAAAGATATAAATTATCCTTAAACATTTCTTTTCTTTCAGGCCTGTTGCTTAAAAAGAAGATAATGCTACTTATCAGCAGGTCACACTAAGAAGATAAATGTTGATTCCTGGGAAATAGCTCACAGCATTTCCTGAGCAAATATGTGAATTACAATATCCATACAATAAATAAAATTTTGTATTTTAACCCTTGATCTTTTATTGTTTTGGTGTTTTTTATTTTCAATCTACATTGAAGAACCCATAGCAATCATCAGGGAAAATCTGGAATTGTCAGGGATTCCACCGTCTGTCACCGTAGTGAATAGAAGAAGCCCTGTCACATCGCTGAACTTTCAGTTCCTAATCTTGGTATAGTTGTGAATCAGTCGTTCAATGTATTCCTTTCATATCTCATAACCTCATACTTCAACTAATAGGAAAAATTAAAGGTGCCCATGTTAAACTATCCTGCTTTGAATATCTAGTTTAAGAAATAGCAATGTAAAATAAACAAATTCGGCAAAGATATAAACAATTCCGCATGGGGTATTAAACGACCCCACACGCCTACCTACATCACAAAGTGAGGTGTGCCTACTTAAGGGTTAATGCAATATTTGCCTAGTATGTGTTGTTCAGAAGCTTTTCACCTAGCGTGCTTGCAGCTCTAAAAATACAACACGTGGATTATTAAAGTACGATCACATGTGTAAACAAAATCTTACAAAAGATTATCTTCAATTTCCATATCCCCCTTTCTGAGACCATAAGAAGAGTCCTCCTCCCAACCCCACCTTTCATGCTTGACGTAATTATTGAATGGCTCCCTTAGCTCCCTCTTGAAACAATTTAGTTATGGTCACAGACCACCTCAAATATGACATTCCTAAATATGACCACGCCGTTGCTAATTGCCTCCTGTTTTCACTCGCAGTGGCACGGTAGAGTTTTGCCTGTTTATACAAATATTTTTACATTTTTGGTTCTCTCCTTCAAATCAAGGGGTTATCACCACATTAATCAAAATGTTATTCATTTATAAAGGTCACTTGTGCCATCCGATTTTGATCCAGTCCAACAACATGGCTTTGGTTTGTATCTTTTCGTGCAGCTTAGTGATATCTGTGCTGAAGTCCACCAGAAAATTGGCCATTAGCTTTCACTTCGATGCCTTTCCAGTAATCTTCAACTTCCCAGAACTACCACAACAGGATGCCTCTTCCTTGAAAATTAGACATTGTCAAATTGTAATTTTAGCAAAAGAAACACGTGGCCACGGAAATACGAAACACAGCCGTGAAAAATGTATTAAAAGTGTGTACAATTTGTGTGAGGGCTTAACTTGTGAAGGTTTATTATATTTGTTCATTAGGGCGGAGGTTCAATATATTTTTGCATTCTTGTAGCTTTTAATGCTTTGATTTCAGATTTAAAAATTTGTTGAGTTATGAGAAATTAAATTCAGCAGAAATTAAATATTCCGATAATAGGAGACCTTTTGCCAAATGGTCAGGGAAATTACTAAAGATTTCATGGGAAAGTCAAGGAATTTGAAAGATGGTTATCAGTAGCCACCCTGTAAGATGATAATTTGCACATCTATGGGGTGGGATTTAAACAGTGACATGCAGTCTGAGTGACTTCTGCCATTAATAAATTGTATTATGGAAAAAAATTTTGCATGATACCACATTATAATCATATAAGTAGGGCTGATTAATTAGGGCTGATGCATTAATTCCATTTCAGTTGCTAAGATTAATTTGCACTAGTATTTTCTAGTACTACGATTTTTAAATCAAATAATGAGTACGTAGGAATTTTGATCATTTGTCATGAGAACAATTTACTATTTTGATAATTATAAGAACCCAATTGCTTGAGACAAATTGAATCTTTTGAGACTATCACCTATTTTTAATTTTCTAATGGTATCGTCTCAACATATACTCAGTGGGATTCACAACATGGCTTGATGTAATGCAAATTGACAGGATGTGATTTTAAAATGCAGATGGTGTTTGTCACATGCCTCCAAAGTTTTATATTTACGGAGAACACCCGGTTTTAACTGACTAGAATAACTGAAACGAATACAAGTAAATATTAGAAACTTAAAGGACATCATGGCAAAAGTACGATCCATATTCTATCAAAATTCACTTTACATACTAATTTGTGCTTTTCATAATGTTATGAAAATCTCTAAAGTTAAGCTCGTCTCTGCAACCCTAAAAATGGGCTATCTTTCACCCCGGCTGCAAAAACTCATCTCACAATTAAATATTAAAAAAGTTTGTTACCTGCATTAAACGAAAGGCTAAATTATCTACATGCTGATATGCTCACCATGCATTTCGCTTCTTCCTTTTTTGGGATATCAATCCCCAAAGTCGAGTCTATAGACTTTTTGTATGAATAGTATACACAAAACAGAATGAACTAACTTGACAGACAGCATATTATTCCCCCTTAAAGTTATGCAACGCACACGCCTTCAACTTACCCAGGAGGGGCTAACCTGTTTAGCATGCTTCTAGCATATAGTGGCCGTTTATGTTTCCTTCAGTAAAATTACAATGACAATGCCTAATCCTTCAAGAAAGAAGTAGTATGTCGTGGTAGTTATGGGAAGTTGGGATTACTGAAAAGGCATCGAAGAGAAAGTTAATGGCCGATTTACTGGCGGACTCCAGTACAGGTATCACAAAGGTGCGCAAAAAATACAAACCAAAGCCAAGTTGTTGGACTGGATCAAACTCGACACTACAGAGACACTACTAATAAAATTCACAACTGAATGTTCCACAAATTGATGGGGCTTATTCCATGAACGTTAGCGACGGATATTAGTTTTAGTTGGTGAAATAAAGGACGAGAAAGACTGGCCGATAAACTTAATGGTAGAAAAATAATGAGAATTTCAATGTTTCTCCCTGACTGTCGTGATAATTCCCTGACTTTTCCAGAAATGCAAAATTCCCTGACAATTCCAGGTTTTCCCGGTTTTCCCTGACGATCGCCACTCTGTAACCTTGTATATTATATAATGGAGCTACCAAAATAGTATTCATAGCCATGAAAATTTTAATTTTCTTTCTCATGAATATTAAGATATGATCAGAAAAAAATTAACTTTTCAATAAATGGAAAGATAATTTCTTTCAATATACATATTATAATATATTTTCAAAATAACAGTTAAGAAGTAAACTAGACATATGAGGGTACTAAGTTGCTTCTCAATTCCACTCAGAAAATATCTCCCCTTGGAAATTATCCTCTTCCTCGTCAATGGACAAAACTGACAACTGCTCTTTACTTTGTTATTCCATTCAGTGTACCTACCATTAATATATTACATGATTCTCATGATTCTTTCAGTGTGGGCTGCAAAACATGAGTATGCTAACTGAGGCAATGAAAATGACCCTCCAATCCATGTTTAACAGACTTTTAGAAGGATAAATTAGCATTGTGGACGAAGTTACCAAATATGTACAGTTACACCCAAAAGTAAATGTGCATTGCTCTGCAGCGCCACTGCTCCAGACCCCATTCAATGGCCTACGTAAATATTTTAATGCTGGTAGAACACAAGAATATGGGTGCAGTAGTCCATACACAGGATAGAGAGAGCGGAGGTGAAGGCGTTGACGAAGTGAAGGGAAAATATTTTGTAGCTTATGGCCCATGCAATTTAACTGCAACCTCACAAACTCTTGTAACCTTTGAGAAAATCTTATTCGGGAAGCAGTGGCGGAAGACGGCTCCAATTCTCCAAGGAACTAGAAAGAATTGTCTACTTGAGAGGTGAAAAGAAGCACCTAGACATCCCATGGCATGCAGTCTACGAAACGCCATTATGAGTTTAAGCATGTTATTTAAACCTTTGGCTTTCCAATTAAATTAACCAAAAATATGCCATATTCTGATAACAATTCATGAAAAAATTAGGGGGCTATTTAAAAAAATTCCAGCATTTTGTGTTCAAGGGAGTGAGTTTTTGGGGGCCTGCAATATATCCCCACGTCACAAGAAAAGGAAATAAATCCAAGTGTGGGCTACCCACCTTTAGTGACAAAAGGGCTAATCTGCTTGAAATTACAGTTTGGTAAATGAGATACATCCATTGGTAAGTTTGTCGTCCTGTTCATTCACATATGGGTCATTCCACCTCAATTCAACAAACGTTTGTCCCTTAGGGTCTCAGAGTTTGATAAAAATTGGTGTATGGGAACAAAATCAACTCAAACTGAATACACTCAAACAGTTTTGAGAAAAAAAAATTTTTGAGCGAATTATGCATGTTTTAATTTTTTCGCATTTTTAGCAAAAACCCGAGCCTTAAATCATATTATCACTTATATCTCCGCTTGTAATGGTCATAGAGCAATGATTAATTGCTCTTTTTAAAGCTAAATCTTTATTACATGCAAATATATCAAGAAAAAATTATTTTCTTCTAAACCCTTTTGTTGTTAGTTACTAATGTTTAAAAAATTGTTTATAAACTTTTCTCAAATACTCCACCTCAGAATCGGAATAAACTTTTTTTTCGTAATCTAAAAATACACAGCTAACTATTCCAAAAATAAAATTTAGTGGCAATTCATAAATGCGTTTTTTATAAATATTTAAACTAGAGGTGGGTCGAATCCACTTTTTCCTCGAATCCGAATCCCAAATCGAATCCAACTAAGATTTGAATCGAATCCTGAATCTACCTTTCCGTTTATGAACATTGTGATGACAGGAATGTTTCCTTTTCAAATAGTTATCATGCAAAGCAAAAGTGAATGCATGTGCAGTAAGTGTTTGTTATATCTGCAGTTTAATAGACAACATAACACTACAAAAAAATCTAAATCGAATCTGACCATATTATTAATATTTATTGCTGAAAAACCAAAACAAATTAACTCATTCAGGATACACTAATGTGTTTCCAACAAAATTATGCTTTTTTCATTTTGTTCCAATTTACACATAGAACAAAAGAAATTTCACATGATCACTCAGTAGTTGAAGACTACATTTTAAAAAAATATTTTTTTCTTTAAGATAGTATACATTATTTACGTTTGACCTTCTTTAGCAGTAAAAAAAATTCTATATTATTTTAAAATATCGACCGTATTTACGCGTGTAAGCCGCGCACCTTTTTTCCCGAAACGCCGGAGAAAAAATGGGGGTGCGCGGCTTATACGAATCCTCCAGATTGCGTGTTAGCCGCGAACCATTATTCCTCAGATTCCTGTTGTTTTCTCTCCTAAATTTCGCATTCTGTCTAGTAGTAGTGGTATACTTTTGGCAAATGTAGGCGTCCCGTGTGACATTCTCCATTTTTTCCCACGCATCTCGGCCTATGGAGAAAAAACCCAAGACATGTATTTCTTTATTTTGCTCTAGTAGCACCAAAAAAATTTTCATCTCATTTCGTGTCCTGAGTTAACAATACTCTCCTTGTCACCATCTATCGCACATGTATTCAATTCGAGGATATCGATCCCTAAGCCGCAAAATTTGAAAATCTCCGATCGGGATCTGAATTTATACTGTCTTCGGATCTGAAATGAAAGATCCCTGGGTCTTTGGATTAGACCAGACCATCCCTAATTTTTTTGTGACATTCATAAATCTAATATAATCAATAAAAGTATACAAAAGTGAGTATATGTCAAGCTTTTAAACTGAATGATAACATTTTTGATGCGATGACTGAAAGAAAATATTAAACTGAGATAAGGATCGAATTTCCTTCATGGACAATTGCTCTTGATGTCCACCTGATCCGGCTAATGCTGACTACCCGTGTGGCATTCTACATATTTTTTTCTCATGATACAGAGGTTATGGGGAAAAAAGTCATCTTTTTTATTTTGCTTCTAGTTGCATGGAAAAATTTTTATCTTATATCGTGATCTGAATTACACAACCTCTCCTTGTCAATATCTACCACACCTACAATCCAGAACCAATTTTACTCTGTGTCTTTGTATCCAGAACCGATTAAAATGAAAGATCCACCGATATTTGGCTTGACAGATCCAATCTGACCATCTCTAGTATCGACAGTATCAGTATCGACAAAGGCGATCGACTCTTGATACCGATACCAATCCACAAGATTCGGTGGTATCGAAAATAGGTATGGAGAATCGACATATCCCTAATTAACTATAAAGAAGATATTTGCAACAAGCAATGGAAAATATGTGTAAAGAATATTAAGATTTGACTACATATATATACAGATGAGCATCTTTAATCCGGCACAGTCGGGACCGAAGTGATACCGGATTAGGGATTTTGCCAGACTATGGGTCATGCATGGCAACTGGTCTATTTCTGACGTACGGGATGTTTCCATTGAAAGGAGTCAATTATTTATAACAAAATATATTAGTTTACCATTTACTAAACATTATTTTAAAAAGAGTTACTGAGAATAATAAGAAAGAAATGGTTTCTTAATACATTAAGTTATTATTTAAAATTATCGAAGTTGCGCAGTGAGTGAAAATAATGGAATCTAAGCATTGTGCATATTGCGGCACATGTAAAGGTTTCATATTTTTATTGGAAAAGGGCATAAAATTGGTATTTCTTATGCTGTGCTTTGCGTAACATAAATTCCTACCGCGCTCGATTTGTTATCTGCTGCTACAGCGTGATGCCAACGCATGGGTGTCATGTATACGGCCACCCATCTCTACATCGCCGCAGGCGACCGGACTGGATTTTTCTTTAAAGACCATCATCAA
Organism: Platycnemis pennipes; assembly: GCA_933228895.1. Taxonomy (NCBI): domain Eukaryota; kingdom Metazoa; phylum Arthropoda; class Insecta; order Odonata; family Platycnemididae; genus Platycnemis; species Platycnemis pennipes. The sequence goes on along the minus strand of OW121856.1, from coordinate 68,993,013 downwards.
TAGTAGTCTTCCTTCAACAATTTGAGGCTGATCATCTTCATCCCCACTCGGATTTATTGTTATTAATTACCATTTCAATGATTTCATCATCCATGATATGTTGTGTGGTGAGAATAACGTGGCCGCGAACTATCCTTTCGTATAAATTAACCAATTCCATTTCCTTTAATTCAGGGTTATGGATGATGTTTGCAAACTCCATCATCATATTTTTATCCTCAGATACATGAAATTTTTTAAATCCCCACTTATTTCATCTATATCAAACCTAAAGCAGGCCACAATTTAAACCACGCGTGTTTTAGAACGGACGGTGAAATGCTATTGCCTACACGTGAAATTTCCTGCATCACGTCTTTTGGATTGATCACGTCTATTTCTGAAATAGTTTATCCTGCTCTACTAGCATTTGGCCAGAAATACTAACTAAGCCCTTCACTTTGACGCAATCGAAACCAGGCTATCTAAATCAGCACTTAAATCTTCTTTCATAGTTTTCCTCTCTGGCATCTACTTCTTCGTGTCACTTTAACTGCAAAATTTTGATGATTTTTCTCTTCTTAATTTGTTTAGTTCTTAATGTGCTTCTTCAGCTTCTTAATGTGCTATATTGTTGAAGATCCCACGTAGTATGTTTCAGTCAAATGCTTTACTAATGCAATGGCATCAAGCTTTTTCACAACTTGCACTTTTTCTGCGATGGTTTACGTTTTGTGCTGTTGCTACAACTGCATGGATGAGACATGTTTTGGGTTAAACATAAGAATATAACCAATAATTTTATCAAATTACGTCTAGTGGTCAATCAAAAATGCACGCGCCATTGAAAGTGGCCTATCTGTAAATTAGTCTTAGTACGTCTCGGCGATGCCTTCAAATTTATGTTTATTTCAAGTTCCAGAATAATTCCGGTGTACACGAAGTACCAGAAATTAATATGCTTAAATTGTCGATTGTCGAAATGGGAAAATTAATGTTAAGAATGGTATCTCGGTATTAATATAAGAATAATATTTCGGCAGGTTATGAAGCAATGTTCCGGTTAAAAATGTTTCGGCATTTTCCACTACGTATCAGGTCATGGCAAAATTGCCGGATTATGGGTGCTCCTGGATTAGGGGTTCCCAGATTAAGGGTGCTCAACTGTACCATTGGTTAGAATGGAATTTAAAATTGAAATTCAAGTTGTATTCAATAAATCTTTAATTGTTGTAAATTATAATTACATAATTATGTTAGGATTGATATCCATTTATTATAGTACCTCTCTTATTTTTTAATGCAATATCTATACACAATATTGCTGCTTGCTATATCCCAGATAGCAAAGATGCAATCGTATGCTTTTCATATCAGGATAGTATCCTTTGACAAGAAAGATTCGCGTATACCTAGAGTCATTTCGTCAACGTATATCATCGATTGGCCAACTGTGGACGAACAAGATATCGACCATGCAAATGTCATCTACGAATAATATATGAACCCTGGTAGCACAGTGGATATTCCTTACAGATATAGAATAGCAATCATGGGAAGGCATGTCACTCTTGAACGCTAACGAGTATTTTAAGGAAAACACTTCCTCGACTTTTCCATTTCAGGGGTCTCGAAGTTCAATTGTGTTTAGTAGCATTCATCCATCGCATATGGTGCTAAAATAAGTTAATGATGATATTAAGCTGTTCGAGTAATAATCGATTATTCGTTCTCCTGTGCAAAAAACTAATGAAAATATTTATTCGGACATCAGTAATTCGCTAAGTGGATTCCTTCAGGCCGGAACATGGAAATGTGGCAATGCTGAGTGGGGGTCCTATAGTTTCAGTTTGGAAGCATGGCAACGTATGTGCAACACCAGTCCGTGTGATTAAAAATGCATACTTTCACTGGTTAAAAAGCCCGAACTCTGCTTTCTTTATGCATGTAGTGGTGGCTTAAGGTAAGTAAAATATATATGTATAATAAAAGCTATAGCTTTAAGAAATTTTCGGTAAGTTGAGGGTGGAAAATCAAGATTATTTCTTCTAAAGCATTGTGGCTATGAGCCGACCGGCCATTGCCGGAGGAAAATTTAGAGGACGAAAATGCAATGAAGATTATTTCTATGGCATTTATAACATATTCTGTTCTAATGGTTATGATATTATTCTTGATTTAGCAGTTATCGTTATTTATTCATTTGGTGGGCCTTATGAATAACTGGTGTAGTTATGTGGCATTATGAATTTGGTTTATTACTGATTAAACAACGGTCACCCCATATCTCTTGAGTATTGAGATATTAGACCAGAGTAAGAATCTATGGTATTACTAATATTTTTTAGAAAGAATCATTGATGTTCTACATTTAGCTTTGATTAGATAAACGACTTTTTATTCCAAAAACTTCTCTTTTTTTAGTTAAAGATGCATTGGCGTTGTTGTGCACCAGGTTGCAAAAGCAACTACCTATCCATGAAGTCAAGGTTCTTTTTGCTGGATACGGGCAAATTAGTTTGCATAACAATTGTCTGGGATATGATGTATGCCATAATGATGGCAAGAAGAGTGATATCAGTCCATTTCACCCAATTTTCAGTGAATATAAGCTCTTCTCCATCAACATAATCATTCAGTATGAAAAGGATGACGAACCATGAATCGCTCATTGTTCTTTTACGGCTGTGGTTAATTCCTTCTCTCGTGTGTCTGGAGCAGTTCGTTGAGTCTCAGTGAATTGTGATTTTGGTGTCGGGATTGTCTTGTGAGAGGGTTTGCTCAAGCCGTATTTTGAAATATTCAATGCAATGGCATTACATAGGAAAGACAGTGCTTTGCACGAGGAAGAAATTTTGTTAGATCTGAGTGCCGGTAATTTATCAGATTTGCCATTAGGGTATGATGATGATAGCTATGAGAGCGGAAGTGATTCCGATATTGTAGTGAAGATCAGAAATAGAAAATCCTCTCCTCTCTTGATAAGTGAAAGTGACTCCAATAAGAGTGCAAATGAAGACAAGACTTCACCAGGAATCTCTAATACATGGGAAAAAAATAGATTCTGAGAGGGATGTAGAGCAATTTTTGGGCCAACCTGGAGTAAAACGTGTACCAGAAAATTCTACCAGTGTCCTTGATGTAGTCTTCACTGTTTTCTGCCGATGACTTGTTCGAATTGATGTGCATTCAGTCAAATCTGTATTACCGTCAAAACCAACATAAATACAAAAAATCACCAAAGACGGGAAAGTGGTCTGACATAACCATTACTGAAATGAAAAAAAATTCTTTGCTATTTTGATTCTCATGGGGCCGGTGAGGAAAGATTCACTGAAGGAATATAGGAGCACTGATCCTTTGCAACGAACATATTTAGAGAATTACTGATGAGAAAGAGACTTGAACATATTTGGAAAGCGTGGCACTTCAGTAATAATGAGAAAATCTTGGACAGGATGAACAGACTATACAAAATAAGACCAGTCTTGGAATACTTCATTAAAAATTTTCAAATGTATATAAACCAAAGCAGGAGTTATCTCTTGATGAAGCAATGATTTCATGGAGAGAAAGATTAAAAATTGAAGACCTATAATCCAGAAAAAATCATTAAGTATGACTAGGGACATGACATTTTCGCGAAACGTTTTTTGCGACAGGATTCACGAAATAAGCGACTTTAGGGTTTAATCACGAAATTAACCGTGTCTTCTTTGAAACGCGATTTTTTTAACGAAATTTGAGATATTTTGCTAATGCCAAATTTTTGTAGCATGAAATATTTTCTTTAGTGATGGCCGGATCGGATCTTTCATATTTCTCGGTTCCGGATTCGGATCCAAAGACACGGAGTAAAATCGGATCCGGATCGTAGATTTTAAATTTTCGCGGCTTAGCGATCGAAGTGCCCCGTGAATGGAATGTAGGTGCGGTAGATATTGACAAGAAGAGGATGTGTAACTAAGGTCACGTAATTAGATGAAAACGTTCCCATGCAACTAGCGGGAAAAAAAGGATGTCACGCGGGTAGCCTACATTGGCCGGGATCAGGCGTACAACGAGAGCTAGTGTACTGTGCAAAGTTCGATCCCAATCGCAGTTTAATTTTTTCTTTCAGTCACTGCATCGAAAATGTTATCATATTCAATTTGAAAGCATTACATCTGAATACTTACTTTATTATACTTTGTTGTTTAAATTAGATTTACAAATGTACCACTCATAAATTAAGGATGGTCGGGTCGGATCCAAAGATCCACGGGTCTTTCATTTCGTTCGCTACTGAAATCATATCCAGGGACAGTAAAAATTCAGATCCGGATCGGAGATTTTAATATCTCGCGGCCTCATGATTGATGCGCCCCGCAAATGGAATGTACATAGGTATGGTAGATACCAACAAGGAGAGGTTAAGTAACTCAGGTCACGAAATGAGAAGAAGATTTTTTCCATGCCACAAACGAGGAAAACAAAATAAAAAATACTAGTCTTTACCTTTTATTCCATATGTGTGAGAAAAAAATTAAGCCGAATGTCATGCAGGTCACCTACATGCGCCACATTCCCGTGAACCTATGAGAGCGTAGTTGTTAAAAATGAGGGCTAGTGTACTGCCAGTCGCGAGTTCGATCCTTAACACTACCTAAGAATACAGCCGTGCTGTATTCCTAGGGTAATGCTAGTAGGCTGTTAAAGTAAATTATCAGAAATTTCATTCCAAATTATAAGTAAAAAAATAATTAAATTAGGCGAAAGGAAATGATTGGAAAAAAATTATATTACAGAATTAAATCGTGGTATCATTACGTTAACTTTACAGTGTATTTTTGAGTGACGCATTTGTAAATCTAGTTGAAGCGATAGAAGTACAAAAAAGTCAGTATCCACACACAAAGGCTGGAAATGAAGGATGATAAAGTTTTTTATTCAATGGTTGAAAGAAAAATTTTGAACAGCGTAAGAATAGAACTTCATTACCAGCAGTCCACTACTCCACTCTGTTATTGTTATTACCATTATCTCATTAATTTGCCTTTAACTTAATTTTGCCTACTGTGTTTTTTATGTTGCGTAGGGTAGCCATTACTTCTGTATTGGATCTCAAATGTATGTACTATTAACCGATTGTTCACATTGGTATGAAGTCTTTATTAATAATATTAAAAAAAAACCTTCCTTTAAGACTCCTTTTTCCCAACATTAAACACAGCTTTCACCTTTTTAAAATGATTTTATTTACCGTATTTGTCATTTTTAAACACCGCTTTTGATGATTTTTATTTACCATTTTTCAGTGTCCCTAAGTATGACTTACTAGTTTGTAAGGTTTGTGAAAATGATTCTGGCTACATCAGTAATTTAGAAATATATTCCACCAAAGGAAGAAAATTAGAACAAACCATCCTTTCTCTTTTGAAGCATCATCTCAATCTTTGGCAACACGTATATCAAGATAATTATTACAACAGCGTAAAAATAGCAGAACTGCTCCTTGATCAGTGGCGGATCCAGGGGGGGGGCACAGGGGGCAATTGCCCCCCACCCCCCCCGAGAAAAAAAACGAAGAGGTAGTCAATCAAGTATGAACTGAACGTCTTCGTCAAGTTACCGAACATTGTGAAAGGCTGAGGCCTATTATTAAAACCATTTTCTTGCTTGGACGTCAGAACATCCCTCTAAGGGGTCATAGGGATGACGGCCCCATTAATCCTCTGGCCGTAAAAGCTGTAAACTGTACACCAAGGTAATTTCAAAGCCCAGTTGCAGTTCAGGGTAGATGCAGGTGACAAAATACTTGAGGAACACCTAAAAAGTGCATCTTCCCGTGCTACCTATATTAGTAAAACTACTCAAAATTTATTGATAGAATTTTGTGGGGAAGAAATCCTAAAACGAATTCATGAAGCTAAATATTGGTCAATATTGTTCGACGAAACACCTGATGTGTCTCGCAAGGAACAAATTGCCTTAATTGTAAGGTATCTGTACAAAGAAACTATAAGGGAAGATTTCATTGCATTCATTGATGCCTACAAGTCTGCTGTAGATATGACTGATGTGCGATTGGCAGAAAAGACGGAAACAAAACTTACTGGGAAGACTCTTGGTAAAATAGTTGTAGAAAATGTGAAAGAACTGGGTTTAGATTTGAGTCTCTGTGTAGGAATCGGTACAGATGGAGTATCTGTATTGACTTCGGAAGAAGTCGGTAGTGTCACAGACATCCAAAGAGAGGCGGTCAATGCAAAACGGCTACCATGCTTCAACCATGCCTTGAATAATTCTCTTTCGAAGTCAACTAAAATCCAAACCATCAAAAATGCTGTAGGAATAATAAAGGAAGTTATTTCGTTTTTCAATCAGTCATCCAAAAGAAATGCCATTATGAATTCATTCTTAGGAGGTCAGCTTGTTAGTCCTTGTGAGACTCGACGGGTGGAAAGGCACAATGCTGTAATTTTATTTTACTTTGCCTTACCGGAAATAGTAGATGCCCTCACAGAAATAAGTGAAAGGAAGGAGTCTGAATCGGCCAAAAATGCTGCACTATACATTAACTCAGTGATTAACACAGATTTTATTTTGTCATATGTTTGATTGACATTTTGAAAAGAACGCTTCCTCTGAGTAAGTTACTGCAAATGCCAGCCGTAGACCTAAACAAAGCTTCTAATGCTGTACAAGATACTCTGACACCTTTGAAGGACAGTAGAAAAAACTGCAATGAGTCCTTTACAGAGATATATTGTGAAGCCAAAATCACTGCCGAAAAGCTGGGAGTGCAGCTAGTAATGCCAAGAATCGTGAAGAAGCAACGTCACAGAGAAAGCCATGACTCCGACAGAATTGTAGACTTTTACAGAAGATCCATGTGGCCCAGTCCATATCGATTCAGGCAGCCAAAGAAAAAATCTTACCTTCATAGTCTCAGATGTTATTGAATTTAACATATGTCAAACTTCAGGACGAAGTAAGTAATACGTATATTTTAGTTTTCCCCAAAAAAATTTTTGGCCCGAGATACAGTCCACCGAACATGGGCCCGCGAGCGCTATTTTTCAAATGTGATTTTTGACAAAATACTAAAATGCTCATATCTCAGGAACGGTTCAAGATATTTTGCTCCTTTTTGTTTTATATGAAAGATAATAATTTTGTGATTAAAATGATATCCTTGATTTGAAAATGTGTGTCCACATTCTCTTGCTGCAATTTTTTTATTTTATTTTTTTTTAATTTAAAAAAATTGTTTTTCTTAAAAACGCCAATCCTAAAAATTTTTATTTTTTTACTGTTTATCGGCACCATAGAGTACTACAATCCCTGAAAAGGAGAACTTCCACTTTTCAGTTTAACAGGTTTTATAAACAATTCGAAAAATTTCCAAACATTAAGCCAGTTTCCATTACCACATTCTCAGATATTGGTCACATAAAATCAAAATCTCTAGTCTTACTTGGCATTTTTTTCTTCTTAAATATGGGTAACAGACGCAAGTTTCAAACATCAATAGCTTTCAAAATATATGTGCAGGTTAAAAAATGTACAGGTTCCGAAGCATACTTCTGTGCACTCTGCTTAGAACTGAATTTAGTAATTTAATGAACTAAAAATTTGTTCAACCGCATCAGTATCTTCCTTTGATATTAAGTGATGTCTTTCTGTTGAACCAATAGGAACTGGGGCACCCAAAATTTTCGAAACATCGCGAATTGGAAGTGAGCACTGGTGGTGGTGTTGCTGTCTTTCATCTGGGAATCTATAACCAGCAGCCGGTCCATGTGGCAGCATAAAGTTAACAATGATTTCACTTAACTCACAACTAATATCTATAATCTCTGCAATCCACCAGTCACAGTCATACACACAGGCCACAAACATTCCTTTTTGTAGTTCGTGAATTTGAATATTCTCTTGGCATTTATGAGATCTTGGTTGGACAAATGAAATTTCTTCTTTTTTGCTCTTTAAAGTTCGTGCAATATAAGTTCGCCCATCAATTTGAGTCCAGACATGTGTCTTCTGAATTCCTTTCACAGGGGTAGTTTGGTTCGACCATTCTTTTATTTTCTGCTGGTGGAATTCTTCAACTTCCTCTTTGGGCAACAGGATCAGGTTTATTGATGTGTATGACTGCACCACTCTTGTAAACTCCTTGGCATTCTGAATTGCAGCTGTACTTGGGCTGGAAAGATTATGTTTTGTTGCATGGTGCTTCAGCAGGCCTTGTACACCATCACAGGGCCCCTTACCATGTCCAGTAGCACTGTATACCCACTCCATTGGAACACGAGACTTTGCAAGTTCAAATAGTTGGTAACGGTTTTTGAAGTGACTAGGGGCACCATCAGAATTATGATCTTTTCTACCTGTGATTGCAGTGGTTAAATGATTTTGTGTATTGCCAACAATGCATGTGCTGAGTCATGTCCTCTGTCATCACTTATAACTGCAACACTTGTGGTCTTGTTCTGAAAATGTCACTCCTGTAAATATTGAAACTTGGTCATTACTCCAGTGATATCCTTGAACTTCTTGTGGTAGAACCACAGACCAGTTCTCAGCAAAATCACAGTGAAGCACTAAACATGCAGCCTCTACCCATCCCTTCACTTCTGCAATGTGTTCTTGTTGCAATTTCTTCAGATGTTGGTGTGTTACTGCTTTCACTGTCCACCTCCCAAGTTCGTCTAAGAAGGTATCAATGGCAACAGTTTTCTTAATGAGTTTATTTTCTTCCCATGTTGCATATGTAACTTCAGAAGAGTTATCTGCTACACTATCCAGACCAAGTGTCTGTAAGTCGAGTCCCCCCTTTCCAGGGCAGTCACCACAGTCCTGAAACAAACATATCTCTCGTTCTATGTCACAGACCACTAACGACTTCACATGTCCAACCAAGGTGTCATATGTCATATCTTCAAGTAAGTTCTTCAAAGCTACCACACAGTTTAAAATTTGCACAGTACAAACATAAACAGACATCTCTAGGTGGATGTGGAACAACCCACTTAGGTCGTAATGCATAAAATTTTGATCTTCCAATATAAGGGTGTCCACTAAAGTCAAAATATAAAATTCAAGCATAATTCAAGGTTTTCAAGGCTAAATTTATAAAAATTTCCAGGCTAATATATCGCGGTTCTTGTACGAGTCAAAAGTGATGTTTTTCAAGTTCTATGTAGAATATGGATTTTTTGTAGTTTAACCCATAGCATAATATAGATAAAGTAATTAAATATGTAGTTTTATTGGTAGTAAGAGACTCTCTTTGTTGGTTTGGAAAGATAAACTACTTGTTTATTGAAAACCCACTTTCTAAATTAGCATTTCCATGAGAAATTACACATTCTTCTACAAGAGGAACTTAAAAGAACCCACTGGCTAAAGCCTTCTGCATTCAACCACTGTTCTTGGAATGATGATTTTGTACATTAATAGCCTCAATTTTCTGTTCACTCAGAATCAGAATGTAACATTTTTGTAACGGTAGACTAAAAAAAAGTGAAATCATAACAATCTTTAGTATCCTACACCATCTTTTTCTAACAAAAATTAATGTAATAAAAATCCTAATTCAAGTAAGCGCATCCTGAATATATCTAACAAACATCAGCAATTAGATTTCTCAAAAAATTATAGAAAAGTTTGTAAAAAATATATTGCAAAGCCTACCAGAAAGCCAACTACATTGTACTTACAGTAAAGTATCCGATCACATCAAATGTGCAGTTAAAAGAAACATTATAAGTTCATTTCATTAATAAAGGAATTATTTTCCAATTATTAATCAAATCCTTGAATGCTTTCAAAATCTTTTTTAGAAAAAAAAAATTTAATGCGGCCAAGAGATCCCATTTATGGAATATCCGGGGATTCCATTTTTAAGACGAAAAAATTGTTATAGAATATTTCAAGCTGCTAAACTAGTAATTTTGCAATGTCTCATTAACAATAACCTTTGAAATGAAATTTGAGAATTTTCTACTCCTAAGAAGAGGTTGTGTAACTCTGATCTTGAAATGAAATTAGCCTTTCATCATGCTACTATAAACAAAATTTAAAAAAAGTCTCAGATTTTCTCTCCATTGGCCTGGGTTTGCAAGAAAAAAGTAGAATGACATGTGGGGAGAATGTATTCTCCTAAATCAGGTAAGCCGGCAATAGCAGAGTGGGGTACTGGACTGCAGGTAATGAAGTTCGATTCTTATCGCTGTTTAAAATTTTTCTTTCAGCCATTGATTCAAAAAGTTATTAATCATCCTTCATTTCCAACCTTTTTGCGTGGATACTGACTTTTTTGTACTTCTATCGTTTAAACTACCTACATTTACAAATGCGTCACTCAAAAATACATTGTAAAGGTAACATAATGATAACACGATTTACTTCTGCAATAAAAAAATTTTCCAATCCTTTCACTAACGCCAAATTTTATTATTTTTTTAATTATATATTCACATGAAATTTCTGATAATCTACTTTTTTTAACTGCCTACTAGCATTACCCTTGGAATACAGCATAGCCTGTAGTGTTTCTAGGCAGTGTTAAGGATCGAACTCGCGACCTGCAGTACACTAGTCCTCATTTTTAGCAACTACGCTATCATAGGTTCACGGGAATCTGGCGAATATAGGCGACCCGCGTGACATTCGGCTTTATTTTTTTCTCGCGTATCCGGGTCTAAGGAGAAAAAAGTCACGACGAGTATCTTTTTATTTTGTTTTTGTGGCACGGAAAAAATCTTCTCATTTCGTGACCAAGTTACACATTCTCTCCTTGTCAGTATCTACCATACGTACGTACATTCCATTCGCGGGGCGCATCGATCACTAAGCCGAGAAATTTAAAATCTCCGATCCGGATCTGAATTTTTACTGTCTTCGGATATGATTTCAGTAGCGAATGAAATGAAAGACCCGTGGATACAACCCGACCATCCTTAATTTATTAATGGTACATTTGTAAATCTAATTTAAACAACAAAAGTATTATAAAGTGAGTATTCAGATGTACTGGTTTGAAATTGAAGATAATAACATTTTCGATGCAATGACTGAAAGAAAAAATTAAACTGCGATACGGATCGAACTTCGCACAGTAAACTAGCTCTCGTTGTCCGCCTGATCCCGGCGAATGTAGGCTACCCGCGTGACATCCTACGTAATTTTTCCCGCGATACCGGGGTAATGGGGAAAAGTCATATTTCTTTATTTTGATTCTAGTTACACGGGAACATTTTCATCTAATATTGTGACCTGAGTTACACATCCTCTTCTTGTCAATATCTACCGCACCTACATTCCATTCACGGGGCACTTCAATCGCTAAGCCGTGAAAATTAAAAATCTATGATCCGGATCCGATTTTATACTGTGTCTTTGGATCCGAATCCGGAACCGAGTAAAATGAAAGATCCGTGGATCTTTGGATCCGACGGATCCGATCCGGCCATCACTACACGTTAGGCATATGTTTGCGTATCATGGGCTTAGTCCGATGTGCAATGAATGAGAACAAATGGCACTTCACGTGACGCTGAAGACATCTGCTCGACAGTCGAACAGTTGAACGTCTCCGATCCACACAGCGCTGACGATACATTGAGCCTAACTACTTTTCCGTCGTTTATTTATTCATTCATACCAACGGCAAATCCATATCTTAAAGTCATCGTTATTTATCCTGTTTATAAAATAAGGATTTTTTGTCTTGAATTAAGAATTTTTAAAATTCCCGACTAAGACCAGAAAATCACGAATAATCCACGAACAATTCCCTGCACTGAAAATTCACGAATAATTCCCGATTTTCCAGGTTTTCCCGGTCAGTGGACACCCTGAATATGCAATGTTGAATGTTCCTTCTTATATATGGCGAAAGTTTCTTTAATGCTGCGGGTCATGTATCTTTTCACTTTCACCACTTTTTCTCCTGCAACTGTCATAGTCATAATGTCTTTTTTGTTGGCACTCTGGCGAGAACAGTCCCACTTATCTTCCAGATAAAATGACTGTGCAATTTGAACATTTGCTTCATTCACAGGATGACCATAATATGGATCTGGTTTTCCAAACACTCCTTTTGCCGACCTCAAATTTCTTGTCTTGTCCACCATGTATTTTGATGCAGATGGAATGTGGTGCAAAATTTGGTTCTTTGTAAAGGATACTGGGATAATTGTTAGAACTTGAACCTTATCATTGTAGGATGCACATGATTCAGCAGCTGAACTGATGTTGGATAAAAACTCTTGGCAGGTTGCACAAGCTCCTTTTGGTTCATTTTCTTCTGAAGTTGGAATTTCTACTTTGAAGAGTTTGGTCAGTTTTGTTCTGGTATGCTCACCCACTGCTCCAGAAATGTCTCTGTGTTTTCTTGATGCATACATCTCATGAATTGACTTCACTGACCATGGTTTCTTAACAGGACTAACACCAACCTCTGTAGCTGACCGATTCAGGATATGTAGTTCTTCCTCTGCAGTTACAAAATCTGCATCACACACAACATGGGGGCCTTCTTGTTCACTTGTCATGTTTGATATTGTGTTAAAGCATTTAGAACACAAAAAGTCATTACTGGAAACATTTTCACTTTGAAACAGTCTTAAAATGGGCACTCTAATTTCCAACCTGAAGTCTTTTTGCTAGTCTTATATATCACTCTTTTATGGATATGAAAATAGTCAGCACACTTCATTCTCCTATGGCCCCAGTCAGAAGACATTTCAAATAGTCTTTTCGACAAACACCACAACCCAGTCAGTCAGCAGAATTCTCAAAAACCTTCACAGGTACTGTTAACAAAAAAATTTTTTAACTACTCTCTTTGTTTGACTGTTGACAACTGAACTGTCAGTTCATGTGTCCTCCCTTTTATACGCTAGGTCAAACATTTAGAATTTTCTGGTTAGAATCAGATTGTTCTAGAAAGTTCTGTTACATTCTTTAATTATGTGGAAGGTTCCACATTGTCCTCAGAGGTTTTCGGAAGTTATCTGGAAGCTTCCACATTGTTCTAGAGTATTTTGTTACATTCTGTAATTATTTGCAAGTTTGTAGGTTGTTGAAGTGTGTTCTATTATGATCTGAAATTATCTGGAAGCTTCCAAATTGTTCTAGAAGGATCCGTTACGTAATGGAATCATCTAGAATCTTCCACATTATTCCAGAAGATCATTAATGATTTGGAAGGTTATTAATAAAGAAAATCTAAAAAAATTATCAACATTTAACTAGTTCCTAACTTTGTTTCATTTGTTGTTTTTAGTTAATCACAAACAGTACAAATTTTTTGAGATTGGTGTTTTAAAATAACAAAATTATAAAAACTTGCAATCAAGAAATTCACCATGGAAGGTAAAAAATTACATTAATTTATAAAACCTGTTAAACTGAAAAGTGGAAGTTCTTCTTTTCAGGGATTGTAGTACTCTATGGTACTGATAAACAGTAAAAAAATAAAAATTTTTAGGATTGGCGTTTTTAAGAAAAACAATTTTTTTAAATTAAAAAAAAATAAAATAAAAAAATTGCAGCAAGAGAATGTGGACACACATTTTCAAATCAAGGATATCATTTTAATCACAAAATTATTATCTTTCATATAAAACAAAAAGGAGCAAAATATCTTGAACCGTTCCTGAGATATGAGCATTTTAGTATTTTGTCAAAAATCACATTTGAAAAATAGCACTCGCGGGCCCATGTTCGGTGGACTGTATCTCGGGCCAAAAATTTTTTTGGACAAAACTAAAATATACGTATTACTTACTTCGTCCTGAAGTTTGACATATGTTAAATTCAATAACATCTGAGACTATGAAGGTAAGGCCCCTGCCTGAATCGATATGGACTGGGCCATGTACAATCCACTTCTGGACAATGTCATTGTTGATCTTCAGACACGGTTTTCCGAAAGACTCCTTAATGTGTTTTGATCTAAATATATTGTTGCCTGTATGCATTCTGAACTCCAACAACACTGCTCCAAATGAAAAAATAAATGTCAAAGATAGGCTTTAGAAAGTTGTTAAGAACTTCAAACATCTTCTACCTGTTCAATCTGAAGCTGAAATCGATGGGGAAATAAATATTTGGAAAACAAAGAGAGAAAGAGGAAGGGAAGAAAATTCCAGTTACTGTAAGTGGTTGAAGAGCTGTGATGAAGATATATTTCCCACTTTAAGAAATGAATTGAAAATTCTTATCACACTGCCAATCAGTGTTGCAAGTGCTGAAAAGTCATTCAGCAGCCTTAATCTTGTTACACCATGGCTACGCACCCGAATGGTTGAGGAAAGATTGAATGGTTTATGTCTTTTATTTATCCACAAATATATTGATGTAAATGTTGACAAGGTGCTTGAACGTTACGCTAAAGGAGGGAAAATATTACAGTTACAAGTAATTATTTAGAATGTATGTAGTTTGTAAGAGTTGTAATTAAATTTCTGAATACTAATTATTTTGTGCTTTTACTTTCTTAGTCTTTCATGAATTTGGGCATAATTATAAATTATCGTTGTAGGATAGGTTTATTACTTATATCAGAACCTTTGTCCTAAGTTCTTATTAACTACAAAGTATTCTCATAATCATGTTATTTTGAATTTTAGTGAATATCACAAAGCATTAAGCTGAACTTTCCAAAATTCAAAACTACTTTACTGTCGATGACAATGCCTTTTTAAGTAGTTGGGAGTAGCGTAAAACAGTGTAGTAGTTTGGTCATATTCAATGCAAGTAAGAGTAAGATTTTCAGGAAAGAAATCAAAATGTCTCTGAACGAAGGTGAACCGAAGTTTTTTGCTGCCTAAGGCATAAGGCAATAGTCAAATAGCATAAAAATTTAAATAGTGAAAATATGCTGAAAACCAGAAAAACTTGCATGCAAATTCACCATTCTTTTTTTTTCATATTTTTACAATTTTCTGGGTGAGAACCTCCCCCCCCCCAATTAGGTGATATTCCATACCACCAATACATCATATAGCATATTGGCAGATATTGCCCCCCCCCCCCCCCCGAGATATGGGCCTGGATCCGCCACTGTCCTTGATAATAAAATTAGAGTTTGTGGAACCATCAGACCAAATAAGAGGGCTCCCTGGCACATTGAAGAGTGAGGTGAAAATACTGAAAAAAAAGGATGGGGCACATTTTCTTGCAAAGGTGAAGAGTTACTTGTGCTATGGAAAAACAAAGGAGAGGTGAGGATGATTAGCACTATTCCCAGTGCTAAGATGGGTAATACAAAGATGAAAGATAGGATCACAGGACTTCCGATCAAAAAACCTTACTGCATTTTGAAATACGATGAGTATATGAAAGGCGTAGACAGGGCGGATATGTATTTATCGTATTATACAATCATGAGAAAAACAATGAAATGGTCAAAGAAAGTGTCCTGTGGCTAATAAACTGTGCTCTTTTTAACGCTTATACAGTTCATAAAACACGAAATGAATCGAATAGAATTTGATTCAAAGGCTTTCTGCTCCAGACAGCCAAAGAGTGGGCAGCGAGTAAAGAGGAGCCAGATGAGCCATCCTCGGATGAGGACAGAGATAATAAGCCGATGGAGCGTGCTCCTTCAAGAGATCACCCACATCATCTCTCGAGAGACCTTGGTAAATATCATCTCGTCCCCATCGTGGGAAAGGGGAAAAAGAAATACCACACCCAAAGATGCAAAGTGTGTGCTTACAGAAAAAATAGGAGGGAGACAAGGTATGTGTGCTCAACTTGCGGTGTTCCACTCGAAAGGGAAAATGTTTTATGGAATATCACATAGAGGAAATACTGAGACTTTCTGTGAGTATTATTTTTCAAATCCTATTTAAAAAATTTCATTTTTAAATAAGTTACAGCATTTTTACTGGTGCTAAGAATTTTCAAACAGTGAGGTTTAAAAATCTACCGGAACAGAGGGTTAAAAGGCAGTTAAATACCCAGGTACGCAATGTGTTAAATACATGTAAAAGTGCCCTCTAATTGAGAAAAGAATACGATGACTAAAGTACTTAGGCTTGAGTACAGGGATAATTATCTTCAACAAATTCTGGTTAAATATTTCCCAAACATACTGAACTCCTTTGCGACATGGTGAGTTCAAAATAGCGAATGATGAAATGTTCTTATGAACTTAAAGTGAAATGCCAGTGATGGAAAACACTGCAGAGATAAGTCATCAAGAGAGGCGATGTACATGAAAACTGGCTTTATATGAGACTCTTAGTAAGATGCAAGTGTATTAGTTTTAATTATTTATATTTACATCAACTAAATTGAAAGCGGCTCCACCCAGAGTTCATGCATTGTCCTTTCTTTGTATGTGTATGTATGTATTATTATTGGCGTTCTAGGAGCAATTTTTTTATTACATCTTCCTGCACATCATCTTTTCCTTTCTTCATAAACGGCATCTCTTTTTACACTATCTCGCAATTCAGACCTGTTCTTTGCCTGACGTTTTTTCTTCTAATGTCTTAAATTGTCATCTCCCCTCCAACTGGGGAGCAGCTCAAGTACTTGAATTATACCACTAGTTGATATGGGGTGTTCCTGCCTCAGGCCATCTTATCTAACAACATAAATAGTAAAATGTTGCAATATTCATTTCACTCCTTAATTCATTCAGCAATTTAATGCTCATAAATGTTTCTTCATCTCGCTTGTAAATTACGATTAACCTCAAACTGCCTTTTACATAAATGGAACATTTACGTATGATGCACTGCAATCCAACGAAATAAGCTATGAAAAACAGATATTCCTTATATGCTGCTTGGGAGTCCAGCTAGGGGAGCACCATCGAATACGCCGAAGGTCATGTCCATGTAACAATATACCACTTGAGACACGCCAAAGATATCTTCTTTCCACCTTATCTCGACCCTCTTCCCCTCTTATACTACCATCTCTCCAACACCCACCCTCAAAACACCGGAAGTGGGGAGGGACCCTTATGCGGCCAAGGGCAAAACTTAAACGTTCTGAGTACAATTTCAGATTAGGTCTAGTATCCAGGCCCCTTAACCCACGAGCTTACAAAGATGGAAATTCGCCAGCCTCTCAAATGTGACCTTCACTTACAAAGACAGATTTATTGGTCTCTTAATTTTTTTCCAACTATGTTATAATATTGACATTATAACATCGTTTGATAATTGGTTAAATCTCAGTAAAATAGAGTAACTTTTGGGGTTATGCTAGACCAGGATGTCGATCGGCGGCCCAATTTCAAATTCCCGTATGTTTCCCATATTTCCCGGACGATTATTTGCTAAATTCCCGTATAGGAGAAGTCCGTGTAATTTGAACCGGCGTGTAATTCGGACCGATAGCTTTACTTTGTATTCATTAAGGGTAGCAACATGTTTAGGGTGTAGACGTTTGGGTGTATTTTTGGAATGTCTTCTCTCCAAATTTCAACAATCAAGCCCAGGTGATTGAGGCATAAAGGCTAAGTGAGCGAAATCGTGAAATTCCCTTCCCCCACACAAAGCATAAACAACGAAGACACACTCTAGACAAATACACCCATTGCAATGGCTCTGACTCCTAAGGCGACAGCGAAATATAAAGTTACTTTTGCTAGTTCAAATACAGAAATTACTCCACTCTTATCATAATTCGTGTAGAAAAGTGCAAATAATTCTTTTTAATGTATCTAACGATGTTTCTGTGAAATTCAGTCTCATTTTATTTTGATCCTCATAGTGTATTTTGGACCACCGAAGAGCTGGTATTTTGGACCGGTCCAAATTACACTGATAGTTACAAAATAATTCGCCATATGCATTATCTAGTACAACAGGTAAAATAAAGTGATTAAACTTTCTATCTTATTAAATTAGACTTTCGAACCGGATAAGTCACATTATCACGCTGCATTTTTCGACAAAATCGTGCGACGCGAAACCTACTACTGTGGCAAGGGCGACAGACGTTGTGTGTGTGCTGTTTCCACACTTGCCGAGTCAGCCTCACGTGCGCTGAAATGACAACCTTGCGCTCAGTGGGTTACGAAATCTTCATGGGCTAAACACTACGACTCCCGCACTGCTAAGGTCCCACCAACCGAAAATATGGGGATCTTCTGGATCTGTTCATTACAGAGCATTTCCTGAATTTCCCGGACACTATGCGAATTTCCCGTATATTTCCCGTATATTTCCCGTATTTTCCAGGGTAATGTCAATTTCCCGTATATTTCCCATATCTCCCGTATTTCCCATATCTCCCGTATTTCCCATATCTCCCGTATTTCCCGTAGCGATCGACATCCTGCAGACCCCCACCTGCCTACTAGTGTCATAAAATTGTGTTGCACCTACTTAAGGGTTAATAATGGTATAAGCATGTAAATATATTTAATTATATCATTTTAGGGCCATTAAAATATTGTACATATTTTATTGTTACAGGACATTGGTTGGCATTTTTTGTCTGCATTGGCTCACTACAAACCACAACAAGCCGGTCAAGTAGCAAATGGTCACTGTAAAAGTCACTGCAAATCTCCCCACCAACAACTTTCCGTCAATGAATAAAGTTCAATTGCAACTTAAAAGAGTCCATTTATACAGATAATGGGTACTTATGAATAATCAGTTCCCATCACTAATAAGTGGATATTCATGAGAACCAGATCCAGGAGATATGATTACTAATATTATTTTGTAAAGATAGCATGCATACCCCATATAACATAATTATAAAAGGGTGAGAGGGATTAATGAAATATGTAACTATTTTTCATGGAGTTTCAAGTTCAAATATGAAGTACCTTGTCTGCGATAATGTGTTTCCATCAGAGAACCTCAAGTAAAATCCATGTTCTTCCAGGATGGTATCAGGAATTTCAACTGAAAAGAGAGAAGAGTAATTATTTGTAGAGAAATTTCCTACTTGAGATGAAACAATGACAATCAAACATCTTCTCCATAGTTTAAATTAAAATGAATGTTGTAAAAACAGGAAATGAAATGTTGATAATTAACAGTTTTTTAGAGTTTTCATGCAATACAAGCCTTTTACTTTGGTACATTATTAAATCACATCCTGCCTCTAAGATCAACTATATTTGAGCCAAAAACTTGAAAAAAATTAATAAAATGAAGAACAGCAGCAGACTGTGATGATCTAATTGCCAGCCAATTGAAGTAATGAAGCCTGTTTGACATGGTACATTTATTATGAAAATTTATTAAATTGGCACAATAACACACAACGATATCTAATAAAAAATTGAGTAATATGATTTTGCAGGAAAGACACACATGTTGGTCAGAACAATGCTCATATCCCACATGAGCATAATGCCACATTATATTTAAAAAAAAAAAGAACACATGACACTGGTTTATTCAATATTAGGTCAAAGATAGTGATAAAAGCATCATTCAATACTATAAGCATTACAAGTTTCTGTAAAAGAAATTTGCCTGAAGGTTCGCACACCCTGGGATGCCTAAGTGGTAATTTTTGACCCCACTGTTTTTTGCTTGCATTGCTCAGCATATGCATCATTTTTTAGTATATTATTAGATTATGATGACAATTTTCAGAAAGGGTTAGGTTAGCCTTAGACATAGCAAAAAATATGAAAAACTATTTATTTCCAAAGTTAGAAATGATTCTGCGAGACTTTGCACGTAAGTAAATTAGAGGTTTAGCAGGGTGTCATTTTTTGTTTGCTTTATACAAAAATAGCCTTGCCCTTTAAATTTCCAGGAGCAACATTAAAATTTTCAAGGTTAGATGCAGTTAAGGCAGTGAACCGCATAATTTTCTTTGCAAATGCATAGCATACAGACAGATTTTTTGCGAAACTTACATACTTTACTACCCTTTGTACTTTCTTACATTGCAATTTTTCCTGACACTTCTTGTGAATTTTTGCTGTTTCAGGATTAGCACCGTCCAATTTGTCATATGCAGTGAGAGGACCACCCTGTCATGAATCAGCATTTTCCTGAATAAGATCCTCGCCAAGTTTTAGCAAAAGTTCCCTTCTGGAAATTCTAGAATGGTTTTCTTGTACAGTACATGGTAGTTAATTGCAGCAAGATCAAGAATGTTTGAAAAGTAATGCACAGGCCAATGTCTGCATGATGGTTCCGCTGAAGTATTTTCAAACCATATGATCAACAACATCAATGCCATACTTGGTCTCACTATAAAAAACCACTGTTTCAAGTTTCTTCTTTTCTTCTCTACCAATCTGAATATGTGGGTGGAGTGAGCTCAAAAGAAGAACCTTTTTCTTGGTTTTCCCTTGATAAATTATGACTGTCAGGTCATTGTGCTTCAATATCTGAGTGTTATGCAAAGGCAGTTTGGCCTTTTTCACTTCAGCTGGAACTTCATGCCTAATGGGATTCAGCATTCCAACAAGACTCGTGCCTTTGGCCTTCGTGCTATTCAGGTCACCAATGTGAGTGACGTGCAGTAGTTGTTGCAGGTCATGTTACGCCCCTTAATGACATGCAGGGACATCTACTTCTCAACAACATAATCCCCAGATGCTGGTCATCAGCACAAGTCACCTTTGCCAAGATAAGGAAATGCATTCACAGTGTACTTGGAGTCTTTGTCAACAGCCAACCAAAACTTCATAACAATTGAACTTCATTTTATGTGGACCAGTTTTTCCTAGCCTCTCTTTGATGGGGAATAGCCTCTACTGCGTTAAAACCGGGACTTTGTTATAAACAGGTATGATATAAGTGGGCTTGACTGTAGAATGCAGAGCCACTAACATCCAAAGGTTACATTATACATTCATGATCGCTTGATGGTAAAGAAAAACTGGACAAGTATCGTGGTGACATGTGTGGCTCAGTTGTGAGCTGATCAAAGTCTTGAGTCATTCCACTTTTTAACTAATAATATTTTGTCATTTTTTCCACTTCAATTGTTTTAAACATTCATCATAATCAGTCCGAGTTGATACACATTGCCAGTTTTGATTTTCCCTGACTTTCCAGACCAACACACATATTTTTCCCCAACTTTTAAAAATCACCCCATTTGAAAACCAAAGAAACAATGAGAATTATGTCAAAAGACACTTTCTCTTATAATCTTCTTTTAAAGGATTAATGTAAAGTACAGATACATCAGTTCTTGTACATAAAATGGAGCCTAACTAAAGCGTGACTTACAGATTTATCTCGATAGTAAAAGTACATCAACTCTTGTACGTAAAATAACACAACAAATATAAATTCAGTGGATTCTGGTGATATTGCGTGTTATTTGAACATATCGAAAAGACAAAATTTGCAATTTACCACAGATTAAAAACTTTATTCCGTCCCAGGTTTCATTGTCACTACAACATCATCAGGTGACAAATGACATCAATGGTGAGTGAGCTTATATATGAAATATGCAGTGATGTGAGGAGTGGAAAAGGGTAGGAGGGAGAAGGGGGTGAGCAGTGGAAGTCTCATTGGCCGGCAGAGGAAAGACGTGAATGGCAGAGCCAGAGTGTAGGGGGTACAGTACAAGAAGGTTGAGGGGGAGGGAGGGTATTAAAAACATCAACTGATGGAAACCAAGAATTTTAAAAAGTTTCATGGTGGAATGGGTTTACTCCCTTCGGATCCTGGAAGCATTGTCACGGCTGCGAATACGGTGACACATGGTGCAGCTTGTTGTCATGAGAGAAACAAAGGTTTGAGGCCCCGGGGAGGGAAAAGACCTCATCACTAACCATGGTCAAACTGTTGCCACATATGGTTTCTGTGTGGGTGGATTCCGGAGTGGGCGCCGGTCATCGAAGTCCTTAAAGACAGATGAGGGTGGCGGGGTGAGGGAGGGTCAGGGGTATTCCCTGCAAATTTTGTCTTCTTTTCGACATAAAATATAAACCACAAAAACCAAGGCCGCACACAGTGGGCTTGTGATCCACGCTTCAAAACAAAACAACTGATTGAATCATGCTCTGCAGGTGGGCAAGTTCTTCAACTATGACCCGTGATTCAGAAAGTTTTTCTGCTAAAACTTTTATCTTTTTGTCTCTCCATTGTTTCATTTCATCTAAAATAGAATGCTTTTTGGGCAGCAGACATGGCCTTTTCTTCCCTTTCCATTCGCACTACCTTCAACTTTTCATGGTACATCTTGAACTTCTAGCTTTGGTAATCATTGACTTTATGATCTTCAAATTCAGTTAACTACGAGCGACTGTAATTCTGTCATAATCTTGCCTTTTGGCGATTAGAGGAGAGCCCAATAGATTTTCAACGAATATTTCCTTAACTCAATGCCCTGAGGATGATGGCAGAGTTAGCCATCGAAACGTCGGCATTAGCAGTTTCTCTGACCCAGTGGAGAACCCGTGAAGACTTCACCAGCATTATACGCTGAGAAAACACCAGATCATTCATCGATCATTTCGTTGTTGATAGAAAAACCTCTCCCTACATAAACAATTTCACCACAAATGGTTGATTCGGGTTCCCAACCTCTTGAACTGTTTTATCGGCGCCGCCAATAGGCAGCACTTCGTACTTGCCTCAGGAACGGCCACCGCCTTTCGGCATCTTATGTTACCGACATATCTAATTGTATTTTTTTTCGACTCCGCACCTCAGCATTGTACTACAACTTTCTGCCGGTCCGTACATTGGTTTGTCTGTGTAACATTGTACCTCGTTCTCACAAATTACAATTACTTGCTTCGGAAATACATTTTAAGTTAGCTGCTTTTTTCCTCGTCCAATTTTTTTCTCTGCTAATTTTTCAATGCCCAGACACCTGCTGCTTGATATCATTGTATTTAATTCCTAAAATCCTTTTTATAGTCTATTAAATGGATCAAAGTTATGCACCTTATCAATGAGAATACTTTCTTTGAGGACTACCAAAGTAACTTTGACATCATTGATTCCGCATCATAACTTTGGGCTTAGGCACTTTTTTTAGCGGTATCCTTCGTTCTTGTTGCTCTTGGAGCAGCTTTGTTAGAAATTCAACGGCTCTGAGTACATGTGAATACTGAGTATAAATTGTCTAAACATCGGAAAAGGAGCACATCTCATCACACCACAACTCATGTTGCCGATGAAGACATTGCCCGGTTCATTGAAGAGCCGTCATTCATCAGAGGATAAAAATATGTAAGATATATAACAGGGTGGCTACTGATAACCAATTTTCAAATTCCCTGACTTTTCCCTGACCAATCACCAAAAGATCTGCTATTATCGGAATATTTTATTTCTGCTGAATTAAATTTCGTCAAAACTCAGAAAATGTTAAAAGCTGAAATCAACACATTAAAACCTATAAGAATGAAAAAATATATGGAACCTCTACCCTAACGAAAAAATATATTAAACCTTCACAAGTTAAGCCCTCACAGAAATTGTACACATTTCCGTGGCCGTGTATGTTTCCTTCGGTAAAATTACAAATTGACAATGTCTAATTCTTCAAGGAAGAGGTAGTGTGTCATGGTAGTTCTGGGAAGTTGAAGATAACTGAAAAGGCATCAAAGGGAAAGTTAATGGCCAATTTACTGGTGGACTCCGGCACAGGTATTACTAAGCTACGCGAAAAATACAAACCAAAGCAAAGTTCTTGGACTGGATCAAAATGGATGGCACGAGTTTCAAAAGCGAATAACAATTTGATTAATGTGGTCATAACCCCTTCATTGTAAGAGGGAACCAAAAATGTAAAAATATTTGTATAAACAAACAAAACGTAATCGTGCCACTGCGAGCGAAAACAGGAGGCAATTAGCAACGGCAGCGTCAAATTTAGGAATATCATATTTGAGGTGGTTAGTAACCTGACTAAATTGCTTCGAGAGGGAGCTAAGGGGGCCATTCAATAATTACGTCAAGCGTGAAAGGTGGGGAGGAGAGGAGAACTCTTCTTATGGTCTCGCGAATGGGGGTATGGAAATCTAAGATGATCTCACGTAAGATTTTGCTTACATGTGTGAACGTACTTTTATCACTTTTAATAATCATTGTCTGATATGTTTAGAACTGCAAGCACGTATTTACTACAAGGTAGTGTGCTACAACTACCTCTCAACCTGAGTCTCAGAAGTTTAAAAAAAAAACGAGAGGTAAAATTTTCCGAAAAACATAGCCTTGGATTCCTTGTGATGAGCAGAATACACGGTGAATATGAATTTTAACACTACTAGGCAAATATCGCATTAAGGATATACCAAAGGGATACATTGTACGACTGATTCACAACTTAATTACTAAGAGTCAAAACTGAATGTTCAACGAATTGAGGGGGTTTATTCTATGCACTTCGTCGACAGACATTAGTTTTAGTTGGTGAAATGTTTTGGTGAAATAAAGGGCGGGAAAGACTGCCTGGTAAACGTAATGGTAGAAAAATAACGAGAATTTCCTATCCCAGTTTCTCCCTGACTGTTACGAGAATTCCCTGACTATTCCCCGACTGTTACGAGAATTCCCTGACTATTCCCTGACTTTTCCAGATTTCCAAAATTCCCTGACAATTCCAGGTTTTCCTGGTTTTAACTGATCATCACCACCCTGTATAAGAATAAAAAGAATGTTTAGGGACGACTGTGGAGTTTACATCACTTCCTCCGGAAGGTGATGCTAAAAAAGTCAATATAATTTTTTAACATAAAAAACAAATTATATAATGTAAATTTTAAGTTAGAATATAGTAAACAACTTATACAACAAAGAAAAAAAGAGAAATGATCAGTAACGTATTTGAAAATCATCCCGCGGAAAAGCCTGCCGCCGACCGGTGGCATTGTTAACTTTTTAAAAACAACAATAATATGAAAAATAAAAAGGATATAATTGGCAACAAAGTGAAGGAAATAACGTAATAAACGATATTCAAGAGAAAAAAACCGATCCTAAAAATATTCTTTAAATATACAACCGCACCGAATGTGTTAATGAAGACAGACACAAGATCAGACGCCTTAGATTGGCCAAAAAATGCAGAAGTTAAATACTGAGTGGTAGCTTCATTTTAATTGTGACTCCAAAATCAAACTGCTAGATCCATTTGTTTACCCTAGCTGCATTTATTTAAACTTTATTCAAAGAAAATAATAAAAGGTTCACTTAGATGAACTTTGCTGATCACCATTTCATAGAAACATGGTGCCAGATGGTAAACCATCTGTAACCTATTTCATTTCTTCTAAATTTCATCACTTTGGATATCTTATAATTGGGGAACATCAGAGGAAAAAGACTGATGGAATTTCCTGCAGAAGAGAGTGACGAATGATTCATGATAGTTAGTAGGCACCATAAAATCTCCGCTCTGGTTACATCTACTCAAAAATATATCTCTCAAAAAAGTCTCTTTGGCTCCAGTAGCTGTGTAGCAGGTCACGTTTCAAGCTCCTAATTCTGAGATTACTCTTTCTTATACTTATGAAATTATCTTTCTTCATTGATATTCCAAATTTTTGGTACTTTTGACGTTGTATCCCTGTCCCCTTATGCCTTCCCTTATTTACACCTCAGCATGCTTAAGTATAGGGTCCGTAGTGAAGTTGAACAAGTCACATGCCCAATTGGTGTTGAAGGTGAGTAATTTTTACCAGACCAACAATGAAATTCTCTGACTTTTTCGAGACTTCCAGACCATTTTTTTCAATTCCCCAATTTTCCCTGACTTTCATGATGCATACCAGCATCTTGAAAGCTGCATAAGAAAAATGCATAAGATGCAGTCAGTCAAAAATCCAATGATTGGCTTGATGCAGCTCTCCACTTGATTATTCTAGTGGCTAACCTCTTTATATTAGTATACATCATATTTTTCACATCCTTCACTACTTGTTCTATACAGGCACGTAGTTAGAGGCAGCGAATGCCTTTGATGCATTCACTGAGGTGAGCACTAGCTAAGGGGCACTCATCCTCTGGCTCACCATTACTCGACTCAGATGCATTTTTTTATGACACTGAATCACTATGAAGGAACATCTTGATTTCCTTTCTGTACGGCTCAGAGCCAATATATACATAGTATAAAACAATATTACAAAATTCACTATCCTTTGGAACAGCACAATTTTCAGTGGTGTACACATAAAAAGACTCAGAGCATGAAACCAGGGGATGAAAATCACTGAGACGAGTTTCATTGTTATCTTTGTCTATGTGGCAAGGATATGAGCCGATCAAATGATTAGAGTGATGATGCTTGGGACACCCAGAAGTGTTTATGCCCAACATTAGTGGGCATGGGGATGCATATGAAGCTATGAGGACTGTTTATGTTTGAGATACCAAATAGAGAGATTTGTTAAAACAAGAACCTAATTTCGATTTCGTTTTCAAACAGTTCACTAAGAAATTTTCTCCGTAGAATAAAAGAAATAATTTTTTTCAGAAATAATGCTAATTCTAAGAATGTTTTAAAAATTAACATCAACATTTATTAGCCGGAAACCAAGAAAAAAAGGTTGACTCGACTAAGTGAGACTCGATTCATACATTGTTGAGTTACTACGCCCATTGTAGTAAGCTAGGAAGACTTTTCATAGAAGCCACTGAAAATCTCAATTTTGGCTTCAAATAATTGACTGAAATAGAAAAGAGTGGCTTCATAGTTAGTTTCTTTATAAGTCAACAACCATTTGGTCTCACTACGCCACTTTCAATTTTTCTGCAAGAAAAAAGTTTGGACACAAGTCTTAGGCATGAATCATACAAAATTATTGTTACAAACTTTTAAAAATTTAAGGAAAGATGCGAAAAACTGCTCCTCCTAAATTTTTTAGTTGTGCTAATTCCAAATGTCAAGATATATTTAACCCTCAATTTTCCACTCCTAGGGCTATTTTCAAGACAGATGCAATTGGATTCACTGAAGATCATTTGTCTCAATTTACATTCCATGTATCGATTCACTTATTCAAAACTTAACCAACACAATCAACAATTGAAGAGATTATATATATCCAAATGCTTCTTCCTGGATTTACAAGTTTTGAAAAAAATAAGAATTTTGAAAATTTATCAAAATATTTCAAAGACACTGCAACACCTGCAGCTGTGAAAGATGAGCATTCAATGTGGTGCAGCACAACATCAACGATGAAGAGGGAAAATGAGGCTCTAAAGGTCCTAGAGCTATGTAACAAAACCCACTACACACCCATCAATTTCCTTTTGACAATTTCAGGTAACTCCCAGTAGCCATTCACAGCTTGGGAAGGTCATTCTCAACCATGAAGAGAGTGAAAAGTGTTATTCGAAACAATGACAGATGACAGACCAAGCTCTCTATGCTCTAATACCCCAGGATACTAATATAAATTCTGAACAAGTGATCAACAGATTGGCTGGAGAGAAGAAAAGAAGATTGCTGCTGTAAATAGGTATTGTAATTCCCAAAAACTTGCCACTCTTAAAAATGCAAATTTTTTAACATCATCAATTTTGTAAATTATTATGCGAGATATGCCCTGATGAAATGAAAAATACAGTTGAGCACCCTTAATCTGGGAATCCGTAATCTGGCAATACCCATAATCGGTCAAGTTTGCCATGACCACTTTCCCGGTTCTTAGTGGAAAATGCCAAAACAAGATTTACCGAAACATGCCTTAATAGCCTGTCGAGATCTTATCCCATTCCATTCATAGCGTTACTTTTCCCATTCTGAGAATCAAAATAATTTAAACATAATAAGTTCTGGTACTTCATGTACACTGGATTTATTCTGAAACTTGAACTAAACATACAAAACCGAAGACATCTCCAAGACGGACTATGACTAGTTAACAGATCAGCCACTTTCAATGGCTCACGCATTTTTCATTGACCACTAGACGTAAATTAATAAAATTTTTTGCTTTCTGCTTGTGTTTCCCCCTTAATCACGTCTCATCTTTACAGTTGTGGCACCAGCAGAGGAGTGAGGCATCAGTAAAAAACATTAACGATAACAGAAAAAGTGTTATTTGTGAAAAAGCTTGATGCTGTTACATCGGAAAATCGCATGGGATCTTTAAAATATAACACATTAAGAAGCAGAAAGAGAAAATCCTCAAAATTTTACTGTTCAAGTGACACAATGAAATGGATAACCGAAAGAAAAACTATGAAAAAAGATTTTAGTGCTGATTTAGAATGTGTGGTTTCAATTGCGTTGAAGTGAAGGGATTAGTTAGAATTTCTGGCCAAATGCTAATGGAGCAGGCTAAACTATTTCAGACAGGCTAAGGGGGCTAAGGACCCAATGGGGGGGGCTAAGAGGGCTGTAGGTCATTGCCATGACCACTGGGCTGTAGGTCAGCCATTGGGTCGAAACATACACTAGATAAAATTAAAATTTTTGGAGGTTACCACTTTGTAAAAAAGTATTTAGTTATATTTTCCGGTAAAAATTTACCTACCATAACGAATTAAAATACAAATTAGTTTTAAACTTAGGGCCTATTTTGCATGCTTTTGGCATGTTACAATTGGAAGCGATACTTGTGAAACCGGACAAATAATCACGAATTCACGCAATAGCACAGCGGCAGCCACTGTATTTATTTGGCTGTACACATGGACATTATAAAAACATTCAACACAGACAAAACGACATAACAAAAATAATAAAGGATTACCTTTTAATTTAATTTAGAAGGGAAAGCATCACAGACAAAACACAATTAACCATGGTTAGCCAAATTAATATCACAAAATAGTTCACAAACTATAATGCCCCGTTTACATTACTAGGTTTGAATGATGGTTAATATGGCGGCTTTAACTAATATGCATTCATACGTATTCAAGTTTACCGTAGTAGAGATGGTGGTAACCTCTGGTGAAAAATAAAAACAGTTGAAGCGCCCGACACGCGCACAGCTAATTGATGAACAAAGATTATATACACGGTTGAAGAAGATGGATATTGAGGAGCAAGTGGGATTTATCGATGTTCTCGAAAAGATGAATTTCCTTGAACCAAAGAAACATACTGAAGGCACTTTGCTCAACACGATGGGTCGAGAGACATGATAGCCTCATCACCTTCAAAGAGTTAATTGTTCCTGTTGTCACAGTACTGGAAGATGTGAGTGACAACAAAACGCCAGAAGTGTCGTCTGAAGCATACATGTTATCCTGCACCATCAAAAAAAGCGAATTTGTTGTTGGCCTTGAAGTTGCAGCCTACTGCCTTGGTTTAACTTTAAGACTAAGTCAACGGTTGCTAAGCCCCAAGCAGGATATCTCGTCTGCTTTAGTTAACGTAACTGACATTTTGGAGAACTTCATAAATATTCGGCATGAAGCCGAACATGAGTTCAACAGTCTGTATGAAAACTCCCTTCAAGTTGAAATTGAGCTGGGTTTGAAATATCAACACCGAGAACATGCATACGTCAAAGAAACAGAAGCAATTCGCCCGCAGAAAATCCTGAAGAATATTTCAAGTTCCTACCTCTTTTGGATCATTTTATTTCAGAGATAGATGCAAGATGCAGCAGAGGTTTCTGTGGAGTCCTTCCTCTTGAAGGCCTCATTTCCTTCAACCTATCAAGATTCACGGACAAGGAAATTCAAGCTGCTGCTGAAAAACATCAAACCTATACTGAAGATATTGGAAGTACCACCTTGATGGTGGGAGAAATCAAGATGTGGAGAAACAAATGGAGCAATATATACAATCCGCCTGAAACAGTCTTTGATACAATCAAAGAATTGGACATTTCTTTTACCCAATGATCAGTATTCTCCTCCAAGTTTTGGGAACGATCCCAAATACAACTACAACAGTGGAACATTCATTTTCAACGCTAAGAAGGTAATTATAATTATGTATTATAACCTTTCTAAATCAGTCATCTTATTGAACACTTATGTTTGTTGTTTCATAGATCTTTTCTCTTGCACTACTTTTTAATAATGAATGTAAAATATTTTTGTACTTTTTCTAATTACATATTTATAACATGTAAAATGGGTTTTGTTTGGTTTTAGGTTGAAGACTTATTTGAGAAGTACTATGGGAGATGTACGATTAAATGGACTGGCACTTGCAAACGTGTCAAAAGAAAGGGAGTTACCAGTAGACGAAATAATCAGCATATTTAGCAAGGCTAAGAATAGATGGATGAGTGTAGAGAACTGGGAAAATGATTCATAACGCAGCTTCCACAACAACTCGGCAAAGATTAGATTTTAAATTAAACCACTGTATTCCATCGGAAGTAATTTTTTTACTATTTTATAGCACCCATTATAAATTCCTCCTTTTATTGTTAAGTATCTCTAGTTCAAAGATCAACAAGCAGTCAAATTTAAATTAATTGTAATTATATTTTGAATATTTTTTTCCTATTTAAACTCCCTGACTTGCTTTACGTAAAAAATTTAATAATAAAAACAAATGAACTTATCTAATCATAAAAGTGATTTGACTATATTTGTGTTCCTTATCCTTATCCCTAAGACCAACAGTCATACCTAATTTAAAAACTAGATAAAGCATCATCATAAGTTTTTATTATTAATATTACCGGTATTTCAATCTAGGCCCATAATGACCACCATAAACCTTTTACTAATAAAATAACCTAATACATGTGCATAGTAGTCTTTTTTTATCAAATAATTAGCCTAAAACCGCCATTTTTGAGTCTTGAAAATCCCAAAGCCCCCCTTCGGCTGGGGGGAATTCCCCAGACCCCCGGTTTGCCCTCCCTTGGTCCAAACCTAGATCCGCCACTGATTTCAGAAACAGATATAATCTAAAAGACGTGATGTGGGAAATTTTGCGTGCATGGAATAGTATTTCACAGTCAGTTCTAAAACACTCGTGGTTTAAATTGTGGCCTTCTTTAAGGTTTGATGTTGAAGAAATAAAAAGGATTTCAAAGGCTTTCATGTTTCTGAGGATAAACATATGATGACTGGAGTTGCACTGTGCAAACAGTGTCAATAACCCTGAATTAAAGGAAATGGAATTGGTAAATTTAGAGGAATGGATAGCTAGCAACCATGATTCTCTCACCACACAACATTCCACAGATGATGAAATTCTTTAAATGGTAATTAATATTGAATTGCGAATGCAATAGATGATAACAGAGAAGATGGGTTGTCGCTAAACTCAAAGAAGTCCTACACATTCGAGAACCAGATCACAAATAGCAATGACTACAATGATGGGTAGATACCTTGCAAAATCCTTTGCACCAAAAAAAGGCCATATCAGATCCACTGCTCTTTTCCCAATCCCATTATCCAAGAGTAAATACATGAAATTACCCTTCATTTCCAAACTGTCAATTAAATTAAACAAATCCATTCCCTCAAATACACATAATGTGTGTTTTATTCATGACAATTCATGCAAATGATTATCCATACATCAGTGATGACTATCACCAGCATTAGTTTTCAATAGGTCGACAGTCCTTAAGGTTTCGCTTTAAGATGCTTGTATATGAACAATGAATGAATGTATAATGAACATACGAACATTAAGAAATTGTATGCTCTTGGTATTACATACATAAATGTAAAACCTCATTTTTCCCGATAGTAGGTTTAACCCAATGATGATATGCCATATTACGCAGTTGAAATCATCGAAATTTTCCCGGGTGCTGTGTAGAAAAAATGAATGTGGAACTGCGCGCCATGTGAGAAACTTGCATGTGCAACAGCAGCTTAATTTCTCGGAGCTACAAATCAAAATTGATTGCTAAATAAGGCATTCTCATTATGTCGTACCATCAGTAATATTCTCATAATCTGAAAGTATCAATATTTTGCGAAATGAAATGTCTATCTTTCGCTCATCTTTAATGATTCTATGATGATGATTTTTTGAGTACATAGCCACCTACACCTCGCTTTTACAGAATGAAATAGGTGTAAAAATGCATAAAGACCACTAGGAAATGTGTAAAAATGGAATTTTTAACGTTGATAACCGTCCACACTAACATTTCCAGTGGGAATTTCCCTTAACTCCATTTTTCTTAGGAAAATTTCCAACTTTTATTAGGTACCGCAGTGACAACGACAGTAAAATTTAACCCCAGAAAACGCCAGGGTTAGCTTCATGCCATTATTAAGTTACGGCCGCACAAAAAAAGGCAGGAGGATTGAATTACAATGTGTTTTGCCTGAAGGTTCAAATTACAGTAGTAAGGGTTTATTTAGTTATGTAACAGATTAAAAAAATACATTGTATTATATAGCCACATTTGAAGCCAGTGAGAAGTGGCTCAGAAAAGAGAGTTGGTAACTTCTTTGTCAATCAAATGTTCCTCGGCAGTCGAGTCGGCAGTGTTACAAGAAAAACCTCTTCAACAAGACCACTGATCGACCAGTACCAGTCTCCTGGGTGCTATTGGTTTATAGAGAGCAGAGGCTGCTGGCTTTGATATTGGGATGGCTTCAAAAAGGAAATCTCTTAGCTTCGAAGAGAAGAGAAAAATTATTGAGGAGGTGGATAAAAATCCTCACTTAAAGAGAATTGACTTGGCGAAGAAGCTGCTCATGCCAGTAACAACATTAAACAACATCATAATGAAAAGGGAAGCAATTTTAAGAGAATCCACAGCATTGGGTGTTTTATCTAAGCGTCGTAAGCATTCAAAAAAGTCCCCGTTTGAGGAACTGGAGAGCCATTTACTCACCTGGTTTCAGCAAGCCCAAGCCAGCAATTTGCCTATAAATGGTGTTATACTTACGGAAAAAGCCCATGAAGTAGCTACAAGACCTGGAATTAATGATTTTACTGGATCCAGTGGATGGCTTAACAGATTCAAAGTTAGGCATGGACTGGTGTTCAAAATTGTAAGTGGTGAAAGCAGCAGTGTGAATGAAGAGACTGTGAAATCCTGGCAAAGTGAGCTAGGGAAATTAATTGAAGGCTATGAGCCCAGGAACATTTTCAATGCTGACGAAACTGGACTTTTCTATTCCTTTCTACCAAACAAAACTCTGGCTTTTAAAGGTGAAAAGTGCCATGGTGGTAAACTAAGCAAAGAGAGGTTAACTGTTCTTTTTTGTTGCAATAGTGATGGGAGTGAAAAATTGCTACCAGTGGTGATCGGTAAATATGCTAAACCCAGATGCTTCAAGCATGTACGATCATTACTATGCAGGTATTTCAATAGCAGAAAGGCATGGATTACCACCGATTTATTCCAGAACTTTTTGAAATCCCTTGATGCCAAAATGGAATCAGCCAAAAGAAACATTGCTGCATATTCCCCTGATATGCATTTTTTGAGAAACGTTATGGTGGAATACTTTCCAGCTAACTGCACAAGTGTTTTACAACCATTGGATTTGGGTGTTATCAAAGTTTTCAAGCAATTTTACAGAAGCGCATTGGTTAGAAAGGCAATTGTATCAATAAATTGTGGGCAGCAACAAGCCAAAATAAATTTGTTACAGGCAATCCATTTCGTTGCCAGCGCATGGGAAAGTGAAAAGTGCAACCATTAAATATTGTTTTGACAAAGGGGGGTTCCTGAATACCACTGAAACAGAATGTGATTTGCAAACTTTTGTGGACAATAATGAATGGAAAACTTTGAATTCATAAATATCGTTCAGCGATTTTGTTGAATGTGATGATGACCTGCAGACCATTAGAATTGTTTCAATAGGGGAATTGTGTGGTACATCAAATGAAACAGATTCTAACTGCAGTGAGGATGAGGAAGTGCCAACAGTGGCTATCTTTTTGGAGGCTGTGGTTGGACTTGAAAAATTGAAATCATACTTTTCATCCATTGAGAACAATCAATCTACTTTACTGATGGTTTCAAAACTGTAAAATGAGCTATTCTTAGTTACAGTAAAAAAAATAAGCAGAGTAAAATTTCAAGATTTTTTTAAAAAGTAGCTGTTCAGAAATATAATTAGTCTCTCCTATAAGTTTTAAAATTGATATTGAATTCCTGAGTAGTCAGAAGGCTAATGATTTGTATTTTTTGTAAAGGCATTTTTATTTTTGGTTCATGTTTCATTTATTTTCGTTTTGTCACTGAATTCAACCTTTTTTGGGAAGAGCATATAAAACTAATGAAAATTTTTTATTGTTGCATATGACCCCTTTCAGAGACTTGAAATTATATTTTCTTTTCGTAGAAAGCTGTTCTAATCATTACAGACCCTAAAACCTCAAAAAAAAAGAACAAGTCCTCATCTGGTATTTTCCCGCATTTAGTGTTTTAAATTTTGTCCCCCTTGAAAAACCTTAAATCAGGATTCCACTGTATTCTGTAAACTGGTAAAATAAAACACCACTTCTTGCTTTCAATTTTGCTATTAAGTATTTCTTGAAAAAATTACGCAAACGGACACCTGAACTGCCACAGTGCTGGGAAATCTAAAGGTAATTTGGATACTTCTAGGTGTTTGAAACTTGTGTATGAATCATATTTAAATTACTTACAACACATGTTAAATTACTGTGGCCGCAAATTATTTATTTTATTAACATATTAGTATTTTTCAGTCCTAGAAAATTTGTTGGACTATGAGGAGCCTTGAGGAATGACACTTGTATACTTAATCCTCTTTCGGAACCACTTCCTGCTCCTCAAAGTCCCTATGTCACTCAGACAAGACCCCCATCAGGAACCCACCTTAAGTATAATCACCCATGAAACGCAATCCATTACCCAGTCCCTACAGTACAACCATCTATCTCCATCAGTTATTTCCACCTTTGTATGAATGACACAGCTCTGTCTTATGCCACCACCTACTTAATATCTAAAGCTTTAGGAGTCTCATATCGACATTGCCATTATAGCTAATCAATCCCTCAGAAAGGCTTTACTTTTGCCATGCATAGCAGTCGGTCATTTCCTTCTGCAGTAGCTACGTCAAAGCTATCACCTATCTGTGAACAGGTGGAAGAGGTTCTGAAAGTGGCTGTCTCTCAAGGAGTTCAAGTGAATGTAGAGCAACTATTGTACACCAGAGTTTTTCGCCAAAGATTTATGGAGTTTTTCCCCTAAAATTTTCACCACTTTTGATTGTTCAAGTAAGTAGCAACCCATAATCAATGGCATGGCTTTGGAGTTTGTTTCCTCTTGAGGTATTTTTACCAACACAATATATTTTTTTCTTTGGATTGTACCCGATCTGAACTATGTCAAGGCAGTTTCTGAGTGTCTAGGACATACCGCAGGCAGCAGAATACAGTGATGTTGAAGAGGTGAATGATTTATGCATAGTGTGTGGGAGTGATATTTGTAGAGATAATAAAACAGACATTGTGCCTGTTAATTCTGCTTATGAGATATCATTAACTCAGATAAACTTGAAAAAACAGAACAGGAAATCGCAATGATGAGATTTCGAGTGAATACCATCCAAGATATAAAGATCAAACGAAGTAGTTATGTGATCCTCAGTTATTTGGTAGAACACCAGCCCATAATATTGTGAAAGGTACAGTGGATAAGGTAGTCCTTTCTCCAGGAATAATGATCAAGGAGCTGATCAATTCCTTTCGCCTATTTATTAACCAGAAAATTGTTGATGATATTGTTCAGTTCACTAATAAAGAAGCCACCACTGTACAGGAAAAGGATATCTCTTGCATTCCTGCGGATACCATTCACATGAAAGAGTTTTTGGACTCCTAATGGCAGCCAGACATTTGAAGTCCTCCCAAGTAAGTGTTCCTTGGCTTTGAAATCATCTGTATGGACCTATGATTTTTAGGGCTACCATGTCAGAAGTTTGCCTTGAAAATATCCTTAGATATCTGCGGTTTGATGATAAAGAGACCACGTCAGAAAGACAGAGATCCAGCTATTCGGGATGCCATAAATTTGAATTTGGGAAAGTACTACCCAGCCAGCACACGGTAACATGTTTACGTAAAATCCTCGTAAACTTAATGTGCGTGTGTATACGTAAACATAATCTCCCCGTATTATTTCATGTTTACGTAAATTCTAAGCAATCATTTTATGAGAATGAACGTAAACGTAAATGCTTAATGCTTATGTAAGCATCTCGTAAACTGTTTTTAAACCGCACACGTAAACGAATTTACGTGATTCTTATGAGTGTGGGCCATTAAGAAATTAGTAAATTTACAGCATTATGTCATAGATTATACTCTGCGCGTATGTTTAATGAAAATATTTGGCTCATAAAGTTAACATGTAGATACATGAAGTAGTTTCAAGTATCTTTTTCATTAAATGTGGAGTACATATGTTTCAAGCTGATCACCGATATGAGATAGCAGTTTGATATTTGTTCCAAAATCCACCCCTGAGCTCCCTTGAAATAAGTAGGTAATCACTGCAAATATTAGTAATTAATCATCATTCACAAGTAGTTAATTGGTGCTCACCAGTAATCATAACCATTGGATAAGAGAAATTAATTTTTAATCTTCAAAGATTTTTCTAAGGGGTGTTGTCACTCCAGCACAATTAACGAAGGATTCATGTGTTCGACAATTTAGGAAAGCAAATTCGATCGTAAATCATTACTACAGTTCCTTCGATAGTCTTAACTTACAGTTATGTAATGAATTATAGTTATAATCAACTATTGAAACTTTACTTCGCATTCATGAACCGGCACAAGTTCATGCATGAACTGCGTCACAACAACTAGCAATCTGACAACACTCACGTCAACGAAGCAGTTAGCCTGGTGGTAGCATGCCGAGATATGAAGCGAACGACACGGGTTCGGTTCCCTGAGCCACCTAGGGGCGAAAGCGATGCTAGTGATGTATATGTAATTTTATTTTTTTACCTTTTTTATTCGTGAAAATTTTTAAACGTGGTACACTGGATTTAATTGCACATTTAATACGTAGTGAGGGAATATATATGGCAAACAAAGTATTTGATGCGTATGCATTATGGCGGACGTTCTGGTAAACCGCTTCTGTGTTGCTTACTCCACGATGAGGACATGTGGCCGCGATTTTTACGAGATGCATCTTAGAAGTTGACGTGAGCAACTTGTACACAAATAAACAGTTTACGACATATTTACGTAAATTTCAAATAAATTGAAGGTAAAATGTTTATTTGTGCTGGCTGGGTATAAACTGAGTGAGAGCATTACTGTCGATGAGCAGCAAGTTGGGTTTTGAGGCTGATGTCCTTTTCCGCAATTTATTCCGTTGAAGCCAGAAAAGTATGGAATGAAGATATTTTGGGCCAACGAATCATCTACTGGGTATTCCCTTTGAGGCTTCCCATATTTGGGTAAAGTAAATGAGGCAAGAGCACTCAAATTTCGGAGAGAGAATCGTAGGTAGATTTAAGTTTGTATGGGTGCGTCGACGACTAAGGTCATTTGCAAGAGAGAATCGTACAGGAAGTTTGTAGTCATTTTTTTACAACACTTTAGCTTGCTCAAAATTAAAAGAATAGTGGATTAAAAATGGTGCGGCATGCAAATACAAAATTTATACCATTGGATATCCTTCCGAATTTTTCTCATGCCCAGTATTCCTCAATTTTCGGATACACAAGCACTCAAGTTAGTCTCTTTATGAGCCTAAAAGGTGAAAACATAAGACAATTAATCGATAAACTTTTTTTTTAATTTCAACCACCCAATTTTTCCTTGATGGCAACCAAGCACCACAGCAGTGCCAATAATGTTTGCGTAACAATATTCAGGAATCCATATGACGGTTAATCTTTTATTGAGGGTAATCATAAGTCTATGATTGTTGATCACCTAATTGATAATGATCACTCTTCCAATTTTATTCCAAATATTTTACAAGCTTGTGACAATGACAGAAAGCTAAATTTTATGGAAAATTATAGAATTTTCTCATATTATGTCTATAAAGACGTTTTAAATGACCTAGTCCCTTCCACTTCATTCAGTACCCTTCCCCAAAGCCCTTGCCCAGAGTTTAGGCAGTATCTTATCTCCCCCAACCTTGCCTTCTGAACTAATAACTCCTCACTCCAATGTTTTCTCCCCCCTTCCTCTTGTGCTGGTTGCGTGATTTTGTCCCAACAATATTTTCCTCGTGTGTTCTGTACTTCTATAATACCTCACGTTCACAGTCTTTGTCACTTCTTTAGCTCTTGTAAGTGACATGAAAAGGTCGAAACTTGTCGAGCAGTATTTACTTATATTTTGTGGAATAGAACAGTTATTTTATTTACGTAACAATGATAGGTTGTAACGTAAAGATTACAGAGAAGAGTAAAATTAATTACTTCATCTAGTTATACCTAATACTTTCCTCACCTATATTCGAGCCCTCTGCATCCAGTCAGCCTTAAACTGTCCCATGAAGGATGCTGATCAGTGAACTTCCTGCTACACTCGCTCGAAGACTGTGGACCTTGCTACTATGTTAATAACACTTAATCTTCACAATCTCTCCAGATATTATGCGTCATCAACGTTGACACCTGTTCAAATGGCATAACACGATTGGATTCACAATGAACAAGCAATACGGAATGTTTAAAGATTTCCATACGTTGGAGTGCATTGAACACCGTCATGATGTCAAGTGACGGATGCTTACAATTTATTGTACATAAAAGTAGTTATTTCACTATATTACTTAAAACGCATTACATATCACACGGTTAAAGAGTAACAATAATTGAAAGTTAACACAATACATAAATGCTAAAAATGCACTTACGTCTCTAAATGTATTGAGATCCATCGTCAAAAGCTTTCTTATCTGACAAATTGACGAGAACACTTCAAGCACCATGAGGCTGAAATACACAGACATCTACCATAAATTTTCATAAGGGAGACAGCATTAAATATATTCTGGTGAAGACATAAAAGATTGATTTACCTCAATTGCAACAAAAATAATTTGACTTACTCATTGCCTTCGAAAATAATGAGTACATTAAGCGACTTCAACCACTTCTGCTTGAGAAGAAATAATTGCATGATGCCCAATTGGTCCTATTCAAAATTGCGATATATCGATTATCGACTCTGATGGACAAGATCTCGATTTATAAACTATTCTATTGGTATATCAATCTCTCTATGACTTATATGTTAAGATCACTAATATTAAAAGTACGTATGGTGCGCACGGATTCATTCCAAAAGTACAATTGTTAAAATTCTAAATATATAATCGATACTGCCACCAGGGATAGTCGAACGCAGTCACCGACGGCGACGGTAGACTCAAGAGTCCTCTACATTCCCAGGCTTTAACTACCAAAAACACAAGTCTATTGTAGTAGTTCATTGAAGATACATGAAGAGGACTCTAAGTAAACTAGAAATCGTAGGGTTATTTTTATTCTTTTTATTAGGTGCGGCGATAGCCGATTATCGAACGGAGGAACAGTCGATCGCCAGGATGCAAATGAAATGAAACAGCTGGCACCGGTTTTTCGCGCTTGCGCAGTCAGTTTAGAGGGTAAATCGCCCGGTAAAATTCGAATCAGCCATACAATTCACTCATTTTGCTCGGTAAAAGGTACTGTGATTGATTTTAGTAACTTTTTCGCATGTTAGTGGAATGCCATAACAGTAATTTTGGGGTTCTGATTGATAAATGCCGTAGAATACCTTTCCTGTGTCTGCGTGTTTACAAAAAAATAATGTTGATACTTTGTTGTTACATTGGTTGACGTGAAGCCAACAGCTTTTCATCTGTTCGGCTCTCCTCAGACCTCCTATATACGACCGTGTCCTCAGAGCAGAGAGTCACCGGCAGCCGGCGATAGACGGCGATCCAGCTAAATCGAAAGCACCGCGGCGTGGCGTCTATCGCCGGCTGTAGCCGCAAATCGAAAGCAACCATAATGTAATATTAATAATGACATTTTTATTTTTTTTCCAGAATGAGTGAAGTGAACGTTAAACTGCAGAATAAAATAAAACCAATAAAAAAAAAAACCAGCGCCCGACCGCCAAAGGACAGTTGGACTCACCCAGCGCGCTCGGCCGGACGCCTCGGTGCAGCGGTGCAGCTAAGCAGTCGGCTCTGCACGACGCATCGCTTCTACCGCTTCCCAATGCAATTGTGGCTCTGTAAACGCTTCAAGTCAGGTACAGCACCTGATAATGCTTCATCATTGGTCAACAATCCTAGGCTTGGTTTGACGCAGCTTTCCACTCGATTCTTCTATCGGCCAACCTTTTCATTGTGACGTAATTCTTCTCGTTTACATCCTTCACCACCTGTTCCATGTATCTCATACGAGGCCTGCCTTTTCTAATCTTCCCGTTCACTTTTCCCTCGACGATAGTATTCATCAGGCCGTCGTGTC
Source organism: Platycnemis pennipes (assembly GCA_933228895.1). NCBI lineage: Eukaryota > Metazoa > Arthropoda > Insecta > Odonata > Platycnemididae > Platycnemis > Platycnemis pennipes. The sequence goes on along the minus strand of OW121856.1, from coordinate 68,952,782 downwards.
TCAAGATATGGCCGATTGAGTTGTCCCTTCTTCTTTTTAGAGTTTTCAGCAGACTTCTCTTTTCTCCTACTCTTCTTAGGACTTCCTCGTTACTTACTCGGTCGATCCATTTAATCTTCAGCATTCTTCTGTAGCACCACATTTCGAATGCTTCCACCCTTTTCTTCTCCGCTGCTCTCATCGTCCGTGCCTCACTGCCGTAAAGAAACATGCTCCAGATGTATGTTCTGATAAACTGTTTCCTTACTTCTACGCTTGTATTTCCGGTTGTAAGTAGATTCTTCTTTTGATAGAATCTTAGCCTGGGCTATTCTACTAACTATTTCTTTCTTGCTTCGTCCATCGTTGGTTACTCTGCTTCCCAGGTAACAGAACTCCTTCACCTCTTCAAGTTTTTGTTTTCCTATATCAGATAACACTGAAGGCGTCACTTTGTGGAATTTTGTAATATTCATGGTAACGAATAAAATAATAAAACTTTTAGTCAATTCCACAATTTTTAACTTTGAGAACTTTTTAACTTTTGGAACAATTTGAGATTGTGAATAGCCCGGATAAAGAGCGATTATGTAATGACTATATGTTCCCTACCCACTCACCCCTCCTTAAAATCCCCCTTCCTAGCTGATTCATACCCATACAACTCTCTTTCAGCTACGGTCATTTCCCCCCCCCCTCCCCCCCCTCCCCCCCCACCCCCCCTCCCCCCCCCTTCTCTTCTTAACCGTCATTTACCAATTCCCCACTCATCCCCCTCCTTTCTGCTTCCTTTTCCTCCTCCCCCTTCCCCCCCCCCAACGACCTGGTGTATATATAAGGCTGTTACTCAGACACAAATTTACCTTGAGAATGACAAAAAATTTGTTGAAACCTAGGTCGGATATATAAAAAGTGTGGAATTGAGTAAAAGTTTTATTATTTTATTCGTTACCATGAATTTGTTTTCCTAGTTTGACATTGGTTTTGGCCTCTTCTTTCTTGCTGCACACCAATATCTTAGTTTTTTTCTTATTGATATTCAGATGATAACTGGCCATTGTCCTTTCCATGGTTGTTAGCATCTTATTCAGCTCCTTCTCTGTCTCTGCTATGAGAGCTGTGTCATCAGCGAATCGTAGCATGCTGATTGTTTCTCCGTGGATAGTCACCCCAGAACTCTTTTCCTTGATTTCATTGATGGCCTTCTCGATGTAAACATTAAAAATTACTGGAGACAGTGCACAGCCTTGTCTTACTCCTTTCCTTATCCTTGCTTCTTCAGAGTTGGGTCCAGATTTAATCACAGCTACTTGGTTTTTGTACAGACTGTGTATAAATCTTCGGTCATTGTAGGACACTCCAATTCCCTTCAGTATTCCAAGCATTGGATTCCAATCCACATTGTCCAAAGCCTTCTCTGAATCCACAAATGCAATGAACGTCGGCTTGTTCTGTTCCATTATCTTCTCTATGAGTAGCCTAAGGGCCAATATTGCTTCCCTTGTACCCTTACTTTTCCTGAATCCGAATTGATCTTCATCCAGGAACTCCTCTGCTTTTCGTTCTATTCTTTTGTAGATGATCCTGGTCAGTATCTTCGATGCATGTGTCGTCAGGCTTATAGTACTAAAATTTTCGCATTTCTCAGCTCTCTTCTTGGGAATAGGAATGATGATGTTTTTCTCGAAGTCCCTTGGAATTTCTCCTGTTGAATACATGTCGCAGATGGTTTTGTAGAGATGAATTAATGTCTTCTCTCTTGCATTTTTAATTAGATCTGCAGGGACATCATCAATACCAGAAGCCTTATTCGTCCTAAGGTCCCTTACTGCAGCGTCGAATTCCGATCTTAATATTGATGCCCCCATATCATCTTTTTCCACTTCGCTTTCCTCTTCAATAGCTTTTATACAGAGACTTTTTCCGTTGTACAACTCTTACAGATATTCTTTCCATCTCTTCACTTTGTTCTCGTTTTCGATCAAAATTTCTCCATTCTTGTCCCTTATGGCATTGCATCTTGCGCTCCGTTCCTTGAAGTGGTTCCTCACTATGCTGTAGGCCGCTTCCACCTTTCCAAGTGCAAGGTTGCTTTGTACATCTTCGCATATATTCTTCATCCACATCTATCTAGCTTTCCTTGCTTTGCGACTTATTGCGTTACTTATTCTTTTGTAGCAAAGCTGCCCTTATTCAGTTTTCGCATTCTTGTACTTTCTTCTTTAAGTCTAAGACTTCCTCTGTGATCCATGGCTTCTTCTTGGCAACTTTTCTTCTTCCAAGAACTTCTTTTGCGGCTTCCTGTAGTCCACAGTTAATGTTTTCCCAACGCTCATCCACTGATTTCTCATTCAGGTTCTCTCCTATGTTGTTTTCCACTGCTTTTTGAATGGCCTGCTGATGTTGTGCTCCTTTAGGTTCTCTACTTGCCATGTGTTCTTCACAGTCTTCTTAATTTTTTAAATTTTAAATGGCATTTCATCATCACTAAATTATGGTCACTGTGGATATCTGCCCCAGGGTAGCTTTTGCAGTCCTTTAGTTTAGTTTCTAAATCTCTGCTTCACTAAAATGTAGTCTATTTGACATATTCTTCTGTCTCCTGGCATTTTCCATGTGTATCTTCTTCGGTAGTGATTTTTAAACAATTTGTTAGCGACCACTAACTTATGTTGTGAGCAAAACTCCGTCAGTCTTTCTCCTCTTTCGTTTCGGATTCCCAATCCGTATTTTCCAGTTATTCTTCCATCTTGACCTTGCCGACGATGGCGTTCCAATCTCCTAAAATAATTAGGTTTTCTTCTCCTATTACCTGTTTTATAACTCCCGTGATATCTTCGTAGACGTCTTCCACTTCTTCCTCTTCATAGTCCGTCGTAGGAATGTAAACCTGAACCACTACGGTATATACAGGTTTGGTTTCGATCTTCACCATTATCCTTTCATTGTACTGCAGGAAGCTCATCACACGCATTCCGGCGCTCTTTCTGAGTATGATCCCTACTCCAGCATTACCATTTAATGATCCCGTATTTATAATCCTATAGTTTCCACTCCAAAAGTCTCCTTCTTCGGGCCACTTCATTTCGCTAATTCCCAATATCGAGGTCCATTCTTCGCATTCCCACCTTCAGGTTCTCCAGTCTTCCACAGGTTCGAAGCGATCTCACGTTCCATGTTCCTACCCTAAAACATTTATCACATTTTACTGATGTACTCTCTCGAGTAGTCCCCGCCCGGAGATCCGAATGGGGGACTATTTTACCTCCGGAGTATTTTATTCGAGAGGGTGCCATCACGTCTTGATAAGAAAGAAAAGAGTGAAGTAGCTGCGACTCCTCGGGATATTAATGTGGTGGTTTCCCATTGCCTTCCACATCGCAGTACCACAGCCGTTCAAGTAAATATTACCACGCCTATAGTGAAATGAGTGTCGCTGTACCGACCACTGTGGTCTCCACCTTCCTTCATATGAAGGAGAGCTGCTGCCCTCTCCTCCGGGTGATGAGAATCGTAATTATTGGCGGCCTCCCGTCGCTAAGTCACGGCATCTTCACAGGTTCTGTATTATTTAATATCCTACCTTACCCAGGGATAGACCAATACCCCCTCGGAATGCCGTCGCTTTTTGTCCACGACTGCTTATTCGTCGAGTAAACTCGTTTATCTCGCAGCTAACCTCCATATCTAGAGGTCGACCCACCATCCGCAACCCCGTGGACGCACTCGGTGGCTTTAAGCTCAGCCGGAGATAATGCTTAATGATAATGTTTATAAAAGTGAAACCTTGGCAGGGGCGGATCCGGAGGGGGTGGAGGGGGGGGGGCGGTCCCAGTCCACCTCTCTCCCCCGCCCCCCCAAAGCCTTGGAGAGCTGAAGTAGATAGATAACTTTTCATTGGAGGGGTGGGAGTAAGGAGGATAAGACTGGTGACCGCCCACTCCCCCAAATCTGACGTCGGGGCCTTTGAACCTAGGTCTTATTGCATAGTATTTTGTGGAAATTGTCAATTTTTATTATTTCTAAGCATGATGAATAACTTGCAAAATTTCTATTTTAATGCCTTTACTTCAAACCTTCTCAAGGTACAGCACCTCATAATCCTATAACCCAACCCAACGTATTTTTCCCCAATTTTGTTTCACCCCAAATGTACTTGACTTTATTGATCAACTTGAGGAGAGGGTGAAGATACATGACTACTGATACCGAAAATAATATTTCGTGGTGTGTGTGAATTAAGTAGTCCTTGGAAAACAATCCAAATTGACTTTAATTTAAGATATATATTTTACACTCTAACATAAATCAAGTATCCACCTATCCTTTAATGCTCGCATTAACTCATATGTCAACTTCACAGAAAAATTACTATTCTTGTTAAATTAGAAATTTGAGCATATTCACCAATTACTTTTTCATGCAAAGAATAAATTGATCACTTTGAATTTTGAATTACTCTGGTATTATTTTCGGTTTGAGGTTAACGAGGAGCCTTATCAGCCAAAATATTCCGTGTCAAATCCAGATATCGTCTTAGAATCTATCACTCCCATAGCCCTACATTCTCCAAGAACTCTTGGCACACTTCCAATATCCTCTCCCTTGCAACCTCGTCCTGCGCAATGCCGCGCAGCACGTCCTCACTTCTGTCCCTGATCATGTCTTCCATAAAGTCCCGCTCCTCTTCGACAGGAACGGTTTCGTCCTCCTTGTCGCTCAGCAGCACAACAGACAGCAGAGAGGTGGAGAAACATCGCCCGATGACCCTGAATTCTTCAGCGCTCCTCCTCAGGTCGTCCAGCGTGAGGTGTTTGGCGGTCACCTCGGGAGTCACGATTCGGGAAAGTGCCTCCCAGTAGTGCACGAGGAGGTCGTCGAAGTGACGATCCCTGAACCCTCGCCGAGTCGCGGTATGGAGAAACATCAGGATATCCAGTACCGGAGGGGCGTATCGGTACAGCTGGAAGTCGACGAAGACCACATCTAAATCGTCACCAGCGCCTCCCCTTCCGCTCTGGAACATAACGTTGTTCGCCCACGTGTCCCCGTGGCAGAGGCAGTTGAGGTAGACTTCAGAACGCCGTACCACTCGGAATACGTCCTTCCAGCCGTTCCATGCAGCCTCCTGGACCTCATTCTTCGCCGGCGGATCCCCGAAACGCTGAGGCCAAGTTCTGGAAACGACTGAGGCGAAGGTCTCCGCGGCCGATCTGCACCAGGAGTTCGCGGGATGGGACGTGTCTTGGACGAACGAAGCCTCTTCGATAGACTCGAACTCTCCCGTTCGATAAAGCGGTTCGGGTGAGTCAGCACTCCGCTCCAAGAGGATTGAAGCTCCGTGAAGACGTGCCAAAGCCTCGAGGACTGCTCGGCACTGGACGATATCCATTGGCTCTCTCTTGTCGGCCATCCTGTATCCACGGCCATGAAGGTCCTCCATCACAATCAAGTCTTCCGGAGAATCCTCACCCCGGCCGAAAAAGCATTCGGCCATCGGGAGCTTCATACCAGATGGCATGACTGCCTTCAGTCTCGGTACATAGGACGTGTACCATCGTACCTCTCGGTTGAAGAGTCCGCAAGACGTGACGTACGAGAGATGAGCCTTCGTCGTCGGGGGTTTCTTAGCGAAAAGTAACACCTTCTCTTCCTCCTTCTCAGGACCACTCAGCAATACCGTAGCCACAATCCGCAGATGGATACCGGCAAAGCCTATTGGGACGAGGCTGGCTGGCTGAACTTCGTAGTTCAGAAGTTTGCATGCCGAGCCGTCGAAAACTTTCTTGACGCTAGATTCGCACTCGGCCCAAGTGACCTGATTCATCCTGGGTGGTGAAATCAGATACCGAACTTTTGGTTGATTTCAAGAGAATTTTCACGTATCTACCCTGTCTGGTGTCGGAATTGAGAATGAAAGATTATCTAACAATAGCAGACGTCCTTGCGTTCTCTTTTATCTTGTCGCGAGCGCTGCATACGCGTCATGTCATTGATAAAAATTCGCTCTCTCAAAACTGATTTCGTTAGAGAGAGAGATAGTGGATGGGAAGAAATATAACGAGCGTAATTGATTCAAATAGACTTACTCAAATCAGGAGATCAAGTGCGCAACAGCCCTATTTCCCGCAAACTCAATTCCTCAAACGTCATGTACTTGAGAATGTACCTATCCCTTAAAAATTGGTACCAAATAGCCAGTTATATCCTTTTGTCAACTTCTAACAGCATTGCATCACTAGACAGGTTGACTGGAAATCTCAAAATTGCACCCCTTCCACGAAGCTCCTCGTTATTATTTATAGGAGCACATTCACTGGTAGACAATTCTGGTTTGAAACTTATTTGAAACTGTGTAGACTTGACTGTGTTAAAAATTGAAACATGAATGCAACAGAGTTGAAAGGCAGTTTTGGCAACACAGTGACCACGCAGTTTTAGACAGTTTTTTTATCACGCTCGCAAAAGAGGTTCCAGTAAGTGGTGCCTATAACTACTTGTAATGCTACATAAATGCTTCTTTCTGTTTTAAACATTAAACTTTCATATAGCGATATAGGCTTTTACATCCTTTTAATCAAGAAGTTAATACTCAAACTATCATTTAGGCTACTTCAAATACACACAAAATCATTGAGATTTCCTTTTGGCAAAAGTTGTGGCTCCTTGGATTAACAGGGCTCTCAGCATAACGAGTTCCTTTGTGCCCTTCTGCATCTTCTCTGTGCTTTGTTGCCAAATTAATCTTCACTCAAAATTATACTTTCAAGAGGCTTTTTTATATTGTGACATACAGCCTCATAGCAGATGATACAATTTTTAATACACAGCGTGTTTCGTTTTTAAAGTGATTCCAGCTATTTTTGTCGAAACAGAAATAAGTCTGTTGTGGGAACTGTCGGTTCTTCGGCAATTTCGCTGTATAGCTCCCATCTACAAGTTGGGGTGATGGAAGTGGAACTTGATTTATTGCTTCAGGGACATGAATTCCATGATGGGACATGACAATATTCCATACATATATGTATCCCGACACTTTTTTCAACAATTAAACCTATGCAACAAGTAAATCAGCTACTGCAGAATGAACAATCCTCAGAGTTTTCAAGGAATTTTCAACAACGCATTATCGTGTCACAAGAAAACTGAGCCTGATAGGACCACACTGATTTCATTTTCGGATTCAGTACCAACAACTTAGCTAAAAACAGATATCACATGCTTTTTCACAAACATATTGTTGGTAAGTGCAATTATTTACTTATATTCTACTGGCTACTGAGATTACGCATTCTTCCTATAGTTCCTGTTACGTCTTTATTCATCTAATTCTAATATACGCCGGCCTAATAATCGTAAAATGTTCACGATCTCTCTATTTCTAGAATATTTGCACGGCCGAATCTATAAATTTGGATTTGAGGAGGAGTTGGGCCTCCATCGCAAGCCCCATTCCCCGTCAAACCTCTCAATTTCCTTAATCTGACAGCACCAAACAGTTATATCATGCTGAAAGATGGCAAAAGTGCTGAAACTGTTTGCAAATTACTGCATTAAATAAATAGTGTACTAAACACTACTATGTTTTTACATATTCTATCTAAGAATGTTAGAGATCTTGCTAAGTGAATCAAAACTATGCAGTTACCTTCAATACTGTTTCTACCATTAATGCACAAGAAACCGGTGTCGTCATTAGCTGCTCCCATCCGACAAACGGAGTACAGAACTCGAATACTCTCCAGAATATACTCTAGTATGGGCCAGCTTATCGATATCGTCTACCACCGGGATTGGAACTCGGGCCCTCGGAGTGTAAGACCAGTACTCAAATCACTATATCAATCCAATTCAAGCGACACCCACTACGAAACTTCACGTTGTTGCTATAATTTTTTGTTTTGAACTTCATCACTGTTGCAGCCTGTCGATCCTCAATTCCGGTCAATTTAACTTTGATTTCTCAAAACTATACTGAAGGCAGCTACTCCCTATGCGTATTGATATTCGTAGCTACGGCAACTAAGTCCACCAAAATATAAGTAAAATATCGTATCGTAAATGCTACCATTTTTTCCGAAATCGTTCATGAGTAGGTAGTCTACCAATTTTAGCAGTTTATGGAGTGATTTTAAAATTTTACTTAAAGTTGCCAGCGGAATTATCTTTGATTATTAGTTATCTTCTCATTGATGTAAAATGGATCCTCTCGGCTAGTTTTTTACACATTTTTCTATCCTCGTAAAATATTTACATAGTTTTTCTACTTGTAAGAAAATACACAAACTCATGGTATTTTTCCTATTTAGCATCTAAAACTTTTAATGCCTGCTTCCTTTGTGGTAAATATTATGAATTATATGATTATGAATTACTTTGGCTCTTCCTTTCTTGGAGGTAGCACTGGGGACTTTGAGTGATGCTCACAGGAGAAATTCCAGCGCAGACGGGTTTCTGTTACGTCCGAGCAATAAAACTAAATATACCTAAGCATCACATACGGCCTTCATATGATTTCTGCGCCGTCTGGGGAGAGGTTTTAAGATAAAAAAGCAACCTTTCCAGTTGGGAGAAAAGAGAACGAGGTATGGTGTTCGACCACGAGCAATAAAAATTTAATAGCGGGACGGAAATAGACGTTCAAAGGATGTTGGGAGAGAGAGGGAGAAACTAATGAGGGATATCTCTTCCCTGAATTCTTTTCGTGAGTGTCTGTATATATTTTCGCCCCGCAATGTCGAAGATTTCCCCTCAATTCACCATCAAATACCAAAACATAAACAATCGCTAGTTGAGTATTGTGTACGCAATTTTGGATTACCCATCGAAACTTGTACCATTTCCGAAGGTGCAGTTTTTTCTTCCTTCTTCCACGATCATATTTCCCCTGTATCTCCCATTATAGCATTCCTTCGCCTCTCAAAATACTCTGCATTTCCATTTTTCTCCTACATTCTTCAGTCATCATCATCATTGGTCAACAATCCTGGGATTGGTTTGGCGCAGCTTTCCACTCGATTCTTCTATCGGCCAACCTTTTCATTGTGACGTAATTCTTCTACATTCTTCAAAACGGCTTTTTTTTCTCTTCTGCCACCTAAAAAAATCCTCATTCGTCATCCTCGCCATATAAATAACCCTTCTCCATTATTCGCCTTAGCCACATCTCAAAGGCCTGGTGTCATATTAGCGAACTATAAATTTTCATGAACTAAAAATAACTTCAAATCCGTATTATTACGTTTGTCATTGATGCAGTTGAATTTTAATCATACTTGGCTTGCGCTGGCTGTTTGATTACTAACATTACTGATAGCCATGATTCTCATCATAGAGTTTGAACCCATTTCGTATCCTTCCACATTTTACCACATTTTTAAAATTTGTAAAAATATTTATGGGTGTTCAAAATATTTTTGGATTGCCTAGATTGTAAGAAATGGAATCGTGAAATAATTTAATTGACACGTTTCAACTTTTGAGAAATTTTACTCTTTCAGGTTTCGTAAATAATTAATAAGGAAATTAAACAACCCCAAATGATATTTCTCTGATATTACTGGCCCTCGCCATGATGAGAATGCAGGTTAATCACACATCATTCATTAATTTTTGAACCATCACTGCTAATTTCAAATTATGTCTCAAATCATGATTAATTTGAAAGATGATTTGAAAGACAATGGAGAGGGCAAACACATTCGAAGTCATCGTGAGAGTACTAACAGTAACCTAATATACGGCTGCGTCATATTTAGAATTGATAGCTGAAGATAAAATTAAGGTGATTTTTATCATTTATCTAATGACAATGATGCCCAATGGATGTTTCTACAAGCGGTTACACCCCAAGAGGTGTTTTTTTTTCGAAATAATTCCGAATGCAATGTTTTTACACTGCGCTCGGGATTGTTCCGCACCGGAATTAATCTCGAACGATTCAAGCACACCCTCCCAAGTCTCTTATCTTTTTCCTTTCGGGACAAATGTTAGTAGATCGGAAGTATTTGGTGCGTCAATATGGAAGAGAAACTTAGACGTTCATGATCAGGGAGACGTAGGACTTTGGACTGTTGAAGAGCATTTAAATAAATAATAATAAAATGGAGTATGATACCCAATGTAACGGTCATCATATTGACTTTTGAGATAAGGAGAGTCGTTTGTTGAAGCTCTAAAGTTAAACAATATTGCATTTGAACAGAAAGATAACAGATAAGTGCCTTTGTTGAAATAAGAATGGGTTAAAGACTATTTGCAAATCCATTTCAACACGAACGTGAAACTTCTACAATGTCTCAGCAACTGAGAAACTTTAGCTTGGAGGAAGAAGAACGAACGTAATAAATATAATTTAATGTATCCACACGCATTATAAATGCCCGCGATGCTTTCAGCTCAAGTTAAAAATGGTAGATATTTGGTCAGTATTAATAAACGTTTGAGCATATTACAAAATTAGTATGCATCCTGCTATGGTAAAATGATTTCGAGTTACATTGGGGCAAAATTATAAAGCGCCAATGAAACGAGGAGTAGACTTTGGTACTTAGGTGCTCCAATGGCTACGGCTACATCTAACCTAAAGGCTTAATCTTAAAACAAATGCAACATCCTTGGTCTTGGCGGAATTCGAACCCGCGACATTTGGTTATTCAAGCCTGCGCGTTATCGAACTGACCACCGCGGTTGGCGTTGGTAGGCGTTGGCCAAGGAGGTATATCAGACAAACTGCCGAAGAACCGACCACCATTGTTAGAACATATATAAAGATGATTATAAAGCAGGGATCAAGGTTAGCTCAAAAAGCACGAAGATTAAACTGGACCAAACCAAACTACCTCCAGTCCGACCTGGCGTGCTTTAGCAATGTTCCGGCCGACCCTATCAAAGTGGTTTTAAACATCTTCTCCTCTTAAGGTCACCTTACATCCGTAGAGAAAGTCAGAGGATGAAACTACTTGGGAAAGCAGGTATGACGGAGAGAAATCTGTAATCTGTATTAGCCTGCTCTTAAAGGAAGGCGCCAAGGGGTCAAATAATTTTCGTCCAACCCGATGGTAATAATTTTTTTTAACCTCAGATTGTAATTGCTTTAGGTATTGACCATTATATGATTTACATATTTATTTTGACGAGCGGTTAGATGGCAGAAGGGACAGTTTTGTCTCAATCTCGCCCCAATAAAGACCTTTGATTATTATCTAATTAGTTACTTTAACGTAACTTCCTCCTCCAAGTCTCCGGCTAGCATCATGTGTCGTTGCCATCATAATTGCCGGAGACTCGAGAGGGGTCGTGCCCAAGAGTAGCCACGTCCGCCACCGTCGAATAGGTGGCTACCCAGCATTACAGTCATGCGCACGAAGCAGGCGGAGGGACCCGAGAAGGACAGCCTTCTGCACTGCACTTGCAAGTGCATCCGCTCGCGCCCTGCATGCTGGGATGCACTTGAGACTCAACCAGTGAGCTCTTGACACCACCAAGCACGCCTATGATGAGGACTATCAGTTTCGCAGAGTAGCCCGCGTACATTTGCCGGAGTTCGCACAGCAGATCTTGATATTTAATCCTTTTTTCTATCTCCTTCGCTGCCATGTTCGCTTCGGCCAGTGCCGAAAACTCGATCACGAATATGGCATGCGAGAGATTGTCGATGAGAACGATATCTTCGTCGCATCCAACTGCCTAGTGGTGGAGAAGGAATAATTCCACCAGATCTTACACTTATCGTTCTCCACGACGGACTCAATGTCTCCAGGGGCGTAAGGCAGCACCGGATTCGCGTCTCTGCCGTAATGGTGTCTTAGATACAACACCCGCAGAGCCGAGTTGTGCCAGTTTATGGATGCGTTCTTCGCATAAAAGCTGCAGCCGTAGAGTAGATTACCTAAAGTCTCCGGCTGCCTTCGGCACTCTCTGCATCTCGTGTCCATCACGTTTGCCCCAAAGATGAGGCGACGGTACACGAAGGTTTTGATGACACCGCCTTGGCAGGCGAGCACGAATCCCTCGGTGTCGGACTTCAGACCTGCGGAGCGCAGGAAGGCGAACGTGAGCTCCTTCGACAGTCCATGCGTTTACAAGTTTCGATAGAAACTTCCATGAATGTGCTTCTCGGTATGCTTGCGGAGCAGTGTCATTAGCTCCGAATTCTTTATTTCGAGCTTTAACACGTCCGCCTTCAACGACAAGATTGATTTGTCGCACGCTTCTTCACTGGAAGTTAGGTCCAAGTCCAAACCGAGGCCGTCTGCTGCCCTTTTCGCCGCCTGGAATAGGAACACCATACTCTCGTGCTTCTTTACGAGCAGGATAAGGGGGTCCGTGCTGTACTTCAGGATGCATCTCACACCACAAAGAGTGCATCCTCGCCATACATCCCCTGCGACTTGGCTCACTGGCAGCATGGCAAGCTAGAAGGTTTCCCCTCAGGGTCTCCGTCCACTCCATGCGAGCTCCCTTTTTTGATGGAATAGATTTGCAACACCCAACTCTACTAGGGCCCTCATCCGAGAAGGGTCGGTTGTGGGTGGCGTTACTGGATTTCTTCGGAACCCAGGATTTCCGCGAGTGGGGAGGTTAACCCCACAAGCAGACGGCCACCATTAGCCGGCCGAAGCCATTTCCAGGGATGCCACGAGGAGGCCGGTGGTCCGTTTATGACCCCTTCTTTTATTATTATCATTATGGATGGAGGCCTGCACTTGAAATATCACATATTTTAAAAGCTAATTTTTCTCAGGCAAAGTACTCGCCTGCAGCGTAATGTCTCTAGAATCACCGTCTTTTTCCCACGTGTATTGAAGTAATTTGCTATAAATAAAGCAAATTAGACGATTGAAAGTCTTCATGGTATCTATTGAAATATCATTTTCTGGAAATACGGGCATACTAACTGAAAGTGCACGTTTAAATTCAACGGTAGGAGAAAAAAATATGAACGCACTCTGTATTAAGTATTCTTGAAATTGTCAAAAAGAGACAGAGCTGATTTTATGTTGTGCAGCATACAATGGCTCAAATTCGATTTCATAATTTTCAATTTAATTTTTGCCTATGTGAACACATAATTAATGCAAGTAATTGAATCCAGGCAAAAAAACGGGAGTATTTTTCGAAATTTTTTGGGATCGGAAACCAAGCAGGTTACAAGGTATACGAGGGGACATACGCATGCTAGCCTACGGTTGAAAATGAAGCCGGAATGGGGGTGGTTGGGAAGGATTAGCTCCTGCCTCCTCGGTACATAACGCTTCGTATTGTACCCTCTTATAGACTTCGCAAGCGTGCTAATACCCGAAATCATTCACAAGGGAGTCAAAAACGTCCTTTATAAAGGGTGTTTAAAGAAAATAATAATGCATTACATTCTGTTAGGAGTTAATTCCATTCCTAAAAGCTGACACAAATTTAAAACTACATACATGGCGTTCGTTTGTGTATTAGCACGGTTTTCGCTGTTAATTTGACGCATTTTTGAAGCACAATTTATTTTACACCTTACTATTATTTTAGGTGAATGCTTTTTTTTCTGCATTTTTATGGACATTCATCTTACTACTCTTAGTTTCACCGCCGGCAAAAACTACTTGATTCGCGAGTAGCGCGTAAAGTAAGCCCGCATAAAATGGCCCAACTTGCATTAGGAATCGTCTGCGATGCTACCTCCAATACCTTCTAACATCATTTCCAAAAACACACTGTTGTTTACAGCTTTTCTCTAGGAAGAGCTGTAAGCATCGCCGATGTTTTTATTCGGAGGCTACAATGGAAATGACCTTAACAACACTTGGGAAAAAACTGGAAAAAGCAGTAAATTTTGACATAAAATACATCTTTTGGAGAAATAAGGATCGCAAAGCATAAAGCGGTTGAGTAAGAATGCTTGGAGCCTTGTTCGCTACATAAAGAAAAAATAAGAGAACTTGATTGGCATTTAACTGTTTAACTAAGTGAAAGAAAAAAGTCTTGCACTCCCTTAAATAGAAAAAAAACCTATTTAAACACACGTAAACGCATAATTGCCACCTGGAGTCAAACCCGGATCTTTAAAAAAATGGCAATAGTTTTCCCGAACTTTTCAGAGTGCTAGTAATACAACGAAGTTCACGGCATCACTCAAGGACGAACCGTTTCCGAGACAGGGAGAACGGACACACAGAAGGACGGCTGTACCGACAAAAAACAGCATTCAGCAATGTTTATTAAAATAGATAGATTGTAGCGTGGAAAGCAGTATTCCATCCACTGGAGTAAACAGCAGTTATTTGGGGGAGGCGTCCGACAAATGATCATTTGCGCAGAGAGAATAGTTGGGTAAAGGTCTTCAGGCAATTGAGGAAGGGGGGAGATATTTTAATAATTTACCGTGTCATTAAGGAGGGGAAGGGTAAATATATTTTTTGTAAAAAAATCAGAGATTGGCTATTATCTCATCCTGATATAGATGTTCTAGTGTGATTTCATGCTTTTGTATTGCAAAAAAGTCTAATTTAATTTGTTGGTTACATTGTTAATTTCAAATTCTTAAAAACTTGTAAGAACATTATTCTTATCCTTTTGTTGGCATATTCTTCATTCATTTTATTTATTAAAATTTGTACTGATGTTAAAAAATTATTAAAATATTTTTTTTGGCCTTGTTTTTCGAACTCTTATATTAATGCTGGTAGCTTCCACACTTATGTAAACCATTGAAGCTACTAAATCCATACTATTGTTGTTATATTTTTACTGTACTTATTGTTTTTTCAAGTGGAGCAATAAATTTATCTTTATCTTTAAGAAACCCGGGGTCAGCATCATCCTGCTCCTACCGAAGGCGCCAAGGGAACCACGGCTTAACGTCCGTTCCGGCGGACGGAGTACTGGACTCGAAGTGCTATCCACAAGACATTCAAGTAGGGAACGGTATACCAATGAAAACTTCACCAGTGCCGGGATTCGAATCCCGGATGGCAGGCCAGTACTCTAGCCACCACATCAACCAGATACCCCTCAGTTACCTGGAATAGATAAGGGACACTGTTTCTGGTTATTTAACGTGAATAACTAAAAGCTATCAAATTCAAAGTTCACGAACTAGCCGCGAAAACTTTAATGGCGTTACCCTTTGAAATTGCACCCTAGCAGATATTCCACACGGAAAAAATCATTCATCTTGACCGGGACGCGAACCCGGACCTCCTTATTTCCCCTTAGAAATAGGAAGTCTTGGTAGCTCAACTGGTAGAGCACCTGGCCGGAAATCAAGGGGTCCGGGTTCGAGTTCCAGTCACGGCGAATGATTTTTTTCACTGTAGAATATCTGCTAAGAGCTATCAATTTTATGTGTTGAGCCTCTTTATTGAGTTAATGATAGTTGATGATTCACATGCCGGTCTAGAAGCCCAAATTTCACTGCTTCGAATCTAGCATCGAAACAAATGAAGTATTTTTCTTAGATGAGTAAAAAACTTTAGCAATTTTCCACAATGTATTTTAAAATAATAAAATGACACAACACGTGTTTCGGCTTACTAAGCCATCATCAGGTGTACACTCATAAACTTCCGTGACAGCAGCGCAATATATAGTAAACGGGAAGGGGATGGGGATAGGGGAATTGGTTGGGGGGGTGGGGGGAAGAGGATGAAGCACTCTAAGGAGTTTGTCCTTGGGACTGTATTAGGTAAGTGGTGGGTTATTTGAAAAAGGAATAGCTAGCAATGGGGAATGGATTCGGAAAAGTTGGTCATTCAACAAGAGGTCATTATCACTATGTATAATTTCCCACTGTTCCCATGCGTCCAGTCTTGGGCCTTTTCTTTCAATATGCAGGATTTCCGGAACAAAGAGGCAATGGTGCGATGTCTCCAGGAGGTGTTTGGCCAGCAGTGACGATTTGTCTCCCTTATCCACACACCTTCGATGCTCTTGAAGTCTGGTGGTAAAATCCCTGCCCGTCTGTCCAACGTAATATTTATCACAGCTGAGGCACTTGACAAACAAGTGGAGGGTCTAGCCATGGGATCCCCTCTCTCCCCACTGTTGTCCGAAATTTTCATGAACAATTTCGAAAACAATTTCTTCAAATCTGAAAATCCACTCTTAAATAATGTGTTCTACTGGTATAGGTACGTGGATGATATTCTGTGCTGCTGGACAGGGAGCGATCGTCAACTAGATTGTTTCCTGAGAGTGCTAAACTCCCAACACCCTAGAATCAACATGACTATGGAAAAAGAGACAGAGGGACATTTAAGCTACCTGGATCTAGACATTTCAATAGTGGACAAGAAGCATTATTTTGGTATATTTAGAAAACCCTCCTTCTGCGACCTAGTAATCCCAGCAGACTCTTGCCATCCCATGTCACACAAGCTTGCGGCATTCCAAACGATGATCCATAGGTTAGTGAGCCTACCCCTCTCCAACCCAGAATTCAACAAAGAGCTGGAAATCATATGCCACATTGCAACGTCCAATGGGTACAAAAGAGATATTATAAACAAACTCCTGCGTAAAAAGCTCACAAAAATAGCTATTTCCGAAATAACCGCTATCCCAGCTTTTGAACCGGATAAAAGAACTTGGTGTAGGCTACCATTTGTTGGTAATCTCTCTTACAAACTTAAGAGAATATTCCCAAAGGACAAATTTAAAGTGTGTTTTTACAATCCGTGTACCTTATCGAACATTTTGTGCAAAAGCAAGGACGCCATTGACCCAAAACTCCATTCAGGCGTCTACAAAGTCAAGTGCCTCAGCTGTGATAAATATTACGTTGGACAGACGGGCAGGGATTTTACCACCAGACTTCAAGAGCATCGAAGGTGTGTGGATAAGGGAGACAAATCGTCACTGCTGGCCAAACACCTCCTGGAGACATCGCACCATTGCCTCTTTGTTCCGGAAATCCTGCATATTGAAAGAAAAGGCCCAAGACTGGACGCATGGGAACAGTGGGAAATTATACATAGTGATAATGACCTCTTGTTGAATGACCAACTTTTCCGAATCCATTCCCCATTGCTAGCTATTCCTTTTTCAAATAACCCACCACTTACCTAATACAGTCCCAAGGACAAACTCCTTAGAGTGCTTCATCCTCTTCCCCCCCCCCCCCCCCCAACCAATTCCCCTATCCCCATCCCCTTCCCGTTTCCTATATATTGCGCTGCTGTCACGGAAGTTTATAAGTGTACACCTGATGATGGCTTAGTAAGCCGAAACACGTGTTGTGTCATTTTATTATTTTAAAATACATTGTGGAAAATTGCTAAAGTTTTTTACTCATCCAATATGTATAAATTCCACTACGTGGCGCCTGATACTGTGATCTATATTTTTCTTAGGATTGCGCATAGGTTATATGGCACGATATAACTTCAGTGACTGAAAAAAAATCCATTTCCCACCATTATGAGTACTTATCTCATTCATATTCTTATTTCACTTTTTCCCCGGTGGAAAATGCAACAATCACCTCATTATTTATGCGGGCCAATAAAAGAGAAAACGATTTAGCGGCTTCGTGTTGGAAATTCTGTTTGTCATCGCGTTGGTAATTTTGTAACAGATCCCTTAATTCGACGAACTGATTTGTTAAAATTATTTTTTAAATCGTAGCCAAAGGAAATTTTTTACATTTTGCACCTCAATGTGACAAAGCTATTAATAAAATGAAATTCCTACATCACTTTGCACTTAAATTACTCCATAGGTATCAATCTTCATACAGTATGGCCTCTCAGATAGCAATCCCTTATTTATCTTTTATTTTTCGATCACTATGACGATCTGCAAAGGAAAACAATAGAAAACCAAAAAGGAAATACAATAACTAACTAATGAAAAAAGGAAATACATAAAAAGAAATGAATTACATAAAAAGGCCTACCGGGTAATGACGACTCGATTTTGATTGCTGACAATTAACAGTATCACAATACGAAGCGTCGAATATGGAAGGGGAGGAAATAATTAGGTGGGACTCATTATAAGATGGCAAATGAATTGAATGGAGGGCGCTTTTGGTCCACAATTTAGCGTCCCATTCGACGGACGGTTTATTGCACTCGAAGTGCCCGCCAAATAGAACTTGAATAGGGGCCGGTTTACAAACGAAAGCGCTTTTGGAGGAAAAGAAATGTTGAAGAGTGTGATAGAGGGGAGAATTCTTGGAAATCGATGTCGAGGGAAGGAAAAAATGGCGAACTGGATGGTATAATATCAGGCAGTGGAATTGAAGAGTTAAAGAGCGATATAATATTCGAAACTTGGATTAAATGGCGAGAAAGGTAAGAGACAACCTAAACGGGTGGTGAATAGCAGGCAAGGACTGTTCACAATGCTAGCAATGTTGGCAAAAAACTTATAATTTCGAGCACGACAGGTAAAGTGACTAGCAGCGTCAGGTGACGGACCTGCACGGAGCGCCCATCTCGTAGCCCCTCTAGAAGACGATATAAATAGTGACGTCCGTGAGCACGTCTTGACATGCGTCCTTGCATATTACGGCAGAAGAGGACGCAGTTACGGCAGAGGAGACCGCCCGTTTCAATCGTCCCAGCAGTCAAGGCACGCCCTGCCGTGCCTCTTCTGCAGGGGATCGATAAGGGCCTTTCAGCTCTTCAACGGATGTACACCCGTCCACAATAAAAAGTTACCACCTCGGAGGCCGAATTTTTCAAAGTCCCGAGTTGAAGGAGATTTGACAACAGTGCAGCTCTGTCCCTTTAAATGCCCCGAGCAGCACCAGCACCGAGGCTCGGTCCTCCTCCTTCCCTTGCCATGGTTTGTGGTGAGACCCTTCCTCAATGACCTGGAGAGAGATTTTTGCGTTGGAGAGGGAGGGCCGCAAGGGTGCCTTGTGACAATTAGTCGGCCCCAAGGAGTGAGGCCTCCCGAAAAAAGCCTTCCTTTAGATTGCTGCTCGGAGTTACTCCCTTGAAGATGGGTCGCTTAGGTTTCCGCGACTACGGCTCTTGAGAGAGTGACTACCGAAATGTAAATGCAGCTCGAAGCAAGAGTTGTCATTAACACCGTCGATATTTCTTAGCCTATGTCATTTCCACAACGTTCCAAAATACTCAATTTTTTTCTTTATTTCGTCGTAGAAAATTTTGATTATATAACATGAATAACATAGATGAATATTGTTATCAGCATTTACATATCTGTTAACGATCGGTGTCATTTTTAAATTATCGGTGAATTATATTTGACTGCGCGATGAGCTCGAAAACTGCGCTTGTATAGTAAATGGCAAAAATACTTACGCTACAACTGGCACATACAGATTTCAACAAGAAAAGAGAAGACTTATTGGACGTCTTTACGGAATATAAGTGTTACGTTCCAACCTTAATTGCGTAATAAATTAGGAAAAAATATCGCGGATAAAATTAGAATTTATTTCAAATTACACACAATCCTCGCACTCTCGCATACTCGTCTGGTTAATTCTTAGAATGAATACTCATCGGCAATTCATATCGTAGTATATGCTATTGCAAAAATAAAAAAACTCAATAAATAAAAGTATTAATGAGATTATTAGGAACAGCTTGAACGTCTCTTAGATGCATTGGTCAAAACTCTAAGTGTTTTCCTATTCGAAGGTCCCTGTTCGAAACCCAGCAGTCCGTACTTGAGTACTGCGTGTACTGGAGTACTACTAACTCTACTCAAAGGTTATAACATTTTCTCGTATCGTTGAACGGAAATGTGTATTAAGGACAGGACGGATAATTTTACAATGTGACCAGAACACATGCAACGTAATTAGAAGGAATACGTGGAATTACTGAACGACTGTCCAAAAAGGCCTAGAAGATTTTTATGGACTCGCCCGTGGGATATGCGAGGAGAATATATTGTCGGAGGATTTCGTAGAAACTGTACTGACATCTAAAACGGAAACGAGAGTAACAAGGAAATTTGATGGCAACTGAATCTCTCATACTGCTAAGATTATGCTTAAAATCATCAACCGAGGTATGGAAAAGAGAGTAATAAATGAATGAGGCCGCCTTGTCCGCGATATCTGCTAGAGGACGAGTCAACCAAGCCTGTCATTTATCCCCCTCTGTGACGAAACGTCTCTTTAACCAACGTAATTCTCCTTCGGACTTAAATGTTGGCAGAATACTCCTTTTCAATACTAACCGGGTTACTACATTACTCCCCCTGCTCCATGATCTAACCCCTCTCTTCTAAATAAATTAAAATCACCCTTCATGCATGCAAAATTTCATTACTTGAGTCTTCTTATGATTTAAGTCCTTGGGTGACTAGCTGACCAGGGCTTGATCACCCGCAAACCTTATCAACTTTCCCCTACCTATACACCTGTATCGAGCCTCCCCACCATACCCTCCGAATGTGAATTAAAAAGTGCCGGTGACTACGCACAGCCTTACGCAACCCCTCTCTATAATACCACCTCGTCTAATTCGCCGTCCGCTTCTCTCACCAGCACTTTCTCAGTAATGCATGAACTTTGGCTCAGTCTTCTGTTCTTCCAATTTATTCCTGTTTTACGCAATAGTTCCATTAACCCTTTCCTCTTCACTCTGTCGAAAATATTTTTGAAATTAACAATACACGCAGATATATTCTGATTATATTCTAATCCTTTCCACTAATTCCAATGATTTTGATTGAAAAATTGCTTTCCGATGACAAAATATAAATTTACCTGCAGAAAAAATTTCTCCTTCCCCTCTCTCCCTCTCCAAGAAAAATACATGCCCAGATATGGGCGATA
The DNA here is from genome assembly GCA_933228895.1 of Platycnemis pennipes. Taxonomy (NCBI): domain Eukaryota; kingdom Metazoa; phylum Arthropoda; class Insecta; order Odonata; family Platycnemididae; genus Platycnemis; species Platycnemis pennipes. Next base: position 68,932,048 of record OW121856.1, on the reverse strand, counting down.
AGTGACCACGGACCACTTCGCTGAGGCCCTTTTCTTGAATAATGCCGAGACGGGTATGGGGATGGATGCGTAGATTTTTTCACCTTCAGAATCATCCCCGACACGTTTTATGACACCCACCACTCCATCCAGGACACCTCGGGTCTTCTTCCTACCGGTTCAAGTCTCTTTCAGGGCCTAAGCACAATGGGTATTTAAGGAGCAGGTAAAGCATGGCGGGTTTTTCCTCTCTTAGGACTGACAAAGGTGGACAGAGAGTTTTGCAGTGGGGGGTGGACCGCACGGGTGCTCTGAGACAATCGGCTCCGAGGAGTGAGGCCTACCGAAAAGCAGCCTTGTTTTCGATTGCTGCTCCGAGGGCCTGCCTCGAAGATGATCGTGTAGGTTTCGCGACTGCTGAGAGAGTGACGACCCAAATATGCAAATATTGCAGCTCGAAGCAAGAGTTGTCATTAACACCGTCGATATGTCTTAGTCAAAAGCGTTCCCAAAATATTCCCAAATACTCCGTTTTTGCCTTCATTTCGTCATAGGAAATAATGAGATCATAAAATATTCGAGATAAGAGCTCGAAAAATGCGCTTGTATAGGAAATGGTAAAAATAATAATGCTATAGTTACAGGCGGATTTCGATAACAATAGATAAGACGTACTGAACGTCTTTACGGCATATAAGTATTAAGTTCCAAGCTTAATTGGGTAATATATTAGGAAAAATTATCGCGGATATATTTAGAATTTCTTTCAAATTACATACAATCCTCGCACTCTCGCATACTCGCCTGGTTATTTCTTAGAATGAATACTCATCGGCAATTCATATCGCAGTATATGCTACTTGGAATATAAAAAAATGACAGGACGTGTAATTCTGCAATATGACCAGAACACATTCAACGTAATTATAAGGAATACTTGGAATTACTGAACTAGGGAGCAGAGAGGTCGGAGGATTTTTATGGGCTCGCTTGTAGGATATGCAAGGAGAATATACTGTCGGAGTATTCGAAGAAACTGTATTGCCATCTAAGACGAAAATGAGAGTAACAAGGGAATGCGAAGACTACTGAATTTCTCATGCTGCTACTTTGGTGCTTATAATCATCAATCGATGTATGGAAAAGAGAGCAATGAATTTCTAGGTGAGGATCAATTCATATTTTCCAAGGGAATTAAACACGTGATGTGATTGCAGTGATGAGAATCATTATTATCATTATTTTTGGTTCCACACAATGTCCCTCTTCAGCCCCTCATACCTCCCATCATTTTATCCAAGGTACCCGTTCTTCGCCTCACTCTACCCCGTTTAACCAATATTCTTCACTCAATCACATATTTCAATTCACCCTCGCCCTTTTCATCTTCTCTATTGATCAATCAAAATTCTTTCCTCTCCTACCATTTCTAATACTTCATCATTTGTCCTCCTTTTGACCCACTTCAATTTCTCCATCCTTCTCCATACTCACATCTTAAAAGCTCTGAGTATATTTCCATCTTGGTTCCACGAAGCCTATGTTCGAGCGTCATATAGTGCCACGCTCCATATCAAACTTTTCGCTAGTATTTTCTTAACTTCCCTACTTAACGCCCCTGTCAACAGCTCAAGTCGACGACTAAAAGCTTATCTTGCTAATACAATTTTCCTTCTGTCATCAATGCTGCTATACCCCCTTTTCTCCAATACACTACTTAAACAGCGGAAGGTGGAAATGTGAAGAAATGGAGAGCCTGTCCAAATTCAAACCTTGCTTGGAATAGCGCGTATAACAGCACATTTGTAGATCTGTGGTTCATTTCTCGGATGAGTTTTTTTTTGTTGTGATCTGGCTTGATTCTATTTTCACCACCTGCTTACTGTTTGGGGTTGTGGGTATCATAAAACATGCCGGGAATGTTTCTGAGGGTGAAAAAATATAGACCGACTTCTGAACGTATCGGAATTATTTCCGAAGGTAGGGTATATCGGCTAAGCGCTCAAAGGCTTCTCTGATTAAGCCGTTTTATGCAATTGTCTTTTAGAGAGAATTAGGTAATGAGGCTGGAAAAACTTCTACTTTGTAAGAATCTCGGCCCACGTAAGCCGATAGCTATTGCTTTTCAGAAATTAATGGCTTTTGAATAAAGTTCCAGGAGTTCAAGCGTTACAAAAATGCAGAAGATCATTTTAGCAACTGATCTAATTTCATATAGACGTAATACATGAGCAGTTGAAGTAGTGATCAATTGAAAAAAACTACGGAATAATAAACCTAAGACTTTCTGTTTACACCTTCCTAAGACTTTCTTCACACCTACGTTTTGCGACATGAACGTTGGATGAATCTGAGTTAATTGGTGACTTAGTGATCAATAAATGTAGGCGTTTTGAAGTGTTAAGTTTAGAGGACATAAAATTTCAACCAGAACATTGCATATTTTACGGTCTTATAATACCCGTGGAAGCGCAACGACCATTTAGCACGTTAATCATTACCCTCGGAAAATCGTCCGGTTGTCATAGGACTCCAAAGTGGTCCCGGAATAAATGTTAGGTATTTTCGAAAGAGGTTATAAAGCGAGTGTCATTTTCTATTATGTTTCTAGTAGAAATGTGGTGAAAAGTGATTGGAACTCATATCGTGCCCCTTCTCCCGTTCTGTGACCACGGGTACCTATGTGTCTCGGGCGACTCGTCTTCTAGCAGATATCCTGGACAAGCACGACCACCGAGAAGAGTGGTCTTGAGTCAAGGCGGTCTGCCCTGGTTGATCACTTGAAAAAGTGTGAAAAGGGAATTGTTCTCGAGGGAAGGGTACCCCCAATAAATGGCGAGAGCAGCGAGAGCTCTGGGCATTTAAACTCTGCGCCAAGGGACAGTGTTGTCAAATCTCCTTCAACTCGGGACTTAGAAAAATTCGGCCTCCGAGGTGGTAACATTTTATTGTGGACGGGTGTACAACGCCACAGTTGCACTTTGTACGCCCGTGTGACCCCGGCCTAAGTCCTGCGAAAGGGCTCGAAAGCTCTCTCGCGTCCGTTCACATCGCTCTGCTGATCCAAGCGAGTCGGCTTCATCGGGCTGGGGTTATTAGCAATCTCGCCCGGGAGTACTCGAGATCATTAGCATCACCAGACTTCAATGCGATAATTAGTTTGACGCAGCTCTCCACTCCTTTTGCATAACATCTTCATTTTTACATATCATTTCTCAAACATCCTTCACTGTTTGCTTTTATATTTCATACGAGGCGTTCCTTTACCATTTTCCGTTCGCTATTCCCTCGACGATTGTCTTCATCATACCATCATGTCTCAAATTATGGCCTATTAGGTTATCCCGTCTTTATTTAAACGCTTTATTGAAGTTGTCTTATTCTGCTTATTGCTTCTTCCTTTTCTACTCATTCTAAACAGTTTATCTTCATCACTGTTCCGTAATATTGCATTCCAAATGCTTTCAGGCTTAACTTTATGTTATTTTTTTCATCCCCCCCTCACTGCCACAAATGAGCATGCTCCAAATGAATGTATAGTCACTTCAAAAAAAAGGTAACACTTCAAAGCCGAAATTTTTCTAAGTCCCGAGTTGATGGTGATTTGACAACGCTGCGTCACGGCTTCCCTCTGGCAGGGCCTTGCGATGTTCTAACAGAAAACAAACCCCCTTCCCTCCACCCCCGTCCTGACGCAGCCACGACGCAGCGTTGTCAAATCACCGTCAAATCGGGACTTAGAAAAATTTCGGCTCTGAAGTGTTAACTTTTTTTGGAAGTGACTGTACATTCATTTGGAGCATGCTCATTCGTGTACATACATCCTATGAAAGTGTTAACATACTTTTATGCTTGCATTTCCAGCTGTAAGTAGATAGTCTTCTTCCGGTAGAATGTCCTCTTCGCCTACGCTACTCTAATGACCCTTTCTTTCTTCCTTCGGCCATCGCTAGTCACTCGGTGTCCCAGGTAACAGGACTGTTTCACCTTTTCTAACTTTACTTCTCCAGTTTAATGTTACTCAGTGTTCAGGCGCTAATAACAACAATGTTGACGCGCCTCAAACAAAACAATCAATCAATCAATCCAGTTTAATGTTTGTCTTCGTCTCTCGTCTTCTGGCACATACCAGTAACTTAGTTTTATTTTTATTGAACTTCTAGAGATATCTGACCAATATCTTTTTCGTTGTAGCCAAAGTATTTCTTAAATCCTTTTCTGTCTCTGCCACAACAGCTATGCCAATGGCGAGTCACGTGATAATTTTTTCCCTGTGAATATTTAGTCCTGAAGCGCTCTCCTTGATTTATTTAATGGATGTCTCAATGTAAATACATGTTAAAAAAGACGGGAGCCATACACAGTCTTCTCTCACTCCTTTCTTCATTCTTGCTTCTTCACTGCTGGATCCGCATTCATTTACATCCACCTATTTTTTATACAAATTGTGGATAACACTTCGGTCATTGTATAACACTCCAACTTCCTTTATTATCACAATTGAATCCCAATCTGCGATGTGCATATGCACAATTGTATTCTACATGATATAATGTACATAGTTATTATGACTAAGTTCTAAGAAGGGCGATAGAAAAGAGTTTGGCACTCCAATTTCCATTAGAATTCTCATCCACGTACTTGGAATACTCCAACGAAAAATTGGAGAACCTATCGTCACGTCGCCTTTCAATGTAACCTAACGAGCCCTCTGATCCTTGCCGGATTAAGGGAGATATGATTTTTTTGCCACAGACCGCGGCCCAATAAATTATCAAATGACCGCAGGAGTTTAAAGTTTCGTCTGAGTCACAATGTAGACTCATTGTCAGTAAATTTGATATTTCGTGACCACTAACAGGTAATCTTTATTTATACGCCTAGTAAAAATTGTAGTGCCCCAACATCCATTGTAACATTGGTACATCTAAAATAAGGTTGAAAACCTAGAACATCCACGTTGCGTTGTATTCGAACAAGTAAAACCCTGGGTAGTTAGGCTGCCGCATTTCTGACCGAGAGTCACGGAAAAGTATTATAGAAAAATTAATTTAATATGTTCGGAGGTCTAAAATTGTTGTCATTAAATTACACAAAGTTAATGTAATAATATGCTATTTACAAATGAGCATGAGTATATAACTAATAGTACTACCAATGAAAATAAGTGAAATCTAAAACTGGGTCATTTTATGTGGAGAATATATTTTTAACAAGTTCATCTCTTTCCTCATGGACGATGAGAAAAAATATAAATAACGCAAATTAATATTTTGTGTAAAGTGGCGTACGAGAGTAAGTTTGGGCACGAGTTCAATAAACACAGAGGGCCCCAGGGTCTCCACACCCCTGGAGTTACGACAAATGGGGCAAGTAATTAGCAAAAGTAATGCTTTTCCATATAGGTACTGAGAAGGCTCATTTACATGACGTGTGCGTAGCCTATCGTTGAGAACATCTTTAACTTTATAAACTATAAATCTATTTCTCTCTTTTACTTCATCTAGCACCTTGAGCCTTCCACTAGTCCTCGGCGGGGATACGATCGCACCCCTTTCAGCCATTGATGCCGCTACTAGTTGTGCTACCGAAAAGATATCTGAAAAACTTCTCAATTTAAATTTATTTGCAAAACAACGTCATTTCTATTTCATCTTTAAATGGATTATTCAGATAGGTGCCCTCTGGTAGCGTAAACTATTTATACAAAAGGATTTCATTAAAAGTAAATTTTTTGGGGAGGATACCAGGTCATTTGCTCCGTTAATTTAAGATGAATGGCGCGATATCGGTAAGATTTTTGGGAACAGAAGAAATGTGAAGAAAAACCGGCGTTAGGCGTTTCTCAACGAAAAGGGGTCAAAGTTTACCGTTCCATATAACGGACGGAGGGCTGTACCTGAAATTAACTTATGCAGTATACAAGTAAAGACGGGTGTTCTACCAAAAACCTCAGCCTCTGCCGGGGTTCGAGGCTAGAATCTCGGAATGGGAGCTATCTACGGTACTCCATCCGCCACAGTAACCCGATCCGCAACATTGAAGATTTCCACATTAAATACCTATCTCGGGATTAAGGATATGATAATGAATATACGCTGATATTCATCCTAAGATTATTTTGAGCATTATTATTATCTAATAATATTTTGACGTGGTACGGGCAGGTTAGGCCCAACTGAAACATAATTAATTGAACATTCTATCAGCTTAAAACTACTGAAAGAATCCTAACATTGCACAAAAGGAAATTACCAGTCTCTTCGTTAAATTCCTCGATTTCATTACTGTTCCTGGCCCTCGGGGACCTGTCACGTGAACTGATTAAAAAACTCAACGGATACAAAATCCATTTTCCGTATCGCCTTTATGCTTCGCTCAGATGACCACATTTCCCCACCTACAACTAGAAGCTTCACCGACTGGATATTCCAGCCAGGTAGAAGTATTTTATGCAACTTCCAATTTTATTCATTTAAATATAAGAAACAGAAACATCCACTTACATCTTCTCCAATCCTGTTGAAACTAGAACCATATCAACCAAAGGTAACCTCTCTTTACTACCGGCGTACAAAATTACAATGTATCACAAAAATCCTTTGTCGTCAATTCCATTGTTTTATGGATCTCAGCATCAGCATTACAATTCAATAAACTGTGATAATTTGTGTCATTTCAAGAGTACCTAAATAAAATCATTTCCTGTTTCACCAATAGTAATGTGAATAGTAACCTTGAAAATTGATATCCCGGTAATTGATACTGCATCGTCGTTGACCCATCGTATTGACCCATATGCCTTATGCTCACTAAAGGGCGACTATTAGAGTATATGGTGTACCTTTCCTGTTGGGGGAATCGAATAAGTGTGTTGCAAGAACACTATCATTCCATAGAGAAGGCTCTGGCTTGAACACGGGTTTTGTTATTGATTTTTCTGAAAAGGCTCATTCCTTAATTGAGAATTGTGTGGAGAGTACTTCAAATGAAGTACAATTCCCGAGGGTTGAGATGCTAAGAACACTTGCGACCTTCTGTTGAGGCTCGTTTGAAGAGATTCAAAATAACTTGAAAGAACTGTACTTTTTCCATACTTTCGGTTCTCCTAAGGGGCGGGATACTAAAGCTATTCAAAACAATGCATTTATACCTTTCCTATCCACTTTTTCGGAAAGTTACCCTGAAAATAACATAATTGGAGAAAAGGGAAGTAACTAAGTAAATTGCACATTTTTGCGATCGGAAGTAAATTTAATTTTTATAAAAATCTATGTAAGATATATGTGCATTTTCCTCAAGATAAAATATTGATAAATGAAAAATACCATCCATCTTAGTTTAATTGATAATGACAGACAACTCCAATTTTTATAGGTAGAATGCATTTCTTACATTCTACCTATTGCATTCATGCAACTTCAATATAAATCTCGAAAAAATCGGTTCTAAGGATGAGGAATGTAAGGGCAAATATGTTAAATAGCAGAAATTCCACAGAGAAAAAATCATTCGCCTTGACCGGGTCAAGGCGAATGATTTTTTCTCTGTGGAATTTCTGCTATTGTGCATTTTCAGCGGGTAACGCCGTTAAGGTCTTCGCGGCTAGTTCACGAACCTTCAATTTGTCAAATATGTTAACTCATATGTTAATATAAGGCTGATGAATGATAATAATGAAGTTAATCCAAAAAATTGTTCTGGTGGATTCTTGTGGAATAACCAAATTATTATCCATCGTCAGTACATTCTACTAACTGTAAGTCGCACCAGAAATCACGAATTTAATATTAAAGGCCTTCATTTGAGATGGCCATGCCATTAACGACAGTTGTATATTTAATAGCATAAATTAAATGGTGAAGTTTTTCATTTTCCTTGACTTACTCAGTCGCGATCGAGCCTACCTGATGCCGACATTGTGATGTACCTCATCCAACTAATTTTTCTCAATGGCAAAAATAATCACAGATACCTACAGCAGTCCATTATAATCTATTTTAACTTCCACTTTAGGACTTTTATGCGGTATATTTGCTCATCACATTTGGTGGTACAGAACTGAGGTACTGGAGGCGAAATTCCGCACAGCATATCGTCGTTATCTACATAGCATACGCATGATATGAATTGCCGTTCCAATAGGGACGTTTACTCGGTATCGAAATCGCAATTTTGTGCACGAAATTGTTAGATGGAAACGAAAAAAGAATTTTAGTGAAAAAATTAATCTTCTAACCACAACCATTCACTCATAAATCAAAAATTAAAATATGCAAAAGGTGGCACCCACCGAAAAAGCTGCTGTGATAACATTGACGTAATTTTCCTTCCGTCCTTGACTGCTCTTATGGGAAGGGAAGGGAGTGGAGGGGGATTCTCGAAAGTTCTGCTAGCATAGAACCTGTCGCAATCGCTCCCATTGGGAGAGCCAGCTGTGTCCCCCCCTTTGCGATAAGGCGAAGTAACTTCGCGGGCTCAGTTGTGATTGGACGAAGTCGATATACGTCAGAGGTTGCACCACACCCACTTTTCCGAAAGGGTTAAAAACATCAGTTTTTCGCCGCTTGTAACTCGAGAAATAATTAACGGATAAAAAAACGGAAAAATACGGGTCATTTTATTTTACAAACTCTATCATATTCGGCAGTAAAAAATATAGTAAACGACCCCATTGCGACTTTACTGCAATCAATATAATCAGGTCTTGTTTTACCCACCCATCGCTTGAGTAGCTCTTCTCGGAACACCGCACTAATTCCTCATCCGCTGAAAACATTATTCGCAGCATCCACTCCCAGGGTGTGTCCCTGTTTTGGCCTGTAGCATTTTAAGGGCATAAAAAACATTAACCCTTAGACGCTCAAGGTGCCAATAGTTCGGCTTCCTGTGCTGCGTTTCAAACGCTAAGGGTGTCGATATATCGGCTCTTGATAAAAATTGTTTTGTAAAATATCGGTTTATAAAAAAACTACACATTAAATTGACTCATGGAAACAATTAGTTAAGGAGAAACATGTTGTAAATTTAAAGCATCCAGGTCAAATGTTAGGGTGGCAAAAGAAATTTTTAAACAAAGAGTTAATCTTTTCAAGATTTAGCCATGAGCATTTTGGGAGGGAAAAACGTAATTGCCGTGAGAGCGAGAGGGTCAAGCGTGCTACCGCGCTGCAACCCGGAGCCTGCTTCTCCTTTAATCGTAATCTCACCCTCCTCGTCCGTCATTATTTGCCCGGAGTGGGCATCCCCCCTCCCGAGATAAGGAGTGAGGTCGAGCTTTGTCGCATTCGGCGTACCCCATGACAGGGTGGGTTTTGCTTTTGAGGCTCGTGCCCTCTCGCCAACCCCGACTATGCGTCGTTTTAAAGAGGAAGAACGAAAGTTTGAAGCCTTCCGAGATGTGAGAATGGAGGGGAAACGGAGAGGTTAGAACGGGCGGGGAGGAAATCCGGAAGAAGTACCGGCTGCGCTCGGGTTAGGAGAGGGAGTCGTCGATAGAAATATGGAGGAGGCAGAAAAAGTAAACCGATTGAAGCCGCGATGAAATTAATCCGAGGGAGAATGGAAACAGAAGGTCTCGTACGAGATCTACGGGGCAAGCAGTGAAGAATGTGAATGAGAAGAAATATTGTTAAAATGAAGAGGTAGCCGATAGGAGAATCAAGTGAAGAGCTGCGTTTACCTCTCAAAGGATTGCTGACTTGTGATGATGATCATGAGAATTTTATGCGCATGGTTTTCCGAATAAATGCCCATGAGCTTATATTTAGTATTTGTATTTTTGAGGTTCCTGCACTGATCCTATTTAAAATGCCATGTGCTAGAAAACTCTGTTTTTAAACTCACTATATACTGAAAATCGATTATGTAGCAGCTACGTATGAGCTGATGCAGATATCCTCGCTTGCCCTTTCTGCATTTCCGTCTGACAGCATTTTCTCTCAGGCAATAAACATACATAACTGTCCATTATAATGATACAAAAATACCAGTAAATTTGTGAAAAACGTAAGCACATAAACCTTCCCCTTCAAAGAAAATGATTTGGTCTTTTCTTGGGTTGTTGTAATGAAATAGTTAGTGGAGTGTACTTATAGAATAACAAAGATAGTTTGTATATGTATTAGCAATTTACAACATATCTTATTAGTTATTTATTATTACGCTCAAAAGCAAATACAATGGCAACAATAACCCTTTCTGTATGAAGAGCTCTCGGGATCTCCACTGGGTCAGGAACTTGAAGTTTGCCGACGTTTTGATGTCCAACTCGGCCATCGTCTTCAGGGCTAATGATCGACGACGCCTGAAGACGATGACCGAGTCGGACATCGAAACGTCGGCAAACTTCAAGTTCCTGACCGGGTAGAGATCCCGAGAGCTCTTCATACAGTCTATTCGCCGGGAAAGCACCAAATCCTTCTTCAATAGCCCTTTCTTCGTCGTTGTTTATTTACAAGGTTTCCATGGGGTCGTTCCTGTTTCGTTCAGCTAAAAGATGTTTCTTCTAATTAAAATCATAAGCAAACATTGTGTTTTAACTTAAATTTAGTACACGATGCAAGAAGTAGGTAGAAATGCTATCCACTGATACCTCATTCATTGCCATATGGCTTTGTATTAGTTGAGAAAAAGAGATGTTGACAACAGAAATCATGAATAGGATGGGTTTTTTCAGTTAACCCTGTTTATATTTTTTATTAAAACTCATTTTTTCTTCTAGCTATTGTGTACCATTATAACGTATCTCAATTTCTGGCAAATGAGGTTTACAGAAGTGGATAATATTAGTACAAAACGGTTATAATTTTTTAATCACGTCAAAAACTTGAACCAAATTATCCATTTGCTTTGAAAATAAAGACCCATGGGCTTTTAATTGAATACAAATCCCAAGTAGAGGGTGATAGTCAGCCAGTCAGCCAAGGGTTTACTAAAAGTATTTGGAACTTTAGAAATACAGCGCATAAGGTACAGGATAGAGATAAATCATAGGAAAACGGAGTAATGAGATTTCTGAGAACAAGAAGGTTACATCAAATTTAAAAGTGGAAGGTCTGAAGGTAGAGATGGGGGAAACTAAGTTACCTTGGTATCATGTTGGAGGAAAAGGGGTATAGTGGCATTGAATTTGGAGGGAAAGTTGCGCTGGCGAAAGAGACATTTACTGGTAGAAGAGGACTAATGACAAGGACGATGAGTAAGGGCGTGAGGAAAAGGTTATCGGTAAGTCTAATATGGTACCTTGTACTATATGGCGCCTAATTATTTACTTTTAGAAACGATGGTGAAAATAGACTTGGGGATTTTGATATGAGTGAGTGGAGGAGGAAGAGAAGGTAAGGTGGCTAGAAAGGTACACGAAAGTGGAAGTATTGGAGATGATGGGGTAGGGAAGGAAGTTAATTGCGGAAATTAGAAGGCAGAGGGAGTGGATGAAGGAGGTTTTTAGGGACGAGGGTGTTTTGAAGGCCACGTTAGATGGAAGGGTTTTGGGCAGTTAGGGTATAGGGAGGAGAAGAACGGGTGGATTGGACAGTAATGGAAGTTGGGAAATATGTGTTGCTAAGAAAGACATCGTATGGAAAGAATGGGTCGTGGTAAGTACCTACTTATAGTATCCATTTAAACCAACCTTCATTGGCATAAATAATAATAATTGTAGCCTAGATGAGCCTATATTATGATGGAGCTCTATACGGAAAAAGCAGGTAGTGGCGTCAGGACACTTCACCCGGATTTGAACCCGGGATCCTGGATCCGTAGCCCAACTCTCTACTCCTCAGTTCAAGTCAGAGTGAGAGAAATTTCCAATATTTCTTGCTCAATAATTCATATGATCTGTTTTCTCGACCTCTTATTTTAGTATATATCATATAAAATACCAAAAAACTTGAAGCCCTGAAGATGGATACATAAATATCCGAAACGTCGGCAAAAGTTATGACCTTTATACTCTATTGACCTAAACTCCTGATTATAAAATATATAATAATTCTTGCTAAAATTCTATATATTGGGTGAATTGGACACTAAAATGAATGGGGACCGAAACCACATTGAAAATTTATAGCTGCCATCAGAAAGGAAATGTTCGAACGACGGTCATACCACCGCCTCTAAAAATGATTCAGCGGAGAGAGACCGATATATTCTGAGGAAAATGGGAATCGATAGACATTATTAGCACTAGCTTGATACCCAAGTCCCAATGGCCGCTGAAGCTACTTTGATGGCCGCCCGAGGCTCAAATGGGAAAGTGACCCAAATTGAGGGTTTTCTCAATGGCAAAATTACCTAGCTGGAAGCTGCAAGCGACGCGACGCATGGAAACGAAATGGTCCACTTCTCTTAGCACTTGGGAACATGCACCGCATGCATTTATGGAGCGAGGGCATTCACTGTCTGTAGTTTATGGCTTCTGATCGAGTTGCCAAGGATACGGTATACAGCAGACCCTCTAAAATTGTCCACGATTTTGCATCCAAATTCATTAAGGGTATCAGTTTGGCCAGAATAATGAAGCGGTGTTTTCCTATTCCAAGAGGTCAAGTTGCAAACAGTGGTAGAGATCTGATATGGTTACTCAGGTAGGAGTACATATTTACAGAAAAACTTGAACGATGTATTTTTCACACTTTATTGATTAAGTAAACCCTACCGGTTTCGACACTTTTCGTTTTCGGTACTTTCGAAAAAAGTACCAAGCTTCATGTTAGGCGTTTCGCTAGTATTCCCTTTATGTTCATTATCAACGACCCCATCATTAATTCTCTTCTACGAGCAAACGTCTCTCTCACCAATGTCATTATAATTATATTCCTGCTTTACCCCATTTCCTCCAACACACTACCCAGGTAGCTAAATTGCCCAACCTGCTCCAGCTTCTGATCTCCTATTTTAAAATTAGATCTTATATTTTTTGTACTGAAAGTTTCAATACTCCAGTTTCATGATGGTTTATCTTCATTCCATACGGGTGGAAATTTGGGACGAATGGAAAGAAATACGGCGTCGGCGTTAGCCTGAACTTTGTGAAAGGCATCAAGGGGTACAATGCTTTGTGAACACTCCGACAGACGGAGTACTAGATTTGTAATCCTCTCCACAAATTTAGGGACCCGTATGACCATGATCTTAATCATGGCTGGGATTATAACCCGAGCCTAAAGGATGGGAAGCCAGTACTCTAACATTCGCATCAACCCGATCGCCTAGAAATTTTATTATCGTTATCACGACCCCTGCATGAATAAGGTAATGTGGGGAGTAGTTCAGGGTCACAATTCCATCCGTTGAATAGACAGTAAAGTTGTATGCCCCTTTTGCACTTTTAGTCAAGACTGGATTGGTTTCGACACCAGGCTTCCCTTCGTGGCTCCTTACTTCTCTTCCAATCCAATCAGTATACCTCTTCTACCGGTGGGTATTTCAATATTACGATTAGCAGTTGAATTTCCAACATTAAAATCAATGTGATACACTCACTCATACCTGTAAACTAATTACTGGGAATCTTCAAGCAAACTTTGCAGAAGATTGAGGAACAAAAATACTCTTCTCATAGTTATACACAGGAAAATGACTGAACAACTCCTAGAGATTCCTTTACCTGGCATAATCTTCCACTTTTATGTCTCACATCAAATGCCACTTTCCCATTTCGAAGCTTAGGTTCAAGCAAACGCGCACCTAACAGTAAGTATTGAATGATAATGGCTCGGAAAAAAGGGGAGACGCCCATCATTTCAAAGAACAAGGTGACGTCGGTTTTTTAAGTGTGTTCATGTAAACCGTAATTCAGCGAAGAACTAATTAGAAGCCTCTTGGTTGTCGTTTCATCCTCGTTGTCAAAAGAAGTCAATGCGTTGATCAATACTTTCCTTTTCTCGTAACAACGAATCTGAAGAATCGCATCACTGAGGAGAATTAAGCCAATAAGCGTCACTTTTGACTTCGTCCTTCTTTAATTACTGAGAGTGCACACTCGTATTACGGGAAGATCTGAGATTCAGGTAGGAGCTTTAGGACAAACTCTTACGCCCGTGCATTTAGTGGAAAAAATACTTTAATCTTCAACAACGAGTTCTTCAATCTCTGGTAAAAAGAAGTATAATATCTTTAGAAGGCATGCAAGGTACCGTAGAGAAGAGCATATGAAAATTGATACGGACGAAGTTGAAGTCATGGCTGCAGATCTTTTAGGCAAGTAATAAAATTTTGATTCAGCGCAATCATTACACAACTTACATTTAGAAAACCTTTGTTCATATATTAATGTGTTGAATAATTCTTTTTTTATTGAACCAGTGACAATTCATGAAATAAAATCGGCAGTAAATGATTTTCCTCTAGATAAAACTCCTGGGATATATGGAATAGAGAGCCGTTTATTAAAAAGTGTAATTGCGATAATAGCGCCTGTATTTGCTCATATCTGTAATAAAAGCTTTGAGACTGGGGAATTTCCTAATACACTGAAAAAAGCAGTAGTGATTCCAATATATAAAAAAAGGAGAGCGGCTCAGTTTTGAAAACTATAGGCCAATTTCACTGCTATCCATACTGTCTAAAATAATTGAGGAATTAATAAAAAAAGGAACTTCTTAGTTATCTCCATAAAACAAAATTCTTTAGTACAAAGCAGTTTGGCTTCCTAAGTGGTAAAAGTACCGAATGAACACTAATGAATTATATGACCGATGTCTACAAAGGTGTCAATGCTAAAAAACGAGTAGGGTCTATTTTTATTGACATTAAAAAAGCCTTCGATTCCTTAGATCACAAAACACTGTTACGGGAATTAGAAACTGCAGGAGTGAGAGGCATAGCTCATGATTGGTTCCGAAGCTACTTGACTAATCGTTTACAGTGTGTGAACGTAAAAAACCTTACCTGTGACTTTAGCAGCATTAACACTGGTGTACCTCAGGGTTCTGGTTTGGGCCCTATTTTGTTCTAAATCTACATTTATGATTCATGTACCTATGAATTCAATCGTAAGGTAACAACTTTTGCAGATGATGTGGCTTCGAATTATGTAAATTTTACTTGGTATGTAGTTGTAAATAACTTATTCAGTCTTTGACGCTGGTTTTATTATAATGGCTTGGAATTAAATTAAAGAAAAACACAATGTATGCTTTACGAGATTTGTGACTATTATAAACTTGATGCTAATTTAATGTATCATTCCTTAGACTGCTCTACGCAACCTAGTAATTCCCCTGTCATTAAAATGACAAAAGAAGTTAAATATCTGGGAGTAACTTTAGACTATCGCTTGAAATGGGATACGCAAATTTCAAACGTAAATGCCGCTTTAAAACGCTGTCTCAGAAATTTTCATTTCCTTCGTAATAAATGTCCTCTTTCTGTCCGAAAAATGATTTACTATGCTTTGGTACATTCCAAGTCGGATTATGGGCTTACTTGTTTGGGCGGAGCTTATTATAGTACTATCAAGACAGCCTATTACGCGCAGAATAGTAAGACTTATATTACTTAAAAAACGCTATGAACACTCCCGTCCTTTGCTTATTGAGCTAAACTTACTCCCGCTGAGATATGTGTACTGTTTCAAAGTGTTGAAAATGTTTTATCTGCGTAGTGGATATAGTCCAAAGTTATTTGGGAGTAACAAGATGCTTAATAATCGAAGGAGTTTCAGGGTCCCTATGCCTAAACCGAATTTAACGCTGTACAAATTGAGTCTTGTGTATATGGGACCAAAATTTTATAATATCCTGCCTAATATAATCAAAAAAACCACTTGTTTTAATATATATCGAAAATTGATCATAAATGGGTATTAAATATTGATAACATTGAAATTTTAGTGTAAAGGGTCTAAGTTTTGCGTAAAGGGTCTGTGATTTATGCTGTAAGTCATATTTTTTGTAATCCGATGCAGTTTTTTGGTCTAAATTTCCGGCTCCTACAGTATCAATTTTTTTTCTTCTCTTTTTACGCACAACAATCCTTTTTCTCGTTTTCATTATGTGAGGAGTAAATTTGGTTCTATGTTGTTGATTTCCGGTTACTTGTATTCTGAAGTTAGCCTAGTTACAGGCTTATTGCCTCATAACTCACGTCCCTGAACGGCAATAGTAACTGTATAAATATATGTATGGAAGAAAAAAATACGCATCACGTGGTCATTTGGTCTTGGAAACTTGGTTCTTGTTCGTTTCCTTTTTGTTAATTATCTCTTCACGGTCACCTTTGCGGCGGGTATTAACTTTGCTCAAACTTTGTCATTGGGGCAATTTGGTAATGTTCTCGAATTTCTAGAATGTTTAAGAAAAATTCACTCTTCAAAACTAGTATTTTCCCACTTATTCTTTCGAATATTGATAACTGTTATTCAGGTGAAACGAATGAACAAATTGCGGTACTTGTTATCACGTATTCAGTTTTAATTTTTAATTCGTTTATTTACCGCTCCGTGAATTTCACCTCATCATCCTCCTCGGTTACGGTTAGTTCCGGTAATTGTTCGTGGTTGGTGACCGACCGTTAAGGAAATTTGCGCCTCTTAGGATAGGGATGGCAAATCTAGGAATTATTTTGGGAACGGAGGAAGGGTGGAGAAAAACTCGGCATCAACGCTAGCTTTCTCTTAACAAAAGGTTCCAAGGGGTCCACGGTTTAACGTTCCATCCGACGGTCAGAGTACTGAACTTAATATAAGCTCCACACAGCACTCTAGTAGTTGCTGGTTGAGCAATGTAAATTCTCTACCAGTGCTGAGATTCGAGCCCCGATGCTCTGAATGGGAGAGACTACTCTTGCCACCATGTGGTTATCATTATTATGGTTATTATTATGTAACTCCTGGCGTTATTACATATAAATAGACTGTTTAAGCCATATTATAGACTAAATTGTTAAAATGTTTTCTGTCGTTTTTTTAATAGGAAAAGAAAATCTGCTTGATTTTTAGGGACAGATTTACAGATTTTTTTAGGGACTCTACGTTTCAAATACCAAATGGGAACGATATCTGTATACTACGTCAAAATATCCTTTAAATTCGACAAGAGACCCTCATAAAAGAAGGCAGTTCTGCCAGTTTCGAAGTTTCTTGAATTAATATTTATACCCTTTCAAGCCTTTCGCTCCGGAACAAGTATCTATAATTACTTCAACAACAACATTCCCTAACCTTGAGATACAATGGGAATCGATGCTATCCTCCCCCGCAGCAGTTAATTTATTATTCACGACGGACCCGAGTGGAAATTCTACGACAGACTCCATTACTAAGTCACTCCCACGAAACGCTTCCATCCTAATCTTACTGTCACCGGAAGGTCAACTTAGCATTCTGAAAAGGAGCGGATGCTCACTCCAAGACTGATTGAAGTGAAGGAGGCTCCGGGTGAATCCGGCTGGAGAGGATGGCCTACATTAGGATCAGAGTTGGGAAAGGGTCCACTAGAAGTCACTCTTCGTTTATGCTGTGTCCAACCGGCTATTTCTACGACGAAATGACTCGTGACACTTCGAGCGTAGGAGAGTATATTTTGGATCATTTATCAGTGACTCGAAAAATTATAGTCTCAAAAGTGATTGTTGATGTTGCGGATGTAGAATACAGCCAGGGGAGAGGGATAGGCTTGAAGTGAAACCTTAGTACTGGGCGCCACGAGGCCATTGTGTACGCGACTAGATCAATTTTCCAATAGAAAGCACATTAGACAGAATAGAAGAGGACTTCAAAAGCTAACATCACTGTCGGAATTCTGAGTGGAATCATCCTTTCAAAGCTCAAGCAAAACTCAACTATAGTTAGGATGATAGATACGCTTTAGCTGTTAGTGGATTTTACCTAGACGTGCAGACCTACCTCGGCGTGTAATTATTAGTTTTCTAACTGAAAACTCAGGTCTTAATAGACAATAACTTTTTACATTTCCACCCAGTATTATTAGGTTTCTACCTGTAAGCGTAGGTCATAATAGACGATACATTTTTTTCCACGATTCCTAAATACCAGATTATGTCCCTCTTCAGCCCGGTAAACTACCAACCTCCCATTAACACTTTCTCTACGAACGCCGGTAATATACGACAGAAGCTTTCCTGACCAGGAAGACGGACATCGGACGATTCCATCGGAGATTTACCTACGCAATCTAAGGAACGTCGTATATTTATGTTGCAATGCTTTCCCCGCTTTCTGGCGATTGCAGGCGCACATGTTCTAAGTTTTCCGACCCAACGCAGTGGGGCCGTATGCAGAGCCGTCAGACCTTTCCCTCGGAAGCTCCCCCTCGTTGCGGCAAGGGTCATATGACTGTTTAGTCACAGAATTGCTGAATAAATATTTGTTTCGTTCCAAAAAAATATATAATCTGAATTTAACTTGCATTTTGCTGAGCGTTTACAATTTTAAGCGAAAATCTGTCATCAATATTAACGGATATTTTGGTTTCAAGATTAATGCTAAATTTACAAACTACTCGTTCTTTTCATCCCTATACCCTGCTTACACAACATTCTTACCAGAGGCTTCGGAAGTGGGGGGCAGGAGGGGCCAAAGGCCCTACAGAATTATGCGAGAGTTATAAGAAATGAGTAGTCTTCATTAATTAAAATCAAATTTCACTTGTTTCCAGCTAGCATTTTCTGACACATATTCTCACTCCTTCACATGCTCTTTTAGCCATTCAAGTCAATTCAAGCCTCTACCCCCTCCTATCCGTAAAAAATACGGGCCCTTTTCTCATGAGCCTACCCCTTGAAACTAGTTCCGACGCCCCTGATTCTTACCCTCTACCAGGTTCTTCAAAAAGACGCTCCACCTGCTTCATACACTTGCTATCCCTTCACATAATTTCCTCCCTTTCCTCCACCTTCATTTCCAGCTTTTCCCCAGTCGTTTCCCTTTCTACCCAACTTACATTCTTCATCCTCCTCCACAAACACATCTCAAAAGCTTTAGCATATTTTCATCTTATTTCCTTAAAATCCATGTTTCCACGCCTTACAGTGTCACACTCCCTATCAGACTGCTGCGAAAAACTTATTTTGATTGTTTTCTCGTATTAATCAACCGCTTTTGTGCTTTGTCAAGGATGGTGGTTGTTTTAAGATTAGTGATCACATAAATTAAAATGCGTAGGAAAACTTATGTCCCCATGGGTCAGAAATCAGATTTCGGTCTGAAGAGAAGAAAGTAACTAATTTATTTATTTATTTATTACAATCAAGTTCAAATGGCTAGAAGAATCCGTGCGGACTTCATGAATGACAAAGGTGAGGTTTTAATTAGGGAAATACTAAGAGTATTGGATTACTTTAGCAAAAGCGTAGAAATAATTGTGACCAAAATAATTTCCATAGACAAATGTATGGAAAATCATGGAAGTAGGAAATGTTTCAGACTGTAACATTACATTTAGGTAACTAAAAATGGACCTTTCCATGAAGGATGGATATTTATTACCTAATTTTATAAGTAAATTTTCGTGCCTCTCCCAAGACTAAAGTAGAACTGTAGAAGTAGAATTAGGTTTTAAGGTGCTTCAATTTTTAAGGTTACAACTCATCGTATAACCTAAATAAGCTCAACCCTGGGACAAGCATTAAATTTACACCCGAGGTGAGGTTTTAATCCACCACACCTGGGTAGTCAGATCGCAGATTTAAAACTCTGACGACGCCTAACTAGTAAGGCAATAAAGTTTAAACATGTGGCAAGCCATTATCAGGGAGTCGATCGCGGAACATGCTTAAGTGAAAATGTTTTGAATTTTTATCACTGATGCATCCTCAGGGATGATTTATAAGGCCTCCACATGCATTTCGCAAACATAAACCAAAATATTTCACGTCAGAATTATCATTACTATTTAAGTGATTTACTAGGGAGATTTTTTAATAATTCCAAAGCTTTTTAATGTAGTTCCACATGCCCAATCCACATGCATTTCGCAAACATAAACCAAAATATTTCACGTCAGAGTTATCATTACTATTTAAGTGATTTACTAGGGAGATTTTTTAATAATTCCAAAGCTTTTTAATGTAGTTGGATTCACGTATCTTTCACATAATGCTGTTCTTCAGCTCCTCATACATGCCACCTTTTATCATTCCAACAAGACCAGCTATATTTTTCTCCTCCCTCCCTCCCTCCCTGCCTTATCGTTTTTTTAACCAAATTTTCTCCTCCACAACCATCCTGAGAACTTCATCCTTTGTCTTACTTTATACCAACTTGCCTCCTCCATCCAAGTCTAACTTCATAATTTTCCATTAAAGCCAACGACCCAGTCATTAATTTACTCCCCGGCAAGTAAGCGACTCTTTCGCGAGGGCGATTCTCCTTCCAACTTCGTGGGTGCTGTGCCTTTATTCCTCCTACGTATGTACCACCCAAATATGCAAAATTACTCCACCTGCTCAGGTACGTGTCAAGCCACCCGCGCGAAATTCTATTTCCTCCGTCACTCGAGCGTGATTTCCACCGCGTCAACACCGTGGCTGGGCACTGGGGTTATGCTCCATCCAGTCATTACGTGAGCACCATTGACTTGCCCATGGGGTGGACAAGATACCGATTTCCCTTCGACACTGCGCACCGATCGCTTCCACGACTGCCCTACCCCCACCCCACCGTCCGAACGCTCTGAGAGGGGAGGGAGGGGAAACGGACCGTGGGGGAGGGGAAGGCCTCGACTCGCATAGCGCGGTACCACAGCCAGTGTGTTCCCAACAGCCTTCGAGCGAGGAATAAGAATTAAAAGTGGTGGTGCGGGCTACGCGAGCGGTGGCCTGAATACAGGAAGGAGTCGGATTGGTGCTTACTTGTGCTTGTTGTGCGTGTTTGAAAGTGCGCTTGTGTTCGTTGATGTTGGAGAGGGAGCTTCCACTGGTTTTATTGGTGAGCTTCGCCTTTTTTTATATATTCCCCGCCCGTCAATCAAGGTGAATGAAATTCTGTAGCGCGAGGATAATATTTAATCGTGGCGCCTTACCCAATCCCCAATTCTGTTGACACGTATATGGCATATTGCGATGAAAGTTTTTCTCTTAACGTCCCAGCAATTACGACCTCCCGATTTTAAATGGATAAAAAAGCGTCGTAAAAGTAACAGTGAAAATAGAAACTCTAAGTTTGAATTATATGAAAAATACCAAATACAATCAATTTAAAGGGGTGCCGTGGGTTATGTGTAATAGATTTTTGTTGTGGTTTTGAGGCAAGATATTTATCTACTATGGCGTATCTGCGGAACTTTGTGGATCTTATGTGACGAAAATAAACACCGCCAGGTTTTCTAGGGTTTACTTTCGCATCTCAAACCTGCGATCTTAGAACTATCTGACGAGCGCGTTACGAATTAGGTTATACGATATGATTTTTCATTTTTCATTAACTTTTACGAAATTCCGAGAATGAATAAAACTATACGACAATAAAGTGGCAAGTAAATTATTTTTTTTTATATTAAATTTACCATGCTTACATATGTGAGGATAAAGTGACTTCACCTGAGTTCTTTGATGAAACTCCATACCCTTTTTTCTCTAGTACGTGGGTGGAGAAGAGTACCTATTGTCTTTCTCCCTAGAGTCTCGTTTTTTTTCAATTCAAAAATGAACTATTTCCCTCTGGCACTACGCAGCTGTTCATCCGTAATTCGACTTGGAAACGCTTCCACTAAATTGGTACTGCGGGGTACTGAGTGGGCAGGATAGCTTTCGGTCGGAGGAGGTTTCGAACTCAACCTTTGGAGCGAGAATGAGGGTGGTTAATACAAATTATTACTAACCCAGCGTTCAATATATGTTACTCGTCGCACCCCTGATATTAGTTTTGATGGTATAATGCTTGCCTTTATATAATAATAATATCCCTATACAAAGGATGTATTATCCGAGTGAGATCCGTTCATCAAAAATTAGGTACTTGGAGTCGAAATTAGGAGAAATGCAACATCAGCGTTTATCTCATTACTAGGAAGGCTAATTAAAAATTATATATTTATACAAATAAAGAGTATTAGTCAATGATATGATGCTCTGAGAGGTCACAACTATGGTTAATATGAAAAGAGAGTGGAAATAACCTCCTCCTGTTTATGAAAAGACGACCACACAAAGAGGTTCACCACCCAGTGGATTGATAAATGCACTGAGTCTGTACATGTAGCAGCGTAGTGCGGGAGTTCACTTAGGGCCAACTTTTCTTCGAAGAAGAGTATCGTTTCCGATAAAGTAATAGTCAGTAGCTCAACATTATCAATAAAATCCAATAAAAAATAACCATATCGTTTTGTTTTTGCTTTTTTTTTAGAGCGCTCCATTGAAGCATCCTCATCTTTTAATAACATTCCCCAAATGTACATCAATTAATTTTTTTCCTCATTCATTTCGCCAATTAAACGGTTTTCATTAATCCAATAATGGAATGAAGGTGAATTCTGAGAACCCAACCGATGCGGCAGCTTCAGCTTTAAGTCTGCTTTTTAGGTGAAGGTGGATATCACCTTGTACTAGGCCTCGCGACATGTTTAATTACCGCATTCTAAGTAGGACTACGTCTTTTTCTCGAGAAACCGCAGCAGGTTCTTATGAATTTCAGCCCAGGATAAAAACCCTTAATTTTCAGTACAAAAGAATTTTTAAAAACCCTAAATTTTCAGTACAAAAGAATTTTTAAAAACCCTAAATTTTCAGTACAAGCGATTTCAGTAGTTTCTTCTTGTCTTCACATGAATGTTCCATATTATATCAAAAATACCCCAGAAATACCTTTGAATCGTGGAAAAAAGTTCATAGGAACATGGGAAAGTGAGATATTATCTCGTTTGTTGGAAAAACAAGTGCGCGAGTATTTTGAGAGCCGCTTGTAAATATTTAATTCGAAAAATGGTCAGCATATAAACTTAAGCAGAGTATGTTTAAAGAGAAAGTAACGCCAAACGTAGAAATGGTATCTTTCGATTACTGAGAGGACCCTTTTGGAAAAATCTGAACACCGGAAAGTTGAAAGATAATATTTATTTACTAAGGAAACTCAAATTATTTGAGCTCGAGAGTCAAATGAAAAATATGTTTCTATCCTGACAACACATCTATAGGGAAGGTGAGCGTCAAAAAGGTAGGAATAGAATATGTGAAAGCAAGATTCGTAAAGACATTTTTCCCACGCACTATCCACGATCACAACGTGAACAGCTTAATACTACTCATGAATTGCATATCATACTAAATCTGTTCTTTTTTCGTTGAATTATTTTCCTCGTCTCGTATTTACGTCGGCTGGTGGCCAAACACCGTTGACATACGCCCTTGTAATAAAGTGTAGTTATTCGGGTGAGGCGACCAACAGCTATTTAAGTTATTTAAGATATTTAGGTAATGTGGTTTATTGGGTTTACCTGAGTGTAATTTTTTATGGCAAAGGAGGAAAAATGGAGAGAAACCCGGCATAGGCTTTAGCCTATTCTTAACAAAAGATGCCAAGTGTTTTACGGTTTAACGTCCTATCCGACGGATGGCGTATTGAATCCGAACTGTTCAACACAAAGTGCCTAAGTGGGTACCTAAATGCCGATGAAAAATCTGCCTCGGCCGGAATTCGAACCCTTGCCTTCAGGATGGGAATCCGATACTCTAGCCACCACACTAAACTGATCCCCGGCTATAGCTATTTACATATGGGCATTTAGGATACGTGAATATTTGGATTCACCGTAGTATAATTTTTATGATAAAGGAGTAAGAACGGATAGAGACCCGGCGCACTATGGGGTACGGAGGAAGCGCTCACTTTCAAAATCGTAGAACTTTTGAATGAATTGAGATATTAACATAAATTTTTTTTATTTGAAAGCTAAAACCCTAAGCAATAGAGAAAAAATATGCATTTAATGAAAAATAGCAATAAAATTCTGCATAAAGTGTGCGAATTCCGTACTTTTTTCCAATTATTTTTATGGACTAAAGTAAATCAGCGAAAAATAAATGTTTCAAAACAAAAATATGGATACTACTATTCTTTCTCATACTCATTGATAATAAGACTACTCTAAATCTAAATAATAAATAATGTATTTGTTATAAACAAGTTTTAATAATAAATTAACTGATTGAGGTAGTATTCACGTTAGAAAAATTTTAAAAGCAGATTTGTTATCTTCGAGAAAAACAGCAAAAAAGCATTGTGGTGTTTTGTACATGCTGTAAATAGTTTAGCCACAAATTGATTTTGAATGTATCAAGTCGCGCGACATGCTAATTGTGACCCAGCGCGCGCTGCACAATGTCCACCACAAGCTGAAATGAATTGCGATGTATAACGTTCAAAATCGTTAATCTCGGTCCAGTTTCAAGATATCTTTAAAAATATTATGTCGTTACAAAGCTGAGAAGTGTATCTATTGGTAAAATATGTTTTATTATTACACCTTTATAATAATAGCAATATCTATAACAATAAGTCTATTAATAACAATTAAAAAATAATAATTCATTTACTAGCAAGAAACATACAGTAACAATCCAGATATATTAATTGAAACATTAACAATCATGCATATTTTTTCTCTATTCCTTAGGATTTTGGCTTTCAAATAAAAAAAAATTTATGTTAATATCTCAATTCATTCAAAAGTTCAACGATTTTGAAAGTGAGCGCTACCTCCGTACCCCATAGTGCGGCGTCGAAATTAGCCGATTCATACTGAAATATCCCAAGAGTTTAACGAGATTTATATGAGTAAATCAAATTACTATTATAGTTTAACGTCATATCTGACGGACGGAGTACTGAACTCAAGGACCCCCCCATGCAGCACTCAAATAGGAACTGGTATGCCAATGAACAATCTCTTCCATAGTCGGGATTCGAATCCAGATCCTACGGACGAGAAGACAGTACTATAGCTAATGCAAGAAGCTGATCCCCGC
Source organism: Platycnemis pennipes (assembly GCA_933228895.1). Classification (NCBI taxonomy): domain Eukaryota; kingdom Metazoa; phylum Arthropoda; class Insecta; order Odonata; family Platycnemididae; genus Platycnemis; species Platycnemis pennipes. Next base: position 68,907,142 of record OW121856.1, on the reverse strand, counting down.
TCTTTTGATGGTTTGCAGATTAATGTAGAATGTAGATGCACTTCAATCAATCTAACTCTTTTCTCTTATACCCCATTGTCACAAGGGACAAGTGTCTAATCTATTCTTTTGTTTTCAAAAGTGAAGAGGAAAACAATCGGATAATTAAATTACCCAAACCATCAATTACGATGCTTAGTAGATCTGAATTATACATTCTGTTTAGTCACCAAGTTAGAAATCGATTGCTTAGTCCCTCCAACTTTCCACTTCATCCTCATCATGGATTTTATTCAGCAAAACCACAGTGTTCTACCCGAGGTCTGGTTGATGAGGGCAAGGTTCCCCAAGCCTAATGATGCGTTAAATTCACCCGTCAGGGGCACGAGGGGTAATACCTTTCCCTATGCCGCGTATGATTTCAGGTTTTATGACCTCCAATGGAGGTATGGACGCACATTTTGAGAATCAAATAGTATGAACTTAATTATACAGAAAACTTTAGACGTACAAACATGTATGTGATGTGATTTTTCTTCCGAGTCGAATATGTAGTGTCAAAAATTATTTACCTACTTTCCTTTGTTTTTCCTTCAACTATTTCGATTGCTTTTGTTTCAATTTATAGTGGCTCCTCAAATCGTTCAAATCAATACGTTAATATGATCAATGAAGCTTTACAAATAATAACCAGCCGAGAAATTTGATTAAATTCTCGGGCTTCGGACGATTATCTTCTTGAATAGGACGCCTTAATGTGAAGCCATACAAGATTACGCCTTAATCAAACTTGGAGCATGTATTGATTCAGATAATTTGTCATGATTGCTGTGACACAGGAAACAATCAGGATTTAACGACCCAACAAATAAATTAAGACTATCACTATTTACAATAGAGTAAAATTCCAACTTTGAACTTTCAATATGCATTATTTCGTCTGCACATACCGAGACTAAAAGATACGAAAGCTGGGCGGATTCACACAAACGCTAGTGAATGATTTCGGCTGTGGGGTGGTATCTCCTATCGTACACCACCCACACGCCTCCGACGGAAAAGTAGACGATGAGAATCCGCGGACGGTTTGCGCAATGGATCACGCCGCGCGAGTTGCATAGCAAGCACCTCTTTTCTCTGGGCGGTGGAGGATTTCGCAGCCCTGCTTCGTGACTGTACGTGGATCCGGCGCATCGTCCACAAATACAGGAAGTAAATGGAGTGTTGAAACACTACCGACTCAGGAGAAGGCTTCCATAGTTCATTAATGACTGCAATTAGTAACAGCATGACGTTCATGCCGAGGAGGATAACTAAGTAGAGTGCTATCTTGGGCAAAGAATTTTTCTGCTAACGAAGATTTTACGAGGATTGCTGTTACTGAAACAGCAAACGGATACGGTTACGGCTAACAAATGTTTTTTTGCATGTGGCTGCTAACATAAATGTGGCATTTATTTTTTATATCACTTTGAACGTTTGAGTAATAACACAGTGAATATATTTTCCATTTAATATACATTATTGCATTATATATACACATATTTATGCTATATTATATATATAAACATTATTTGCATAAATAATAAAACATGGCGTGGCATTTATTTTTTATATCAACGTAAAGATCGTTAACCCGGGTGTTAGACTGTATCCACATCCAAATTCCATCAATTTTTTTATGATTCTACTGATTTATTTCTTAGCTACCAATGCCAATATTAACTATTCCTTCTATGATGAATTACACCTAAGGTACCAATGTCACTTTCCACATTATCACACACCACTTATTAATGTAATCTTATCTCATCTATTCCCTTGATTATGTATATTAATTTCCATCCGCATTTAAGGCTACACAAAAAAATGGTTTACGCACTGAATAAAATAATTAATAAATCAAAATACAATGGCAAATTTCAGGCTTAGGCACAATTTGTTTTCACGCAAAGTATACTGAGCACGTGTTACTGTGAAAAGGCAGGATTAAATCTATTAATCTTTGAGTCTAAAGAACTTCATGGATTTTTTGTGAAAGCTTGCAAAGATCAATTACGGCAACAGACCGAGGGGATGTGCATTTTTGGCAATTTAAATACTCATGAGGGTAGCAAGTGGAAGTGAAGTATGAAATATGTGAAAAGGATATTTGCAGCTAAGATGAATCGCTTAAGAGATGCATGGAAGTACATTCACAAACATCTCTCATTCAAAAATGAAACTAGCGGTAAATAGGAGCGATACTAAACACGTCGATTTTTGTCATTAGCACCTTCTCCGAGGCAAAGATAAAAAATGCATGTATTAGGTCCCCTTCTGAGGAAACTGTTAAGGTGCTAGCAAAGGATAGGAGCCAAATTGTTCAGCAATGTGCTCGCTTTTCGTTGAATAACCTCACCATTGCCTAAATATTAGGCTTTTCCAGTTTCACTACTGCGAGTACTCTATCTATTTCTATGTCGGTATAGTTATGGTGATATATTTAAAGGTGTGGATATTGGACTACTTTTGAAAAAAGTCACAGTGGAGAGAGAGAGTTGTGGACTCAAACAAAGAGCGTAAAAAGTTAAATAGAAGTTATAAAATTTCATCACCTAATGAGAAATAAAGTAAACACCTTCTAGGTAGTTTCTTTAATGATTTCTTAGGTTTAAGTTTTTTATTTCCGATTAAAAATCAAACCAAAATCAATCTTTTACTGATTACGTGTCGTTTAGTTAGATAATATTCATATAATCCCATGCGAAAATTTTGTTTTACCGCCTTCATTCCCTAATGAGGTTACGTGAGATAGACACCTCTATTATCCTAACGATTACGTTAACTTGTATCTATTTTCTATTTCTGAAATGTTGTGCTCTATGGTGCTGATTTGAGTTTTAATACCTACGCCCATTCAAGTGAATAATTGAACCCCTTTTAAGAAGCTATCTTTTCATTAAAATCTTCGTCAGTTATACTAAATGTCCATACCAACAACACCATGTCAATCAATTGGATATTACTCCAGCAAAGTGAAAAATCGTGGTCACGATAAAACAACAAAAATGAGTAAGGGATATACAGGATAAATAATGTGATAGGGGAAGCTTTCTGTGCATAAATCAAGAGTAAACGTATCGTAGAAAATCTACACTAGTAATAGGCAGAACAAAAATGAAAAATAGAAAAGGATACGCTATTTCAGATACGATATATCAGGGGCCTCCAAACTATAGCCAGCAGATCAGATGCGGTTCGCGATATGAATTCATTCAGCCTGTGGAATATTAAGCGTGAATGCGCCTGTTGGGCTTCAGTTTTTATAGGGATTCGCAAAATATAGGTAGCACGGGATTTTTATAGATTTCAAATGCATTCATCGAACTCTTTTTCAAAACTCACTCTTTTAAATATTATGTTAATATTATATACATAATTATTTTGTACTGAATCATTATTATATTCTTTACGCTATTCCTTCGTATTTGTATGACCTCGGTTGACAATAAAAGGTTTTTATCTGCTTCCAAATAAAACTCTTATTATGTATCTAGTTCTAGAGTTTTTTTTATTAAGGCCCGCTGAACAATTCTGAAGTATTCAATGTGACCCCCACGGTGGAAGGTTTGAAGAGCCTTAGTCTATGTGATTAACCGTGGGAAGATCGGGAGGACGAAACCAGCACTGACTGCATATTTTTGAGCATCAGACCAAAATACATTGTGGCCAAAAATGGGAGGTTGCTTTGATATATTTTATTGATCACAATGTATGTATTTTGAGCCATAAAAAGCAAGGATTTCATTAGGAGAGATATTTTAGTCCTCTTTTCCCACATTTCAGGATACTGCCACGATCAACTGAAATATCTCCAACGGAATGTCAGTCAGAAAGACAGTGAATTTCGCAGAGTAGCTTTTGTTTACGTACGGCACGTCACTTGGCGAAGCCTATACGTTTTGGATGGCCAGTTGTAATTGATCGATTTTTGGACAAACAGAGTTGACCTTATTCCTCTGTTATGAAGTGCCCAAGGGTCAACGTCAAAATTTGAGACCTCTTTCAGAGCGTAGAGTATTTTTCCGAACATTAAATATAGCTCCGTATAACATTTTTTCGTGTTTCTAAACCTTTGGGGTGTATTTCATACTGATGGTCAAGCAAATTCATTCTGATTTCATTTCCTTCCCCAAGGCAGAGACACCTTCATTTTGGGCGTGTAAGCATTGCATAGGCCAATTTATTTATTTCGTACGCAATATACTGAACGTAGCCATTAAGTTCAATATTTAAATGGAATAAGCTAACCTTGGAAATCAAAACGGGATTTGTTTATATTTCTTGGCATAATATTTGCACCACTGATATTCAAATTTGACACTTGTTTGTAGTTTTTCAGCAGAATTTTTCTGATTATATGGCATACCCAGAATTGATTTCTATCCTATTTCAAGGTGAGATATACTTTTCCTACGGATTTTCTGCAGTTTTCAGGCGAGACTGAAAGCGACTGAGACATGAGCTAAACACCGGAAGTTGTTCATTGATTTCATGTTGCTAGTCAGCGATTCTTAGCACCTGGAAAATTTAATATTTAGATTGTTTATAGCCTCGTGTAGAGTTGTTTTTAATATTTCAACTCTTAAGGCAACAGCGCAACATAAACAGCGCAAGAGAAACAAGAAGATCCATCTTTTAAATACTACCCGATTTAAGTTTTGACACTTTGCCCGTCACCCGTTTACTCATATTTCGCGAAACATCTCTTTAGGACGGGTCACAAATATACTCGTGTGCACATGTTGCTCACAATTGTAATTTGATTGCCATTTGCTAGAGAATATTGTTTTATCTATATGCGTTGTAAATTATGAGTTAACTATGCAGCTCCTGTTTCTTCAACAAATTATTAAGCATTTCTATCAGATGGTTGATATATTGTTAAGTAGATGAGTAGTAATCTATTTAATAGTTTTATAAAAAACATTGATAGCCGTCAGAGAAAATGAAAATTCCCGGTCAATGAGGAAAACTACGATAAAAATGTCCGGTATTCACTGTTTTGATAACTCCTAATATCTATGGCCAAATTTTTACACTATTTCCGTTTCCTGTATCAACGGGGTTTTATTCAATTTTAATGAGACGTCATCAGTATACTGACCCTTAAAAAAATGACAAAAGTAAGAGATGTCCGGACAAAAGCATATTGTGGAATAGTTTCAAGAATTTTCGATAAGAAGTAGTGATCATTATTGGAATAGGCTTTTCGCTCAAATGTGGCCAAAAATCCAACGTGGAAACTAAATTGCAAAGGCGCCATACATAATTAATTGATGGGAAATGATCATCCGTTATAACTATACACATATAATTATGAGATAAAGTTGGAAGGAGTTTATCGCCATGCAAAAGAACCACGTTGAGCACTTGGATATTTTTTTATCCGGGAATATCAATGATATTTCTCATTTGCGGTAACAAATTTCATTCAGAGATTAGTATTTTAGCAACGGCGAGCGTTCTTTTTTATGCCTTATTTTTCTCCCCACCGTTCTTGCAAATATGGGAGGAATGTTATGAATTAGAGTAGGTTAACACCCCTTAGCAGAGAAATTTGTACATCGATGAGAATCGTTGGAAAAATATACGCGCCCGCTCAGCTTCGCCGAATTGGAAGCAATTAAAGCCAGCATTCAACTCCCCTACTGTTGACGCGTGCGTGTTTATTTAACTATCATATTATCTACAAATTTACCTATCCCGAATTGTTCATACACCAGGTAGGGAGATCAGGATTAAACTCATTGATGCCCTAGGTGATCTCTGCCCACAAGGGTACGACGTTAAAGAATAGAGACCGAAAAATAAAAATGGAAAATTTTTTTAAATCCAATCAACGAAAATATTTGAGTTTCGGTTTGAATACCATTCCAATATTGCATTCAATACCGCATTCCGATATTGATCAACCTTCTAAAACAAAAATAATGACATAATTTTTTCTCCAGGCCTACGTATTTTATTGCGGCAATGAGGCCGTTTACCATATTTTTTTATTGCCGAATATGACAGAGTTTGTAAAATAAAAAGACGTATATTTTTCCGTTTTTTGATCCGTCAATTATTTCTCGAGTTATAGGCGTCGAAAAACTAATGTTTTTAACCCTTTCGGAAAAGTGGGTGCGGTGCAACCTCTGACGTATATCGACTTCGTCCAATCACAACTGAGCCCGCGAAGCTACTTCGCCTTATCGCAAAGGGGGGGACACAGCTGACTCTGCCAATCAGAGCAGTTACGACAGCATATGTGCGAGCAGACCTTCCGAGAATCCCCCTCCACTCCTTCCCCTTCCCATACGAGCAGTCAAGGACGGGAGGAAAGTGACGTCAATGTTATAACAGCAGCATTTTCGGTGGGCGTCACCTTTTGCTTATTTTAATTTTTAATTTATGAGTGAATGATTGTGGTTAGAAGATTAATTTTTTCACTAAAATTCATTTTCCGTTTCCATCTAACAATTTCGTGTACAAAATTGCGATTTCGGTTCCGAGTAAACGCCCCCATTCCCTTTATCTTGGTCCAATGTTTTTCCCAACTGTCCACTCTTTTATTTCCTACCAATAACGGAAGAACTTGATCACATTTTGAGGCATAGAGAATCATATCATCATTTTATTGGAGCTTAGAATTTGAGAAAAATGCGGTGCATCGCAAATAAATTTCTTGTCCACACCGTTCCCGTTTATGATTAAAATATTTTCCAGCAAAAATACTCAGCATCACCATGAGTCAACAATCTTAGTATTGGTTTGACGCAGCCCTACACTCGACTCTTCTATCGGCCAACCTCTTTATATTAACGAAGTTCCTCTCTTTCACGTCCTTTACGACCTGTTCTATGTAACTCATACGAGGTCTGCCTTTTCCATTCTTCCTGTTCACATTTCCTCCGACGATTGTCTTCATCAGGCCATCGTGTCTTAAGATATGGCCGATTAAGTTGTCCCTTCTTCTTTTTAGAATTTTCGGCAGACTCCTCTTTCCTCCCACTCTTTTTAGAACTTCCCCGTTACTTACTCGGTGGATCCATTTAATCTTCATCATTCTTCGATAGCACCATATTTCGAATGCTTCCGCCCTTTTCTTCTCCTCTGCTGCCATCGTCCATGCCTCACTGCCGTAAAGAAACATGCTTCAGATATACGTTCTGATGAATTGCTTCCTACTTCCAAGATTGTATTTCCAGCTGTAAGTAGATTCTTCTTTTGATAGAATACCCTCTTTGCCTGGGCTATTCTACTCACTATTTCTTTTTTGCTTCGTCCATCGTTGGTTACTCTGCTTCCTAGGTAACAGAACTCTTTCACCTCTTCCAGTTTCTGTTTTCCTAGTTTAACGTTGGTTTTGGCCTCTTCTTTCCTGCTGCACTCCAATATCTTAGTTTTCTTCTTATGGATCTTCAGATGATAACTGGCCATTGTCCTTTCCATGGTTGTTAGCATCTTATTCAGCTCCTTCTCCGTCTCTGCTATGAGAGCTATGTCATCAGCTAATCGCAGCATGCTGATTGTTTCTCCGTGGATAGTCACTCCAGAAAACTTCTCCTTGATTTCATTGATGGCTCTCTCGATGCAAACATTAAAAAGTACGGGAGACAGTGCACAGCCTTGTCTCACTCCTTTCCTTATTCTTTCTTCTTCACGGAGGGGTCCAGAGCAAAAAAATGACTGGCCTTATATTTTCATTTTTACGTATTACTGTAGAGTAACTTCATATTTGTACCTACGATATACCATATCGCTTCATCAATATTCTGATAAGATCACCAAAATTAAGTAACTATTAATACGTGCATCTGGTAAACTCATTTCAAAGCATTATCATTTTCGTTAAATTATGAACTTGGAGCAGTATACTCGGAGCAGCTAGGAGGAATTCATGCTCTTTGAAACCCAAAATATTTCTTCTATCGACAGTGAATAGTGAAGAAATTCTGATTTATTGCGAATATTGAGAACTTGATAATGCCAGTAAAAATCACTGAATCTTGGCATTTCTGTGCAAAAAGATCACAGACAAATGTTATTCGAACATGCATCCTTAATTACGAGTCAAAATTGCCAGCCAGCAATTCTATCAGGTGGTATTACCTATATTCAGTAACCTCATTCCTAATTCTCAATTTTAAAATTTATCCTTATAGGGGTGATAGGATCGATCCATTTGTAAGAGTTTTATAGTATACGACGAAATTATATCAGATCTGTATTAGAAAGGTTTTAATATGGAGTTTGAATGTGAACTGACAGCATCAAAAGGATTAGAGAATGGTTGACAAGATCATGGAGCATTAATTTCAAATAAATATTATATGAACACACAAGATAATGATTATCACGACACAAACTTCGTTTATCTTGTACCTCTTATGCAAATACGAAGTCAATCTCTTCACCAATGGTTTAAAAATTATTTTGAGAACTAGTACATATCAGAGGGGGTATAAAGATTTTGAACTGCCATACCAAATAATTTTATACCTCTCCGGTATGGACAGATACAAAATTTTTATTTTATTATTAATATTTACTTTATTCAGGCAAATAAATAGAAATATTAATAGGCGTCGTTAGAGGAATGGGTGTTATGCCGGGTACGTAGGGGTAACGTAGGTAGTCTATTTTGGCGTTATCCGAAAAATATTTCTTTACTCCACTTCCATCTCCAAATGCACCCTTAGAGATCGGAGACGTGTCCTCCCATCTGAGGTACTGGTTTCTAATCCCGGCAGTGGAAGAAAATTTTCAGTGAAATGCCGGGCCCTACGTACTTTCCTTGTGGAGAGCACTTCAGGGTTCAGTACTCCGTCCGTCAGATGGGACGCTAAAATGCGAACTCTTTGGCGCCTGCGGATTAATGTCGACGCGGAGTTTCGCTCCACCCTTTCTTCCGCTCTCGGAGAACTTCACCTCATAACCTAATTTTCCAAGACCCTCAGCTATTGCTCGACTCTCCCGAATAACTGCTAATAATTGCTCCTTTGCATAATTAATGTAATAAACTGAAGCATAAATGGTGCATTTTAAATTTTGAAAAATATTTGTAACATAAATTTGTAAAAAATGTGCAAAATAATTTGTAAATTGTAGCGAATTTGAAGCAAATACTGCACGCAATGAAAATTATATTTCGTTGCTGTCATTATTTATGTATATGCTATAGGAAAGTTTAAATAAATTAAGTTAATTTTACTATATAGTAACATTATGTTGTCCATAAATCTTCAGCATATGTTTGGTGATGATTAACCCCCTACCACGTACCCTATGCGCGGCTCATAGATAGATAAACATATTTTATGGGGCGAGACTAAGACGGAAAGTCCCTCCTTTATCTAACATTAGGGCACCGTAGGCTGTCCTGTATATGTTATTGAATATCTACAGAGGCCACACGTCCTAACCTTTAAAGCGCAACTCTTTCAGCTGACGAATGAAGTTCACCCGTTGGTTATGCCTGTCCGTCATTCCATTTAAAAAAGAAACACGGTCACCTTTCGCGGAATACGAGCACAAAAGTCACATCTCCAGGGGTGAAGGGAAAGGAATACATGGACACGGAACGAGACGGAAAATTCGTCGCGCCGTCGTGTGACACCAAGCACATTCAAAAGTCCGTACATTCTGTCACGGGACGGAAACAAAGAGCGTTCCAATGTAAAACGGAATTCCATTATCTCGCTTGGGAGTTGGATCCGACATGGGATGCCTACACGTTGGAGCCCGGTGCAGTAAATGGAATACATGCGGTCTCGTCCAAAATACCATCCTCCTCCATTTTCCGTCGGCGATGGAAGGACTGCACTAGTGGAATTCTACGCAAAGGGAATCCTATCTTGCATACGCGGTCGCATTATCCAATATCCAATAAAGGACGGACAAGAAAGGACAAAAATTCTGAAGGTATCTTCAGGAAGGAAGGAGGAACGATAGGGGGAAAACTGATAGAAGCATTGCTGCGAGTAAAAACATATCCAGCAGAATTTTTTTAAACTAAGAAAACGCCACTACGCGGCAAGACATACGAACAAGGACACATTATCACATATTCTTTTTATTCAATGTAAAATTTAGGCCAAAATGTGAAGGATGTATTTGAATAAATATTATTGTCTGGATAAAAATTATATTATTGACATTAAAAGTATTCCGCAAATTAAGGTAGGTTTTGAGAGACGACAAATTCTCCCATGACTCCCATCTCTCAAACGATGTCCTACTTATGAGTGGGAAAAAATATATTTTTTGCGAGGACAATCACTCTAGCCGCTTGAAATGAAAAAAATTGCATTCCCATGAAAACGCGCGCACATTGGGATATTTTCACGCAACAAATTTATTCACCCCTTTGACGTCATTCAATCTCGTGACGACTGAATATTTCCTCGCCCTTCCTAATCCCCTCACGTACTCTTCAAAAGAACTGCTCCTGCGGCAGTAAAATCCTGTTATCTCTCATCACTGAATGTTTTGATGCCCCGCAGTTAAAACGTGCCTTAATACTGATTCAGAGTGACTTGGCTATAATATGACAGGAAATCGATACGAAGATAGGTATCGGATAGGTTGTTGCGGTGAAATGTTGGTTTACCATCCGAAAGGCCCGGGTTCGAATCAAGACAACGAAGAAAGATTCTTTCTTCAGGCCTATATAGGGACGACGAGAACGACTTCTCACCACTTCGACCTGAAGACGCCAACAGGAAGGTTGGCGAAACTGTTGTCTCACAGTCAGACGACGCGGACGCATCCCGAGAAAAATGCAGAGAACATCTAATCAACGCCGCGGAAACCTACGAACGAACATAGATTCTTCAGTTAACTCTTGGTCTCTACATCATGGAGAGATTTTCATGTGCAGCCGTCCGTCCGTCAGATGGGTCGTTAAACTGAGGATCCCTTCGTTGAGAGTTGGCTAATGTCCACACAAGATTTCTCTTCATCATTCCCGTGTTTATTGATAAACATTATACCGTGACTAGCTATCAAACTATCCTGAATGACCCGAATCACCTAAGCTTCTAGTCACCTTATTCAATAAAAAAAAAGACCGGAAAGTTTATTTTATGCCTTTTAGCAGAGTTCAAGGGCTGTTTGGCACGATTCGTTCCAAATTATTATTATTAGTATTCGGTTGGTTAAGGCAAGATTTGATTAATCATAAATTCGTCCAATGACTCCGACCTTTCAAACAATGTCTTTTTTCAGTTCAACATACTCCCTACCCAATATTATTCCATCCAAGATCTCATTTTTCTCCTCCCACACCCCCGCTTACTTTAAGGAGCAGATGTAATGCCTATTTCCATTTGATTATACATTTCATTCTTCCCTGGTCACGCCTTCGTTCCTCAGAATGGGCTTCATCCGTTCCCTCTGCCTTCTACCAATTTACTTAATCGACTCCCTTTCCTTCCCCACCATCTTCAGCACTTCAACGTTTCTCTTTGTTTCTACCCACCTTACTTTCTCCATCCTTCTCCACACATATATTTCAAAGGCACAAAATCTATTTTCTTCTTTTTCCTCAAATTCCGTTCCTCCTAGACGCACAGTACTACGCTCCTTATCAGACTTTACACTACCCGTTCCTTTACATCCCTGCTCAACAACCCTGTCAATGCAAACAAAAAATTGTATTTTGTTTGCAAAATAAATTTTCTAGCATCATCCTTCACATCATAACTGATCGTACCTCAAGTCCCATTTAGTCTAAAGACAAAGTAGGTAAAGTTTGCACCACAAGGAAATGAAACCCACAGATAGAAATAAAATATATGCTGAATAAATTACTGTTATGGTTTAGTGGCATAATTCCCGAGGATAGTGATACAAATCTAATATAAAAACGTCGGCGTAAAGGTTAATAGGATGAAAGATCCTATGTAATTGTATGTTCTGAAGTGACTCTATAAAATACAGTCACTCAAATCCTATTTGAGGCATTGACGTGAGGAATAATCTTTTGGCAAACAATGGTAAACGTAATAACATCACGTTCAAACAAGGATTACTTTATTGGTGCGCTTAGTGCTTCGTGGAAAATGGGAAATAGTGGAGTCTTTACGTCATCTGTAAAAGCGCTATCATGGAAATGTGTTTGAAAGTGATCAGTGACGCATAACTGCATCTACTTGAACGAATATGCCAAGGAAGGTAATGAGTTGATCATGACCTCATTCATAAATACTGGTAGACGTAAAGCCAGGATTTTAGAATTATGTTCAAAAAGTTACATCGGAGTGGTTCCAAAAAGTTGATTGGTGTTTTAGTAACGCATCTTCTGTGTCTTCTTGAAGTGAAATTAGAATTCCCACAATTTTATTTAGTGAATCTTTTACCGACAATAATGTAAGTTATTTTATCGCATATAATGATTAACTAAACTAACCATTAAAATAAACCCATTCATAAGTCTTTGACCCATGCAATGCAATGAAATTGGCCGTGGTAGCCAGGTCGGTAACTTGCTGGTCTGTCAAACCAAACACGGCGATTACGAATTCCGCCATGGATGTCGTGTTCGGCCTTTGATAAAAACCTTCGGTCAGACGTACAGTAGACTTGTCTATTGAAGCACCTAAAACCCAAGGCTACTGCTGCAATTCAATTTGGAAATATGTGTAATTTTCTTGTTTAGCGTGATGTTTTACAAAAGGTTTTTCATTAAATTTGGACGAGAAATAGTCTTTATTTTAATCAGAGTCCTGAAATTTATTATGCATAAGAGCTGATTATAAGCTATTTATGTTACTGGAGTTAAGGCATCCGCGGAGTTCGTTGTTGAATTCCTTCATTTTCGGGGTTCGGAGTTGTTTGGTGACTACAGGTATACCAAAACGTCTTTCCGCGTCTTAAGGTCGGGCCTTAATAAGATTCGAGTAGGAGTGGTTGCGAAACTGCAATCAATAAAAACTGAAGACTCGATAGAACACTTGGAAACGAATAAATTCGATATTTATATAATTATTCGCGTAAATTCATTTTTTGGAAGACGTATTCATATTATTAACGATGGCTCAAAAAATAGGAATCGGTTATAGAAAGTGAAGATGGTCTCATTGACTCTTGATGAACAGTAAAAATTTGAAAGAAATTTGAATACTTGCATCTTAAAAGAATACAACAAGGAAAATGAAAAGAACTAAGCACTTTGCACAGGAAATTATATTGTTTAAATATATATCTTCACTCTTTCCCACTATTTTCGACTTGCATTGCGAAGATAATTAGATGGTGTTTTTTTGCAGGAAAAAATACGGCAGAGATCGAATAAGCAAAACGGAAGTAGATAACCAGGTTGCATTTACACAAATCTAGAATTGTAAAATTTTCGTGCAAGTGAGAGAATTAAGCATAAGAAATTATTTTGGACACAAAATTGTTTTTCGAAAATTAGAAATGGAAGCATTCAATACATATGCGTTAATAAAGAAGATGTTTTTTGAAGAATCAATATAAGATAAGGCCAGGACTTATTCGTTTTCTCTTCAAGGCATACGGAGAAACTATCACACATCCCAATAATCAGGTACCTAATCAGTCGTTTACAGATAAGACAAGAGGACCTATTGAAAAATAGGTAAAATGCATAATAAAAACTTCTATACGCGAACGCGTATTTGTTATGAAAAGGAATTATATAATTAATGGTTCAAAAACTCATTTCACTCCATGTTTAACTCGTCATTCGCTCCGTTATTAAAAAAAGCTACTTTGGTCACCGAGGGAATAATCGAATGGGAATGATAACTGATCAATTAGACCAAATATGAGCTCGTGCCGGAGATATTGGTTCCATATGAAGCGCAGAGTCCGCCATATGGCAGAATATCTACGATACCAAAATTGGACATGAGTGCTTAATAATACGTTCACGATTTGGCTGCGCAATACAGGATATAGCTCTTCCGGGTCTGATAGAGTTTTAATGCTGTAAAAAATAAAGCACTGCCATCTGTTTCATGCCCGCTTTGGCAGGTTAACGTTATAGCAAATGGGATTGGATATTACACCAAGAGATAATTAAATATCCAGAAAGGAATCCAGGAAAGTAATGTTCAATATTTGTATTACCTGCAGCCTCTTATTATGTTTTAATAATCGTACAGTCTCATTTTATGGCGCTTACATGCTGCTGCTCCTCCCTGGTAAAGGTCTGTGTTCATTAGACTCGATTCCAACTGAAAGACTGTATATCCTGTCACTAATAAAGAATAGTTAAAGCAATTATAGTAGCCTCAACCTTTTTTTTAATTAATCTAAAGTGCTTATGTTTGTCCTCAACGGGTTAGCTGAACGACTATAAGGCTCTAACGCTAATCTTTAGTTGAACTTTAAAGAATTTGCCGCGTACAATGAAGGTGAAAATAAGAATCTTCTACATTAATGCCTAGTAAAGACTCTAGTAATGCTTAGTAATCTGGCTCCAAAAGGCCAAAAATCATCTTTTTGCAAAGGTTCCCAAAACCATGAACAAAGACTCAAAGGGGATCTGGTCCTCTAAGTGGGTCATTAAGTGGGTAAAAAGTGCACCAGAGTAATAAATATTAGCGAAAAATATAGCATATCACTTTAAGATTGATAGAAAGGAAACTGAGGTACTGGTATACAGTCGGAGACAAGAGGCCAAGACCAACAACTAAGAAATCAAAAACTTGAGGAGGTGAAATCCTATTGTTATCTGGGAAGCAGAGTACAAAGTAGCTGAGCCGAGTAACAAAGGACAAAGAAAGAAAGAAATTATCAGTAGAATATCTTAGACAAAAAGGGCATTTTACCAAAAGAAGATTCCGCTTAAGGCTATAAATACAAGCGTGGAAGTAAGGAAATATTTCATTCGAACATGCATCCAGAGCACGCTTCATATTAGCAGAGAGGCACGGATTGTAACAGCAACAGAGAAGTCAAAGATGGAAGGGTTTGAAATGTGGTGCTACCGAAATATGACGAAGATAAATTGAATCAACCAAGGAACAGACGAAGAAGTTCTGAGAAGAGTGAGAAAAAAGGTAATTCTTCTGAAAACTTGGAAAAGAGGACAACAACTTAATCGGCCACATCTTGAGATACGATGGCCTGATTAAGACAATTGTCGAGGACGAGTGAACAGGAAGAATGGCAAATGAAGGCCTATCTTTGGATACATGGAGCAAGTATGAAGAATGTGAAAGAGGAGGATTATGCAAAGATGAAGAGGTTAGCCAATGGGATAATCGAGTGTAGAGCTGCGTCAAACTGATCTTAGGATTCCTGATCGATAATGATGATGATGGTGAATGAAAAATAGGGCCAAAGTCCTAAGATTTCCAAAAGGCAGAAAGTATGTTCAGAGAAATTGGCGTAAAACTCAGTTCTCACAATTAAATTATAAATACATATTACAAGTAACTTAAGATGTGACGAATAAGCATGCAAATATAATATAAAGTGTAATGTTAATGAGATAAGTACGTTATAATATAAAGATACACATTGTAAATTTTAGCTTGAAAATGTTGCCTTTATATTCTTCTTCATACGTTTTAAATACGAAAAATTGGGCATAATTATTCTGTCTACAAATAATTGCGAGGATTATTCAAAATGATGGTACACGTAGAGAATATGTAATATCATAGTATATCTCAACGTGATGACTAAAAAAAGTTTCATGTAGTTACTGAAAGAGAGGTTGAAAAGTAACTATTGTGATTGAGTTGGGAAAAATCTGCGAAGGAACATGAAAAAAAGTCCTTGATCAGGTTTTTATGTGGTGATTGAAGATTGAATGCAGTCAGGCGCGAAGGTACAATGAGAGGGAACTGAAAGAGTGCGGAACGGGCAAGAAATAAACTTTGAAGGAAAACACTCCCTTATTCAGACTTTTTCAAGCAAAACTTTAAAAAAACTCTGATTGAATTCGAGTTAATAAAAACATGGTAATCGCACTTCCTCGAAGAAAATTCTTAGAGCAACGGAGAGAAAGAAACTATTTTTTACCGCCCTGCAAAAATTCAAGAACAACGCTATTCGTTCGAGCAGCTTTATAATTCAGAAAATGCAAGTTAAAATATTTATTCTCGATACGGAAATTGGAATGTTATGAAATAAAAAAGTAGCACAGGATAAGGAATTCGTGAGGATAAGAGGAGGTATAATGAGAGAGCCTATGGAGGAATGGTTCTAGAAAACATATGGAAAGGGCTCATCAGGTCATCGATCCTAAGATTGATTCGAAGCAGCTCATATATAACGGCTCACTTCATCATGATAAAGTTACTTCCCTCTTTTATATCTTCCTCTAATTGCTACATACATTTCATTCTGAAATTTCCTCTGCAGTTATTTATAATCCATTTTCCTCTCGACGAACATCTTCTTTAGGTTATCATGCCAGAAGTTTTCAAGATATTTGCTGTCGGATTCAGACATGAAATTCTTAAGATTCACCCGACAAGATTTTCCCGACTACTTTTCAAACCTTTCATCAGGTTTTTCGTCTCTCCTTAGAGTCTCTCCATTATTTCTCTGCGTCCATTTGATTTTTATCGCCCTTCTTTAACACCATATTCAATTTCTTGTTGCTGAAAGTGCCCATGCTTAACTGGAATGGAATATCGTGTTTCTCCTCCACTTCTCATTTCTTGAAGTTGACGGTTTCTGGCTTGACTACGTGAAATTACTTCATGATGAGGGTAAGGAAACAATTCACTTCCACAAAATATATAATTTATTCACTCGCGACCATGGTTTCGATGCTTAGCTTCATCTTCAGGATGATGATGAGGATTCAGGAGATGCAGACCAGAAGATGATGCTAAGCATGGAAACCATGGTCGTGAGTGAATAAATTATATATTTAGTGGAAATGCATTGTTTCCTTACCCTCATCTTCTCATTTCTTGTTTTCGTGTTTATACAATTACGCTAATTTAGCTACACTGTTACATCATACACCAGTTTATACGAATTTATCTCTACACGGGACTCGATGCGCATTATGGAAGAGGAAAACAGAAATGAAATCAATAAATATGATTGTAATGAGCGATTCTCACGCACGGCGTTTGCGAACCATTTGTATTTGTACGACCTGACTACTTGGTTGGCTATTCGAGATAATCCCAACGATTTCAAACACACTACCACAGTCCAGCCTATTGTCGTATCTAGGAAATTGTTTCAAGTGTAACTTTGTGAAAATTACGAATATTCACCTCAGAAACCGACCCAGGTGTTGATTTACGTGTGGAGTTTTACCGAGTGGCCTTTTTAATATGAATATGGTTGTGTCACTAAAACTTTTTCCACTTGACGAACACGTTTCATACTTTCCTTAGGTTTCTCGAGGCTATACTCAACAAAATAGAAATAAACAGAAGAGATGAATGTAGTATCACAAGAAGTAGGGCACTGAGGAATATGCATAGAGTTGAGAAGAAAATTCGAGTAAATAAAACAAAATTGAGAGCATTGCCAAATTGAATCACCCATCCTAGAGGCCGGAGACGTTTTCTATGTGCATTTGTATATACGCCTGAACATTTCAATAAACAAAAGTGCGAAAGGGCTCACGAGGAAGATGGTTTATGAAAGACATCATGGTTCATGATTATGGCATCTAAACACGCAGATCTTGATCAATGCCTCACGTGGAAAAAAGCTATACTCTTCTGTCAAGTTTCAAATCGATCAAGTTTCATATCACTCGACATCTATTGATCGAGTATTTCCGTTATATACCCAGGTCAGTAAGGCTTGACGAGGCAGCGGATGGAGAATCTAGGTAGATTCTGATAGAGCTCAAAAGTAATAAGTGCCTGTGCATTAACGACATAGCTTTCAAACTTTTACACATATAATAATACACGAATATATATTAAATCCTCAAATAGCGTATTTAACATGATACATTGATAATGAAGATTTCTTAAGAAGAGGCGTGGAAAAGATATGTCAGCTGAAAACTTTGTGAAGAAGACAGGACAAACTAATCGGTCATATCTTGAGCCATGACGGCCTACTGAAGACGTCAGTCGTGGGAAGGGGGAATGGAAAAAATGGCAAAGGAAGACCTCGTAGGGGATGCATGTAGCAAGCGGTGAAGGATGTGAAAGAGAAAAATTTTGTTTATTAATTATGAAGTTGTAATCTGACAGAAAATCGAGTGGAGAGCTGCGTCAAACCCATCTTAGGATTGGTTACTTGTAATTATGATAAATATATTGATCGAAAATAAGATAACGAAAGAAGTGACTAAGAAATAGTAATTGAGTAAATGTGACTCAGATAAGAAACAATGTCCAAGTCGCAAGCCGGCAATTTGCATGCATTTCTTTGAAAATTATATCAAATATTATCGTACTCTAAAAAAGTTATCTGCATTCTTACAAAAAAGATGCGCTAGGTGAAACGTCAAAACTGATGTGCAATCAAGGTGAAACGGTTCATAGATTTAGGAATAATAATCGACAGAGGGAAGTTACCCGAAGAAATCTAATAGAAATGCTAAAAAAAATACTCACAATTAGGTAAACTTAGAAAGTGTTCAGGAACCATTTTTAATCGTACTTAAAGTCAGCAGAAGACATGTATCATACATAGGTGAAGATGATATGCCACGTGTCTTTTGTCACGGGATCATCTTATTGGTGACCCTGTACACCCTGTACTCATACGCTGACAAGAGAAGTATTTTATGCGTGTGTCTTGATTTACCATGGGAATGTTTTTCGGTGATGAACTTCGAAAATACATCGTATAAATAGTAAAAATTAATACATAAAAGTGCATAAAAATTACGGAAAATTAATTAAAATTACGAAAAAATGCATGAAATGAAATCAACCATCCTTGGCCCACAATTTGCTTTCCAACTTAGAACCAAAAATATGCCTAACATCCAAATCCAATGAAACGAGTATCAAGTGTCTCGCTTCCATATTCTCAGGCTCTGTCTACATTTTTGGGAACGTTGCGGAGGTGATTCGTAAATATTCTATGGAGGCCGAGTCTGACGTGCGTAGTCTTCGGAGAGAATAAACACGGCCGCGCTTCTGTTCAAACAAGATGGATGGATGACTCTTTATAATGCGATCGAAAGGCTAAGGTTGCTAAGGGAAATTTCCCGAACATCAGCAGGAGGAAAAGCAACTTTTTCCGGGCTTCTTGTCTGCGAGCATCAGCCTTTTGACAGCTTATTTCGCTGAGTGGAATACATTGATGAATTTTCAAGACAATTAAGTAGCTGAAATAATCTACTACTCTATCCTCTATCAGTCTCTATCTAAACTAATCTACTTTTTAGTAAGGTATTATTTGCCATTATAGCTTTCCAAGTGAGAAGAGTAACACTGAAAGCGGAATACGAGAGGAGGTTTGCTTCTTGTTTCCCGAGGCCGACCGCTGTAAGACAGGTGTTTTGTATATTAAAGGGCGTTGGTCACATCTGCGGGAGGCAAATAGCGAATGGGACGGGCAAAGGATATTTAAGAGTTGACATACGCTTGAACTTGGTGACAAGAAGATGTAAGAGGCAATGCGCTGAGATATGAAGGCACCAGAGTACCATTTGGGGTACCATACATACTATTGAACATATTTACCACTATTCATAACCCAATTCTATTCATAATTGTACGAGTAAAGAAGGGCAATTTGAATCTGTCGCAATCGGCAACCAATGCCTCTAATTTTATGATTATAGCCTAGTGTTCCATAGTACGTTAAGGTTGGCAAAATGTTTTTAGCGTCATTAGTGAAAATATTGTCTTGGAACTTAGTTAAGAAATTAAGTCTAAATTTCAACCTACGGTCTGATAATGATTTTAGTTCTTTTAATAGACTGGTTACGCTATTATAACTATCATACAATGCGTCAAGCTAACCTAATTGGGTTAAGCGAATCGAAAAAGATTCATTACAAAATCATTTACAAATATTACTGATCCACTAGACATGCTCAATTCGTAATTAAGCCTATTTTGTAAAGATCCATATACTGCCAGCGTAATCAATGTGAGGTTTAACAAGGGAAAAGTAGCTGATTTCTCGTACTAGATAGTCACATTTGTCCAGTCATCATTCAAATATACTTAGACTCAGAATTTCCGTGCACACAACTGCGTCATCGGTAAATGGACTAAAAGAATCGTGCTACAGATGTATTGTATGTTGTGATGAATTGTCTCATGCTACAAGAAAACTCGTTTAGAAAATGAGTATGAAACTGAAATGCAATGGTCCCAGATTTTTAAAACCTGCTTACTGCTATCGAGTCTTTTATTTAATAACGACGCTGTACAAGTTTTCAAGGGCAACCTCACAATCCTAGGATTGGTGACCAATGATGATGATTGTTGTTAATGTCTCCACTATACTTTTTTAAATTTATCATAAACAAGAAACTGTATTATTTACAAAAGCGTACAAATTTCAACGATCACGAGGAGCTTTCTCTTTCGCAATCTGTTAATAATTCGAAAACTTAATAATCAGCCAAAATTAATTGCTGTCTCAAATACATGAATCTCATGTACGCATTTTTTGCAAAATATAATATGGATAATGAGCTGATGACATGCTGAGTATGATATGCATTGACACATAAATCAATTCAGGCGAAACTGTGACGTGGGTTTAAAACATGAAGGTTCTGATCACGTGACCGCACTCATCGAATTCCGAGAATTTTTTTTTCAGTGGCATACTTATGTAATATGTAATCATGAAAACGCAGTCTTAAAATACACGAAAAATTTCCAATCACACTGTGATAAGCGATTACCGAGAAAAACTGTGACCTTTAAGATAATCGTCACACTTATTATGACCAGTTCTGTATACGAATTTTAGGTCTGTAAACATTTATCCGACAACCTTGCTGGATGATGAAACTGAGAATGTTGCAGGTCTTCTTTCGAATCGTATAATAGACAAATGAATGAGGACTTTAAATACGCAGAGATCAATTGCCAATGAAATTTTATCCCAAAATGAGCCTCGGCAAAATTAAACGAGATAGCGGAATGGAATTTTTTTCCGCTAAGTCACAGTAAAGCGTTTTCAACAGTTATGACAAACCACTACCCAATAAGCATACATACCTACTTAACAAATTCCTCAATTATTGTTATTTCTGTTGCTTCCACTGGAATTTGCTATGGAATTTTGTTTCCAATTTATTAGAATACATAAGTAATTATTGAATTTCCCAAGATTATAAAAACTACAATCTCCCTATAATCTTGAAACGCAGTAGAAGCCTCCGGCATTTGAGGTATAAAGCCGGCCGCGGTAGGCTGATCTGTAGCGCTCCAGCATGCAACTTAAAGGTCTTGGGTTCAAATACCGCTTCTATCACAGATTTTATATCTTATGCTAGGGGAAGTTACATAAATTTGGTAATTGAAGCTCTTGAAAAAGCCTACAGCTACTAAAGAAGAAATGTTAGATTCCTTAAACGTTGGCGTGGGGAAATTTCATAAATATATTTTCCTGAGCACCTCAAAATTTGTTAACGAAGAAGTTAAAATTAGTTATGATTTATATGGATTTCAACTTGGCAAATTCCGCGGGGCAAATCCGCTTTCGAAATCAGGGAAGGAAGCATATTGGTAAACGCAGACTTGTTACCCGCGGTACTCAAGGATGAAGTAGTTTTTGCACGCGGTAAAACTTATATTAGTAAGATGAATAACGGAATTCACTTTTAAAATTTTTCAAGTAAACAGAGGCAATTACGTAAGCACGCAAACAAGCGACAACTAATTAGTTTAAGTAGGTCAAATTGGATCCTGGTGTAGGAATCAAATGAATCAATTACTCCCTTAAATAGCCTAGGGAAGATAAACAGGCGCTGCTGCGATGAAATTCATGCACGACTTTATGGTTATTTACGTTTTAATACACATGTAGTCTCTATAAGACACGATAGAAAACGCAATGGTTTGTGCCGAGAAGGCGGGGCCTAATCGTTCCCAAGCACCCCCATTGTGGCTTCATTGTTACCCATAGGCTAGCATGCCAATACCTTTCCCAGAGAATATAACCTCCTTGGTTTCAACTATCGCACTTAGGTCCGTATTCAGTTAACCACGAAAATGACGTCGCAGCTCGACAAGTCCAGATTTAAGTGTTCAAGCAATGCAAACTGCTGGAATTGCCTGATGTAACATCCGTACAACGTATTGTTGACGTTGACCTTGCTGAATAAAGCAGCAGCAGAAATGTCAAGATTGGAGGCACGTGGGGCCTTAGTAGAATGATGGAGGTCGAGCGGACAAAACGAGCTATCAACGAATAAGTTCCGAGAAAAGTAGGAGAAAAGGAAATCTGAAACGAAGACGGGATGGCCTAATCCGGGACATTTCAGGATATAATAGACTCAGTCAGATGGACAACCATTGAGGGGAAAAGTGAGTGGGAAGCACTACGGAGGAAGACCTTCAATGAGATAATGAGCTAATAATAATGAGATTATTTGAAGAAGGAAGAATTATTTGAACAAATTAAGGCTTGATGTAGAGGAACGCATATTCAATCACACAACGCAAGCACTTTTACACAGAAATTTTACTGTACTAAGCATTTCAACTCACATAGTCATGTTCAAGTACAAAAGGTCTTGTACCTTTAGTTGTGTGAAGTACCTGTCAATTGAAATACGTACTTCATTAAAAATTCTGTGGAAAAGTGCGCGTGTTGTGTGAATGCACAAGAAAGAATAATGCTCACGTGAAGTGGCTAGCCGATAGATCAAATTCGACTGGAGAGCTGCATGAGGTCAGGCGTAAGATCGATGAGTAGCGATGACGATTATACAAGGTCCCTGGAACCACCGAAAGTTGCATAATCCTTATTCGCACCTCCTCCGCAACTCAAGAACTTTTCTAGCCGCCTCATCTCCATGTCTTAGGGGGGTATTTGGCACAAGAAGGAGAGCTAGCCGCCAGGGTCAACACTTTCGGGAACCTTCCCCTCCTCCCCCGGCAGGTTAAATTTCGCATCGCTCAACCCACCGCCCTCGCACGCTCATTCCGTCTCGCAGTGAGATTTAAAGTCGGACACCCACGCAGTCATTTGCCTCCAAAACCGATGCCGCAATCGTCCTCCCGCCCTCAACGCTGAAAAGAGGACCTTATGGCAAGGATTGGGTAACAGGTAGGCCATTGCACGGGAACGCATTGTGCGGAGGTCGACCTCGAAGAGTTTTCATTCCCATGTTGGAGGCCGATTGGGGGGTGGGGGGTTCTCGAAGGAACTCTTCACCAACCAGATATTAGTCTTCTCGGAGCTTCTTCGCAGGGATGTGACCCGAAAAGGCACTTTACGTTTCGTGCCGTACTTGGGATGCACCGAACTCAGAGTCCGTGCCTCGGCGTTGAAGGAGACCCAACCCTTCACCACGGGTGGCTTATAGCACCAACTGACCAGTCACACTATAGTTTATAACTTCTTAAAGTTAAACATAAATCACAAAGCTATGTTCGTCTTTGTGTTGCACTAGTCACGCTGATGAAAATGGTTTTTTCATCGCAGTCATACGATAGATATTAACCAATTTACATGCTTTAGTAATTTAATGTAAATATATATCGTATAACTGTGTTCTGAGTGTGAACTGAGTTCTTCGGACGCATGATTATTTATTTTTTATGTTTATTTTGAGCATACATTACTCTCAGTACATCTGGCAATACTAAATTAAACTGCATAGCTTGTGAACTAAGAATATATAAAAAAAATAAAAAACATATCTATCCTATGAAACCAATTTGGCTAACCAAACAAATTATAGAATTGTACGGAAACCGGAAGATGAAGGAACTTGGGCACTAGGGTGTTGCTTATTTTTTTATTTTTTTCGGCCCGAGAGCAACCGGCTCGGCATTAGGGGTGTGGCGCGCGGCTGTAGCTTGCGTAAAAATATTTTATTCCCGGAAAACCGTTGGGCGGACGTAAAATTGGAGCGAATTTTGAATCTATAGACTGTAAAATTGTGCTTAACCACTAAAAATTATGTTATTTCCTCAAATTGGGAAAATCGAATGTTATTGCATTTATGCCCTATGAGCGACCTCTAAAATGTTAAACAATCGGGCTGAAATTTTTAGCATATCTGCACCCCATAGCATATTTTAAGAGGTAGAAATCGAAAATCCGAGAAAAAATTAAAAATAAGCAACACCCTATTGGGAACGTTTCATCAACGACGTAGACATATTAGTCTTCTCTGGTCTCCTTCGGACGTGTGCTAATTTATTCATTTATTTTCATTTAGAGCAAATGCAAAAATCTCAGTACATTTAGCAATATCAAATCAAACTGCCTAGCATGTGAGCGAAAAATAACAAACAAACGACATATGAGGAAACGGAGGGTGAAATTTTACGGGCCTATCAAATGCATTGAACCAACTTCGATAAACAGACAAATATTTGGATTTTACGGAGAACGATGTAAAGCTAAAATTGAGACGATTCCTCCAACCAGGATTCTGAGGATGAGAGACCAGTTATCAAGCCACCACACCAACGCTATATCTGTGTTTGAGCCCAATTCATCCAATTCACCCTGGCCAAATAGCTCCATTGGTAATCAGCCGATCAACTTTATTTTATATAATCGTCCTACCACAAGAGAAGACGGAGAAAACAACGCCTGCGACTCCATACAACAGTATAGAGCTGAATAAATTCAAACCGAAGCAATGTTAATAGAATATTATTTTAATTCATTTACATGAAAATCTTTCTTTCATTATTAATCGGCCAAATATTTGATAATAAACTAATTAGTTTGATTTTCCAAATTTCGGAAGAAATTAAATTACTAAAAAGCATTATATATCTATGTGCGCCTCTGTTTTCAATCAATGAGAACAAAATAGAAAAGTACATAAAATACCTACGGAAAAACTTACTGTATAGCCTCGGATATCCTCTTTGAGCAATTTTCCTCTTGCGGAAAATGCGTTTAGATTTCCAGGAATGCATTTGATACCACTCGGCTATTATCTCCTAAATGATTCGGAGAACAGTGCTGGATATCAAGGTGGTTTTCTTGGAAAGATCCAGTCGATAATTATGTACAGTGATTGTTTGTATTTATAACCTGTTTTAATTTAGTTAAAACTACTAACATGACCTTTTCCAAGAATACAATTTCACAAAATTGAGTACCAATGAAATTTCAATAAATAACTGTAGATTGAAATTTTGACAAAATCTTAACAACACAATAAGACAGTGATTAGTACGTTAGGGGTGCGATGAGAAAGACCCCCTTTCCGACGATCATACCCTTTCCGAAAAGACCTGATTTCGCTATCATACAACGCTGCGGTTCGCATTAGAGCTTTAACTAATCATTTCTTTGTGTCTCTAATAGGAGACCCCCTAAAAAGAAGAATTGAAAGAAAGATTGACATCTGTCGAAGGAAAAATAATTCAATACGTTTCTCGATGAGAAAAAAGGCTAGAGTAAACATTACGGTTGGTTGAGAAATTGAAATAAATACGCGACGGCTTCCACAAATCAGGGCCAAAAGCTATTATTTAACATCGCGTTGATAAAATTAAAACTCACTCTGTAAATTACACTGATTATACATTGACACAACTTAGGTTTCGAAATCTTGTGCTATCCTCGTATATGTTGAAACACGGATCGTGTCAATAAATAATTATAAGGTTTTACTAATTGTAAGTGAGATTTCATTTTATCCATAATGACCATGTTTCAAAAGGTCAATCCAAAAATAGTGTCCTCAGTTTAACATCACGGGATTGCAATGACTCGGTACCAAGCTTCAATTTCTATGCAATTACCAATTCAGATGGTTAAGTAACAACTGATAATTCTTAATAATTACCCATTATAAACTCACTAAGGACGCTGCAGTTGATCTTTAGGGTTTGTGGTAAGGAGTAATTAGGACAAGGTCAAAATAAACCATAGGCCAGGTGAAAAAAAATATATCTTCAAGAATAGAAAGTAACACTCTGTCCGTCACAATCATTTAATTTCAAAGCACTTTCAGATTTCTGAAATTAACTGATAATGTGATTAAAACCATAAACATAAGTTATGCTTGAGAAAAGCTTAGTTTCAATAATCTCTAGCATCTAACGTGTGAGTAAAATTTTCGTTTTCCAGGAAATTTAATGTCAAGGTTAGCTTTGTCCCCCTAGGATAGTGCTGGTTGAATGTTTCCATTTTATCTTTACGGGTGGCATTATATCCCTATGCGTCAGGTTGTTCGCGAGGGGAGGCCGTATTCTGTAACTTGGGTGATGTTCATCACCGGTGATGGGCAACACCAAAAACTTAACCCGCCTTATCACTTCCGATTCAGTAATTGGGTTTCTTTGGGCGTAGTTTCTTCAACCAGTGATGATGAGTGCAAAGTTCGCGGTGGAGTTAACGCAATACCAGACCAGACAATGAGGAGAGGCTGGAGCGTCACATGACATTACGGCTGGCAAGAAGTACGCAAATTAAATGCTATTATTTATGGTTTTTCGAGTGATAATCTGATTATGATTATATTTAATATGCAATTTATATAATCCAGCTTGGTAATTATTAACTGTAGGATTACCATAATGTAGTAAACCATAGCTAACCTCAATTGAATGTTAACATAAACAGTCACAATTTTCTGTCGTAATATCTGGAATTCACCACGATAAATGTGGTTGATTTTTCACTTTATTATGCGCAACTTCAATAATATCAGCCATGAACAACACAATTGGTGCTTTATCACTTCTCTGCAAAAGATGACAAATGTGTGAGAATTAGTGTCAATCGCAAAATAAATATGACATTCATAGTACAGAACGACAGAAGGCGAGCTGTTAAAATGAACCATAAAAATAATAAACCACCGAAAAATTCTGTGCAGCTGTCGAAAAATTTCGTATTAAATTAAGTTCTTTGTACAAATTTAAACATTCATATTTAGTCGTCGAGTACAAAGCAAGATACGTGAAATATTTTGGTTCTATCGATAATTAGGTATATATGTGTCCACATAATGTTACTACTATTCATTTATTAATTGTGACTTTTCGAAGACAATTATGGATGTTTTGCCGCTTTGATATTGTTTTATAAATGTTACAAACATTTATTGCAATTTCTATTATCGCCTTCCTAGTAGCCCCTAAAATTTTTGATGTTGTGTAAAATATATGATAAGCTGGCGCACTTCTAGTTGCCAACTTACTTTAGCCAAAATATATTAACTGAGTGTTTCATAAATGTAAATTTACAATTGAAATTAGTATTATCATATTCACGTGTCACTTTTTCCTATACAAACTCGTCAGGATTACTACATTAACATGATCAAAAGATGCACGATGTTTGTATCTCGCCAATAAAATGTCGGAACCTCTATGCATTTAGGGGGTGATGAGATAAGTGCGACTATTGAGGAGGTAATGTGATATCACCTCGTTAGGGGTGAAGTACGTCACCTCGTCGCGTCACAGAATCGTAAGAGATGTGATAGGTGACGTCTCACCATCAGTGGAGGCTAATGGTGATACGAGTTACAGAATACGGGCCCTGAGGTCGCAACTTCCAATGCGGGAAATGCATCTTTCGACTCACCCAGAAAAACCCAATTCGAAATATTTTCTTGGCATAAAATCTTTTTGAAAATCCATTAATGACAAGGAAAATGGAACTGGGCCAATTGCTCTTATGTACATACGAGGAATTCATGCAAATTACTATTTGGAATTTGGCGTGATCTATAATAGACTAAACTGAGCCATGACTATAGTTTTTGGTGTTTCGCGACGAAGCACAAAGAAATGGAGATCATAATATAAGAAATGCCCCAACATTAGAGCAATTAACTCAGGTTACATACACACAAAAAGGCGCAGAAGAGCAAATATACACCCTCTTCTCTCAGCTTGAAAATCCTCCATCCCGTTACGTTTCTGCGAGTGAATGAGAATGCTATTCTTTCCCAACAAACAGCCATAGGCGCGCACTAATTACCGTTATCACCGAATTTATCTTTCCATAGCTCCCGTCCTTTTTTTTCACTTGAAAATCGCAGTAGACTAATCCTAACTCAAAACAGATTTCGCACAAAACTTAGGCTGGGTTTATGCAAGAACAACACCGTCCGCTAGCGACCGCATACGATTTATACGCAAGCCTCTCGGGAGGCTTCCAAGCCCAAGGGATTCGTCGCGGCAATTAAAAACTCAAGGGAGGGCTTGATTTATGGCCAAACGCTAATGCCTCGGGCAGCGAGCACGCTTTCAAAGATAACGAGGTGGGAGTTTTCCGCAGGTTACAATGCTAACCACTGAAAGCGGCTGAGGACAATGGGGGCCACTTATTCTCCTGTCCACCTTCCCATTCACGTGCTTCTTTTCGTTCATTTCTTCCAAGACATTCTAATGTACAAAAATGCTTGTCTAAAAGCACTGCACTATCAGTAAACGGGGCCATATTCTTTAGTATGTCATAATATAATTTTAGTGCAAAAAATAATTGACTCATAACGACTGCATTTCTGAGACTACAATGATTCAATAACGTGTAGTTCTATTAAATTCGATGCTTCCAATATTATGATTCGCTAATTAAGGGTAGTTTCCAGAAGTCGATGCAATTTACTTTGCTAATCAAAGCAGAAACTAATTCACAAAGCTTACTTTTTATGCTGATCATGAAACCCCTGTACTTATCACTCCCATTCGGAAATTTGGACTTTATTTTATTTATTTTACCACGAATCAATTTAGCTCGTTTATTTCAGTCTGCCTTTGTAAAATCTGTCTCATGAAATCTTCATTCATGAAGTTGATTGATTGAGTGGCACTCTGGTACCACGTGGAGGTTGTAATGAATTAGCTAAAAACCCCCATATGTCATTTTAAAAATATTCAGATTTCCAACCTTTATAAGTGTATATGAGCATTTTATCACAAATATTCAAACGTTTTCCAAACAAAATTAAGAAAGTTCCTATGTAATTAGTTAGAATGATTTCAGGAGGCTAAGGCTACGGATATGGTATGTAACGATTCGTTGTAGAAGAATTTACAAAGATGTTTTTTTCAAAAAGCATTGATAGTAGGCATTCTCTCCGTCATTAATTAGAAAAAAATTCTTTCCCTTTCCTTTACCTTTCCAAATCCAGAGAATTCCTGAGCCTTAAAGTGTTAAACTCTTGGTTAAGAATTCATACTTATGGGTACTGCTGCCGACGTTTCAATGGGCAAGTCGTCTTCGAGGTAGAATAAGCCTTGAAGACGATGGACTATTCGCCCATAGCAACGTCGGCAGCAATGTAGTGTGACCCGATGGAGTAAGCCATAAAGCCAGCTTCATCAACACCATACGCCGGGAAAGCATCAGATCTTTCTTCGAAGCAAATTTATTTTTTTGCCCTCGCTAGGCAATGAAAGTATTTCTGAAACTTAACTCACATGAAGCCAAATCTTTTACCCAAAAAAGTCTTACAAATTTCATGTTTAAGTACCTACTAATAATTCTAGAGGAAGAATCCTTACGACAGAATAGGAAAACCCCTAAAGAAAAGAAATTGTACCTGTCACCTTGGGCATAGATATAAAGAAAATTAGCAAAGAGCTGAGAGCATAAGCTGCGTGGTGATACAAGGATCTGGGATCTAAACTGGGAAGAGATTGTGAAAATGGACTGGAGGCTTTTAAGATGTGGGTGTGGAATCGAATTGAAACAGTATTATATACGGAATAAAGGACAAGTAGTTAAGTTTTTGGCATGATAGAGGAGGAAAGAAAGTAGTCAATAGAAGGTTAAAAATATGCCAAATGAAGGAATAGGTAAAATCAAGGGCAAAACCGTACCAATAACAATGGGATGTGAAGCTGATAATTGACTCGGAATTGAGTTATGGCTCTTCTAAACAAAAATTCGGAAAACTTCTTTTAAAAATTCTGTTTTCTTGAAAATGGTTCATTTTAATCGTGGCAGTTTCCAAAAAAAATGATCTCATGATAATTTTAGGAGTCCTAAATAATTGCAATAGAAATGTATTTTCATCCATGCAACATAACTTTCGTGAATCTATACTGCGGTGCAGAGCGAAAAATGATTTTAGATTCAGGAAATATTGATAAAAAAATTTCATTTCGTTTGTTAGTATCCGGTGGAGAAGATAACATATGTATTATGCTATCAGCTGTAATTGCGGTGCACTGCTGGATTGCCAAGACTTAACATGAAAGACACGCTGAGGAATAAAAGACGTATTAAAGTACATATTCGTCTCCAATCCTTGCCCTCATCACCTCCTAAATAAATAATGGATTAAAGAGTAAGGAGTCTTCGGATTTAGCCTCTGATCAATCATTCTGAATGAAGTTAGTTTAAAAAGAAGAACATAGATCTTTTCAGACAAAAATATGTTGCGGGCACGCTTAACAAATGAAATCCGGTTTCCGTTGCAATTTGGCATAAAAATAGCTAGGGAATGAAATTTTTACGTTTAGAACGTTCGAAGAAGTGCCTAACTCACATAAATGTGAATATCAAGTATGCTAAAACTGTTTGAACAGAATAATTGAAAAAATAAGTGAATTTTCCAACGTAGATAACGAGCGTGCCAACACGAGTTAAATGATATCTATGACAAACGAGGTAAATTTACTAGGTATACCTAAATATTCCACGAAAAGAGAGGGATTAAGGAGTGAAGATAAATGGATACCAAATAAGCAGAGTCTAATGATAAAGTAGCACGTTGTTAATATGGTTTATAAGACTCTAAACATACATAATTTCTGTGATTGATAAATTTCTCACCACGGAATCAAGTCCGTAAATACCTGAAAAGATAGTTTGTACAACCCAAAAATCGGTAAGAGTATCGTCTAGAATCAATTGGTAAAGTTAGTAAATTTCCAAATTTTCGTCGCGCTCTTATGGTGCGACTACTTCACGATAATTTTTCTCGATGCAACTATAAATCGAACGATTGAATAAAATTCAGATTAAAATTAAGATAAAAATTATTCCATTGAACATTTCTTTATCCGGGTTAGATTCGTACAGCAGAGACTTCTAGTCTGATTTTACTAAGAAATGGCTGTAATTGTTTAGCTGGCTCACTATGAAATGCTACAGCATGTGGATAGCAAGGTGCTCGAGTCATCCTCAAATTCAATTACTTCCCTTTCGTCTCATTCATCATTCATCGATTGAGTTGTCAGAAAACAGTAACGAAATTAGGCAACCAAATCTTGATCCCCTCCCGATCAAGCTCAACCCAATTCCCATCCGCTGCGCCCGAATATGCAACTCAATTTAAATCAGCAAATCAAATCAAATCTGACAGCAAATCAGACACTCTGGCCTATGAAAATCAAATAATCAATTTTTTTTCTTCCACTCGATATCTATGAAGCGTGACCCGGGTTTCTTCCGCTACGAGGTGGAACATTAAGTTGCTTATTACAATTTCACTATGGAAACCACCACGCCTTCCAATAAGCAAAGTCAGCTGGGTTTCTCAAGCCTAGTCTATACTTGTATTCACCAACAACTTCCTTAGCTGTGAAACCTACGTCGTTGAACAACAAGCCAAAAGTCACTCTTCCGGAGAAACTTCTGGTGTTGACTTACTGTACTCCTTCAAAAAATATCACGAAGTCGGAAATTACGAGTAATTTCTGCAAATGAGTTGGCATATTTTCTGTTGTACAACTAGTATGTTTCAGCCAGGTATCTATCATTGGTTCAAGTCTTTGGTGATTTGGAAATATAGGTTGATTATTTTAATGAATATCACGTTGTGAATCTTTCTATTAATTTTACCAAACACTTAAGTTTTACCTTGTATTTAGTGTGATTAAGAAGATGGGCAATCATATTCACGGACGCATTGTATCTAATAAAAAAAAAAACCTCCCCGAAAAAATTTAAACAATGGAATTCAATATATTCACTTATTTTATGTTGGTATCTCATACGAGGCCTTCTTGGCCATTCTTCCCATTCACTTCTCCCTCGACGATTGTCTTCAACAGGCCATCATCATCTCTCATGGTACGGCCGTTTTTTACTCTGGACAATTGGGCTCGAAACAGTACCTGGGAACATATAAGTATTGACTACGGCAAACGGTAGTCTTACAGTAACCCGTTTCTTATTCCCCGATAAATAGTCTTCAGTATCTAAGGTAAGGCATATAAATCTCGCGCACACATGCGCTCTACAGAGGGTATCGCGTATACACTGCTGTAAACACTGGCCATTAACAAATGCATTGCCTCTACGGTATACACTTTGCATCTCTATACACAATGTAAACTGTTTCTCATTCCCAGATAAGTATGCGGTGGACCTCGAGAAGATGATCTGAATCCATCTCTGTATGTGATGGAAACCGTCTCACATTCTCCGATAAGTATGCATACGGTAGACTGCACGTAGACGCTTCGCATATGCATTTTCTTTTCTGTGTGCTATGTGGGTTGCCACGACTTCTTTTTTTTAAGTTTTCAGCAGACTGCTTTTTTCTCCCATTCTTCTCGAGACTCGGTTTGTCACTCGGTCAGTCTATTTTATCTTCACCATACTTCAGTAGCATAACATTTCAAATGCTTTCAGCCTTGACCAATCTGCCGCTGTTATAGTCTATATACCTTACTGCTAGCCTGGAGCATCATGCTCCAGATTTATATTCTAATGAAATGTTTCCTCACTTCCACGCTTGTATTTCCAGCTGACAAGAATATTCTTATGGTACAGTGCCCTTGTCGCCTGGGCTATTGATGTGACTATTTCCTTTTTTTACTTTCTACATACATTGCTGGTTACTTGTTGTCCCGGATAACAATTCTCTTACATCTCCTCATGCCTTGGTTTTCCTACAAGACCCTGTGTCAGTTTAATTATTAAATTAAATTTTCTCTCCTTTCCCACAGGATCTTCCCTGCGATGGCCGGTGGTCCGTTTTGAGGGATAGGCCGTAGAGGGGAAGAGCGATTCGGCCTCTAGGAAGGAAGTGATTCCTTCCCGAGCCGCTCGTCGTGGCTACTTGACTCCGCATCCGACGGTCGTGAGAGTCACCCCAGCGTCCGGACAGCTCGTACGTATATTCCTGCATTCTACTCCCCGTGGGAGAGGAAATGGAGGGTCTGACCTCGATGCCGGACGTGCCGTGGATCACGAGAAAGGAAGAGAAACAGAGGCGAATAGAGGACGAATATATCCTCGGGGACATCATCGGCAGGTGAGTACGGTCGACGACAGTTGAGGTTACGTTTTCTCTCGGAGCGGAAAAAAGACGGAATGATTGGTGGCGCAACACGTGTCTATTCGTGGCCTACTGCGAAACTTTCGCACAACGCGTCTTTCTGCTAGGAGGAAATATTGTTGAAAACCGCAAAGGCGAGAGGCTGCGTCCTCGCTTCGATCTCTCCAATCATGTTGACGCATTTTATGACATAGAAAATCTCGCAAGTAGAATTTCAACCATTGAAACTGGAGACATATAAATCTCTTGTTTGGTATTAGTTTTTTGATCGCCACCAAATACCATTCGATGGAATACCGCAACGTTACCAAAAATAAAGTTTTATTAATATTGCATGCCCCTAGGGCAGATTTCGTGGCAATACATTCATTGGAAAATCCTCAACGGCGAATCAAAATTTGAAATCTACGTTAGATAACTAAAAATTTGCTAATACCGAAATAGTGTTCTTAAATTTAAAAAATATAACCCGTTTTTAATCAAAACATTTCAGAGCAGGAACACTAAAAAAGGTGCCTAACGCAATGACAACATTAATTATCTCAATTTTTTCCATTCCTTTAATTAAACTTTCTTTTGGAACATTTGAGGAAGTGCTCAAGTCTCTGCATTTCAAATTCAAACAAACCATTCGAAGGGCGTAATATTATGACTACTTCGTGGATTTGCAGACATACATATTTAATATAAATATATGGGGCAAATTTCAAAGGAGAATAGAAACATGCGTTAGACCCTTTCGTTATATTTAACGATGTCACGAGCACATAATAATATTCTTTAATGCAGAAAGATAATCCCAAAACTATCACGTTTTTGTGCAACTCTCGATTACCTATTTACCAGGAGAACCAGTATTCTCATTATTTATTTATTTTTATTTGAATTTGGTAAATTATGAAATGTCATTGACCTCCAGAATCTGGTATATTTTCTACCCACCTGATAGTCTCGGGTTTGAATTTATATACTTCACATTTTCCCGTAAAAATATACCCTAAAATAGGTTTTCCAGCAAGCAGCAGTAGGTACCTTATTTTCGAAAATTAAGTTATTCTTTATTATGGTGAACACAAGGAAGAAAATTTTTATTGCTAAAAGTTCTATCCTGTGGACCAGCAAAGTATTTTTTCTCCCTTGTGTTCACCATGAAGGAGTTCCACAAAGTAACGCCACCCACCATTGCATTTATTATTTATTAACCTACAAATACCAGAACTAGTCAATACCATGAACCACAAGAAAGGAAATACTATGCAAATTCCAAATCTTATCATGAAATGTAGTTAATCACGAAGTATTTGATGAAATACGCCGATATTTGGTAAAATTTTGATGTTTTGAAAAAACTTCACCTTAGACGACCGTGAGCATGAATGAGTCGATAGAATGAATGATCAATATAAGCCTATAAGAAATTAATGGAAAAAATTGCAAGCACACAGTCAAAATAAAACATGGCTGAGCATTGGTAAAGTAGGTAATGGTAAACCGAAGCGAGGATATATTGGGCCGCCATGTGTGGCCAGGCATAGCCCTCCATTTAAGCATAAAATGCCAGTAAATTAATCAAGAGTTATTATTTATCTGTTGCAGGCCATGTTTATGCATTAGGTTTATCATCACTAAAATAATTAAAAATATGTGAAAAGTACTAATCCTCTTTGGTCCTGATACATCTTTATTCAACGGGCAAGAAAAATGAAAAAAAATATGAACGGAAAACACAAAATTTGTCAAATTTACCAAAATTATTTCAGATTTCTACGGTATCTCAGATTCTGTTTAACACGAAGTCTCGCCAAAGCCTTTAAAGATGAAATCATCACAAAAATGTTCGTTTTAAATCGTAAGTGATCAGGTTTCGTGCAGTATCATAGTTTTACAAGATCTTTTGCAGCACACTCACTCCGCTAAGGCTTGAAGACCGGAGTAACCTCAATTGAGGGCACACTAGCATTTAAAATAAATACAATTTCCTTTGGGAGAAATGAGAGTTGTTTTTACTTCGCCAGAGCTGACGAGGCACGAGTTTCACAAATAAGCGAATATGGGTCATCGCTATTCTCCCTTATTCCTCCCATTTTCAGTTGTGTAAATGTCTCCAGATAATTTCGAATTACGAGCAGACGCAGAGTACCTATAACACACACAGAACAAAGTAAGACGCTTTGAATACACATTCTAGGAGAATAATATAGCTTCAAGCTTAATGATACATTAAATATTTCGTAATGAATGAATAATATATGGAATACAGGATGCAAAAATTATTACCTCCTAGAAAGACACCTTTAATTAATAACAATCTATACGACAAATTATTTTTTTCTCGAAAACATTAAGAAGAGATACTAAGGGATTATCAATCTTACCCACAGCAAGTACTGCAACGCCAAAAGGAAAAATATTTTATGCCAATTGAAAAAAATTCAGATCAGGGAAACGTCAGAATATACCAATGATACGACTATAAATAATACATAAGTATTTTAATTTCGTACAAAATGCAAGAGTGATAGCTTTTTGTTTTATTTAATAGCCATGATTTTTGTGAAACATTCGTTTACGGATGATACGTTTGTTGTCGTATGCATTATAGTTACGATAGTCAATTAATTTAAGCCAATAACCTCTCAGCCCAAAGAATTATCAAAGAAACTGCTCCAATATCAAATAAAATACTCCATTTTTTATTTTAACAAAGTATTTTGAGGGTAATAAAAAATTGCAAGAGCTATTGAAAGTTTTTTTACCACCACAGACAGATCCAGCTTAGGTTGAATTTCTACCGATAAATCGTATGGCTAAATGCACTGACCACGTGGAGGTCTGTTTCCTATATGTCCCATATTTGTAGTGCTATGCAAGATGATACTGCTTCAAGTAGTGTTTCAATTTTTTTTATTCCCATGAACCAAAACTATTTTTTTTATCGGTGGTAGTCCTGACGAATAAATATTCCTCCAGAGCCTCATAGTGTACTAGGAGGATGGAAAAAAGGGGGAAACTCGGGAAGGTTAATAATTTGTGATAAATTTGCGTGCATCTTGGTAAAACTAAATTCCATGTGTCTAAAAAGGCAACATAAAACGGACATCATTTAAATAAACTCTAGCTTTGCTCGACCTTGGGATATTGAGAATATCAAACTTTTCACGAGCATAAAACTTGGAAGGAAATAATTTCCGTCATCCCTATACGTAAATCACTCCATTATAACGTCTATTCAGATGGTAAGACATGAATCACAAGCTTGGAAACAGAACCAGGCCAGCTCTAATTGAAGTAGTCCATGTAATGCAAGCATAAAATTTTAATTTGGGAGTACATAATGTTATGATGAATGCATTTCTAAAGTAAAGTAATGAGTTCCTTGAGTGTATGACCAGAGATAAACTCATCTGTGAACTGGCTCAGATACACGGATTTCCTTAAACAAAATTTTCTAAAATATATATTATATTCATTTCTGTTAGAGATAAAATAAGGTAAGGTTTGAACCATATGCGAATACTTATATGAAAACCTGAATATTTCCTCAAATGTGGAATCAACAACGGGAAAACTTTAATCAAAAACTTTATTTCTAGCAGACGAGAACTAGGGCTAATATCATAACATTCTCTTACTTAAGGTAATTAAGCTGTTTCTAGGACATGTAAGTCATGTTTGCTTTGCGGTAATTAACTGGATGAGTGAGCTTACACCGTGGACGGTAAACATACGCAGCTAAATTCCGAAACAAATTAGTGTAACTTAAATATAATAAAAGGTACTCTCGCGTTTAGCTAACACACAGGCATTAAAGGTGAAATTTTTCTTTCGGTCAGGATGTTTCTTAGAAGAGCTAAATATAATCCCAGGCTATTGCACCCCACAACTTTCCTCTTAAATGTCACGCTCAAAATAATACTCATAGAACTCTTTCCGTTTTCCCGCATAATATGAAATTCAATTTTATGCTGTTTAAAAAAAGGTGAATCTGACTGTGATGATGACTGCAAGTCGTTGAAAAAACTTTTCTCCTTCCAGGGGTACCACGTCCACTATCTACTGCTGCCTCCACAGGGGAAGAACAGAATGGGCGTGCAAAGTGATCCGTAAGGTAATTCGAGCACTATCAATGTCTTTAACAGAATGTCCTAAACGTAGAAAAGTGCATGTTATAGAAATAATTCTGCCAATGCGTTTTATTCAACCTTCCCTGAATAGCCTTTGTACCTTCTAAATGGTATTTTTCCGTCCTGACCCGATGTACAGCCGTGGTTATCCAACCTTCTTGAAAGAAATGATGTGAAGATGTGTTTCGGAAATTAAAAGTTGTATTAAAGTATCCTATCCAGAACAACCAATGACAATAATAATTATAACAAAGATTTACGATAATGGGCAGTATATTTCTCTTCGTCATGGAAAATGATAGGAAATCTGAAAAAGAAAATTTTAAATGATGAATAATCCGAATCTATGACCCGAATAGACAGTAACAATATGACAATTTCATCATCTGTGTTTTCAAGTCTGTTTCCGCACCAATATGTGCTTCAGACTGTGAGGAAAGGTACAAAGATGTGAATGGAAGGGAAATGAGGAACGATGGAGAGAATACCGGCGTTAGAATTCACCTACGCTAAACGGAGGCGCCAAGGGGACTACGGCTTAACGTCCCATCTGACGGACGGCGGTGTACTGTACTCGAATGTTCTCCACAAAACACTCCGTAGTATGGGCCGAATTACCGATGAAAATTATCTTACACTGCCGCGTTTCGAAACCTTTCCCTCATGGTGAGAGCCCAGAACTCTAACCACAACATCAACCTGGTTCCTGGAATTAACAGATTTTAAGGGAACTTATATAAATATAAATAATAAGGTGATGCTTTGTTTTCGGCTTCATTTTATGCATTTGAACTAAAACCTGCTGTTGTCAAACGAAGGCTATCAACTTCCTGTTTCATGTTTTTCTTCCTTTGACTTGGTTAGCAACTCACGAGACGACTGATCATTATCAATACCCTTTTTAACGTTGATAATTTGATTTGATAGACTATTTTTAGACAGTATCCTGGTGCGACATCTTTATTGATTTTCACAGAACAAACAGAAAGTTTCGGGGTTGACTCCATGTAAACCTTAACCTCCCATACAACTAAAATTTTATTTTTACAATTCAAAGCATTATCCCTAATATCTCTACAAGTTTTAGATATCTTTTATCGGTTTCGACAACTCTACATGCAGTTCTCTTTTGAAATTGTGCTCAAAACAGTTGTCGCCTTCTTCTGCCGTTCAAATTTGTACAAATGTCGCATAAAAGCAGTGCCTCATTCAAGTTCATCATCATTGGTCATCAATCCTCAGATTGGTTTGACGCAGCTCTCCACTGAGTCCTTCTATCGGCTAATCTCTTCATATTTACGTATTTCTTCTCTTTCACATCCTTCATCACTTGTTCCATATATCGGGCACGAGGCCTTCCTTTGCCATTCTTCCCGTCCGTCGTACAAGTTATGGATCAAAAAAATTTGGAGCAGGGGGAGATGGATAAGTAAATACCGCAGAGAACGGTTTGAGATGAAATGCTATATTGAGGAGAGAAATATTTTGGGTACCTACGCGTGGAAGAGGAAGGAAGAGAATTACTTTTCTACATGGTATCTAGGCAGGCGGAATAATGAAGAGTTAAGATGGGAGCTGGGAGGCAAGGTCATGGATGGGAGGTGAATCAGGCAGAGATTCATCTATATATACGTAGAGCCACCGTTAGGGTATGTGGCAGGGGGTGAAAATCACCAAATGCACAACTGACATGCAAATTAAGAGATTGATCGATTGAAGAGAAAATAATACTACAGGTGGTCGTGTTGGCCTAGTGGGTAGAGCGCTGAGCTACCGACCCGAAGGGTCCCGGATTCAAATCCCGGGCAAGAGCATTTCTGGACACCCCCACCTAAAATCCTCGCGACTCGATTTTCTGCATGGCAGAACTTCGTAGGCAATAGGAGGTGGCTCAGGGAAAGTAAATGGCCCTGCCCACTAACCTGAATGTGTGAATTTCACGCGCCAATGGCTTAGTACGGGGTGAGCTCTACCCTCACCTATAAAAAACCAACCTTTGGGTTGAACACAAAGTGAAGTGATGTTACTACATGTTGGAAATGGGTCATCACAAAACTACCAATGACGTTAAATGGTGTATAATGTGATGACTCAATCTTGCATCTCATCAAACACCATCGTCTTTCGCCGCTCAAATTATTAGACAAACCTCGGTACGTGGCAACAAAATATGTAGCTTGTTTTTTGGCTCGGTTTCGTAAATTACTATTCTATTCCCGAGAAAGTAAACCTGTAGAGTAGAAATTGGCCACTTTTGTGAGCCTACCCTATCGGAACAGCCTAAGCAGGGATTATCAAGTTACACCCGCGAAAAGTTGTCACTCGACCCGCGGACGCAATGAGATACCATTCATAGGTTTCCCTCAACCTAAGTATGTCGAAATACCCTTTTATTGCTAGTACATTTGAAAATACGAGTTAATTCAAAACTGATGAACGTTGGTGGATAACAGTTTGAAAGATTTTTTTAAATATGGTGCTGAATATATATCAGCAAATATAGAAGAATCAATCCATATCGACAATGTGGCCTCATTTGTCACAAGTGTTTTTTACCATATGTTGTTGCAAGGGTACAGAATTGACACAATCTTGAATCTTGAAGCAAATTTTCAATGAAGTATTAAAAAAAGAAAATCGCTACTTTATATTTATATTCTTGTGAAAAAATTTCGATAAGTATTTAATTAGTCTTGCACCTGTATGGTATACTTGCATTCCGCCATTTTCTTACGAATTAAAATTCTTCCATCAAGAATGGGAGTGCTTGGAAACGATTATGCCCCACCTACTCAGTACAATAAAATAGCGTCTTATAAAATCTCTAACGGAAACTGCATGTATACTGAAACATAAATACAAATAAAGGCTAAGAACTAGCAATTATGAGCTACAATGATAATGCATGAAATTGGAAATGGATAATCACAAAACTAACAATGTTGGTAAAATATGTATAATTTGATGACCCAATCTCGGCTTTCTAAGGCTATTTTTAAATGCTTTTCTTTAACTCGCTTTTCCATGGATCCATGGAACCATTTCATTTATAACTAAATCAAAGAAAACCTTCATTATGTTGTAACTCGAGGAGGTATAGTGGTAAAGCATCCGACTCTCGTCCCGAGGAGCTAAGAGAATCGCCGTCTCAATTCCACAATCTGGAGAATTTTTCTAGTAAGCAGTCCTAGTTTTTTTTAATTTAAAGGCATAGAACCTTGTCGCAGCAGACACGACCTCCAACCGTCTCTGTCGTCAGCCATCCTCTTCATTTCAGCATACGAGCTACGTCCCATTCCCGTCGCCATAATTTTTAAACAGGAAGTTCTTGGTCGCTATTTAATGGAGGTGCAAATGCATCAAAAAAACCAACCGTAGGGTTGAACACGTGTTATTAATTAATAAATGCATTTGATCACCCAAGGCCTTTATTTCATTGCTGAAAAGGATTCGGATTTAACCTAATTAAAATACATATTTGGTGCTTGTTAGCGTGTTTGCGCACTTTCCTCCGTTTCCTTGACAAATTTTAAAAATACATTCCGTTAATCATCGCACTACACTAGTTTTTAGCGCGTACAAAAATAGCTTCATCCGTCCGAGTGTCACGTTTAGCAAACCCGTAGGTCTGTACATTCCAAGATTGTCGCCGGATTCTCAAGTCGGCTTCGTCCTCTATAATATTCTATAATAACGGTCCGTGTAAGGTTTACGGGGTTTCCTGAACCTCGGGCGAATGCCGGATCTACAGCATACCCGTGATTGCATATTATCAAGCTATAGATACCAAGAAAATGTAATACAAATACACCCGGACTAGTCCTGAAGAGAAAACTTCCTAGAACAGGGCACCCCAAAGTTCTGGTTATTTTTTTAAAGTTTTATATAAATGTAATACAATTTTATTTTGAGGTAAATAAAACATTTTGTTTATTTTTAAAACTGAATTATGCATTCTTATCTCCTTGGTAATAGCAGAAGTTCCACAGTTAAAAAATCAATCACCTTAACCGGGACTCGAACCCGGATCCCCTTAATTTCCATCCAGCGGCTTTAAACAATCAAGACGTCCTATTTTTCGGTGAAAATTTCAAGTTCGAGACCCGGTCAAGGCGAATGATTTATTTTTCCGAGGAATTCCTGCTTTTGTACAATATAAGCGGGTAACACCGTTAAGGTTTCGCGTTCCTTTAATTTTCTGCAAAGATAGTTCCTTAGTAATAATACTTAATTATAATATTAGTCTAAATGTGAAGAGCGGGACAATGTAGGACACAGGTAGATAGCTGAACTGCACCTGATTAATGAGCAACTTCCACAGAGATAACGTTTATTGTGACCGGGTTTCGCTTTTTACAGTTCTTCAGGCCTGAGATACTGTAGAAAGCGAATCCCGGGCACAATATCTGTATGTAAGATGCTCATTATTCAAGTGCAGTGATGTTCCGTCTACACTCAATCACGCCTGAAACCTCAGAATTTGTAAATAGCTTAGTTGAACTAATCTTAGGATTGATGCCTGGTGAAGATGAAGAAAAAAAGTTCTCTTAGATACTAAAACACACTTTCAACCTGCTTATTTGGCCGGCATGTCAATAAATACGCGAGTTCCGTACTAAAGGATTGCAATGCATGGGGGAGTATGGCCGTAACTCTCGCAGTCGCGAGAACGGACACTCTCAAAAGGTGAGAAGGACTCACGCTGAGCGGACGACAATTACTTGGCTGTGAGAGTGGGGTGGGATAACC
The DNA here is from genome assembly GCA_933228895.1 of Platycnemis pennipes. NCBI lineage: Eukaryota > Metazoa > Arthropoda > Insecta > Odonata > Platycnemididae > Platycnemis > Platycnemis pennipes. The sequence continues at coordinate 68,864,980 of OW121856.1, read as the reverse complement.
AACTCCTACCCCACAGGTGTCTTTCTCTCTCCCTCTAGCAGTTCACCCACAACTCCCCGTCGCGTTTTGCAACGCAACGAGGGAATGAAAGAAAGAGAGAAAGTGGTTACTGGGGCGACCGGTTCGCTGATCTCACTTCTCATCCCTCCCCAAAAGCCAACCCCACCCACTTCAGCGGCCCACTACCGTTTCACCCCACACCACCTCCGATAACGTATAATCTAACGCCATCCATCCAATTTGATTGTCAAAGCGATCCCGATTTCCAAGAGAGAAGCGATGTGCTGCGCATTGTTCGCGATAATGTGATCGCGGTCAGGGTCGTCCGTCTTTGGTCACGGGCCCGAGAGACCCCGCTCCGGGGCATACGAGGCAGGGGGGACTTGTTAGACGAAGGGCACCCTTTTCGAGCGGCTGTCTCAGTCGACCATTCACGTGAGCGCGTATTCCTGAGGAAACGGGAATGAAATATTGTTTCGACTGAATACAAGAATTTTTATTTTTGAATAAGAATAAAATTACACAAAATAAAAAATTAAATTAAATTCATGAATTAATAATATTCATATTAATGATTATGTAATTATTACTGATTATATAAAATAAAAATTAAAAAAATTATATTAAAAAATTATATATTAATGATTATATAAATAATGATTATATAATATAAAGTCAAATTAAAATTACATAAAAAATAGTGAACATTTTATATTTTTCGCGATCAACGTAGACCTAGATCCAATCAGTGGCGCCCCCACGAAGGTGGGGTGGGGCAAAGTTGCCCTGGCCCCCTTTTAGCTCTCTACAAAAACCTACATTAATCTTTAATCATCAAACCACAATCACATGGTAGCAGCGATTGGAAAAATAGGGAAAACTCATTGCATCATTTTATAACAGTATCTATGACTAACCGACGATAAAAGAAAGACTATTTTATCTGTTATGTGATGCATAACTACGTAGCTGATGAATTTGGAACGGAGGTTTTCGCAGCGAAATTCATCGTCGTCACAGGCTTATTAGGCAATTAACATCATTGCCTGATGATGCGTCCTGCAATGGCCCCGAAAGCTCGCACACCGACAACGCGTTATACGCAGCTGCACCCGAAAGGCTCTGACGACGATAACTAGATGATGGCGGGCAGATGGCGGGCCCCCCTATAAAAAATTTCTGGGTGTGCCACTGGATGCAATCACGACATTAACCTGACTATAAAATTAAATTACATTCAAAGATTTTTTGTATTCTATTCCCATAACAACTTCCAAAGAGATACACGACGTGCATAGCGGAGGTAGATTTTGAAGCCGCGACTACTGAGTCTTCAAGGGTATCACTTAGGAAAATTGCTTGGCATATCAACGTTTTGCTCCATGACTAGAAGAGGAGTCGTTGTGATAAAGTGCATGAAAGAATGACGATTACTTGTGCTTTCCAATTGTTTTAATACCTAAGGTAACGCTCGTTTCGATGCCCTAAGTGTTCAATTAAATCGAGGAGAAAGTACAAATAATTGTCATTTTTTCATTTACATTATACGGTATTATAAAATAAATCCTGATATATAATTACCTGCGTCAATAAGAGATAATTACCTGAAAGGTAATTAATACCACACATCATTTTCAATTAACTGTAAGGGTGAACCGAATCAGTATTTCCTACTAATGAAAGGTATACAATTTTGAGTTGGTGAATGAAATATTTAGCCACAGCCGTTGGAGACTAATTTACTTGATTAATGGTAGTTGAAGTCAAATATTTACTTGGGGCAAATTAATGTTCCTCCTAAGTACCGCCCTCGCTGTTTTATTTACAGGTCGTGAGGGATCGGTCATTAATCATATTTTTCTTGCGTAATTTTTACGACGCGTCAGACTCGATTCTTTATGCGGAGTCACAAAACACAGTTTTAGAGCAAATAGCGCCGTATTTTATTGCATCTGACGGTTGCCATCACCGATTTACGTTCAGAATAGAAGCTATTCATACCTACTATTGTCCAGTTCGTTAAGGGATACGGGAAATTAAGAATCATGTACCGCATTATTTCCACTCGATTCCTCAGAAAAGGAAGATGAAATATTTCACCTGAGCAGCCTCTGTTCATGTTCTCTTCTACTGTAATGTTCCATCCATTTGTAGAATGTTCGCTCAGCCGTAGTAGCTAGGCCTGTAATGCATCGACCTGGCATTACGAGAGTAGAAAGTTCAAATCTCGCTAAGAGCATGGCTGTTGTACTTGACCTCTGATCAGATCATCTGTTTGACAAAGTTTTAGGCAAAAGATTTAACCTGTTCCTCATATCAATTCAACCATTATATTCTAGAGCCATATGTGTAGCATAAGAACATTAAAGTAACATTCATCATCATGCGTCAACAATGCTAGGATTGGTTTGAGGCAGCCCTCCGCTCGATTCTTCTATCGGACAACCTCTTCATATCAACGTAACGATCCTCTCTTTTACATCCTTCACAACTTGTTCTACATATCTCATACGAGGCCTGTCTTTTCCAATCTTTCCGTTCACTTTTCGCTCTACGATTGTCTTCATTAGGCCATCGTGTCTTAACATATGGCCGATTAACATTAACTTAACATTAAGTTGTTCCGTCTTCATTTTAGGGTTTTCAGTAGACATCTTTTTTCTCCCACTCTTCTTAGGACTTCCTCATTACTTACTCAGTCGATCCATTTTATCTTCATCATTCATTCGTAGAACCACATTTCAAATGCTTCCAGCCTTGACTTCTCTGCTCCTGTTATCGTCCATGCTTCGCTGCCATATAGTAAAATGCTCCAGATGTATGTTCTTATGAAATGTATCCGTCTTCCACGCTTGTATTTGCAGCCGTAAATAGAATCTTCTTTTAGTTAAAATGCCCTTTTAGCCTGGGCAATTCTACTGACAATTTGTCTTTTACTTCGTCCATCGCTGGAAACTCGACATCCCAGGTAACAAAACTCTTCCACCTCCTCGATTTTTTGTTTTCCTAGTTTAGCATTTGTCCTCGCTTCTTGTCTCCTACCATAAGTAACATCAGAATATGTTGTTATTCTTTTTTGAAATAATAAATAACCAAAATAAAACTTCCTCTTAATAGTTTCAATAAGAGTGAGTATTGAGGTCAAATGTCTTGAGAATGTTTACATGCATTTGGTTTGTAACTGCCCGTTTTTCATGCTAGGCACGATTCCAAGCCTGGCTTCAGCAAATGAAATTGTGATAGTTCCATTTTCATTTTTCATTTATAACTAAATGCATGTAACCAAAGATGTGCCTCGTAAGCCGCAGTTTGCCGGTTCCTTTGTTAGATGGAGCCATATAACTTAGCCTTTGGAGTACCTAAAAAAACCCAAGTCTACTACGACTACTACTGCTGTAGGATATTAGTAAATTTTCCAACGAATAAATCCGGCCTCAATTGAAGGTTCTTACTCTTCTTGCATTTCTTTTTCCGACCGGCTCCTTCGTTACGCTATTTCTTTTTTAAGTACAGCATGTTTTCCACCTCTGTTCAAACAACTCAAAAAACACTTTCTTATCCTACCACTTCTTCGCTTACCCAGCGTACTACCTTCGATATTACCTTCCGTATCTCAATGCCCGTAATTACATGTCCCGTCCTCCTTTTCTGCCTACCTCCAACCACTTTTCTCTCCCACCTTGCTCAAAATATCTTTATGCGTCCTCATTTCCGTCCGATTCGCAATTTTTTCACTATCCTCCTCGCCTACATTTCTCCAAGTCCACAATATTTCTCATCATCCCTCCCTACAGCTCAGACCTCTGATCCACTCACTGAACCAAGCTCGTTACAAACCTTTCCTTTATATCTCTGCTATACCTATAAGGTTCTTGTCAGAAGCTCTTATCTGATGGCAAATGTAATTTGGCCATATAAATTTTTCTTGTGACTGCCGGTCTCATTAGAGTGGTCGGTAACGAGCTGCTATGATTACCCGGAAGGTCGCGCCTTCTAATCCGTACTTTGGAATGTAATTTGTACGTAACTTAGAGTTAACATTAGGTTTGATGAAGGGTCGGTAAACTTTTGCAAAAGAAGACACATTATTAACAAGTGAGGGTTGATTTTATGCACGATTCCAAGTTGCCATCGTAAATCGATACAATTGCATTCTCATTCCCTGGGGCCAATAAGTACTTTTACAAATTAAATAAAGAGAATTTTATTTTCATCTGGGGATCGGGTTGTTGTGGTGGCTAGAGTACTGGCCTCCCATCCCGAGGGCCCGGGTTCGATTCCCGGCAGTGGCGGATTTTTCAGTGGAAAACCGGTCCCCACTTGAGTGCCTAGTGGAGGGCATTTCAAGTACAGTACTCCGTCCGTCGGATGGGACGATAAGCCGTGGTCCCCTTGGCGCCTTTCGTTAAAAGTAGGCTAATGCCGACGCCGGGTTTCTCTCCACTCTTCCTCCGTTCACTGAAAATTCCTACCATTACCCAATTATCCACCTTTCCTATATGGCGCAAATGACCTCAGCTGTCGGTCGCCTCCCCTAAATACTGTAACCAACCAACCAACCAACTTATTTTCATCTTCCATTGGACTTCAGATCCACCGGTAAGTACATCAAGAGCCGCCTACAGAACGCTAGCTGCAGTTTGCCAATCCCTAGGCTGGATGGTGCGATCTTAAAAGACCTTAGTAGTTGTGAAACCTAAAAATTAGTCGACTACCTCTTCTTCTTACATCGGTAAGAGTATTTACATAATAACACGCCCAAATTCGTCCATTAATGTTCCCGAATGCATAAGGGACGAGAATAACCCGTCAATTCCTCTGAGCCCGTCCCTCGCCTTTGAGATAAAGGCACTTAAAAGGCTTCGGGGCCTTCATAAAACTAGTTCATTCTTAGAGAATCGAGTTTCCGAATTTCAATCGCCCTAGCACCGGCCTTCCCACGCCTTCACGCTTGGCCTTCACGCCGCGAACGGGACTCTTTGGAAAAGAACAACTGCTTACGGTCACGCTCATTGCTGTCACGGGAATTCGGATGGAACGTTGCTTGTCATGGCAGCGGAGAGAGTTGACGTATTTCATGTAGTAATTCTTTCAATGGCTATTAATCAAAAGTGAAATCATTGTTACATTTAGTTTTTTAACTACCTTTTCCCTGGAGAAACTTTTTTTGTCTTTCGCCAAAACAAATTTAATTTCACCCCTTACGAGCATGGCTATAAATTATAAGCGAATTTTTGTATTTAATGATGGAGCTCATATATATAATCTGTATTACGAATTTCCATTGGACCACTCTCACATACTTGAATACATATTATTAAATAAACATATTGACGTCAAATTGACGGGAAGGGCTCAATTCGGAGACTACCTTTCAGAGTACATTCACCGATTCTCATCATAGTTAAAACTCAGACTGGAGATTGCAATAAAATCACACCATGATTAACACAAATAGGGTTTACTCACGTATTGAGGCATATGGGGAAAATATCTCTAAAGTCTCCGAAAAAGTTTTCAATCCATGAGCTACTCGATGTCTGTAACACTCCGACATGATATGTCGAACACTGATATGAAAGTCGAAGTCATCACACCGAGGCGGAATCTTCTCTACTGTGAAGATATAAGAATGGGTCAGGGTGCAATGCCTGCCTGCCTTCCACTTTAAGACTACTCCTGACGGTAGTGTACCACACTGACGTTAAGTACCGATTTAATACATGGTAACTTGTTATTAGGCACGTTTTTCCATTTAAGGTATCCCAGTACATGTATCCGTCTTAACCTTCTGCAGGAAATTTAGCCAGTACTTCGACCAATAATCTAAACGTGACTCTTAACCCAATTTTTCTAACAATTTACGAGTAGACGTAAAAAGTCTCCGGATCACGTGAAGTAAACAAAACAGACAGGCTGGATTTACAGGAAGAGCCGCAAGACTATTGTTGTGAGCACCAAAACTAATCTGTTTACAGCGAGTATACAGTAGGTATCTGAGGACATTTTCCTTTGTTCTAGGCTGTTAATTTTTCTCGTGTTTATCATCATTTCCCAACAGTTATTGACATAGATATTCTAACTACTAACATGAAATGTGATACTGAAAGGCTTGAGTTATTGTCATGTGTTTTCAAGTCTGTACCCGTAATTGAAATCGCTTCAGGCGCTGGGGAAATAACAAAGACGGAAATGGAGGGTTAGGGAAGAAGGTTACAGAGAAACTCGGTGTCGGTATTAGCCTGCACTTTACGATAGACACCAAAGGGCCATAGCTCAACGTCCCATCGGAAGGGCGTAGTGCTGAACTCAATACTGTTCATGAAGCACTCAAATAGGCAAATCATGGTTGTGACTTACTAATGAAAAATTTCTGCCACTACTGAGAGACGAACCCGAGTCCTCGGAGGGAGAGACCAGTACTCTAACCACTATACCAACTGGAGAAATTAGCCACAGAAGTAATACCGGAAAAAAACAGTATCCGATGAAATATAGTAAGCATAAGGATTAAACTGATTAAACTATAACATGACTCCCTGTTTTCCCAACTTTTCTTATTATCAACGTCCACCGAATTCTTCACAACTTAGAAAAACATTCATTTAATCAAGGAGGTTAGAATGTACTGAAGGAGGCATCGTAGCTAATTTCAGAGGCCAGCGACCATCTTGGTAGGCACGGACATACGGCTATTTGCGATACTCGTAGATATGAAGTTATTTTTGCGTGCGGTAGAACTTTGAATAGTAAGATAAATAATGGAATGAACTGCTCAGATTCGTCAAATAAACAGAACGTAGTGTGTAAACACGCAAGGAAGTGCCAACTTTGTAGCATAAATAGATTAAGGAGGTTCCCCTATGACTCCATGCATCAAAATCCCGTAAAAGAGCTCTTATTACATGTTATTTAATGAATAAATGCAGCTCAGAAAAATGTCTGTATGGAAATTCATCTATAGTGTGATTAAGCATACACAATAATTCTGTGAGTATGCTATTGTATAAAACGTTGTATTGTATATTAGCAATCTATTTTTTACAAGCTCTTTTAACTCATTAATTAGACTTCGGAACATGGCTGACGTGTTGTTGCCACGTTTAATTTCCAAAGTGAGAATACATGCTCATTCCTGCTATTACGTCTTCTAATATGGGTTCAATATTTTCTTACTTAGTTTTAAAATATTCCATCGTTAATGCAACTCCATGTTTTTAATTTTATTAATAATAATATTTTTGGAAAATAATTGGCAACAATGACGCCGCTACTGCTGCTATCATTTGGAAGCATTGGTTTTAATAACACCATGAGAATAAAGAATGAGAATATTTAAATTACATAAAAAATATAAGATGGACCTTGGTAAGGCTAAGTCCTTAATTAAGTGAGTAAATAAGCTCGTAAGCACGTTCCGTCACAAGTACCGTTGCCAAAGTTAACAACACACTGTAGCACCACCTTTATGTAACTACGAGTTTTCTGCTTTTTTCGAGCAAACATTTATCAATATCAATTAAACAAGTGTGGTAAGGGCAACGCTTCTTAACGATACTAAATTCTACATAAAATTGTGCACCTTATATTAGCTTTTCGTCAAAATGACAATTCTCTTTACATTTATTTATCAGCAAATTTTACTGCAACAGCCATGCTCTGCCGTATAACCACGTATAAAATTGCTAATTTTATACGTCTTTGTTCTTCAAATATATGATGGAAAGACCACATTATTTTATCGCCAATCGATAGAAGAACAAAAAAATTATACGCCCTGAAAAGATCACAAAAATGACATTGACTTCATGACTCGGAGGAGACTCCTTAAATTAGAACCAGTTTTAGCAATAAAGTTCACTCAAAGAGGAATAAACTGCAATCACAATTACCTTAAATAGTCTTAGCAAGAGTGAACGATGCCACTGCGAAGAAATTTTATGTACGACTTCATTGTTATATACATTTTAATGCGCATGCAGTCTACATGAAACGCAATGTTTTGTGCGGAGTAGGTGGGGCCAAAATGTTTCCAAGGACCCCTGTTCCGGAATCATTGTCACCTACTCTTGCGACTCTAGCTGATCGCCGTGTCCTCAATGACAGGAGACTCTTCATAAATATTGTTAATGGCAAATACAGATCATCTGACCTTCTTTCCCTTTTCCCGCTTCGTGTTCCTTCGCGCACGACGAGGTTGAGTGACCTTTTTCACTGTTTCACCCCACGCCTTTCTGTCTCTAAACGTTCTTTTCTGTTCAGACTCCCTTCTTCCATTAACTCCTTTTCAAAATGCTTTCCCAATTTTGATCCTTTTTTTCATCCCTCGTCTATCTCGCACCATCTTCATCGTAATTTTCCCTCTACTCCTCTCTCAACACTATGAATACTACCATTTTGTTTGTTATTTGATAATTCTGTTGAATATTGTTTTGTTCATTGTTGTCTACATTTTGTTTACTGTTTGTTAACTGTTTTCTTTGTTATTATTAGTCCTTTGTAATTGGCCTTGTGCTGTTTTTGGACTGCATTAAATAAATAAATAAATAAATACTATAGGCTAGCACGCTAATGCCTCCTCAAGTGCATTCTAACCTCCTTGCATCTAATTGAAGCAAACGTAAAATGCATTGATGTCATCCATAATTCAACCTTATTTACCCCACAGGAACTCTGGACACACCTGGCGTCTAGCTGGATAATTACTAAACCACGCCTATCAACTACTCATCTAATTTAACTTTTCTACCCTTTAGATGTGGTCATCCACATTAAGAATGGTATGATGTCAGCGTCTCACTCTCGATGTTATAGACGCAACTTTAAGAAACGAGGCAATTTAATGACGTAAAAACGTTCCCTCTCAATGCCTCACGGCAGAGATGTGATGTGGACGACGAGGAATAAATATGAAAGATTTATGTTAATTCTTACCCCACTTTCGACGCGAGTGCGTGTGGGCAATAAAGCGATTTTATTATAGGAGCAGCGATGTTTTGGAAAGCCAATCCAAAAACATCCATCACATCAAGACAGGAAAGTGTTATAACCATCATTTTTATCAGTGCCGAGGATGGAAAAACACAAGGCTTCCGAAAACTATCGGCACTTAAGTAGTTTGTTTACGGTCCCGAGCGTGATAAAAAGGCCATGAAATGCCAAGGAACCGGGCATTCAGCTGAAATATGCAAACTTTAGGCGAAGTTTCGGTAATCCACCTCAAAGGAAGTTTCCAGCCAAGCCTTGACCTAATTATTCGGAAAGTTAGGGTAAATAAGTGCCTTATTAACCAAAGAGTTAGCTGTTCAACTATCAAGGACCATTAGTATGTAAATTTATTCAACTGGGATGGATAGCAAGCGAAACTATGAACGTTCTATTAACATTCATTAACATGTTATCATGATTCTTCGGTATTCTAACTAAGGTTAGAGTAAGTTTTGATAGAGTGCTCCAAATATACTTTGTACTTACCCCCGACCCCAACTTTCCATGCAAACACCCCCTTCTCCACTCATATTAGCGTGCTTAATACTACTCATCATTCATAATACAAAATGGATATTTTATCCTTTCCCTCCATCTCTATCCAAGATTTTCATAGGACCTATGACCACTTTCAGAACCACTTCGTCCCTATTCACTCATTCGTCCAGAAAATATGTTCCGTTAGCGATTTTTATTGCGCCTGTGCTAGTGCGCTCTAGTTCATCACACTCGTTGAAAATAGACTGACGCCAATTTTAGACAGTCAACTACTGATTTTGCTATTTCGCAGTGAGTATTTTATGAGTTCAAGAAAACTAAAAAAATCTGTCACATGCTCAGTCGCAGTATTGTTGTCATTCACGACAAAACTGGTTCACACATAAAAAAGTTGGCGAAACAACTCCTGAAGGACTCACTCGCCTGGGATGATTTCGATCATACTCCTTACAGCCCATATCTTGCACCTTCTACAGTGCTTTTCATCTCCTTTCGCTCCAAAATTCGTTTCTTTCTGGCAATCGGTTCAACGAAGATGATGTGAAAGAAGTTGCAACAACATTTTTTTTGGTCTGCGGTGTCCTTCAATGAAGAGATGGTACAGAAAATGGTTCCTCGATTTCAAATATGCGTAAATAATGGTGAAAACCAAGGTACCAGAGAATGCTATAAAGCAGATAGGTCTATTCTACTCACCTTCGGTGGAAACTACGTTGAAACATAGTGTAAAGGCCGCTTTACACAATACAATTGTTTGTACATTTTCTTGTACAAACGATTGTACAAACTGAACGAAATTGTATGTTTGTCTGAATGGAATTAGAACAGGTTCTATTTTCCGTTCAGTCATTCAGACATTCGCACAAGCGTTCACACAATTTTCCGCTTTACACGGTACAATTTCCTCATACAAGAAATCGTACAAAAAATTATAAGAAAAAATATAACGAAACTATTTGGTTTTATTTTTTGCGTTAGTGAACTTATTTTACCAGATGTCCCTTTTTTGTTTCATTTTCGCCTATTTCGCTTTCCCCCTAAATTTCCTCTCTTCCATCATCTCGGCAACTTTATCTATTGGGTCATTTCATCTCAAATCAGGCAGAGGGGTGTCAGGTGACCATCACCGATTTCTCTAAAAGTTACATATGTGAAAGCAGTATCCTTATGATGAATTATGATCACTTTATCTCAGCTCAGAACCGAACCAATATAAAGCTATGATCCTTTGAACATTGCTGAGTCAGGCTTCAAAGTGAAAAATGAAAAATCACATAAATGCTAATAACTAAGGAACCATGGCCCATAAAGCAGTGGGTTTTGTTTCATTGTGAATAAAAGCATTTATGCACATTCTGACATAACTTTCAAGTAATTTGAAGTAATAATAAACAAATAAAACTTATTTAAACAATAAAAATTAGCAATTATTTAACAATTTACTACTGAAAAAGGCCACCTTTTATTTGCTTTAAATTTTCTCAGCGGCTAGTTTAAATGTTCTGCTATCAATTAAAAAAATAAAAAAAGGTAGTATTTTTATATTTTTTGTTTTAAGGCATGTCAGAGTTAGGCATGTTTTCGACCCAATCCGTTTATGCACTCCTCTCGTACACCAAGATTGCATACTTATGAGGGGTGGAAAAATGAAGATTCATTCTACTTAACATGCATAATGGATAAATAGTACATACTTGAATCATTGGTTACATCCACTGACTGAATGCAAGTTCAATCTTGTGTACTTCCATGGCATCAAATGTGTGCAAACGCCCACTAACTGAAACGGTGGAGAGGCAATTTGTGCAGAACGTTTTTCAATGGCACTTCACATTAGTCTTATAATTTGGGCCACCTGAAACCATTCGATGGACCATGTGGATGCATAAACGAGACACTAATGTCATTCTCTTCTAAAGGTACTGCAGTGATTTTAGCAATCCACCAGGTTTTTCAGAAAACACACCCAATGAAGTCATTTATGGTGAGATCTTGAATACTGTATGTCTTTATATCTGAATTTGTCAATGTCACAACCTGTATGCATGTGTGGTTTGCAGAGCGAGCAATAGTAGTCCCATGTCTGTTAACAACCTAGACATGACAACTTTTGATGCCATGTACAGGTGCCACTTTTGCCCAATCATTATGCTTTTTTTGTCTAAATTGAGCTACTTCATCACGTGGCAAATGCAAAAGTTTGATATTAGGTAAGAATTTACTTACATGCCCCACAAAGGACACACTGTTCTGAATGTACTCGCCAGAATTGAAATTTCTCAGGTTGTAGTTAGTGGTCTAATGCTTGACTAGTCCTCCAACTCATCACAGGACCCCTTTCCATGTCCAGTTGCACTGAACAACCACCTATGACTTTCTTCCAGGTTAAGACCTTTCCCCAATTCAAATAGCTGAAATCTTTTTAAAATGAGCTGCTGCCCCATCTGAAATATGTTTTATCTCTCCATATAATATTCATTCTAGACAAGTGTTCTATCTTATTTATCCCAAGCAAAGCATGTGCAGTATCATGTGATAAATCATCTGAAATAACTGCATAACTCTGCGTGCCTTTGTCACTATATCCCACACAGGTAAATACTGATATCTGCACTTTTTGCCAATGATAGGATTGTACTTCATCTGGAAGAATCACTCCAATTCTCGGCAAAGTCGAAATGAATCACCAGTTTCACACCATTTAGTGCAACCAACTTCTCTTTATGAATAGCTTCCCTCTGTATTTTTCGAATATAGTGGTGATGCACACCTTTCTTGGTGCAATCCTGAACTTCAGCAATGAAGGCTTCCAACGAAAGTCTTCTTTAACAAATCACCTTTTTCCCGAAAACCATAAGTCACTTCTTCATCTTCTTTTTCATCCAATCTTAAAGTGGCCATTGTTAGGCCCTCAATGCCTGGACACATGCCACATTCGTGGAACCAGAACTCTTCTTTAGGGCTTTCACAACGATATGACTTATATAAATAATCATTTTCAATGACTGAGTTGGTCAAATTTCTTAAACTGTTACATATAAGTTTCATATTGGAGCAATAAGTACATCCGCAAACATCAGGCACTGGTTGAATTTTGACCCATCTTGGCCTGAGTAGAACTTGGTCCATCCAATTTTTATTTCAGGATGTTATTCTTTCATGATGGCATAGGTTTCCTTTATTGATTGACTCATGAATCGCTTTAATTTTTTACTTTAATATCATTCTCAATGACAGTCAACACATCCCGCTGATTAGGACTTTGACGAGAGCAATCTTTGTCATCATTCAAGTAAAATGAGAGAGCAACCTTGATATGCTAAACAGGAAGAGGGTGCCCACCGTATACATCAGCATTGGCCCATATTCCTTGCTGTTTTTTAGCTCTACGTGATTTTTCAATCGTATGTTTGGTTGAACCTGGAACAGCAGCCATAATCTGTTGTTTGGAATAACTTGTGGGAATGAGTGTTAAAATTTTAACTTGGTCATTGATAGATTTTTCACTTTTCGCTTTATCAAAAGCTGCTGAGTTTTTATTTTCCCATGAAGTACGTTTCACATTTATCAATTTCAGTTAGAGCAGCTTCATCCTGAACATCATACAATAAACTAATCTTTGCCCTTAATGCCTTCGTGGAATCAGTAATTTGAGTCAGCTTCCTTTTACCATATGAAATCCTCCGATCTGGTCAGATTTTTGTAGGGACTCCAATCGCCAAAATGAATTAAATTATCGCGCTTATCACTCCAACGTACAAATAAATTGTTATTCCAACAATTCATTTTCATCCTCATTATTATCATCTACTCATGTTACAAATATGATGAAATTACTACAATTTTATTCCACTGTTTCACATAACTTAACGTAATCATTAAAATTTAAACGAATAACCATTCCCTCGAAAGTTATTTAAATGTAAAAATTAATTAAAACTGTATTTTATTATGATCGTAAATGATCATCATGTCGTGTTTTCCCTTGCCATTGTGGCTGACGTTCGATTGGCATGACTCGTGAAGAGAGGTTATATTCTATAGAAAGTGAATGGGTAATTTTACAAGAAAAAGCAAGTTGAAACGGAAAAATCACAACTTACAATAAGAACCAAACATCAGCTGATGGGTATTATATTACGAGACGAATCTCATTAGACCTCTATATATAATTTGATTTAGATACACGATCATGAAGTTGGTGTAAATGTTAGACACCATTTTTCAAATTGCCTAAAATTGCATCACCGAACAGTAATTTTTTTCTTCTCTTATAAACCACTTGACTCATGCCTTTATGACTAAATCGATTTGTGGATATATTAACCGAGCGGTAAAGAGAAAGTACCCGACCAATGCGAATCATTTTGCCTTGGAGAAACGAAAAATGTTGCCCTCAATGATTCATATCACCTTCAGCATTCATATGTTATTAAATATCACTCCGATAATCATTGCCGAGAAATTTTACCGTGGATTAGACGCGCTATTGTTGCAGGAATCTGTAGCAAAGGTTATTTTTCTAATATTCCATATAAAAATAGTTCAAAACTCGTAACCAAAGCTGAGAGGCCGGTCACTAGACGACTAACAGACGAAACTTGATAGTTGGATTACAAAAAGGAGTATTACGCAGTTCAGAGCGAGTCTGGAAGCCACAACTTTTGGATTCTGAGCTTAAGGTTTAAACCGATCCACTTTTTGTTCGAAAATTGTAAAATTTTGATCAGCAAATTTAAAGCGATCAAACATTAAATCTAAGTTTTTCGAGCAACAAAAACGCTACTTCATTCTTTTCTTTTCATCATTGGTGTAAACCGTGGAAGAAACTTTGTACTATAAATCTACCCAAATACTTTCGCTTTCTTTTCAGTAAACGTTTCTGTTGGTCCAAATTGCATCGCGAATTAGTGTTTTTTTTCTTTTAATTACCTACTGTTAAGAGCCTACCGAATGGCAAAAGTCATATACGCGCCCTCTTTATGCTCGTAATGGTGATATTCTCTCGTACTCGAATTCCGATAAAATATTTAATATGTTCCATTCTTTCATAGACTATCAACTCTTAAGCCATTTGCACGAGCAAGGAACAATAAGGGATGTATAATTGCATAGTTGATAAATACGAACAAGGTTGATTGTTGTGCCTCAAACTGTGATACACATTTATTGTTTCCAATGGTGAGGAGAAGGTGAGGAGGGGTGTGTTTGAAACCGTCGGGATTATCTCGAGTACGTAACCAAGGCGTCACGCGGCACAAACACGAATGGTTTGCAAATTTAATGTGTCTGACTCGCTCGTTACAACATCACTATTTGTTGTCACCTGAGTTTTTCTCATCTTTATCGACTAAAGAGCCCCCTGATGAGATAAAACACTAGTGTAAACAATGAATGAAGTTGTAATCAGTGTTCAAAGTTTGAGGCTTTACTTTGTGGAACCACTCGATTGGAAATGAAAAACCACTTTGTACGTTCCACACAAGGATTTTATTGGATTCGACAGAATATTTCATTATCAAGGTGTAAAAATAAAAATGTCCGTTCCTTAAATACCCTCAAATTAGGGGTGGGGAGGGAAACTGAGGAAGGAAGGTGGGGGGGGGAGTAATATGAAGGTGGGGGAACTATGGTAGGTGAGAAATCCCTGTTTTGACTCTTGGGGAGTGGATCTAGTGGAGGAGGGGGTGGGGGAGGAAGGCGAATTCCCCAAACAAGGCCAGCAATGACGTCAATGCAAGGAGAGTAGTCAAAGACATGGTACAAAACCGTTACAAATTTTAAAAGTGGTGCATGACCATCAAATAGAACATCATTTACAATGTTGACATTAGACTTCTTCCTGGCTTTTGTTATCTCATATTGCTCAAGAAAATCTAATTTTTTACCCTTGTTCTCCACATGCAGAATTTCTGGATTAAAATTACTGGAGTGATTACATTCTAGCAGGTGTTTTGCGAAAATTGAAGATCTATCACCAGTTGCAAAACATTTTACATATTCACTACATCTGATAGAAAACTTTCTTCCCGTTTGGCCAATGTACCTATCGTTACATGAATTGCAATTTAATGCGTACACACCGCTTTTGTCCCTATTTTTAAAAGTATCCTTCACGTTAAATAAATTTTTTCCAATGGTCACGAGGTTATAAAAAGATAGAT
Organism: Platycnemis pennipes; assembly: GCA_933228895.1. NCBI lineage: Eukaryota > Metazoa > Arthropoda > Insecta > Odonata > Platycnemididae > Platycnemis > Platycnemis pennipes. Next base: position 68,849,330 of record OW121856.1, on the reverse strand, counting down.
TAAAATTATTCACCGGCATGGCTTTTATTACCCTGTACGTCAGATTGCCTAAAAATGGTATTTTGCACCACCGTGATGGTTTATCATTACCAATAGGAGATAATTTAGTCGTTGACTTAATAGCTTTTTGTTGAAGTTTTTTGTCTAAAATTTTAAAAATAATACCCTTATCATAACCATTTCTTTCCGCGATTTCTAGAATAGTATTTAGTTCTCTTTCGTAAAACTCTTTACTCAAAGGTACATTGACCAAACGGAAGATCATGGCATGGAAGGCTGACAGCTTTTGAGCATGGTGGTGAGAAGAGTCCTGTGAAATTATTGCGAATACCCTAATTTGAGGGTATTTAAGGAACGGACATTTTTATTTTTACGCCTTGATAATGACATATTCTGTCGAAACCATGGTCGAATCCAATAAAATCTTTGTGTGGAACGTACAAAGTGGTTTTTCATTTCCAATTGTAATCAGTGGTTTTAACACGCAGAAATCAGGAATGCGTACCATTCGTGTTTGTACCACGTGACTCCTGGGTACCTATTCGAAATAATCCCGATGGTTTTAAACACAACCCCGGTTAAAATCTGTTTCTTGGCATGTCAAATTATTTTCTTTTCGAAAAATAATTATTACTTATTAACATTCAAACACCGGGCGTATCCTAAAAGAAAGGGAATGCCATAAGCATTCTAAATATTATCCTGAAAGATAGCTTTATATTCATAATCACGAAAAATTAGATAAAATAGATCGATATTTGGTAAAAGGTTTTGAAAAGCCTTCAGCTTGACGACCAAATAAATTGTTACAGTTGTCGGCATATCCCCCTTAGTATATTGATAATATTCGTAGAGACGAATTTCCCTCTTTCCGCGTTTTCCACCGTTTGTAGATTCGTGGATTTTGTAGAAAAATGCAAAACGTTCATTCAGCGGCAGTGGAACGTTTGCGATAACAGCGCTGGAAAGAAGGATGCAATAGCGGCGCGTTTGGAGGATGTAGAATATCGAGTGCACCGAAAGATACACAAAGGAAGAGGTCAGTCTAGCATTGGGTGAAGACACATCGCATTTGAGGCAATTGCAGGAGAAAGAGGGAGGCTGATTGGACGCATGCCGGGACTCAGCCGCCTACTCAAGGTCGGATTTGAAGGAAAAACTCAGATGAAGAGATAAAGGGGAAGGCCAAGGACAAGCTGGGAGCAAAATGAGGGGACAATGAAAAGGAAAACGCTTTGATATCACGGAGAGAGGAGAAGAATACAATAGAGCAGTAAAATTCAACCTTAAGTTTGCTTTCATGCGGAAAAAGTACACCTCGTGCTAATCATAAGACAGAGAGCGTGTGAAAGCCAATCTCTCCCTAACGTTCTTAATCTGAATCAACAAGGGAACTACTTTGATGAGGAAATCAGGTTTCAACTACATCGGCATCGTTTCCACCACCACAAGGGTATTTGTGACATTCTGCACAAATCTTGTAGAAATATCTTAAGGTACGAGTCAAACTTGCTGGGAGATATCTTAAACAGTCACGCTTTTCCAATTACAATTTGTGTTTCATGAAGGCAGGTAAGAAAGCCTGAAATCAACGTCAGCTGTCCTGATTATCTGCCAATTGAGTGACGTCGATTTGATGAATTAGACACTGTCCATATATTGTACTTTATTGAACGGAGAAATATTTACATTAGAGGGATAGGATTTGTGTGGAATTATACAGTACTGGACTACAATCCCGAGGGTCCGGGTTCGAATTCCGGCTGTACTGCGAGTTTTTTTCTATGGTATACTCATCCCCACTTGAGTGCTACGTGGATAGCACTTCCAGTTCAGGATTCTTTCCGTCAAATATAGGAGGCTTTAAACCGCGGACCTCTTTGAGGATTTCTCTCCACCCTCCATCTTTTACCTGAAAAATCCCGACCCATTTACCCAACTATCCTAAACGTTGCAAATGACTTAAGCTTTTTCTCACCTTCTCCAAGGTAGTGATGGAAAAATCGATTTCGATTAAAATCGAAAATCGAGTTTTAATAGTCAAAGATCGAGGAAATCGAGATCGAGCCATGATCTTCGAGTTTCGATCCAAACTCGATTTTTCAACTTCGATCGTGACCTCGTTTCCTTCGATCGTTTGATCTCAGAAGCGCGTAGTAGTCAGTAGAGGTCCTCGATGAACTGCCAATGAGGTCACTTCTTGTTAGAAGTAGATGCCAGTAGAAGTTAGGCAATACCTCAACAGGCCACCCGTCGATAGGAAAGTCAACCCCAATCCTCTGAAAGTTTGGGAGGAGATAAAGGGTGAATACCCCAATACGCACCGTTTCGCGATCAGAGTCCTGAGCGTCCTGAGTATGATAACGTCATCCGTCCCATGTGAAAGACTTCTATCTAAGGCCGGTAAAATTGGAAAAGCACGCCCTAGATCATCAAGAAAGCATCTCAATCAGTTGATCTTTCTTAAAAATGTTAGTGAAGCCGAATGGTTCCAAGCGGTGATCAACATTAAAGTAAATTGTAAATTTTTACGACTAATAATTCAAGAATGTTTTCTAAGTACATTTTTAGGGATTTTTCATATTATTCAAATATGTATTATTAGCGTTTTTTTAAATGAATAATAAACATGTTTTTGTACCAACTGCATTTTTTTCAAAAATGAACCGTAGATTTTTTCGATTAATCGATCTTTTGGTTCAAATTTCGATTTTTGCTGAAAAGTCGAGCTTTTCATTTCGATTAAAAATCGATTGCTCGAAAAATCGATTTTGACCGACATTTTTCCATCACTACTCCAAGGAAGTCAGAACTGGAGGAACCTAATTCTTATAATAATTTAGACACACTCCTATTCCTATTATAACACTGAAAAACTAGCTATTCTTGGCTAAGTTTCCACTCTTCGATTCCTAAATCAAGCTTAATTCATATTCATGTTTGCAGCAAACGTCTAGCTAATTAGATAGGGGTGGGTAAGTAGGTAATGGTAATAGTAAATGGTTAAGTAGGATAACTGCCCAAATTTTCACTTAGATTTGAGTGGGAAAGTACTACGAAAAATATTTTACAATCGGGCAGTACTGTATTTAGAAACTCTGAAAATGCATATATCACCAGAAAAATTACTGATAAGGATTTATGATGGAAAGTACAGGAATGTTGTTAACGTTAATGTGAGTAGTAAGCTACACGCTTGTAGCGCACTTTAGTCCAAGTCTTAAGTGATGTCATTATGGAAAGTATAGTCAAGATGGCTGATTCAGTGGGATTTAACAGCGGTAATTACTTTTCGTGAATAGCTAATAAACTCTATGCATTTAAAGATCGGTTCATTGAAGTTCTCTGCTTTCTATACACCACACAATTTCGGGCAATCTTTTATGGAATTTTACCCAACGTTAGATTTATCAAAGTTATATTAACTTCCATCCCCCATAATTACGGTGGATACAAAAATCCACTCTTCTTTTAGCGTTACCTATAGTGTTTTGGTGCTAATGCTGATGTTGAAAGACAAATCGTTTCGAAATAAATTTTTCACACAGTAATTCTTTCAAGGAGTTCAGCAATCAATTGAGCTTCAGCTCTTCAAGGACGGAAAAATTGATAGTCCAAACTACCGTTTTGCCAAGCGCCCAGTCATTTACGTCGTCCCTTCTCGTATAATTTATCCCTCCCGAGGAATTATCATTTCATCGCCGTTGAGTTGTTTTGAATCGGTGAGACGATGGTGGATTTCCCAGGACTGCGTCGTAACTTGGCTGCTACCTCATCAACAATGGTGAGTGTTGACGAAACACAAGATAAAATCAACAAAGGCATCGCTTTATATATTGTTTTCTTACTGTTTTCGTTTTAATTGAAAGCCATAGGTGGCGCCACATTCGGAATTTCCTGTAGAGAGCTCTGATTGCCTAATAGAGATGGGAATTTCGATTAATTTCGATGATTCAATTCATGCGACTTGGTTCATGCCAATGACTCGTTCTTTTAAATGGTTCAAAATGAATCACAAAGAACCATGAACCTCAGGAACCAAGCGTAGAATCCGGGATTCGCAGATGCGCATGGTTCCTACAGTTCATGGTTCTTTGTGGTTCATTTTGAATCAAGTAAAAGAAAGATTAATTGGCAGATGGTACTGTTAATGATGGAACGTTGTGAAGAAAATGGAGACAGTGTCTGGATTTTTCTAGATCTACGCTTGAAATTGGGACTTTAAAAACAGAATTATTTTGTACGCAATTATATGCTGACTGCTCTTGAGATATGAAACTTATTTTTTTTAACACGTTTTTTAACGCGAAAGTTTTAACGAGTGCAAAAACAACTTCATCCGTGCGAGTATCGTGAGTATATTCGTACCTACCAAAATGGCCGACCTTGCTTCTCAAATCAGCTGCGATACATCCACCAGTGCACCTCCTTGATCTAGCTAATTACGGTTCATCACCGGCGATACGAATTACAAACTCCGGCCCCGAGGACTGAAAAAGGGCTGGCTTAAATTACTAAGGAGAATAAGGGAATCCATATCATTGCCGCACTCACTGAAAATGATCGAGATAGACATATATTTTCAAGCTTTCATTTGAGCTCTCAACACCGCTATCCTTGAACTCTTGCGTGAAAAATGACCGCGTACTCAGTATCAAGATACTATCTATCTGGTAATCATCCCATTATTTGTAGGACAGACTCGTTCAGGACAGGGAGGCTCATCGCCCTTGAACGAGTTTGTGTTTATGTGTTTTGGTCAGGGCCGTGTACATAATGGCAAGAGGGCCCCAGGGAATACTGGAAACGGAAAACTGGGTCGCAGCTGAATTCGTGGAATATTGCATAAATCAAAGCGACCACCACTTTTCCTGTCCACCCTAGGGCACTGTAGAGCGTTTACTTTAGTGATTGCCATCGGGTTAATATTATGAACAAAGGGATAGGTAGGTGAAATATTGTTAAGACCGTTTTACACGGTCATTGATACTGCGCAGGCTAGTGCAAGAACACTTGCGCAAGTAATATTGCACCGTGTAAAGCGACGACTTGCGAGGACAGGCAGCGCGACTGCGCGAACGCTTGCGAGCAAATGAGAACATGTTCTAATCTGATACATGTGTACGTGCAAGTTTGAAGTTAACTTCTCTCACTAGATGGTGCAGATGTAGCGGCAACGAACGGCTTGGGGAATTTTAGCAATTAAATAGGTTGTTGATGATTGAGTTGGGTGATTTTGTTTGCACTCAACTCCTTAGGTTGTGAATAAAGTGCAATAATGATGAGCTGGGCGATTAATCACGTGGAAGCTTAAATTTCGTGCGTAAAGGAAGAACCTGTTACCTTGGCCCACATCCATTCGTTTGGGGCGCAAATTTGGGCTAAGTATACGGGACTAGGGTCTCCACCGTCCATATACCACCGTGGTCTCCACTATTATGTTTAGACTATGGCTTAAAACATATTTAAAGTGGTGGTTATTCATCGCATCTTTCACGTCCAATTAATTGCTACTTCATAGATCTTGACGCTATGCGATATGTTGACAATAATACCGCTACTGAATGGTATACTGTCACTGACATAATGCACCGACGATTGCACCGTGTAAAGCTGTCAAGCAAGCGTCCTCGCAATTCTCTACGTCACTGACCTTCGCCGATGACTGCTCAAACGCAATCAACATCATCTTGCGCAGTTTCAATTACCGTGTAAAACGGCCTTTAGAGTAGTCTGTAGTGCATGATACATGTACTAACAACCAATCCCTTTATTACTATGTAGATACTAACCACTTAGCTGCATGTGGCCCTATTATCTACCATGTGTCCATGTAGTAGCCTAGTCTCCATGTAGTAGTCAATAGTGCATGTTTGATGATCTTCACCCCCTGCCACACACCCTTGTGGTGGTTCGCAGGGTATTACGTAGGTGCAGACGAAAGTTATTTTGAGCATTGCTAGAGTGAAAAATTGAATGTTTCATGATGATACTGTAGAGGTAGTGGCTTGTAACCCCTAATATTATGCACCATGATTACAACAGGTACGGATTTATGCTTTATTACTGACCTGAAATCAATCCCATTGCAGTCTACACGGATGTTGGATTGACTTGCTTTGAGAAAAGTGGTTTGTTGACTTCCTGATTTGAAAAATGGTAGAAATTCCACGTTTTGCGTTCCCATTTGCTGGCTACTAGCCAACTTCAAAACGAGACAGTTATACACATTGTCTCCCCATTCCACTCATCGCCATGAAAGAAATTATATCATGGCATTGTTTCAGTCAAGAGAATCCAGCGGCCATCTTGGTCGTATGGGTATACAGGATTGCTAATCACGAAAGTTAGAAGCATTAACGATTGAGGAAGTGTAATATTTTATAAGGAAGAGACCGTTTATAGCACTTCATTGCGATCAACCATTACCGAGAAATTGCGTTAAATAGAGGCATTATTAAGGGTGACAGAAAAAAATACCGGGATCAGGATATCGTCATATCGGGATATCGTCATATCGGGATATCGACATATCGTCATATCGGGATATCGACATATTGGGATATCGGATATCGACATATCGTGATATCGCGTTTCGAAATATCGACTTCCGATAAGTGCATATCGAGTATCGTCGACGATATATCGTGGTATCGCACAGCCCTACTTGAAACATTATTTCACGTACGTGTTTACCCCAGGAAAGATCATGTGTCAGTCTTATTCCAAGATATTTAATGGATTCATCATTTGTTAATTCATAATTACTTATTTTGTAAGTGCTATTGAGAATAACAATTCTTTTTTCCAAACATTTAGACGAATACTCGTTACGATCCATACCTACTACTTAAATAAAAAATCTAAACACATTCGTTTATTGCATTAAACAAAGTAGATGAATACATAAGTTTTCGGCCAGTATTCGTTAATTAAACAACTTACCTCCACTTACAAGAGATAAACAACGCCCATAGTGATACCGTGCCGTGACGTCATGTGGTGACGTTTTGTTTTTAGATGCCGAAAACGTAAAATTTTCTAAGAGTAATATCTTTGTAACACAACGTAATTCTCCACCAAAATTTTCGACTAACACATTATAGCCACACATACGTTAAACTAGGAAAACAGAAACTGGAAGAGGTGAAAGAGTTCTGTTACCTGGGAAGCAGAGTAACCAACGATGGACGAAGCAAGAAAGAAATATTGAGTAGAATAGCCCAGGCAAAGAGGGCATTCTATCAAAAGAAGAATCTACTAACAGCTGGAAATACAAGCTTGGAAGTAAGGAAGCAATTCATTAAAACGTATATCTGGAGCATGTTCCTTTATGGCAGTGAGGCATGGACGATGACAGCAGCGGAGAAGAAAAGGGTGGAAGCATTCGAAATATGGTGCTATCGACGAATGATGAAGATAAAATGGATCGACCGAGTGACAAATGAAGAAGTCCTAAGAAGAGTGGGAGAAAAGAGAAGTCTACTGAAAACTATAAAAAGAAGACGGGACAACCTAATCGGCCATATCTTAAGACACGATGGCCTGATGAAGACAATCGTCGAGGGTAAAGTGAACGGGAAAAATGGAAGAGGCAGGCCTCGTATGAGTTACATGGAGCAGGTCGTAAAGGACGTGAAAGAGAGGAACTACGTTGGTATGAAGAGGTTGGCCGATAGAAGAATCGAGTGGAGGGCTGCGTCAAACCAATCCTAGGATTGTTGACCCTTGATGATGATGACATTATAGCTAATAAACTTCACATTCAAGGAGTTATAAAAAATGTATGTTCACCATTAACTTCCAGGGGAACGAAATGCATCAATATCTTCCTTAAATAATCTTAGGGACGTTAAATGATGCCGCGGCGTTGAAATTTCGGTACGATTTTCTTATTATTCGTTTTAATATACATGCAATCTCCATAAGTTTGCACGCCCACTTTTCCGAAAGGGCTATAAACATCGGTTTTTCACTTCTTATAACTCGAGCACCAATCGACGGATCGAAGAATGGAAAAAACGGGTATTTTTTACAAAATCTATCAGATTCGGCAGTAAAATAATATGGTAAACGACCCTAATGTTACCGTGAATTTTTCAAGTCTCGCAATGTTCTTTTTCTAACCTGCCAGTAATGGGGTCGTTTACCATATTTTTTTCATTGCCGAATCTGATAGAGTTTGTAAAATAAAAAGACCCGTATTTTTCCGTTTTTTGATCCGTCAATTATTTCCCGAGTTATAAGCGGCGAAAAACTGATGTTTTTAACCCTTTCGGAAAAGTGGGCGTGGTGCAACCTCTGACGTATATTGACTTCGTCCAATCACAACTGAGCCCGCGAAGCTACTTTGCCTTATCGCAATGGGGGGGAAACAGCTGATTCGGCCAATCGGAACGACTGCGACAAGATCTGTGCGAGCTGACCTTCCGAGAATCCCCCTCCACTCCCTTCCTCTCCCCTGAAAGCAGCCAAGGACGGGAGGAAAATGACGTCAATGTTATCACAGTGGTATTTTCGGTGGGCGTCACCTTTTGCTTATTTTCATATTTGATTTATGAGTGAATGGTTGTGGTTAGAAGATTATTTTTTTCACTGAATTTCTTTTTTCGTTTCCATTTAACGATTCTGTGTACAAAATTGCGATTTCGGTTCCGAGTAAACGCCCCCATTGAGCGTTTTGTGATTTACCACATTGTTTCTTGATATGTCCCCGTAGAGCTTTTTGGTACCCATGATGCGCTGGAAAGGTCACAGCATTATCCTCTGGTCACTGAGAGTAGACCTTTGAATTGGGTGAAAGGGAGACCGACTCGTTTCATTAGAGGTGAGTCCCGTTCTCAGGACCAATTTCATTCCTATACATTCTCTTTCCTCTCTCTCCATTCCAGAGGCTTCTGGACCGTAAGGCCGTGGCTGCGGATATGCCTTCGCTGCTGAGGTTACGTCACCCGAACATCGTAAGAACGTCGCTCCAGTCCACGCCGGTTCTGTTTGGTTTGAAGGATTTCGGGGAGAAGTTGGGGGCTTGCTACTTAAATATTGTTCCTGACATTTCTCGCGAAGGACGAAAAAAATGTTTGCTTGCCCATAACATTCTGGTATCATTGTTTCGCAAACGGTTTTATGTCCTTGTTGCCGAAGTTTGCTACTCATTACTGGTTCTCATACTTAACTTTCTGCTGCAGCCTACAATTCTTTATTAATTGTCCATCATATTGTCCCAATGGGGGAGCAATTTCACCATCCATTATTATATAGCAATGGATTAGGGTAACGTCCTCTATTTATGCAAAAGAAAAGGGAGAATTCTCAATGTTGATTCAGGTCTAGTATTTGTCTCAATTTTCCAATATCTAAGGGAAACTGCAATTTTAAAAAGAACTCGAATTGTGGCAATTAATATGATGCAAAATTGATTAAACTCTTAACTTCATTTAATTTTTAATTCTGTCCTTCAACTTGAGAACTACAAATAATAATGAGCTAAGGCAAGGAAAAGAATATACTGAAAATTCTAATATAAGATTCAGTTGTCAATTTAAAATCGAGATTATCAATTCGTTCTAAAATAATTTTCAGCAGTCTTTCTTCATTATTTATACGAAGCACAAATTTTTGATGGACGAAACAAATAATGTAAACATCCTTCACAACAAATTCGACCCCATTCTCATTCATTCATGCTTTACATTCGCCATAATGAAATCTGCTACCTTTCTGGGTGGTATGATGAATGAGTGAATCTCTACACGGGATTAGATTAATTAGGTGGTCAAAATCTCCCTCACCTCTCCGGTACTTGCACCGCTACAGGTGAAACTTAAGGATGTTTTCGAGACGGACAACGAGCTGATGATGGTCATGGAGTTGGCCAGCGGTGGAGAGTTACTCGAAAGAATTGCGGAACAAGGCAGTTTCACCGAGGAAGACGCCGCGACGGTCGTGAGACAAATATTATCCGCACTTCAGGTATGTGGAAAAGCTGACTCTAAAAAAAGGCCAATTTGTTGGTTTCTGGCAGAAAAAAAAATTTTCCTCGATTTCATGAGAAATCTCTCGACACGCATTTTTCATTTACCCGCTGGAAATATTTCGAGTAACCTAAGATAGTTCGCTGATTTTTGCGGTTGTCTATCGATAAATAAGTGCAAAAACAGGCTATTAGTTACTCAAAACCGATCTTAATTCTATCAATGCTTGGTGTCAAGACTGAGAGCTAGAAGTAAGTCTATAATAATAATGTACCGTAATAAACTTCTGGTAGTAAAAATTAAAACAACTTCAAATTAATAATGTTGGCAGAATGGATAAAAAAGTGACAAGTGAAGTTAAATGGTATCACTCTTACTTCAAAGCTACCTTGGAGAAATCACATTCGAAATGCTTATGGCAAAATGCTGAAGAGACTGGGATTTATCAAATGAACTGTGGTAAATTGTTGAAGTGAAAAAGTAACAAAAATATGTTATTTTACAATTGAAAGGCCTCCCCTGTAGTACCCATCAAGCACTTGGGATACAATGAGTGAAGGTTTAATTCGGGAACAAAAAATGCAAGGGAAAGCAGCCCGTTTCCAGAAAAAAAATCAAAAGTGACAAATTAAGAGGGGTCAATTGGTCGGATGGAGCGTTACATGGATTCGTTTTTCCCACGCACAATACACAACTACAATGCAAATAAAGTATAATTCCTCCAAACACATTACAAACCATGCTACATTATCAATCAACAAAATGTTTTCAGCTAAAACACAACTTCACGGCTGGTGACCTACCACCCCCTGCCACACGCCCTTATGGCAGATCGCAGATAAAAATTTAGATGTAGATGTACCTATTTTTTACCTTCTTTGGATGGTTATTGACCACTTTTTTAATGTATTGGTTAATTTATGGAGGTTTGGTCGTCTTTTTTTAAAAAATTCAACTTCCTTTTCTTGCCAACGTTTCGCCTTTTAATTAAGGCTTCATCAGGGCTCAAGGATTAACTTTTTTACTGTGACAATGGTAACTCAATAACAATGTTATTGAGTTACCATTGTCACAGTAAAAAAGTTAATCCTTGAGCCCTGATGAAGCCTTAATTAAAAGGCGAAACGTTGGCAAGAAAAGGAAGTTGAATTTTTTAAAAAAAGACGACCAAACCTCCATAAATTAACCAATACTATTTTTTACCCTACAGTTAAGTAAACATTCGGTTCTGTAACTGTTTCTAAAAAATTCCGTAGCGCGATACTGTACACAGCTTGGTGAAAAAGCGTAGACGAATAATTTCCAAAATTGATGTGACAAAATATCTCATTAAAAATATGTCGGTGAGTGAATTAGGATTACTGAAACCCATTTTCAATTTTGCAGTACCTGCATTCCCACGGAGCTGTGCACCGGGACCTGAAGCCCGAGAATATTTTGTACGAGTCGGAGAACGAAGGCGCTCTCCTCAAACTCGCCGACTGCGGGATGAGCAAGATCATTATGAAGGGAAGGCTGTTTAACCAGTGCGAAACCGCTGGGTTCTCTGGTGAGTACACAAATTAGTGTCAAAATCGCATTTACCACGAATGATAGCGTGAAGTCACTTGTATGCGTCGTCGAAGCCATTATCCAATTTTCCTCGAAATACACAATTTCATACCTCGTCGAATTTCTTTGTATCGTGGATGCGATAATATACCCTTATGCATGATTATGTATGAGATACGAGGAGCGAACAGTGAAATAAGTGAGGATGAGAACTATTTCAATATGAAGATGTTAACCAATAGTGGAATTGAGAGTAGAGTTGCGTCAAACTAATTTTGTGGGATAGTTTATGACCGACGATGACCTAATGGATCTAATGAGTAGATCTTCATCAGGATCTAATGGATCCTGATGAAGGCTCAGAGAGTTTTTTGAAAGTGCGAAATCACCGATGTTGTTGTAATGAGTCATTCGGATGAGGTGACTGAAAAAAGGTCATTTACGACTTTAAGAATAGGCGGGTAAGTAGGTACAGTTAGGAGTTGTCAAGGAAATCTATTTCAGCGACGGCGCCTGCTTGCTCACAACGAAAGGCATCAAGAGGTCCAAAGTTTAAAGCCAATTTCCGACGGCGTACAGAACTTGAAGATCTCTCTACAGGGTACTGTGAAAACTTTTAAAACGATGAAAATACCTATCCAGAGCCGGAACTCGATCCCAGACAATCGGAATGGGAACCCAGTAGGTACTCTAGCTAGCCAACCAAACCGATCCTAATGGAAGACTATTTTCTGTCTACGATTAAATTTCATTCTGAAAATAGGCTTCCTTCTCATCAGGGTAGCGGCCGTCTGCTGACCTACGAAGCATCTTTCGAGTGTTTATACATATATAAACCGGCATTAGAGTTTTGTGTGCCAGTCCAATATGGCTGTGTGTATCAATATATGCGCTCATGTTTGAACAAGGGAACTAAGTGCGTTAAATGCGTCCGATTGTCAATTATATGAATCTGTGTCCCTTTTTAATCTAGCCCTCGGCTACGCCAAGAAAGAACAAAATAATGATTTTTATTCTCGTTTTTGTTTGAAATTACTCGAGTTCTAGTTGTTGCTACACGGCCAAGGTCGATAGATATCGATCATCTTCCCTTCGAAATAGGTCTTCGCAACAAAAATCATCATCAACAGTATTTCAATCCAAGGATTGGTTTGCTGCAGCCCTCCATTCTGCCTTATTCAGTGTTCATTCCCTCAGCCCCTTGTATGTTTTCTCTTTCACGTCCTTCATTAATTGCCCTGTTCCATATTTGTCTTCCATCATATTTGTGATCAATTATCTATGCTCTCCAAAAGAGTTGGCGATTCACCATAAATTGGGATTAAGACAAGAAAAAACCTTATAATTTTCAATTTTTGCCGATACGAATCGTTCTTGTACGCTGAAGAGTGGAACCAGATTTTTTTATCTTCCCCTAGGAGCGATCAAGTAGGAGGAAATCGGTTAAAAACTGATCGTGTAAATTTAAAACAAACCCTTTGTCGCGCATACCTGATGCAAGTGGGAAGGTTTATTGCGTTTGATTTTTATGGATATTGCTTGTGATTCCAATGTGATTGCTTATCGAAAAACATACCGTTTCTGACAGATATCGCCGGAATGGATGGTTGAACATGTCGACAAAGGATGCATCTAGAGATATATCCGTAGGGGCACTTGCATCATTCAAAGAATATACGATTATGGGTGCGTGATGTTTTAATGTTTAACGAAGGTAGGTACTACAGGCCTGCACACGGTCGCAAAATACGGGCGAGGGTCGCCCCCCTGTGTGCGAGAGATAGAGAGGCACAACCCGAAGACATTTGACGGACTTTTCCGAAGTGTCACGAATGTGGCCTAACGGAGAACCTGCCAGGAAGAGGCGGTCACCCATTAGGTACACGGTTTTTTCGTTTCACTACACAAGCTACAACATTGATGCACGAATATTGGGTTCAGCACTTGATTATAAAAAAGAAACACACACGATTCGTTTCCGTACTGATAAAATCTAATTAATCATGAGACTACCATGGTATGACCCATTATATTTACTCTAAAATCAGCAATTTTCGACGTTTGTACTATAGCGCACAATGTAAATTTGGGACATCCAGGTGGGTGCCCACCTGTTCCCACAGTAAAAATGGTTGCGAAGACCCATCTCGAAGGAGCAATCGTATAAAACATCTATCGACCCAGGTCGCAAAGTTTTAAGGTGCGTTAACACGTAGAAGTTGACTGCTATGACATTCAACTGCTGATCCCCACTCGCATGTGTATACAGCAACTGAGATGAGAGTTGATAAAGACTAGATTGAAAGAGAGATGATTTCGACATCGCGAAATATCGAAGTCGATACTGGACATGAGTTGACTATCGATCCACGTTCGAGCTATTAGCAAAGTTGAAGTCCGTCTACTTTCCAGAGGAAATGTATCAAAAACAATCGCCAACGGAAAGCAATACACGACGTCTGATACCGGGAATTTGGATATAACAACAAGGATATCCCTCCACAAAGGGAAGATTCTGTTCTTTAAGGAATGGGAACACAAATTAATCGCCAATGGAATTTTTTACTTGAAGAAAAAAAATTTTCAAAAAAATTTAAGTGATAATCACTAGTGTCCTCGAACGCTTTTTCTTGGCAATGACAACGCCGAGCTAGTGGCATTAAGCCGCATAGAAGTTGGTGCAGACGCATCACAGCCGTAGCGATAGCGATATATCGCGCATCTCGAAGCTGTCATAGAAGTCAACTGCTACGTGTAAACGCTGCTTTATTCAAGTCACGACGCCGTTATCGTAATCTTCCAGATATGTTTGACGACGCAAAAGCCGAGTGTTTCAAATTAAATTTTCAAACAAACTATTATTGTTTTAAAAAAAATTTAAAAAAACTATGCTCCCGTAGGGTACGGATACATGGTAGGGCTAGTTTTCTCTTAATACCGGTGGAAATGCGCAAATTATTATCTCCTAACAACTTCCCTTTTTTTCCTCACCTAGTTTCGAGGTTTTCCGATGCGTTAATCGTCCACTTGTGCAGAGTTTGGTATTTCCAAGGACCTGCTGATCCCATGCCTCCTCCTATTCACCCTCCTCTTTTATGACCGGTTGATCTACCGAGGTGTCTGAAATGATTTATTCCAGGTTTCTGACATCTCTCGTAATAAATTCGCATGGAACGTGACCGACGGATCGCAGCTGTCTCGTTTGAGCAGAAATTACATTCGATGGAAACGATAAATAGTCAAAAGCGATTGTGCCGTTGATGTTTCACGTCCCTGGACGGGAGAGGTGTTAAAAATGAAATGTTTTCACTGGGGCATCCCCGCTGTGCCCAACCGATGGAAATCAGGAGGCATTATTTCCACTGTCACGGGTTTTTCCCGAACCGCGTGCATCTCTCTTATTTCCCGTGAGTTGTGACGCGAATAGCTAGCGGCGGAAACAAGTGACAATGGCCTCTTTTATCTAGATATCGCGGTAGCAGCTTTATGTGAGAGTATATGGTGTCTGCCCATACCTGCCAAGGTAAGATAGTGCTTGTTGCCCTAGCTGCTGATGGCAACGTGAGTAAACGTTTCATTTCCATACAATGGTATCAGGTGCAGTGATATTGAGGAGTTCCCAGCTGTAAAACATCTATCCAGCCTCCAAATGAAATTTTCATCAAAATATGAGCGGACTTTGTTTTCCTAAATCATTTGTCTGGCAACTCGCATAACTTTAATCCAGCGTTGAATTTTATTTAAAAAATATCCAAGGTATTTACGTCCCTCGTTCGCCTGCGATGTAATAAAGATCTGTGTTGATTTATACGATAATCACAATTCTCAAAGTGACATATTGGTGATGCCAAATACACTTTCTCTACAATTTGGAGGCACAACATTCACAATTACGCACTAACTTCTTTGCGATAACTCGTGAATTCCGTGCTCTTCGACTTCGGAAGTGTTAAGTGAAAACATGATTCTCAGTTTCTGACTGTTTTCGCTATTATGGGTAGTGATAGACACTAGTGTTATTTGCACCATAAATGAGAGATGTTTGTTTCTTGGTAAAATTTTTGGGAGCGGTGGAAGGGAGGTGAGAAATCAAACATTGACGTTACCATAGGAACCATTAATGGATGTGGCCAAGGGGTCCATATTTTAATATCCCATCCCAAGGATGGAGTTTTGATCTTAGTTCGCTCTCCACGCGTCATTCAAGAAGTAACTGGAGTTACATTGAAACACCACTTCCGGAACTTAAACCCAAACCCTCTGAAAGGAAGACTAGGCCTCTAATACTCACCTCAACTTAATACCCTACTGAAGTGTTAAATTTTGTAAGAGTCTAATTTTATTTTAGGCTGTTAATAAATATTTGAAATGCCTAGAGTTTTATTTTCTAGAAAATATTACACTTTTGAGCCGAGTAATGATTTGATTTCTTGCTCATATGTATTCATCTCTACCACCCCAGCATGGGGTATGGGACGCGATGTCTCCTGTGTTTTTTTCACTTTCGCTATCAATAGCGGGAGCGACTATACTAAAGTATAATTCCCGCGATTACTATAATCGAAACTCGCTATAACGATTGAAACTAATGACTCGAAATACCAATAAAATCTGTGTAAAGCGGATGCTACTCTCACCCTCCTAAGGCAAATTAACAACAACTTGAGCGCTGGCAATGACTATCCATTTTCATCAAGGAGACCAGAATGTACCTACTGGAAGAGGCATCGCGCATGAGTTGAGAAGCCACAACACGACGGCCAGAAGACACGAAGCTCAGAACTAACATACGATCTCGCTACTAGCGATACTCACGGATGAAGTTGTTTTTGCACACCGTAAAACTTAGGAAGGTGTCATGAATAATGGAATTAATTTTAAAAATTCGTCAAATAAACGATGGTAAGTGCGCAAACACGCAAAAAAGGGCCAATTTGATGATTCGATATGTTAAATACGAAACAGTTTTAAGGAACAGAATTAACACCCAGGGAAATCAAATAAGTACCTCCCTAAAATGGCTTTAATGAGACTAGCAGACACCACTACGATGAACTTTGGGTACGATTTCATTTTATGTATGTTTTAATACACATGCAGTCTCCATACGGAGCCGTTTGATGCACAATAAGTATAAAATGCAATGTTTTGTGCCGGATTGGCGTGGCCTAGCCTCGCTACTGGTAGTAGATGTTCCTAAATATGACGTTGCAAAGTCAAAAACGTGTTGTCACGTCGAAAATTCTTGTATCAAACATACCGTAAGTGGAAGAACTAATTTTTGTTTCCTTGCGCAGAACTGCTTCCATTAAGTTACGCTAAAATTCACCTATTTCATACGACCTAATTTTAGTAATGGTTTTGTAAATAATTTTCAATCATTCATGATTCATTGTGAATATAAATCAAAATTCCAAGAATGAACCTAAAATCCCTAACGAGAGTAATACGTGATTGTGATTGGATCGCTTAATATTCTTTTCTGCTCAAGCTTTCTTCGTCACGTACACAAATTTAACACGTTACCGATCAAAACAACGTCACAATTGAAAAATCACATGATATCTTTAAAATTTAGATACTCTCTGTGAAACATTTATTAATTTCCTTATTACTGACGTCATTGAAATTGTTAAAATGAACCCTGACGGACTGGTTATTAAATTGAAATTAAAATTCACTTCCAGCTCCAGAAATATTCACGCAGAATGACCACGGACCACCAGCAGATCTTTGGAGCCTTGGTGTAGTGCTGTTTACAATGTAAGTAGAATTAATTGATTATAGTTTATTTCCGGTTAAGATAGGTTTAGATGGAAAGTACTGACTTCCCTTTGCATTTTATTTATCCACTGGCACCATCAACACCCTATTTTCCTCTTCAAGTCGGTATATTACCCACCTCCATAATGCCATCAATTACATCTTTTCTCTTTCTTCTTCGTCCTCGCTTGCCCAGTAATCTACCCTCGATAGCGACCTTCAGCATTCCATTGTCCCTAAGTACAGTCAAACTCGGATATAACGAGATCCAAGGGACCAAATGCTTTTGCTCGTAATATCCGTTGCTCGTTATATCCGTTACGAGTAGCAACATTTACTGTCAATCACTGTCTTTCCTCTCGCACGCACACACACGCGCTCACACACATACTATTTTAATGCAGAGGTGATAAAATAACAAAGATTAATATAAGATGATTAACATTAAGAAATGAACAATTTATTCAGTAAACTATCCACATACATGCTAAATTTACAAGAAAAAGTCCTTGGTACGACAGTACAGCCACTGCTCGTTCATTTGGACTACAGATTTGCTCGTTGTAACCGTATGGCTCTCTAATACAGTCTCGTTTTAACCGTTATATATTGCTCATAAAATGCATTATTTCCAAACAACCCTTCTCTCTTTCCTCGCAATAGTCGAGATCTCGTTTTATCCGTGCTCGTTATAAATGAGTTTGACTGTATCTTGCTCCATCCACCTACTCTGCCTCCTCCTAATTTTTGACAGGAATCGTCTTTCCTGCCTAACCATGTTCAACACCTTTTCATTCATCCTCCTTTACGCCCGTTGCACTTTTTTCATCCTCCTCCACACCCACATTTCTAAAGTTTCCACTGTTTCCTCGTTGCCCTCAAGAATCCTGGTCTCCGACCCACAAAAAGCCACGACCCATGCCAACACCACCCTTGTGACAATGAAATGCTGTGTTTGGCAGTGAGAAAATTTTGCAGAAAATTATACCGATGCCAAAATGTATGTTTGAAGACTCCTATATCGATATTTCGGTCGACTGGGTGACCATCAATGAGGAGATATGTTTGGGAGGCATTCGTCTCCGGAATAGCTCAATGGTGGCTGAGAATCCAAAGCACGGTATATAAAGAAAAGATCAGTGATGATATTCCGAAGAAAATAATACCTATGCCAACAGGTATTCCAACATTTTAAGACCCCTACAGCGAAGATTGTATATCTATACACATATATCTATCATCCTATCCTTTTCCTATCTATCATGTGTAAGAGCAAGTTGACCGAATGGTCAACCAATTGACCGAAATACTCCTGATAGATATGCATAGGATATGATGATAGATAGATGTGTACAGATATAGGAGTCTTCAAATATATACGAGGCATGTTTTTTAAGTAAGTACCGTTTTGATACACACAAAAAACAAGTTAACTTTTTGTAACAATTTTATTTTTGCATGGAAGCCCACACTTTTATCTACTTTTCTACATAATTTCCACCAATATTACGACATTTATCGTGTCGAACATCTAGCTGTTGTATTCCCTCGTCATAGAAGCTTGCCGCCTGATTAGACAGACACTGCAACACGGCCGTTTGGAAATTGTTGTCGTCATCGTGATGATGACCCCCCTGTGACAATTTGGCTTAAGAAATCGTCACCTTCAGTATGATAACGCTCAAGAAAAGTCAAGGCGCTGCTTAAACGTTTGTTTTTGTTCGCCTCGGTCAACATTTTCGGTACCCATCGTGCGCACAATTTTCGATAATTCAAACACCCAGAAACAATTTCATAGAGAACACTTCTTGAAGCTTGAGGAAACAAATCTGATAATGAGGAAATCGTGATTCTTTGTGAACCGTGAATCGTCTTTTCTTTTTCATTTCTTCGTCCACTTTCTGCACCAAATCATCAGTGATCACTGAGGGTCGCCCACTCCGTTCCTCATCATGAACGTTCGCACGGCCACCTTTGAAAGCTTTTACCCATTTCCGTACCATGCCATTACTCATAATGTTTTGTCCGTAAACTTCACAAATTTGACGGTAAATTTCTGCTGCTTTCACACCTTTGGCACAAAGAAAACGAATAACTGATCGCATTTCACAGTCGGCGGGATTCTCAATCGGCGGTGGCATTTTAAACACGCACAAAGAGACATAAAGACAATCGATTGTTGTCGTAATGGCCTTTGTGGCTTGCCAACATATGTAAATACACAGTGCGCATGCGCGGTGCACCGACTGAAACTCTGACGCGGTAGAATTTGAAAACGGTACTTACTTAAAAAACATGCCTCGTACCTGTTGGCATCGGCATTGTTTTCTTCAAAATATCATCGCTAATCCTTTCTTTAGAAACCGCGCTTTGGATTCTCGACATAAGCTCTCTTCTGTAGGTAAACGATTTCTTCACCATATTCATTTATCTCCGTACATTATTACCACTATGCCCACCCAGCTATTCAAGCAACAAAACTGTTCCAGCCGTTGCTCACCAATCCAATATTGAAATTTTCCTTCCTTTCACCCTACAATGTTATAATTTTGGTTTTATTTGGGATAACAAAGCATAATTAAATATACCTACTCATTAAATAACTACCAGCAGTTTTAGACTAAGATTATTTTCTCGTTACTCTACTGACTTTTAAGTAACGCAAATCCTCTAGGTAAGGGGAAATGATGATGAAAAACAATCTATTCAACGTTGAAAATCATAAAGTTAGTAACACGTATACCTAATTAGTAAGAGTAATGTAATTTGAAATATCAGTTTTTTTACATAATTGGAATTTAAGTCTCAGTTATCCTAATCTTCTCACTATAATAAAGGATAATATCTACTCAGTGAATATTACCAATTCTGACTTTTGATGACCCCTGCTGTAACCTGTTGATACGAAAATCTAGAAGGTTTTTTCCATCAAAAAGAAAAATCATAGAAACCCATTACTTTTTTCTGTTATGTGATGTCATGCGGATGAATACAGAAACATAAGACCGTTCTCATCTGCATCATAGGGTGAGAACAACCTTTGTGGAGGGGGCAGTATCATGGCAAATATTTTCTTTAGCAAAATTAACAGACGTCCATCGCTACAGATCCCGAAAAATCATTGATGCTTGAGTGAACTGACTCGTGAGGGAGGAGTCTGCCATACTATGAAAATATTCCACATAATACGAGGCCTGAGCAAAACCGTAACTAGATTTGTACCCGCACTTGAATTGAAAAGAATCGCAGCATGGCATGTAAGTATCGAATAAGAAGTTTTGAGCTTATATCTACATTCGGCCAAATTGAAAAAGTGGAGTGGTTTAAGTGAGTGATTTTTTTCTCTTGAAAATCATTGCATCGATGCGCGTATCAGTGAGTTACTTCGTTAAGGGATACTCTGGCCGGTTCGCAATTCCTTTTATTCGGAGTACGTATTGCTCGAAAAGGTCTTGAAATCATCATTACAAAATAACCTACCCCAACTCCAGAGTTATATCGTACTACCTAACCTGCGCTAAAACCTACGACAAGATATAATTCCTATATTAGGATAAGAACGCAGCAACAGTGGTCGGCGACGTGCAGTTTTTCTGGGACATCCAAAAACCTCACAGGTGGTTGTTTAAGTATTCCTCTGCATACAACTCAACTCAACCGCTAAAACTCTAATATTATTTTAGTTTTTTTTTTAATTCTACAAAGATCTACAACTCCAAAAAATATTTAACGTTTTATTTGAAAATCTGTTGAGTTATTGCAGTGGTTATTCGGCTTACGAACAGAATTCGTTCTTAACGAGGTATATTGCAACCTAGTTTTTTTTATATAATATATCTGATCTAATCGGTTAGTTAAATCCTGAAAAAAAATAATAAATGGATAATTATTATTGTTAATTTTCTACCGGTGAAGATACCTGTAGGTGTAAATGGACATTGAATTCTTCCCACACCCCTACATTTCACACGATGTCCCTTTTCATCCCTCATACCTCCTAATGGATGCCTACAAAAAATTGTATGCCTTCATTTATGAAAGATTTAGTTTCATATGCTTTGTATAAAATCTATATTCCACTAAATTGAAAAAGGATGCCCTAAAACTAGGTTTTATAGTTCTTAAAGTCATCAGTCAGAAAACCTAGGATTACAAACAGGATTAGAAAACCTATTCAGCAATAGCTGATCCTGTCGTTTCCATTACACCTATCGTAAGTGATTTAAGATTGTAATTGAAAATATTTGTCACTCTAAGGCTTCATTTGAATATTACTTGCTAAGTAATTCTTCTAAATTTCTCCACAAGTGGTACAGGAAAGGAACGTCTATGAGCGGATTTGCCCTATTGTTCCTTTACATTTAGTATCCGTTATTACCCTGAGTAACATAGCAACATTAGCATCACAGAATATACCTCGATAATAAGTTCATATTTAGAGTTTAAAGCAGAATATGAAAAAAAAAGTTCGCTTTCATATAGAAACCTAATGAGCGATTTATATGCCGAGGTACTTCTTCATTGAAATTTGGATCTAATGAGAGAGATATCGGCTTAATTCTTCGTCAGAACAATTTCGAAACTGTTGAAGAAAGCAGTAAACCATATGAGTCAACAGGGAAATGCGCTGAAAATCGCCCGTCCTACTTAGGCATCAATTCAGGTCACGGTGACCGTCGTACCGGCGGCGTGTGCTCGAGATTCGTGTTTGCGCGAGCACATCTCAGGCGTAAGAATTTCAGCAAGCTGGTGATATATAGGTACAATAACACAGCCGAAGTAACAGGGCCTCTTTAGGAAGCTCCACCGCAAAACTAAAATCACCGTACGTACTGACGTACAATACGAACCCTGATCTAAGGAGGAATTTTTGAGTACAAAAAGCTAAAATTTAAAATAAGAGATAGGAAATTCGAAACTTTTTATTTGAATTTGAATTTGAACTCATGGAAAATTTTGAAACTTTTTATTTAAATCAAGGCATTAATTGATATTTAGAGTCCTATTTCGGTGGAGGACGTGTACTTTCCAAGTAAAATTTCTGAAAAAGACGTTTCATACAGAATGGTAGAGTTTGATATCAGATTAGTTACGAAACAATAGCCACAGAATCATAATAGAATAGTTAAAAAAAAGTGGAATAGTAGCATAAAACGCGGGTAGAATTTTGGCCCCTACTTTTAAGGAGAAAAGTGCGTTTTTTACGATATTCAACGCATGTCACTGTTTCAGAATAGCCGTAAAAGGTACTACCGCTATTTGCTCCAATAAAACCACATCTTTCAGTTCTACTTTTAGGTGAAAACTACTCTTGAGATCACAAAGGCGTAAGTTTAAGGTACCTATATGAGGAATGTACCTACAAAAATACTGCTTTATAAAATCAGAATAAGAGATGTTTTCGATAGAATAGGATATAGATAGAATGTTATAGGATATAAAATGGTTATAACATTATAGGACTTATTCTTCTTAGTTTTAAACCGATAATTAATCATTGTAAGCAAAATTCCGTCCAATTCTTCCCCAATACATGAATGTAATACAATGACAAACACTGTAATACACACTTTATAAATGCTATGTAATTACAATTAGAGAATATAATATTAACAAGACACCATCAGATTATTTAAAAAATGATTAAAACTTTGTATAATTTTGAGAAAAACTAGAGGATAGTCTGATGTCCATCGTGGAAAACAGGAAGCACGAAGAGGGTGTGAAAAACCGGCAAACACCTACTGAGAGAAGACTGATATGATTCACGAAAAAATTATGTAAATGCGTAATAAATACTAATAATGAAATATGTAAGCGTTTCATTCATAGATAAAGAGTATCATAAGTGAATGTGGCATAATTTTAGAGAGTAAATGCGCTCCAAAAATGAATAAATCCCTCCAAGTTACCTTCACGCCGGTATTTCCTATGCCTGCGAGGGATCCAGCAACTCAAATTGGCTTCCCTTGAAATCGCTCTTCTTGTTTCGCTCCAACGTTAGTTGGTCATGCGCCAATGTTCGTAAGCACGTTGAGAGCTCTAAGCCGAGAAAATAAAGCATGTCCGCGCCCCGCAGGAATTCACGGAAGGTATTTACTGACTAGCCGATGCGCACTATTGTTCGAGGAATTCAAAGCGAAGCTCTTCGGCGAGCCAAAAATTTCAACACACTGATACTTGAAAAGAGAGGTACTCAATCGCGACGTGTGATTCAAGGTGTATGGCATATCTTATTGACTTCACTTATGAGAATCGGGGGATAGGGCTGGTATGGTGGCTACAGTACTGACTTCCCATCCCGAAGGCCCGGGATCGATTTCCGATTGAGGCAGATATTTTGATACCTGGGTGCTTTGCGGGGGCACTTCGAGTTCAGTACACCGTCCGTCGGAGGAGACGTTAAACCACGGAAGCCTTGGTGCCTTTCGATAAAAGTTGGTTAATGCCAATACCGGGTTTCTCTCCATCCTTCCTCCATTCCTCCTTCTACCCAATTGCTTTCCCCTATCCTAAATGACTCAAATGACCGCTGTCAGTCACCTTCCCAAGTAACTACCACCAATTACTGCAATAATTGCGTTTCAAGGAAACAAATCTCTAAGCTTCTTCACCAGTTTTATAAATGAAACAGGACTTGATGCATATTTATTGTGATTTATCTATTTAAGAATTTATTTCAATAACGTAAAGCTGCACCAAACATAGGGGTTTGAACGCAATAAATGAGACGGTTTCCAGAACGATTACTCGGGGTCCTACAGCAGAATTCAGTATGATACTCCACTCCAGTATGATAATCCCACACATATTTATCGGCATTCATCACTCCTAAAATGTAGTCCCCGTTGTAATCATTTTTTAATATCGTACCAGCCTAATGCGAAATTAACATAAATGATTCGGAAAATTGAATAAGCCCGGGTATTTAAAAGCTTCCATAACGCGTTCTCTCTCAAAAGGCTCGGAAATTCCAAAGAATTCGGAAAATTGGATTTGATGGCTGTTTAAAAAATAATAATGCAGTGAAATTAATAAAATAATAAAATCGGCACGTCGAACAAAATACGTTGATTTCGAGAATGAGTGATAAAAAGAATTACATCACCAGTTTTGAACGTTTTCGGCGATCTACATCTACATAATACCCTACAAGCCACCATAAAGGTGTGTGGCAGAGGGTGAATTCACACTAAACATGCATTAATATATCATGCATAAAAGGATTAGTAATAATACTCTATAAGTCTGAACTTCACATTGTAGAAAAAGATAAAAATAGCAAAGCAAGCATGCAGAAACATGCTGTTAGTTGGGTTAGCTTAAAGTCCTTATACCAACATGCAACTACTTATGCTATCCATTGACACACTCGTATTTCTGCTATTGGATATATTTACAGCTATTCGTATCCCTAATTGTACAAAAGAAGGACATTTTGAACCTGTTATTTTGGAAATAAAATTCTCTAATTTCGTGATTATGGTCCAGTCTACCACAGTAAGTTCGACTTCGCAAAATATTTTTAACGTTATCAGTGAAAATATTATCTTGTTTTATTTAAGAGATTAAGTCTAAATTTCAACCTACGATCTGACAATGATTCCCATTCTAGTTCATTTAATAGACTGGTTACGCTAATATAGTTATGATACTGTCCTTTTACAAATCTTGCCGATCTTCGCTGCACACGTTCGAGTTCATTATTTAAATCTATTTCGTAAGGATCCCATATACTGGCGATAAATTGCTCGGCGCAAGTTTCGGGTGATTAAATTATGCATCCCGGAAGACATTTTGCGGGCAAGAGATGAAACCAAAATAGGCTTTAGCTCTCGCCTTGAGATGTTGACCGTCGTCCAAGGTCAACTGGGCGAAGTCGTCATTTGAGAAAAGAGACCAAGATGTCATGCGTGAAGCTGGAACCGGCTCCGAAGACTGCCGTCGCCTGTGACCGCTGAAAGGCGCCCTATCAAGGACACTAAGGCCATTAAGGGCGCTTGGGCATCCATTTCCTCTGTTCCCGAATCCAAGTATCTTGGCTTGGCAATCTTGGCAATCTTGGCTCGCAGAAATAATGCTGGGAAGTCAAGTCGGTAAAACATGAAAAATTAGGTCGGTACAGCGTCAGTCTTGTAACCCAGAGGTCACGGGGTCACATTCCGCTTAGAGCCTGAATTTATCTTTCGTCTTGGGAATTACATTATGGTTACGTTGCGTTAGATTGCGTCATAGTACCGAAAAGGAGGAGCACCCTATAGCATAATTTTATTCCTACTGCTTTATGTTTTATGTTTTAATAATAATAAATTCATTTTCAAAAAAGCTTACATGTTGTAATTTCCCTATGGATGGGTTACAAAAAAATAAAATATTACAACTTACAACAGTTACAAGCATACTTTCTAGTGTCTAGTCATTATGAATTATTTTTTATCTTGTATGGTCCTGCTAAGCTGATGCTTATCAGCAGGTTCCCAGTTTACAATGTAGTGGTGCAATCACAATAGAAAGTTATAATTTATAAATAATAAAAAAATAATAAAAATAACAGTGCAGTTAAGGTCCTGCTAAGCCAAAGCGGCTTGTCAGCAGGTGCCTTTACTGAAAATATATTTTTTTGCTGTGCAGCGTTTTGGACAATAAAGAGCTTAACAGTATTAGCCAATGAGCCACTCTTTTAGTGATTTTTTAAGAATAGATATGCTATTAATATCATGCATTGACATAGGTAAGTTGTTTAACAACACAGGGACTACATGTGCCAAAGATCTCTTGCCATGGAGGTTAAAATACTTAGGTATGTACAGACAACTTATTTATTCGCCGCAGTTGCATGTCAGTATTAATCACACGTCGCTTTATAAATTTGCTGTCAAAGAAGTTTTCACAAATTAACACATATTTATACAGTTCTTTTAATGGTAACAAACTTTTTAGTTGTTATTCTTTAAACAGCTTTTAGTTGTTATTAATAATTTCTGAAGGCTGGGGTGCTCCCCCTTCATATCAGTGTTTCGTTATTGATATGTTGTGTTGCCGAATATCAAACAATCACTTTCGATTAGAGGCGTACGAATAGGACCTCATTGAGGTTGAATTGGGTCCGAAATTTGAGGTTTCTTTTCGAAAAATATTTAAAATATTAAGATATGATGAATAAGATCGCATTTGTGTGCTTTTCCAAAATTTTATGCGTGATCAACAAAACTACTCGTACAAAACTGACTCGTTGAGTTACTTCGCGGCCTACCCTTGGAGAAAAATTTACATCACCAGTTGAAACAGTTTCTACGCATTTACCTTCAATACGTAGTAATTACTACACTTAAGCGTAACTTTAGATATATTGCAAAGTGTTTTTATTGTATCATTGGTGGATTCGACGAAATGCAAAAACGATAGGTAATATAATTTTTTTAGTTTAAATAATTGTAACTTATAAACTGTTGACCACTGTGATTTTTGCTTCGAAGATTTAATGAACCGTGCACTAACACCTTATTTTTAAAAATTAAACTTTATTATAACGACATTTCTTTGTATTGATCTAATTATTAAAGGACGCGATAGTATTTACCATATTTTTGGACTACCCAATCTCTCTCGCTTCCTCTTACTCCGCGATATTCGTCCAGAACCACATTAGAGGTGACGGTGACGCGCAACTTCCGGGGTCAAAAGCGCCATTTAGGGCGAGCGGATCATTGGAGTTATGCCGGATGCAGAGAAGCGAGAATGATACGCTGGTGGGCCGTCTTTTGATGAAAAGAGGCCCACTAGAGTTCGTCCCATTCACAACTTTGGCATCTGATAATATATAATATGTTCTTGAATCGATGCTATTCAAAAACAAATGGCCGACTTTACATTTGGATGCATACCGATGTTCCGGTTACAAAAATTAGTCAAGTATTCCAGAGTATTGTTTGCTCGATTAATTCTTAGAGCACGACAAGGTTAAAACCCACGGTAGCTAAAATAAGGAATCCAGAAAGTTAATATAAATTAAGTACATAACTATTATCGAGCTTTGAGCACAAATATGTTGATGTGACAAGCGTGTTAAATTAATTTGGCGGCTCCCTAATGCCTCCAACGATGGTCATTTGGTTAGATATCGTCAATTTATTCACCTGTACCGCCAAAGGGTTTTTTCAAAGCGAATTTGTTTAGGCATAAAGACCAGACAAGAAATTAAACTCATAGAGTGATAAAAAGCAGAGTTAAGTAACTCATTCTCTCAATTAACCAGGAATATATGTATTAGCGCGCGATTTAACTTAATACCACGCCCTAAGGTGTGGTCGTCAGTTAAATCGCTAGCTGAGTCAATGCCAAACTTAGGATGTATTTTACAATGAAAACATCCTCATGAGTTATGCGAGGTCACGAGTTCTACTCTACAGCTTGAAATTCACTTGAAATTCATACTATTAATTACAGTTAAAACTGTCTTGATTAGACTTCATTTTCCAATAGATATTGATACAGGAATTTTCCTTTACTTGTTTTTCACTATTCTTGATACTGAAGAGTGATGATAGTAAGATCGATTTGCTCATCATTCATTTTGGTGTTTCCCTCTAAAGTTTTCTTCCTCGGTGAAAATAAAATAAAGAGGCAATTTTGATGCGGTACGAGATATTCGTAACTAAACACAGTGACGCCCTGATGATTACAAGGTAATTATACCTGGGACTTGGAAAAAATGTCAAAGATCAGTAGAGAACATTTTCTTCCTGTTTTTCACACTGTCGGATAGAGTAAGTCGGTATGGAAACTCCTGCCTGTCGTTATACTCATATACTTTGGTTTTTGGGATGTCTTTTCAAAAGTAAAGTGGAGGGCTGAGAAATTCCTCAAAAAGGTTCCCCATAGATGAAAGAACGACGGTTAGAGGGAATTAAAAGATCTCTCTACACTATATGCGGTCTCGTGATCTCCAAAAATAAAGCGTCCATTCGCTTATCGTTTCGTCTAAGCATTCAAGCTCTAATGCCGCAAGCTGGAAACGACCCTTCGGATGTTGAGGTTGCATTCTCATGCGGGAGTATTACCCATCTTTTACCTTAGAGAATGCCCGTGTTCATGGAATCCGCATCCCCCCCCCCCTTGCAGTGCACTATTCCTCGCGAGCGAGCGAGCGAACGGACAAACCTCTGACTGAGCAACATCGCGCGCCTCTCCCTTTCTCTTCCGGGCATAGTCCTGGCTGCTCAGCGCGCTCTTTTTCCAAAATAAATGTTAATCAATACTGATTAACCAACGAA
The DNA here is from genome assembly GCA_933228895.1 of Platycnemis pennipes. NCBI lineage: Eukaryota > Metazoa > Arthropoda > Insecta > Odonata > Platycnemididae > Platycnemis > Platycnemis pennipes. The sequence goes on along the minus strand of OW121856.1, from coordinate 68,820,769 downwards.
TTCCTTTAAGGTTTCATTAGTGGATTAGTGGTGATGAGCTCAAGAGCAAAAAGAAGGTCCAAACGGCGATTTTCAGGGATGCGCGGAACGGAAAATAACGCAGTCTTACTTTTTCAACAACAACAAAAATACTAATGCACTAAATAATATGAAACTTCGAGTGACTACTAATAAAGATCTTTCCTACAATCTGTGAAAAGGAAATTGTGATATCTCGATCCGTGTTGCTATTACGAAGCCGTAAATTCTATGCAACCGTCCGGTACCCGGAAAAAAGCGCTAAAATTCCGTTTCTAAGCACATACTGAAATTAATATAATGGTGAAAAAATGTGTATACCATCACTAAACGCGAAAATAAACACGCTGTAATATTATGTATTTTATTTTAAAATCCATTGAGCCGTCTTCTTGATATTAGTCTCCAAACTCGGGTGACAGAATTTTGCAACGGACAGTAGAACAAATAACCTTGGTCCTCGCCACTGCAAAATATGCAGGAGAGGTGCAACTAAATACTCGAGCTCAAAGCTCGCTCGGATTCTCTATCTGTTACTCTTACCTGCATCATCTGGGAGGACATGTACATACATGTAGTGATCCATGCATTACTTTACGTTGATTTTACACTTTTGTAACTCCCCCGCCTCTTCCCCATTTTCATCCCCCATAATGATTTTTAAGGCCCCCCTTAAAGTACAAAATGCTGTCAGTGAACCCCATCCTTTTGTGAATAATAAAAGACTTTTTAGAAATACCTTATTTATTTCTCAATACTCCTAATTATCCACCACTTAATCTGTGTTCTTCGTTCTTATTTCAACAAAATATAAAATTTCAAAATATATTTTTCTTTCAACGTATGGCTGGATCCCCTCCCTCCCTCTCGATAGCGTATCGTAACGGTTGGTCCGACCCCTAATTACGTTACGTAACGTAATTTATGGACGACCCCGAAGTCTCCTCTCTCAAATCTTCGCCCATATTCCGCAATAGTTGCATTAACTTAACTCACGTTGATTGAAAATATAAATCAACTTTGTACTCATTGCATTAACTTAACTCACGTTGCTCTTCCAAACGCCTCGAATTAACATAGAACGCAAAAATGTTCAGGTCATGCGAATGAATTCTTCTCGAGAGTCCCATCGGCCTGGTGCCGACGTTCAAAAGCTGACTCCTCCATCATCACGAGGACGTTAATGTCCTGAACGCCCTGAATGCGATGGCTGAGTAAGATATTGAAACGTCGTCATCCTGAACTACCAACCCGGAGAGAAACTCAAGAAGGATTAACTTTTATCGTTCTCCGGGAAATCATCAAATCCGTTCTGATCATATTCCACGTTCATTCCCATTAATATTCTAATCGCCGTAATCACATCAAGAGTTGCCATACTCTCACGGAATATTGGAGATTCCCCTAAGCATTCGATTGCCCTCTTATCCATGCGTATGTTGATGGTTTTAATTACGACCTTCGCCGCATATGAGATTAATTTTACGGTCATATAGTCTTCGCAATCCTTTTTCCCCTCTACTTCGGCATATGTATTAACACCACGACAAGTATGACCCGAGGAAGAAGGAAGAGTTGAAATTGAGACACCAAAAAGGAGTACTACTTACCCGCTGAAATGTCTTCAATTTAATATGGCTTTTTTGCGGCTCTTGACGGCTCGGAAGGGCCAAGTGGAGGAATATTATTGTCAGTGGTTGGGAGATCCTCGATTCCTCTCTCAGCCGTTGGTCAGAATAGGCGACCTCATCTTCTTTTCCTTCAGAAGTTCTGGCTCACAATGGAGGCCGATCTAGCTATAGCTGCTCAGCCACAAATCCATTCAGTAACCTGTCGAGTAATCAGTCAGCTTAAGATAACACCGTCTGTCCTGTCGCGTAAGAATGAAAAATCTACTTGTCACAGTTTTCATTTATCTCAAGAGTTTTTCACCACAGATTTAATGGGATCGTTTGCCATTTTTTTAGTGCCGAGTCTGATAGAAGTTGTAAAATAAAAAGACCCAGTTTTTTCCGTTAATCGATCCGTCAATTAGTTCTCTAGTTATAAGCGGCGAAAACTGATGTTTTTTTTAACCCTTTCGGAAAAGTGGGAGTGCAAAGGACTCGTACGTCATCCGCTATGTGCAATCTCAATGGGGGACACAGCTGACTCTGCCAATGGAAGTGGTTGCGACAGGATCTCTTCAGGCAGATCTCCCCTCCCCACCTCCGCTCCCTCCCGTTCTTCCTCAACGCAGTCAAGGGCGGGATGTGGATGACGTAGTAATCCTTAACGCAGCTCGTTCTATGGGCATCACCTTTTGCTTATTTTAATTTTTGATTTATGAGTGAATGTCTCTGGTTAGAAGATTAATTTTTTTCACTAAAATTCATTTTTCGTTTTCATCTAACAATTTCGTATACAACATAGCGATTTCGGTTCCGAGTAAACGCCCCCATTTCGACTGGTTATTTACGTCTACTCCTCCCCTCTGGCACCTGTGGAGGTAAATTTCGCAATTAACTCTGTTAATGAGAATGATTAGCACCATATCACTTATAATTCAATGATAAACGACCAATCCGGAGTTCCAGTAATTGCTAATCATCTTAATACTTCAGAACCAAATCGTGACTACCTGTTTAAAACAAGTACGATAAGTTATTCAGCGAAAATTACATCCGCACGTTTGCTGAGCCAGTTCCAAAATCGTGCCAATTGGAAATTTGCACTTGTGTAAGTTTATTAAGACGGCCAGATGTTCACCAATCTTCCTTAGAACCTTCGCACAGCATGCCAGATGGTGCGCGGAAAAATCTTCACACGTTCGCTCACCTGAAACAAATCTCTCTCTAACATACAAGATTATTCTATCATGCAAATAAAGATAGCAAGATCTGTAGGTACTGAGCAAAATTTATGCCTAGACATGCTGTTGGAAGGATTTTGAGAGGGGAACCGTTCCAGAGGAAATGCTTCCAAGGAGGAACTTTCAGGGGGAATCTGTTCTAGGGGAATATTATTCCAGTGAGGTTTAACTATTTAGTGAACAAAATAGTGGTTTCGGTTCCGAGTAAACGCCCCCATTTCGATTGGTTATTTATGTCTACCTCTCCCCTCTGGCACCTGTGGAGGAAAACATTTAATCTTGTCTCAAAGGTGAATTAGAAAGAGCCATTCATTATGTCTGTTAAGAAAAAATACTGAAATTTGATGAACAAATACCATTTAATATGGTAAATATCAGAGATAAAAATAAATACAAATATATTTAATTTGAACTCCAGCACTATCACATACCATGAAAATAAAAGGTAATCATATAATAATAATTAGATGGGGAATAGGAAGGGTAGATAATTTTAGTCATAATAATTATTATTAAGGTGACTTAAGGTACAAACCAGCATTACTAATGCAATGAATATTCATGTATGGGATCTTGAGTTATTTATTTAAGGAGCACCAACTGCTTGGGTGGTAGAGCACCATCGTACCTAATTTAATACTAAACCACATCCTAAGACAAACACAACATCTATTCCCTAACTGAGATTCAAACCCAGGATATGTGAACTGACAAGCAAGTACTCCACTGACCCGACTACTGTGGTTGGCTTGTAGAGTTCTTTAAAGAAATGCACTATTAAGTTGCACAATTTTAAATGTTCCTATTGCCAACATTAGTAGGCATTGATTCCTTTGTTGATGTCATCAATTCTAATAAAGAACAACAATAGATCAAGTTGTTGTTCATCAGGCATGTCCAAGAACAGAAATAAACTGAAGTCACTGCCTTTTCTTTAATTCTCCTGAGACAGAAAGTAACTCTCAAAGGTTTTAATTATCCAATTAAAATATTGATCAATGGTACCTAAAATTGGCTAGTGAAGAAGGGGACCACAGAAAGGAGGGAAAATTTACATGCATCGTATTGGAAATACATTTGGTTCCAGATCAAATGGGGCTAAAGATAGCAGACTGTTTAACACATTTGCTGCAAGTAGAATATTTTTAACTTTCCCATAAAGCAGTGGCTCTATTTAGCAGCAAGAGATGTCAGTTGGCATCACTCCACTCCCTGAGTAAGACCAGGTTAATACCAAATAGCAGCATCTGGAGCAAATGTGTTAATAGACGTGGTAGTTTCATGGTACTATTGGAAATCTTTCTCTCATGCATATAACAAATTTCACCCAGCAATATAAAAAGGATGAACATTGACTGTAACTTTATTTTCTATCCATTGAACATATAGCCTATGTGGACATGAACCATTCTGGGATGATTCAGGAGAGACAGCCATTCAGGATAGAGCAGTCCATGGTACCTATACCTTTGACTCACCCTACTGGGATGGAATCTCAAACAGTGCTAAGAATCTTGTCTCAAAGGTGAGTTAGAAAGACGCATTCATCATGTCTGTTAAGAAAAAATACTGAAATTTCACTATAGCAAGAAGTTCCACAGAGAAAAAATCATACACCTTGACCGGGACCCGAACCCATACCCCCTGATTTCCAGCCAGGTACTCTACCAGTTGAGCTACCAAGACGTCCTCTTTCTCTGTGGAAATCAACGAGGCATATGATTTTTTCTCTGTGGAACTTCTTGCTATAGTGCAATTTTCAGCAGGTGACACCGCTAAAGTTTCCACAGCCAGTTCGCGGTCTTTGAATACTGAGATTTGATGAAAAAATCCCATTTAATATGGTAAATATCAGATATAAAAATATATTTAATTTAAACTCCAGTACTATCACATACTATGAAAAGAAAAGGTAATCATATTATTTTATATTTGCCATTGTCATATTTTGGTTTCAGAAAAACAAACATGTACAATGTTTGGCCATGAATTGAGATTCCTAATATTTAATACTGAATGGATTCATTCTTTCACTCTGGAGAGACAAAAAAATTTGACCAATCATGCATATAAGTGGTCCATCTATTTCATCCAAAAGAAGAATTTCATGCGAAATTAATTTTTTATTTTCAGCTCCTTCAAGTGGATCCAACAAAAAGAATTACAGCAAAAGAAGCTCTTGCCCATCCATGGGTTTGTGGTGAAACTACAAATCAGGAGCATATGGAGGCAACACAGAAACGGCTGCGTGAAATACATGCTAAGAGGAAGTTTAGGGTTTGTATTTGAGTAGTATATGTGTTTGATGAGGGGTTGCACACTCATAAGTAATAAGAAGTTAGGTATAATGTTGAATCACTGTCATTTCTTTCAATGTGATTCTTGCCCTAGGTTGGCAGCCATTTCTCATAATTTTTCATGCACATTCTAAAATATCTGATAAGTTCCTCAGCCTTCTCGTAACATTCTCAATCAACTCCTATTCGCTCCCTCATGGCGGTGGGGTTAATCTATAGCCTGTCTAACTCAAGGTCATGGGGTCAAGGTTCCACCAAGTCAAGTAGGATTTTTCACTTTCCAGGGCATGGTTGTTTGAGTAGTTCAGTTACAGGCATAGCTGGGCAGAAAAGCATTAATCCGTTAATCGTTAATTAACAAAGTTAACATATTGCTTAACGATTTACCTTTTAAGTTAAATCCAAAAACTATTAACGGTCTTATTAACTTCCGTTAAATTTTAATTCCGTTAATTTAAGTCCGTTACTTTTGTTCAGAGCCATTTGGATTGCCATGTAATAACTTAGTGAAGGAGTAGTGTTGAGAATGCAGTCTAGAGAACCCAGCGTTTGTACTGCAATCAGACATTTTACATAACTTTTACAGACAAAATTTACACAGTCAAGGCTCACGTTTCCACCTTAAACAACACATGAAGAGAACGCATCCATCTATATACGTTCAATTTGAAGAAAAGGTAAAGGCAGGATCAACTCGCGTGAAAACGAAAACCAAGCCTAGGGTTTCTTCAAGAGCTGTGGATTCTTCTTATTTCAATAGGACTGGCAATAGTTTTTTCACAGCAAAATATTGGTGAATCTTTTGGTATCGAAACTACCGGTAGCGTCGCATCCCAGAGTTTCTATTTCCACAATCAAATACAAACAGCGTCAGGTCCAACTTTACTGATGGAAACGGTATATTACTATGAAACTCCATACCTCACGTATATAAGTCTACATTACCTAGCTATACTGTTTATTAAATAAGTATTTTTGACTATGAAATTCTTATTACGTTCATTAACATTAAAAATACCCGAATGTTAAGTAACATATAATTCAAAATTGCCTACAATTTCATATAAATTTTTAACTTTAACGGATAACTTTAATTTGCGTTAAACTTTCATCAAGATAACAATTTAACAATTAACGAAGTTAACTTTTTGAGTAGCTTTTAATACATTAACGAAGTTAATTTTAGGATTAACTTTGCCAAGCTATGGTTACAGGTAATTGTAAAAGAGGACTTCATAATTCTAAATTAGCTGAATAAATAAAGATGTAAGTTAATTTAATTTAAACTCCAACATGATACCACATTCCTCCTCCTTTTTACCCACATTAGCTTCTCCATCCTCCCCCACAGCCACATCTCAGAATCCCAAGGTCTATTTTCATCTTCCTATCCATTTATGATAACAGAATTAACTGAGGACTTTTTCAACACAGGGAAACTATGGTCAAAAACCAAATACCATTTGCCTTCCATGTTACAGGCGGCGACACATGCAGTGCTGGCTACAAGACGAGCAATGGCTCTTCTCTCCCTACACGGCTCACCAAGGCTGAGCAAGAGTCCCAAGTTAGTGAACCAAGAGAAAAGTCATTCAGAGTCAGAGATAGTGACTCAACCACAATCAAAGCAAGAGAAGACTGAAGATGAAGCTCAGCTAGGTATGGTGCCAGTTGCCAACAGTACACCAAAGGAAGTGACTGTGTGATAGTTGAATCAAAAGCTATCCATAAGAGCTCTTATAAGCCAACCTGAGAGACAGCCAATCATGTCCTTCATTTTCTTTACATCCAAATTCCTGTTAAAAAAATAATTAAACATGTCATATGTAAAAAATTTTTTGTACAGACACTAACGAAGTTTGTAAAATAAAAGGCTGATATTACTTAATATTAGCATAAAATCTGAAAATTGATGGAATTCATAAATAACGACTCTACCACAATTAAACCGAACGATCACATTCAATGAAGATGCAGGCCTTCTGGGTGCTCCTCAGTTGTGTCCATTGCGATAAACAATATACGCTAACAGCAACACTGGAAAAACTGTCATTTATCACAATAACAAGTAAGGAGGAATACCCAGAAGACCAGGATCTTCAAATTCATCTCACCATGGACACCCTTCATGAGGAGATCAAATTTAATCTTGATCTGGATTAATTATTGGTTGCAAGAAGAAAAATATTTCCAGTAAAATCATCGGAATACTAGGAAAATATTAATAACAGAGTACCTACCTACTTCCGTCACTAGGTACCTTTTTGGAGAGCTATGATTACATTTTTAAAGATTTTCGAGATCTCTTGTCAGCTTTTAGTACGTTAAAACAAGTATGAAAAAGCTGTACATGCAAAAGAGGCCTCAGTAAGTTTAATTACCAAAATCAATTCATTTCCCTTAAATCCCTTTCCCTTTTAAGTGCAAGCCCTTATAACCTGGAATGCATGACGAATACCAGTACTTTTTTAATAGAAATGTACATTTTCAGTAGAAACTGATATAAAACTTAATTTAATACTCTCAATTCAAATTTCTATGTTTTATAGTCTGTAAAGATATAGTACATTTGAAAAATATTCTAATATGATTTTTTCACACCATTGAAGTATAGATTAATTTGTTTAGTACAATGTATCATCCTACTGGCATTTTTCACTTGTAGGTACCCAATTGATCAGCCAGCTTGCACCATTATGGTTAAAGTATCGTTAATGTTCAAGATCCCAACTCACTAAAAATTTCAAGTGACCGAAATGACTACTAGCAGAATATGATCTGGGATAAAATATTTGGCCCTTCAGCTGTGACAGCCTTTATGTCTCACCAGTTTATGTGAATAAAATGTGATGGAGCAGATACCACTGTGATTCAAGGTAGAGCAGTTGGAAGACCCTCAAAATCCACAAAACCTGAAACATATTGCTATGCTATATTTGAATCTATTGAAATCAATCATTTGAAATCAATCAATTTGAATCAATCTATTGAAATATTTTTACCTGCCATCCGAACTGATAGTTCTTTGGTCATGGCTCATTTTATAAGATCTAACACTTCTGCGGTGAATAATATAAGTTAAATCTTCTCAAACTCTCCTCTAGTTTAATATATTCATATTTGCCTGAGGATTCATATTTCACTTTAAAGGCGAGACTATTGAAAATTTCAGCCAACTTTTATACTTAAACTACACTCACCTCACACAACAAGGATTTTTGTTCGGGGGCATCCAAAGGCCTCACCCGGATTTGAACCCGGGACCCTTTGGTCAGTAGCCAAGCACTCTAACCACTAGGCCAGCACGCTCCCATAAAGAATATATAACCAAAGAAATAAAACTTGCAAGTAGTAAACCAAAAGCTACTCACAAGTTTATGTTGATTACTAATTGATACTTACCTTAGTTCATTAATGTCCAGGATACGAGTCTGTATTACCAAATTTTCTAGCTTATGAAGTGGAGGTTTTTTCCCTGAAATATCTTCGAAAATATCACGTCTAATGTGTCAGTATTATTACAAAGACATTATGTATTTTTTTAATGTATGACAAAAATAAGATACACCTTAAAAGCAAAAAGGATGAGAATTCAAGCAAATATTTTTAAGTCAACCCAACAACTAAAAAACAAAAACATGCACACGATAACTTTAAGGTTCTTCTCTGGCATTAACTTTAAAACATAATAATCAAATTTATTATTTATTTATATTTATTAAGGTGTTGTGAAGTTAGAACTACATCGCTATATTTACAAATTGATTTATAATTTCTTCTTGTGAATGTTTCCATTTCATGAGATTTTCCAGGCAACAACAGAGATAAGATCAAATCAATTTTAACAATCTCTGAATTTAATGTCACAGCTCCTCAAAAATATGCATTCAATAAAAATTTGCTTTTCTTGAGATATCCAAGGGTTCCATAAAATATAGACATTGCTTTTTGGATGCTTCAGAACATGATTTAGTCCCTGATGAGCTACATCTTTGACAAAGTTTTCAGTTGCATACCTCATTTTATTGAGCTGCCTACTCTTCGGTCCAAAAAGGAGACTGATTCTGTCTTTGGCACAGTAGCTTCTTTAATCAATTATTTTTCATGAAGCTAAAAGGGTAGATGGAAAAATAAGATTGCAGCAAGATTTCCTTCCAAACTATTCTCATGCTGATGCTAGATTTCTTTTCCAAGCATTTTTTTCCAAAGATTATGCTAAAAGTGATTACCTCCTCTATTTTGATGTAGTGCACTTCATATCACACAAAATATCACAAAGCATGACAGAAAAAAATACAATTATTTCCAAAGTGATCATAAAGACAAAGGTTTTTCCACATGAATGAGAGAACTTCTACAAGATATGCAATTGGTTCCATAAAGTGGAGTTAACAGTTAACACCTTTCATCATACATGTGGTGATAGATGGCCTCCAAGAACAACCATTTCATAATACTCGAGGTGTTTATGATTATTATTGACCAGTCCACTGTTTCATGAAGTCTCTCTGCAGTTGCTCTGAAAATCACACAAATGTGGTATTCAACCATAATCCATTAATAGATAAACCATTTAGCTGCAAATGGATTTAGGACGAGTCTGCCTTTTCATAGGCTGAAAACATTGAAGTGAAAACAAGGCAACAAGTGCCTCTCTTGGCACCAACAGTAAATAGGTTGCATATAGGGCATATCTATGGTTGTATTAACCAATAAACATATGAGGTGATGGCCTGAAGGAACAGCCTTGAACTCGTGCCTATTTAACACTTAGTTCACCTTCCTAAGAGCATGAGGCTGATGATTTATCTAGGTGTCCATTCACCAATACACTAGACCAGGCTCCTTCCCATGATGTTTATCAAATGATAAGAGCAAAAGGCCTGAAGGAGTAATAGGGAGTAGAGATGATAGAGAGAAAGAATGCGCACACTCCTAAACTTGAATTAGATGGTCCCTGAAGAATCACATCTGTAAGGGCAGACTCAGAATCTGGATTCAACGATAGCCTTAAATGGTCCCGTGCCAAGAGTGAACCCTGTCACACCCTTGGTGGGAGGAAGAGGGCACCCAGGAGGGTTTGTGAAGCGGATTGAGTGCGTAATGATTGAGAAGAACACATACAGAGTCATCTTGGCCAGATTCTCACCCAAACAACGGCGTCGACCTGTGAAAAGGGTAAATTTTTGTTTTAACTGTGGGTATTCACTATACACTGGATTTATCATTCTTTAAATAAGATGGTGACTAGTTTTACACAGCTCAGCATCACTACTTTGTCTCTATTTGGAAATACAGCCAGGTGCAATACACTTTACATGCAGGAATGTCTACTGTACACATACAAAAGATAGGGACACATTCTAACACACAAACTAACTTTATTCAAATAAAAAATATGCTACCTGAGGATTCCCACTAATACATAATGAGGAAAAGATGAATGATTAGAAATTACTGGTAGGGTTTGACTTGTCTCTTAAACTAACTACAATTAAGAGTCCAAATATTCTGTGAACTACTTCTTTAAATTAGTACCATAAATAGAACTTTAGAAAATTAAAATGCAAGAATCATACCTTATTAAACTCTTTTCCACTGAAGATTATTCAATATGTCCATATCATTGGAGTATTTCAGCATATTTGGAAAAAATACTTCCATTTTTCTAATTTCAGTCCTGACCATGAGTACTCTCCCTGCATTGATAGGTTCGCTTGTAAATGGTCCCTGCCTACTATTCCCAAAGCATGGGGATGGGTTAAAATATTCGTAGTGCACCACGGTGGAATCGCACTATAGTGTATACACATTTGAGCACATCTATGAAGAGTAACTGATGCAGAGTTTTATTTTCCCCTCCCTCTTTTCTCTAAAAATTTCACAACACCAAACCTACCTACCTGTTTGATTGGTACTAATTATAATAAGGTACACCTCTATCTTTAGTCACCATTGAAAGTTATAGCAATATAATTTTTTTAAAATATAGACACCTTCACATTATCATAGAGTCTGAAAAGTCACAGAGTATTTTTGAAAATGTTACATCGATAGTAAGAGATTTAGAAATTCCAAACATTCATTCAAAAATAACCCAACAGGAAAATTACAGCACAGATTTCTACTTGAGTAATAGTATGAGGATTAAAATCATCTCACTCAAGGGCAAAAATCTATTTTTCAAATTCAAATTATAAAACCTAAGCTTTGAAGATTTCACCAGTGAATTTTCAATAAAATCCAATCAAGATCCTACAGATATCATAAGTTTGTCCCATTCAAATAAGTGACTTCTGGAGCTGGCCACAAAACTTTTAAAAGTACATGTATAGGCACATATTTAATAAAGGTGAAATAATAGCTCAAATCATGTCCCAATGATGAATCAATTACTGATGTAACAAATTTGTATTTAATCAGTATGTGAAAAACAATAACACTAACTCACAAGTATTAAATTCAGCACCCGAAACATCATGTATTTAGGTGATCATTCATTAGGAGGTAAATACTTTTAGATTATATTCAATGGATCATGAACATAGAATATCATTTTGCAAAAATTTTTCAATTCTACCTTAAAAGATAAAAAAACAACATAATTTTAGAAACTTTGGAGCATTCCAGGTCACAACAATGGATCAAGGGTCCCCAATAATTTGTTCAAAGAGTTAAGCACAAAGTGATAAAGTAAAACAAAAGAAAGTTAAAAAGTTCATTATCTTAAAAGTTAATTCTTTAAAGAATCAAAATTTCTGGCTCAAGTAATCTATATATACATATAAAAATGAAAGTATGTGTGTGTGTGTGTGTGTGTGTGTTTGTGTGTATGTCCTTTATGCATTACTACACCATTCATCGGATCGCCATGAAACTTTGGGAAGTTGTTGAGTACATTCCCGAAAAGAGGACTACGAAATCGATATTTCAATATCGATACTTTATCGATATAATATCGCTAAAGTATCGATAAATTGATACATTATTGATACAAAATTGAGGTGAAATTATTTAGTTTTTTAAAAGGAATGTATCGTTGCAATATCGATACTGTATCGAATGTATATAATGTGTTTGTCTTTTATGCATTACTACACCATTCATCGGATCGCCATGGAACTTTGGAAAGTTATTGAGTACGCCCCGCGAAGGTTTCTACAAAATCGATAATTCAATGTCGATACTGTATCGATATAATATCGATAAAATATGGATACATCGATACATTGTTGATACAAAATTGAGGTGAAATTTTTTAGGTGTTTTTTATCAAAGTTTTATAAAGTATCATTACAATATCGATACTGTATCGATACAATATTGATAGCTTCATGCATTACCACAACATTCATCCAATTTCCATGAAGCTTTGGTTAGTTGTTTTGTTCACTCCATGAAGGTTTGTATGTACAATATCGAGAATACAATATCGACACTGGAGACGGGATGTGCATCCCATTGAACTTGCAATTCATTGAAACACGTGCAACATATTCAAATCATCCGGCATGGGACAAATATTTCAGAAATGCCAACTTATTGCTTGGGATGAATGCACAATGATGCACAAAGCATCGCTCGAGGTTCTGGATCGATCATTGCAAGATTTCCGTTGAATCCTGAGACCATTTGAGAACGCATTAATATTGCTTGCATGATATTTCAGGCAAACATTACCTGTAATTCCTCGATTGACACTAGCGGATGAAATAAATGCTTGCCTGAAATATTCTACTTTGTGAAGACATGTAAAGACGTTAAAATTATATACAAATATTGTATATCCATAAGAATTGTGAAATTAAACATACTATAAACGTGCCCTTTCCATTTAACCAGATTGAGCCACAGCAACGCGTGGCCGGGTCAGCTAGTTAATCATAATTCTTAATTGCAATTATCATAAAAATCAAATGCATACATACCCAAACCAAAAGGTATGAGCCATGGATCAATCTTCACAGTAGTTGGACCTCCATTAACTTCAGGAACCAAGAACCTCTCAGGTCTAAAGACTTTGGGATCTCCCCAATAATTTTCATCCATGTGCAAACTTCGTAGGTTGAACAGTAACATACTCCCCTGCAAAAAATAACTATCTTAGAGGTGCCAATAGAAATAGTAAAGAGAATCTGCTATGTTTCCGACTCGTGAATGCTTCCGTACACTTCGGTTCCAGCTCGTGAATGCTTCTGTCCACTTCGTTTGTATGCTTCCTTGTCTCATTTTACATTTTATTTCGCTTCGGAGACGGTTGTTACGGTTCGTTCACATTCCAATTTGCTTCGTATATGCTTTTCTCTACAATATTTTCACCAGGGTTGAGGCAGAGTTACAAATCCAGAAAACCTATTCAGCTATTGGTTCTTTATTTCAACTACTGTTAGAGAGATTCTACCAGAAGTCCAAGCTGAGCTGAAAACTTTTGCCTCTACCTTTTGCTGTTGAAATTGCTTCATTTTATTATGCCTGATTATGCCTGTATTTACTCTGGATCATCAAATCTAATTTATTGAAGACATTATTTAAAAGGATATCAAAAGATTGGCTTACAGATAAGTAAGGGGCTACATTTAATCTTTTCGACAGATTATTTATGCATGTGCCAGAAGACTTGTTAACAGTGGCTATTCAGAGAGAGTAATAATGCATATATATTTTCACAATAAAGAGCATGCATCATAAACCACCCAAAAAAACTAAAAATATATATCCACAAAAAGAAAAATACCTAAGTACATGTTTCATTATGCAAATTTTCAGAAATATTCATCAGTAACTATGACCAATTTCCCACTGTAAACAAATTATTTTATGAAAAGTACAGCTAGAAGCTGCTACGCATACAGCCAATGAAAATTAAAACACTCATTGTCCCAAAATTGATTAATCATAGAGCTGAGATATAGTTTCGCTCTCCTCTGACTACATACACTACTATTAGTGCTGCTACTGAGCAAAATAAATATAAAATGCTGAGCTAGCAACTCATTATAAGGTCATGAACAAACACAATTTGAGCTTGCTATGACTAATGGTTTTTCTACATGAGTTCAACTGAGTTTAGAGGTGGTTCACCATTATTATGGAAGCTCCTGAAACAATTTCTATTCCACACTATTTTGGCTCACCTTTGGAATGGAGTATCCTCTAAATTGAGCATCCTCGGTGGAGCGATGAAGTATGCTCTGGGCTGCCACATTGCAGATCCTCTGGACTTCATACAGAACAGCATTCAAGTATGGAAGGCTGTGAAAGTACATGTATCAATTAATAGCAAAAGGACATTAATGAAATTAAGTTCAATGCCATTAAATAATTTCAAGGTAAGCATTTTAGTTTTCCTCATTATTTTTATCACTCCTTGGAATGCATTTTATTCTGGCATTCCAATCCCCTCATGTTAATACATATGTGCACAGAGCAGTAACCATTAGAGTATGAAGAAGTATTTCATTGAGTAGCCATTAAACCTTGCATTATGATTGTGCAAATACCAATATATATCAGTCTTTTGTAACAGCACCCCTCAACATTCAGGGGATTGGGTTGGTGTGGTGGCTAGAGTATTGGCTTCCCATCACAAGGCTCTAGGTTAAAATCCCACCTGAGCCAGTTTTATCATTTTTAAACCGGTCCCCACTTGGGTGTTTTGCGGTGAGCATCTCAAGTTCAGTACTCCTGCATCAGATGGAACATTGAACCATGAACCCCTTGGGGCCTTTCGTTACGAGCAAGCTTATGCTGCTGCAGGATGTCAAGGTAAATGGTGAAATAACATTTTCCAGATTCAACATTAAAAACATTCAGATAACTCAACTTACTTAGGCTTGTCATCCACGGTGGGCATTCTATCTCTTCCAACAACCCTATCCAACTCTTCATGTATTTTCGCTTGGACATCTGGATACCTCACCATAAATAGTGTTGCAAACCCAAGGGTATTGCTAGTTGTTTCCGATCCAGCAGAGAAAAGGTCTTTGCAGAGAGCTATCAATTGGCTTTCTGGAATAGTAAGAGAGGATAGATCGGAGGCACATCACTCAAGAGTTCTGGCTGTGAGTAAATCACAAACATAAAGGTAACTAAACCATACAATGTTGAGTTCATGATCCCACACGTTAACGTTCATTTAACATTCAATCAATATTCATGTCGGACATTCTGAACATTCAGATACGTTTAAGATTGGCGGGTTAACATTTACTGAACTTTTACTGAACAGGTCAGAGTGACCATTCTGAACCTTCAGGAATAGTTTATAGAATGTTCAAGACCACCTTTACTAGCCATTACATGAATATTTAGCTAACCTATCACTGGATATCCACTCATATGTATTCAATATCTATTGAATACATAAGAGGATGTAATCAACCACATGCCGTACACAAAAAAGGTTAACTAGAGCATGCACTTTACAGAGAAACTGTAACAATGTACCCAAATGCATTAACTAATACAAAAAAAATAATTCTATAATATCTTGCATCGATGCACTTACCACCAAAATTGAGAAAAGTAAAGGTAAACAATCGAGGCATTCAAATTTCGAGATATTCAAGTCATGATTTAATATTCAAATTTGATTTTCATTTTCGATAAATCTGCTATTCGACTCATCTCTAGAAAAAATGTATGAAATTATGCTCTTGATGGTTTTCAGATATGGTTTTCTGAACAGATATTCTAATGTATAAAACTCGGAGATTTTAAACAGATTTGAATCTAAAGCAATTCTGATGAATTAGTGAAAACCAATAGGAAAGAAGGAATTTACGAGAAAATGATGAGTCATTCATCTCCCCACGTTCCCTGAGCTCTTGAAGATAGACATCAATTAGGTCCCGTGGGTGTCCATCAGAGAGAGTCTTCTGATGGTCCTTCACTGTTTCCTGAAAATCAAAATCACACACAAAATTACAGCCATGTCACAGGCTTCCCATAGAAAACAAAAATATTCTCAAATTCAACTCAGATTAACAAAATTAGCATTTTTAAATTTAAAAAAACATCATAAAAATATTCATATATGTGAAAAGTGTCCCAAAAGCCAAAAAATATTGGCCAATATTGAGGATCAATTTGCTGCCCGATATTGGCAGAGCATTGGGGAAGAGATACATCAAATTGCTAATATTGGCAAGCCAGCGGCGTAGGAAGTGGGGGTCAGGGGGGGAATTCGGCCCCGGGCCCTTGAGAAATGAGTCTTCAATAGTAAAAATTAAATTTTACTTGTTTCCAGCTTGCTTTTTCCCTTCTGACACATATTCTACCACCTTCATATGCACTTTAAATGGAATTCTAGTCTCTACCCCCTCCTATCCACTAAAAAATCCGGGCCCTTTTCTTAAGAGCCGGGCCCTTTTCAAGGTTGGCCCCTCCCAGCGAAAATAGTTCCGACGCCCCTGTGGCAAGCTCATATGTCCCCATTATTGGGGATATATGCAGCCATTCATCACAACTTTTGGTAAGCTTTTGCCCTTTTAAGTGTGTCTTTTACTATTTAATAAAACATACCTATTTAAATAAGAGGTAGCATCAAGAACAAATTCAACAATTTTCTATAGGAAGCTAAGGAAAATCATGTATTTTTCGCTAGCAAAGATTTACATAAACAAACGTGTTTCCAGAATGAATTTCCTTCGGTAGTCAAGGTATCACCGCATTTGACTGGTAATGAAAACTACCTGAGATGAACACCAACTCAGGGCTCACCTTGAAAAAATTCCACATTTGCTTGTGCAGACTGTCATACTCCTTGAACCTTGGCAACAAAAACCTAAGAAATGGTATGGCGTTGAAAAGCCCTCCTGACACATCCACTGATCGAGATATCTTGTTGACAAGACCAGTGAACTTGAGGAGTCTCTCATCATCATGAGGATATCTTTCCCCAGCCGTCATCACCCAAAGCGAGTTCAGGACAGGAATGGTGTACACTTTGTGGACGTCCAGTCCATCTGAGCCAGCCTTGCGTCCCATCTCAGTCAGTCTAGTGGCCATCTCCATGGCCTCTTCCCTCAGCATCAGTTCCATGGAACGAGTGCCAAAGCCCAGGTCCCTGAGGTGACGGAGTGAGAAGCGCCTCTGCTCCTTCCACTCATCGCCATCTGTGAAGATCACCCCTTTAAGCAGGAAGAAGTTAAGATATCAGAATTAGAATGGACAAGTTCCAGTGGCAGTTGAACCTTCTTGAGATATATTTTCAAAGGCCTTAGTGTGAACAACTTCTTGTACAAGAAGGTACTCAGGTAAAAATATCTCTTTTGCTATTCATTTTAAACTGATTTTCAACAGATTTTCTTCACTAATTTGCAATTCATCTATAATTGCTTTGCAAATTGAAACATGAAGCTTATCAGTTGAAAATCAGTTGCAGATGACCTCAAGAAAGGGTGGAAAATGAGTTGCGAGCCAGATGAAAATTAGTGGAAAATCAATTACAATCGATTTAAAAAATAGTGGAAAATGAGTTGCAATGCAGTTGCACAATAGTTTTTATAAATAAAAAGCAGTTGCATCACAGTTTTCTTTCATTAGAGTTGTAAAACTGTTTGAAAATTGGTAGCAAAATTGAGTGAAAATCAGTTGCATAAGAATTAAAAAATAAAAATCAGTTGCATTACAGTTTAGCAGAAAATCAGTTGAAAAATAGTTTGATAATGTGTTGCAAAATTGAGTGAAAATGGGTTCCAAATGAGCATGACACTAAAAACTGGGGTGCAAACCAGTGAAAATCAGTTCAAAATCAGTTGAATATGAGTTTATTGCGTTTAAAAGAGTTTCAAATGAATTGCAGAAGAGATATTTTTACCTGAGTACATAAAGAGAGATCTTTTTAACTCCTTTCCTCCAAGA
This sequence comes from Platycnemis pennipes, assembly GCA_933228895.1. Lineage (NCBI taxonomy): Eukaryota > Metazoa > Arthropoda > Insecta > Odonata > Platycnemididae > Platycnemis > Platycnemis pennipes. The sequence continues at coordinate 68,802,739 of OW121856.1, read as the reverse complement.
TAAGTTTTAACCACCCAATGCAAAAAATGTTCCTTTTACTTGGGCACCTTGTGGAACAATACTCCCAGACTTTTGCTATAGCTTTTGCAGAATAGCACAATGCAATACAGCTGTTTTATTGCAACATTTTCTGAGATTCTTACAAATCAGTCACATGTAATTAAATCAATTGCTGCACTTATAACATTAGTCCAACAGCTTTATCTCAAAACCCACCTGGTTTGTTTACATTATGTAATCTTATAACGTTGTGGGACTAATCATCCATTGTCAGTGAGCCTGGACAAAAATCAAAAAGTTCTAGTTTCAAGTTCTGATTGAGGTGGATTTTTTCCTTGTGGAAATTCTAATATCAATTCATGCTAATAAAATATCCAAAATGTAATAGTCACCTCTTCTTACTCCCATTGTCCTGTGGCGAAAGACAAATCCATCAGGCCTGGCATCAAACTCCTCCCTTGCCAGTCCCTCAGTCACTGCCTCCTTCCCTGCCACAAGGATGTACTTCGTCCAACCAAGCCGAAGTCCAACAATTGTCCCATATTCCTGAGCAAGTTCAGCCCAAGCCAAATAATGGACACCATGCTTGCTGATGATCTTCAAGACTGAAGTCAAACTTCCAATTATAGGCAGCCATTTAGGACCTGTTTTAAAACAATTTAATAAATGTTCAAGCATCATGATCCACTACCAAAATACTTGGAATGGAAATAGTGGTTTATAATTAAAGAGTTTGAATTTCATTGAATAAAAGCCTATAAAAGAATTTTATTTCATGGGATTATTAGCAAAAGAGGAGTAATTTTGTGTAACCACATCGAACTTCTCAGGTTCACAGTGGAATTTCCCACTCAATAGTAAAGAAGATCCAATATGCTGTTTAATTACCTACATGGCCAAAACATTCTAAACCCGAAACATACAATATGCATACAACGAATAGTTGCCGTTGATACACGCTTATTTCTACACAACATACACTCGCATCAGATTAAAACCTTATCTAAAGGGCTATACAAGAGAAACTTATGTTTTGTATCGTACCTGTATTTAATCTTCTTAATAACTCCCCCTGTGTTCTTGTTCAGAGAATTTAAACAGATTGTACAGTTAACACTCATGATCTACACGGGGTAACTCATGCATAGAGAGGGAATAATTGCAATTTCACCTGAAATGTAGGGCTCAGGAAGACCTACGGAAAGATAGCTATCATGCTAGATTTTGAAAGAGAATTCTTGTAATATCTGGCTTCGTTTGTTTATGGAACGAATATGCGCGCACGATTTAAATACTCCGTTTGTGCAGGCATAAAATTACGGAGCCTATTACCTTCGTGCTCCATAGATAAAAGTATCCTTCTTGCCACCTGCGATACTATCATAATACAAGAATAGTTTAAAATATATTTTGGTGATCGTTAATGCTGCTAAATATCAATTAATCCATGCTTGTTATAATGATTAATGTCGGGAAACTCGCCGTTAAGATTAATTTAATTGTACGTGTATTCATTTCAAAAACATGCATAAAATAGGTAATTAAGCTAAATATTCCATTCTAAGATGGCTCTCGGTATTTATTAAAAAAGTTGCCGAAATGATTGGTTTCAAAATTGAATGGATGATATTTAAGTTTACTAAATATTTTAATTATTTATTGAAATATTATGGTAATAGCAAAAGTTTAATTTCACCGGGGATTTTATAATTTGTGACAAAAGCAAAGTACATTTCAAAAGGGCACTAAGGGTCAAAATTTTTCAGTTCAGAGAGGACTAAAGGTCTCCAAAAGAATTCAAAACTTGCTAATTAATCGCTACAATTACGTCTTTTTACATTATCTGTATAAAATCATCGAGAAAATTTCTCCATTAGGCACATAAGAGGACAAATGAAGGGGAAATGAGACCTAAAGTATAATAAGAGGGAGGATTCTAGTTCTCAAAGAGAAGTTTTTAAACATTAGTCGTCCAGAATTATTTTTTTTTAATTTGAGCATTTAAGGCTTTAGACTTCTTTTTTTAAAATACCTCCAACCCCCCACCCAAATATGAAACCCAATCTGCCCTCCGACAAAATCAGGACTTTCGTCAAATCGGGTTATCGCCTCAGTAATAATACTGCAATTAACATTTTATTCCCATTTAATAGAGAAGATGTGTTCGCAAGAGCGCTAACTACCTCTAGAGATCGGGTTTTCACTCGGTAGGATTTTTATTATAATTTCAACTTGGATGCCGGACTGGGAGAATTCAGTCTCAGTAGTCCGTACGTCGGATGGGACGTAAAGTTGTGGTCCCTTTGACACCTTTCATTTATAGAAATCCGATTCCGCCACCCGTTTTTTCTCCACCTTTCCCTTCCAACTCTATCCGTGCGACTTTCCTTCCGGTCAGAAGTATTTTAAGTGCGGGACTGAATACTTTGGGTATGGTGTCCAGAAAGGCTTCTGCCAGGGATTTGAAACCGAGACTCTCCGGTCTGCAGCCCAGCGCTCTACCCACTATACCACTACGACCCCAAATAGTTAGCGTAGAAATTAAATAAGCGTAGGAAAATTCAAAAATGAGATGCAGAATCGTTAAAATAGTGAAGCTGGGTTTACATTGCAGGGATCGGATATTTTGCAGTTCTAACGCTCTTGCTCGTGGGTCACAATTTTCTTTTTTCTGATATATCAAGGCTCATTTCTTATTAAAAACTGAACATCGCCAGCCCATAGAGTTCCATTGGACGCGTTCTTTGATAATCACTACTTGTATCATCACACCATCTAAGTATTCTTACCTAATTTGGATTCGATTTCTATTTCCTTCCCTAATTCTCACTTTTAATTGTATTATTTTTATAATTTTTCGAGGAAAATAATGAGTAATGCTTTGCGTGATCCAACAGGGTCTATGCGCAACTAATAATAATAATGATAAAATAAACGGAAAGGGGGACAAATGGAGAGATGTTAAGTATCTTTGGGGAGGAGAGAAGATTGTTTTCCATTAATAGAAGAAATCAGAGTAGGTGGGAGGAATAGGAACTCCAGGACAACAGAGTACTGAAGGCCGCAAACGAGGACAGAATTCTAGGTAAGCGAGAGCGAGGAAGAATAATAAAAATATAATGGATAGTATGCAGGGTAAGAAATATTCTGACATGAAAAGAGAAATATGTAGCATAGGTATGGAGCCGATGGATATCGATGAATGCAATGCATAGAAGAGGGAGACTCTATCAAAACCTACCCTTGCTGGTAGAAAACTATTTATCTATTTGATTCCACTTTTCCCAATCTCAACTTTCCATTTCAACCCCTCTATCTCAGGGAGGAGGTCTGCCACAAAATCTCTCAGCCCCTCAGGTGGATATCGAGAGAAAGCGACAATCTACGCTCCAAAAAAAAAATTATAGCTGTGGAATGATTCGTCACGTGGATTTTATCTAGAGGTTTCAGGTAAGATGCCCGAGGCCGTAAGATCTTCTTAACAAAAAACGATGTAAGAGATTTAGATCGGAAGGAAGTGGAAGAAGCCCATGCTAATTTTTCGGAAGACAGACAAGTTGTCAAGCGAGTGAGGAACCTGTTCGAAATTTGATTGAGTTTAATTAATGACAAAGCTAGTAGGTAAGAGAAGGTGTCTGAAGATAAACAAAACTTTGTGATTTTTTTGTTTAGTAGTGGCCACCAATAAGCAGTATGCGTAACCTGAAGAAATGGAATAACCCATATGTTTCCCAAAAAACAGAACTTTCTCAGCTAAATCATTTCTGCGTGAAAAGTGCTCAGATACACTGGTATACCCAAGGGATTTCTGAAGTTTACTGAATGATGTTATAATGACCAAGAAACTGTTTAAAATACGGTATCGTACCTAAAAAAACTTAGTAATAATGAAATTTGTCTTTTTTCTCAGTTTATGTTAAAACACGTAGCAAGACAAACTTTAACGATGACTCAATAAATGAAAAATTAACAAATTAAAAATGTGCATAGACAATAGAGAAATAATATTAAAGGGAAATCTGTAACTCTGTAGATGACTGTAGATTGGGACAGAAGCATTCATAAAGTAAAATTAAGGTGAACAGGTGACGATTTTAATATTCATGGTGACCATTAAAAAATGTAATGTTTCAATAATTATACCATGAATTTTCAACTACTATGTGTTAGAGAGGTTAATTCACAAGTTTTCAAGTAAAAATTATGCATCAATGGAGTATCTGGGGGGTTAATCCAAAGGTTAATCCAAAGGTATTTAATGTAGTGAAAAGTTGAACAAATAAGGGGGTGTGAGAATGTGTTAGTGAGAGATTATGCGAGTCTTCGTAGATTTTTACCGCTCTGCCACTTGGAATGAAAACGTGAATGAATACTCATTCGGATTGAGGAGAAATTTCATTAATATCTCGGCAAACGATTGAACTGGCAATGAGAGCTCTTTTCGCTGTTTTTCTGATTGAGATAACAAGTATTTTGGTGGATGCGCGTTCTAGGATAAAGATTTAGCCGTGAAAATTTGGTAGAAGTAAAATCTCCTTGTACCTATTTCCAATTTAATAGGATAAAGTGTATAACATTTCATAATACAGAAATATACGCCTAAAACCGTCACACATATTTACGTTTTTATCAACGCTTGATTTTTTAGGGAACCATAAGTAGCACGGACTTGAAACTTGGTGAATAACTAAATTTCATCAACTAGCAGAATATGGGTTACTATTTATTCGTCTGGAAGTCCCGGGTATGAATTTACGATCTTATACATTTTCCCATAAGACTCAAAGGTAAAATCGGATTTTCAGCGTGCTGCTTTATTTATTTTCGAAAATTTAATCATAATTTATCAACTTGCACGCATTGAACATCATTTGCTATATGAAAGGGAATACCATAAACTATCTAATTTCTATAATGAAATATTGAATCATGTTCCAAATGACGAATACTTCAATAAAATATACCAATATTTGGTAAAAATTTGCTGTTTTGAAAACACTTCACCTTGACGACCGAAGGCATTGATAAAGTTGGCTCTAATAATGATGCACGGGGAAAAAGGGCCTATAAACAATGTATGAAAAAGTGCAAAAATACTGCTAAATTAATAACATTGTCAAATATTGGTAAATTAATGGAGGAGCGAGTGAAAAAAGGAGCCACCATTGGTGGACAGGGGGCACAGACTGCCCAGTTTTCAGTATAATTACGTAAAGATCGTCCATTTTTCATTGTAATTTCTTTGCCATCTAAGTAACGGTTAATCTCAGCATTTTTTTTTCTTTGCTTTGCTTTCTACTTTTTATATAACTCTTTTAAAAGGTTTTCAGTACCCAGAGCGAATTAGACAAGTTTACATTGAAAATATCTAGGAAATTACGTTTCGGCTGACGAAGATTTTGAATTACGAATTTGATCGCAGAACAAATTCTTTCCACAGGCAGAGATGCTACTGTGTTGATATAAGACCATTTAGTGGATCTCTAAGTTTATCATTCAACTCAATTGCATTAACAATATTTGTTGTGTATGCAATTTTTGTCTAGGTGAAGCTGAAAAAACCCACGTTATAATAAATAAAATAATTGCTAAGATCAAGAAAAAACAGACATGGGTTAGCAATTCAGACATAGTGAAGGTTTCAATGCGGAGAGAAATTCTTCGAATCCAGAAGTATTCGAGTGATTTGAGTTTTGCGCGAGCGAGCGCGGTTACGTTTTTGCTCTTGGCTTTTTACCATCTTCCGACTTGTAAGTCATTCATCTTTTCCTGACTTTCTTTTGGTCCTAAAAAGAGAGCGGCCAATGGAGAATAACTTCTAATAGAGAGAGTATCCCTTCAGGCCACATACAGGGACCCGTCTGTTACTTCCTAGTCGCAGTGTTTCCGGCCTTTGTCTCCCCTAGGAGAGATGACGTGGACCTATCTATGATCACCACCACAGAAAAACTCTGCTTTCCAATTTCTTTTTCGTCAAAGCGCAACCTGCACGAGAGTTATGGCTTTTGAATACGATCGAATTCTTGTATTTTAACTTAACGGAAAGTGGGTCACACGAGCCCGGAAGTACACTTAAAAAAGCTTTCGGCTAACCAAGAAGGTTACCTCCTTGGGACTAACGATTGTTCATAATAGTGGACTGAGACAGTCGGGAGAGAGATCAGGATAAGTACGTAAAAATCTAGAGATGAGAATCGTTGGTAATCTTCGAGGCTCACAACGAATAAATCAACCAGAAGAACAGTAGTTGGCTGGTTGGCTATTCATGGAAGGCGACCGACAGCTGAGGTCATTTTCGCCATTTAGGATAGGTGGGTAATTGGGTAATAGTAGGAGTTTTCAAGGAACGGAGGAAGGGTGGAGAGAAACCTGGTGTCGGCATTACCCTACTGTTGACGACAAGCGCCAAGGGGACCACGGCTTAACGTCCCATCCGACGGACGGAGTACTGAACCTGAAATGTCCTCCACTAGACACTCAAGTGGGGACCACTGAAAAATTCGCCACTACCGGGAATCGAACCCGGGCCTTCGAGGTGGTAGGCCAATACTCAAGCCACCACACCAACCCGACCACCGAGAAACAGTATGGCAAGAATGAAGATGGAGTATTGAAGTTTAGACTATTTTACGGCAAAAGTGCTTTAAAAATACTTTAAATTGAAAAATCAATTAGGCACATTCTTTTCATTTATATTTGATCATTTTATAATATTTTTCTCATTACATTTTCGATTTATGTAACTGGAAGCTTCAAAAATGCAATGACTGCAAATATATTGGACGGAAAAGTTCTAGTAAGAGAGGAAAACGGAGACGAGACAGGATGATTTTTGAATATCCACAAGAGTATACAGTATGTCAGAATTTAGTAGAAATTATTATTACAGCGGAAAAGATAAAATATTGGCTGCTTAGAAAAAATAATGGCCTCATAATAATAATATAATTGATGGCCTCATAATAATTGATGATGATCACGAATGGAAAACTTACTACAAGCAACTAACCAGAGGGATAATAAATGAGTAGACAAAAAATAACAAATACATGACTTTTTGCGATTAAAATTCCATTTAATTTCGAAATTAAAGAGAAAAATAATATAATGAGCTAATTTTGATGTAAAGATCCACGTCATCCTGGTTGTGACGTGATACTCGTATTTTTTTCTATATTTTAATCAAACCATCACGAGTATTCAAAAAGGTGGATGGTGGATCTACGATACGGTAATAATACTTATTAAAATCAACAAAGAAGAAAGCTGGAAGAATTGTCCGGACACTTTCGACGCCTGTAATCTATGCTGGATTGAAGCGAACAATAAATTCTACTACCGTACGAAACTTTGTGGCACCGTAAGAAACTTTGTGGCACCGTAAGGATGTAAACGAAGCAACACGATCACGGTGAAAACCCAGCGCAGTTCGCTAGTTTGACCACGCAGTGTCTTTCCTAAAAAAGTTCCTGTATTCTGGTATTCTGCGTCAGAGTGCGTATCTCCAGTCTCGCTAACGTACTCACATGTGAGGTTCAAGGCCCACCGGTGGTCGGCACTGAGGTATATAGGACGCTCGGGCCACGGTCGCGTACAGAGATGACCATTATTGGAGAGAGTTTCCATTAAAGAAGGCTCACTAGAAAGATCCGCAAAAAGTAATAGCTTTGGGCTGGCTTAACTAAGAAATCATTTGGGTAAGAACTCAGCGATTGCGTTCCCAACCAAACTGAGCAGAAGACCTAATGCTGCCACAAATAGAAGTAAAAAATGCGTCCCTCGAAAGGAGATTAAGGTTTGTCACCTGCAGAGAACTGATTTAATTGATTGACAACTTCACGTATGCTAACGTTTACACTGAAATCAGCAATGAGAATGATAATTACCGTATTTACCCACTTATGAGACACGGTTTTTTTCTCGGGAAATTATACGGAAATCAATATGCGTCTTATTTGGTCAATGCCGATGTCAATGGTCATAGATGTCTTATTATTATTTTAAAATTGTGCAGCCAAGGCAAGGATGCTTCTTATAAGTCAATAAAAAAGTATTTACATTGAGAATTTCAGAGTAGTATACGAGATAACTAAATAAAATTATTTAAAAAACTTACAACTTAATTTATATACATTTCCAACAAATGACTCAGAATTATAACATCCGTGGCAGTAACAGTGAAAAATGGGGTAACTCTGATTTAATGGAACGCGACACTGCCGCAAAGAAAAGTGAAACAACTCATACTATATGAAACGAGAAATCCACCAGAACGACGCGCACCAAGGATGCCCAGTGATTATGGAGGTCAAGCAGCATCAACCGCGTTATAGTTGGATAGATCCTCCGCAGGCTTTTTTGCTTTTGCTATCCTCATCATGAAGCTATCCATCAGAAAACATTTTGTCATTAGCGTCATTACTGACCATGCAACTTGGCTCAAGTGTATGTACTAACGGAGTAATTATCTCCATACATTCGAGTAGCTATAATCACGCTTTCGCCTCATAGCTACGACGAAAAAATAATGATTACGAGAGCGAAAGCACCGTGAATGTCCGTGATTCATGGAGTGAATTTTCATAAGTGGATTTATTTCATCATCACCTGGAGAGTCAAACTAATTTGGCAACTTGCAAGAGTAGATGTTTCATCAGTTGAGACCCTTCCAACGTTGTCTCTTCCTCAAGCACGCGATTTTAATTTAATACTTCCACACGGGGATATTATTGGATGGGGTAGCTGTGGTGGTTTCGCTACTATACTCTCATTCCACGGCCCGGGTTCGACTCTCAATAATAGCAGCGGCTTTTCATTGGCCTCCCAGTTCCTGCTTGAGTATTTGACGGAGAACACATCGAGTTCAGAACTCCGTCCGTCGGATGGGATGTTAATTCGTAAATCCCTTGGCGGCTATCATTCAGAGCAGACTAATTTCGACATAAAGTATCCCTCCACCCTTCCTCCGTTTCCATTAAAATTCCTACTTCTACCCAATTACCCAACTTACCTAAATGGCGCAAATGACCTAAGCTCTCGCTCGTCTCACCCGAATTACAACAACGAAGAATTCCATATGGAATCAATTAGTCAGAAAATCAACATCATCGCCAGAATACGGGTAGTCCCCGCTATTCCATTATATTATGTACCGCAAAACCGCGACTGATATCGAATCATTATTTTCCGAAGACGCTATATAGTTTATAAATATCCTTAAATAGTCAAGCAAAATTTATGGGTGTTCTCTAAGTAATAATATCCTTATGAAAACTTTATGTCACTGTAAAGGCATCGATGCAAGATGCCATTCCAAAGAATTCAAATAATACATTCTTACCATTCTAATTTATTATATGTTGTCTACATTAAATATCATAGTTGTAAAGCATAAATGTGTCGAAAAAGCAAATGCGAAAAGTTAAACGACGGAAAGCGAAGGGAAATAAACTGGGGACCTCCTGTACTGGTAGACTTTAGGACAGTCAATGCCTATTCAAGGGATCATTGTATTTAAAATTAAAAATATGTCTGAAATAGATTATACGTATCAAGAATGACAAGTAACATTAACCTCCCACAGATTGCCTTTGATTTATTCCGAGAGTCATGACGGAGGGTTACCTAATAATGACTGTTACAAATCAATTCTTTTTTTACGAAATTTATTTGCGTCTTGAAAATTGCGAAGTAAAAATATATTCTTCAATTGCGGACATTCTAAAAACCTAACAACAAGATGCCAAGTTCATTTAGAACTTCGTTTTACCGCGTCCTATACATCTATCCCATCAAGTGAAATAAAACTTTTTTTTTAATGCTCAGGAAGGGTCACGGTCAATTTCCAAGAATTCATTGAAAACTGGAATTCAGCGTGCTCAAGTTCACGGACATTAGAGAGAAAGCCGAGAGCTCGCTTGGTAAGCTCGATCACCACGGGAGAAAGTAAGGCTGACTGTTATAATCATGTCCGCTGCCTCTACTGGATACCGAATGATCTCTTCATCCGATTATAAAACCAACCAGTTTGAATGACGCTTTTAAACGATATTGCACGATGTATATCCGATGGCAGCATAAACTTCTTAAACCTGCACAGCAATCTTGATTTTCATTGACATATTATTACTATATACTACACACATCCCATATTTCGTCAATCCGTGATCTAAGATTTCTTTAACTACTACAATTTATGTACTCTTTTTCAAGATTTTCAAAAAGAAAAGTAGCAAATCGTATTTAATCTCCAGCCAACCTCTCTTGAACAAGCAGCGAGAAAAGCCATACCTGGACCAAATATTATTCACTGTAAAAAGTTGATCTGATTTTCAGTGCGATCTGAATTTAAGCGCTGTCTGGTTTAAGGCAGGAACACGGATGCAAGGTGCGGAAGAGGCAGGAACATGGATGGTTGGTACAGGAGCAGTTAAGCAGGAAGCAGAGGAAGCAGGATTCTGGATGGTCTGATTTTCAGTCGTTCACCTGCCTTATTTTTAGACAAGATATTACTGCTGAAATTCAACATACCCTGTCTTAAAATTGTTGCATCTGAAATTCAGATCGCTTTTGTGCCTTAAAATCAGATCTACTTTTTACAGTGTTATTATTATTATTATTTATTTATTGTTCTTGGACTGGTCCATTAAGAACATAATGGGGTTATACAATACAATAGAGCTCATAACAGACAAATAACAAAAATTTATATGGGGAAAAATATAGGGATGGGCGGATACATTATAGTGAAAATAACATGAGAATATAAGAGAGAAGAAATAACAACAGAAGTTATACACTTTCGAGGGTTTGTATATAGCAAAAACATCTTTGCTTAAAAACAGACAAAGAGAGAGAATCCTTCACATCCTTTGGAACACCGTTCCATAATCGTGCTCCGACCACATAGAAAGATTTTTCATAAGTTGTCGTTCTGTGTTGGGGGGTGATGAGGAAATCAGGGGCCATTCTAGTCAAAATGTTGGACTTATTATTTCTGACAGAAAAAAATTGCTTCAGGTAACTAGGTTGTTCATTTTTGAAAAGACAGTAGAGGTATGTACCAAGCAAGTATTTTCTCTTGTTTTTGGCCTTTAACCATGCAAGACGGGTAAAATACGGGGAAATATGATCATCCTTACTTATGTTGAAAATAAACCTAACGCACATATTTAATCGGCGTTGAAGCTTAGCATTGTGCTCTTCAGTTAGATCCTGATAAACCAGGCAGCAATAATCGATGTGAGGGAAAATGAGCGTAGATACTATATGCTTGCGAGTGTGAGGTGGCAGAAGGTCTTTTTGGGCTTTAAGCTGGTAGAGGATCATATTAACCTTATTACACACGTCTTGCACATGATTCTGCCAAGACAAGTTACACATCATCGTGACACCCAGGTTTTTAACACAATTTGAGTATGATATTTCGGTGTCACCAACTGTAATTTTTGGTATAGCATTTACATCCACATTTCTGAGTAAATTTGAGGTACCAAGTACAATTGATTTAGAGCCTTATAAATAGCCTTCTTTATGAGATTATTTTTGTTCACTGGGCCTAAATTACATTATTGAGGTACTACCTCATAATTGAGGTAGTCTATGTAATAAACTACCTCAATAATGAGGGAGGTTGCTAAGAAAAAGGCCACTTGATGGTATTTAGAATTCGGTAAAAAATTAGGCTATTTTTGAACAAATTCAAATGCCTTTTTTTGTCATTTAAATCCTATATTTTATCAAGTTTGCATTGGATTTAGTGAGCAATTGTAAACTATTAAACAGCTCTCACATTAGTTTAGTCGATATCGGGTATTGTTCATTCAGGGCCGATAGATGTACGATACGATTGCTCCTTCGAGAAGATGATCGATACCTATCAATGCTGATGTTTATTATGGTGTTCCTGCTATTTGTTCACCTTTGAGGGCATGAGCGCTGGCAGAAAAATAGTCAGGGGGGTGCATTCAGTGGCGTCCCTTCCCGAAAGGTTGCCAGGTGTGGCGATTTATCGATTATTCTCACTTGGTGTTGGTTTGGTTTCTGGTAGGGTGATTAACTGGTCATTAACGTTTTTCACTCGCTACTTTTTGGTTGGTTGTGGGTTATCCATAAATCCAAGCCTTTAATTTTCATATACCTTGGGAGGACAATGTTCACCGAATGTCAACACCAATGTGACCGTACTTAGTTATAGATAAATTTGGCGCAGAACCAAGAAGGTTGAAGTTTTTGTTTAAACCGTAACACAATAGTAGAGTACTTTTTCTACTTTCTATTATTTGTAATGTATTCCTTTTCTAAATACACTTTCCCTATTTTAAATTACAAAAGTAGTAGGTACGTACAATTATTTCACAAAATTTTCCCTAGGGAGGTGCAAGCGCATCCCTCTCGGCGACCATGGTTGAGAATATCTAAGGTATCTAACGCGCATCTCAATAGAGATTTTATCACACTATCTCAACATTGGGAGCAATGAAATGATTTATTAAAACATTAATTAGCTCATTCTAACGTGTGCTTTGACCAATTCACCCTGCCCCCTTACAGTGCATAAAATGATGAGTTTTTTCAAGTTTACTTACAGAATATTGCAAATTGAATAGAAGAATACGTTCTTATTCATCATAATTATCTTTGAATTCACTCGCTTAACACCAATGCATATCCATTTAGAAATCAGGCAAAAAAATAATTTCAATATATGTACAAAATTCGAGGGAGAAATCAATTGGAAATCTTTGATCAACTTCACTTGCAAATAAACAATTTTTTTCCTCAGCTCGCATTTTTCCAGCAATTAATTTCCCCAGCTGCGTTCACGAACACATCGATGCAAAAAAAATCAAGAATCTTCACGCACGGTCAATTTCAATATTTTTTTGCATTGCCCTGGATCCGCAATCATGCGGCACATCAAGTCAACGATGCTTGAATAAATTTATTCTGGATAAATAATTTATTATAGAATAAATTTCACTTGTATTAAGGAGGCAAAGTCAGCAACCCAAATCTGTTTCACTTTGGCGGTTAACGGATTCTATAACCACTTTTCATGTGGACCATAGAATGTACAGATAGAGTGTACGCATTTTTCTTATTTGGGAACCTATGACAGCATTTAGAAAATCGTCACGAACAAATTGAAGACATTAGCGGTTACGGACTTCCATCACAGCTACATCTACAGGGATCGAAGTTTTCGCAAGTGTGCGGATTAAACGGTAAACTATTATAGATGGGATATCCCTGAAATGTAAATATGTAAAGAGCACAACGCATTTTAAGTGATTCCCTAACTCTTTTCCGATATATGTACTTTGTGTGCCCTCCCATCTGCTCTTCAGTCCGTTTTTAGTTAGGATAGCATTAGGGGTCTCTAAGGTCAGAGGTCAATGAGTTTCACTTGGTTTGAAGTACCTAAAATTCTATGCTAATTGGTGAGGGTGTGATAGTGAATAAAACAAAATCATTGATGGAGAACTTACGGGAGAAGCTTTGTTATCTCGAAGAGCAAAAATGGTTCACTTTTTTCGCGCTGATGCTATCGTTATCTATATTACGAACATCTCTCAACATGCTATCTTCGCCATTATTGTTCTTGCGACTCGCTCTATAAATTGAAATGAACAACACATGAGACCATTTTCGACCTTCTGAGAGAACTTATGGTTTACCGTTGATGTGAGCGCGCATGTTTTGTAAGCACGTCATTTCTTCCTCATCGCCTCACCTTTGAGTACATCTCTCACTATCGCTTGCTCGGTGGTCTCCCTTGAGATTTGATAGATGGGAGTATTGCTCACTATGCAACGAGTCCAATCTTTCCTCATCCTCCTTCCTTAGTGTCCAGGTCTTCCGTCCATACAAACCCACGCTCCATATCAAGCTCTTCACAACCCTATCTGTACTTGATCATAGTTCTCGTCGTAAGTTGCTATCCGTTGATAAAGAATTCTTAGCCATAGCTTTTCGTCTCCTGATTACACTACTACTAATACTCCCACTTCCATCCAATATGCTACACAAGAAATAAATGAAACTGGGAATTTAAGACAAAGGAGGAGCCTTTAAGCCCCATTGTTTTAATTGTTAGTACGGGAATAAATAGGCAGCTGCAGAGTCCACTGGATTGCCAATAATAAACTTCGTTTATTATTGGCAATCCAGAGGATTCTGGGCGGCTGAAGCTATTAGCGCCATAGGTGGGTAGTTGGATAGCATTTACAGGGTGAAGAGAAACCTGGCGTAGGCAATAGCCCATTCATAAGGAAAGGCTCTGAAGGGCCACAGTTTAACGTCCCAACCGACGGACGGAGCGCTGAACTTAAAATAGCTCTCCACACAGCACCCAAGTAAGGACCGGTATACCAACGAATAATCTCTGCTACAGCCGGTATTTGAACCTGGGCTCTTAGGATAGGAGGTCAGTAATCTTGCCAATAAGCCAACTCGATCGATTCAAGCATATATAAAATACTTTAGCATAATTTTTTAACAGATTATTATAAAAGATCTCACAAATATCACTCCTTGAGGACGCATGGACTAAGCATTTGAATTCCATTTTTGCTCGTTTACTTCGTAAAAATCACTGCATAACAATACTTATATGACTCAAGTGTCTAGCTGGACTTTTCAGTATAAAATAGGTGAAATTATTCATGTCAATAGAAAAAAGTTCCTTCAGAGTGCCCCGTGAAGATATTCATGCTTGTGAGATGTGCCGTGATGTAAAAAAGATGAAAATCAATGCTGTAGTGCAACCAAACATAGAAGCTGAATGTTAAAATTTGGAAAAAAACAAAATACCAATAACTACGGATAAATTAACCAAATAAACCAGCAGCTCGGGAAAATATGCATCAGTCTTTCTTTAGAAGGCAAATGAGTCCATTCACCCCTTACATATCAGCAAATGACTCAGGAGTAATTTACGACCAAGCCAGCGTTGGCAGGTCTGATACCACCAGAGTGAAAAATCAGTCTTAAAAAATATGTTGAGCATGAAAAAAACAGTACAAACCTGGAGGGAAGTTCTTTGGCTTAATTGTGTCGAGGTAGGCGAGTATCAAGAGGATTATGATGAATAAAACAGCAGGGAGCCACATTTCGCGCCGCCTGGAAGGTAGAAAGAAAGAGAAAATAGAGCAGAAGTAGCATTTGTTCTGCATCAAATAAGGGAATGAGAAAAAACTTAGCTAAATGATTTTAAATGATGTAATTGACGTTATATTAACGAGCGTGGTGTCTTCATTGTATCAAACGGACGGTACTGTGGAATGCCGAGGGCATTCTTTTCTTTGCTAAGTAGATTTTATTAATGCCATTTAAATATTTTAAACACAATTTCTATATACACCAAGGAGTATCATCGTCCACTCTCTGTGAATAAAATAAAATCTTTCTATCAAGTCCACTAATCGTACCTATGAAAATATTTGAGGCTTAAAGTTGTCAAACAGTTATTTTGTTGGGGGCGACCGACAGCTTATGTAATTTGCACCATTTTAGGATGACTGGCTAATTTGGCAGGGGCAGGAATTTTTCAGGGAACGGAGGAAGTGTGGAGAGAAACCCGAAGTCATCATTAGCCTACTGTCAACGAAGGGCGCCAAGTGGTCCAAGGTTTAACGACCCACCCGACGGAAGGTGTAGTGAACTTGAAGTGCTCTCCACATAGTTTTCATGTGGGGACCAGAACACACTTGAACTTGTAAAACAAGTCATTCGTAATGATGAAAAAGAATGGATTAATTCATATGATTTACATTTCATTAAATTATATTAAATAAATAAAAATAAAAAAATAATTCAGGTCCATGAATTACAAGCAGCGGGGAATGGAACATGGGAAAGTTTAGGACAAGACAGCTATGGGTTACGTTTTTTTCTTCAAATGCACAGCACTCTCAACCTGCGAAGCGACAGGAATTGGCAGGATCGCCACCATATATGACTCTGTTTTCGCTTACTTCATTAAAGCAGTGGCGTTCCGACGGGGGGGCGTTTAGGATTTGAAGCCCTTCCCCCAAAACATTCCTTATATATATTCCATATATACTATATTTTGTATATTTTGCACTAGCGTTTAGAATTGTGCTTATTAGGCTGAAAAATACAGTTGCCTAGTCTTCACGAAAATAGAATATTAATTTAATTATTGTTTTAGTGAATAATAATTCAAATATAATTTTATGACGATGCACATAAATATAAATGAAATCCCCCCAGAAGGAAATCTTGCGTACGCCACTGCATTAAAGGAATGTATTTGATTGGCTATGCATCATTTCCATAGAAGCTGCCGGAAGGGGTCTTCCTTGAGAAGAAATCCTTGACTTTCCTCTCGCCCTTCCCTTCCCTGGCCGAGGGATACCGACTTTCTAGGAGATCTTCCACGATTGTCCACTTTCCTACTCACACTCATGAATAGAAAGGTTGGACCTGGGCCCAACGTATCCGAGTCATCCAACGCCAAGTATATGCCTGTATCGGTAAACAGGATCACACGGATAAGGCTAGAGAAATAGACTTAACCACCGTTGGATTCAAGATTCCTTCTTCGTGACAACAACAGCACAGAGATGTCACTCCGAAAAACTCCTTCATGCTAAAAGATCTCGCCCTGAAGATGAGCGAGTCGTTCGTAAAAACGTCAGCGGCGCTAGGTTTTTGGGATATTATACATGTCTACATGAACCATTATGTTAGCTAGTTAGTTATTCAGGGGAGGCGACCGACAGCTGATGTCATTTGCGCCATTTAGGATAGGTAGGTAACTGAGTAGGAGTTTCTAGGGAACGGAGGAAGGGTGGAGAGAAACCCGGCGTCGGCATTACCCTACTCTTAGCGACAGGCACCAAGGGGACAGCGGCTTAACGTCCCATCTGACGGACGGAGTACTGAACTTGAAATATCCTCCACTAGGCACTCTAGTGGGGAACGGTTTTTCAACGAAAAATCCGCCACTGCTGTGAATCGAACCCGAGCCCTCGAGATGAGAGCCCCCAGCCCAGAGTACTCTAGCCCCCACACCAACCCGATCCCCATGAACCATTATGTGTACACTACATATGTGCAGTATTTCTTAAATATTTCCTCGCATTTTAAATATATGGTGATAATTGCAGTGCCTGTCCCGCATGATATTAACACTCATATTTCATTCAGTATTATAATGAGCATAGGTGTATGTTCGGTGATTATTCATCCCCTACCACACACCCTCGAGATGGCTTTCAGAGTTCTGTGCAGGTGTATATTAATACGAAAGATGTCTGTTTGAAACTACAAGACTATTATACTACAAGAGAGATGAATCGATTGCCTAATGAATGAGCGTTAAAAAACAGTGAAAATAGGTTTATGAAAAGATCAATGCCAGGAAGGTCAGATCTCACACGGTCAGGAGCAATATGTCAATCTTTGAAAGAGATGGAGATTAAAGTCATTCATACAAATGGAAAGGGAATATTAAAATATAGACAATAACTCTGTTCGCAAAGATTACGATACCTTTTTCTTCAATTAGGGTACATTCTAGATTTTTAGCAAAATGGTCTGCTCGCCATATTCACCGCCGACATTAAAAATACATTTAAGGTTCTATCTGCTTCACTTACATCCGAACACGAGTGTTTGCACCTACTAAAATTTACTTACAAGCATAGTAAATCAACAACAGCGAAGTAATACATATGCCGGAAAGAATGGAAAACAGGAAATAAGAAAGTACCATAATTATATGCAGAATCAAGAATTAGGATAGAAGGAAAGTAATCGACGATACCACAAAGCTGGTAGCCGTTTCATATATGGAATGAATAACGGCAGAAAATAGTCTTATGCATACTGACATATGGCGGCGGGCATAGATATACACATATCATGGAGGTAGAATATAAATAGGCATATGCTGGCTGAGCGTCACATTTAGTTAAAGAATGCCCAATGAGCCGTAATTCAACACAGAATTTAATCTGACTCTTCAAGAACCAACGGAAACCGCCGAATCACAATTCCTCTAGCAGCAAAGAAAAAAATATTTTTCATTCCATGCTAAATCAAGATAGGAGCCTCATGCTTTAAACCACGTTCGCATTCTCACATTTTACACGTTTTCTAGAAAGTTTTTGAATGAGAGAGAAAGACTTCCAGCTGATCATTTGATTTCCGAAGTGTTTAACACCTAGCCAAGGGAATATTTGAGAACTCATACTATGACGACTTTGATTTGTTTGAGAAGATTTCTCTGCATTTTATGACTACCGTCATCATCATCGGTCAACAACCCTAGGATTGGTTTGGCCCAGCCCTCCACTCCATTCTTCAATCGGCCAAACTCTTCATATTAACGTAATTTTTCTCTTTCACATCCTTCATTGCTACAAAATTAGCGAATTGGAGAGGATACCACTAAGAAATTAAGAATCCTACATTTTTAAAGATGGCGAGTATCAGAGGAAGTGTGAAGCAGAAATTCATGTTGATGAAACAACTAACGATGTATGTACTTTTTTCAGGCTACATGTAAAAAATGCAGACCATACACGTGTTTCAAGTCTGCGTACGTACTTAAAGGCGCTTAAAGGCATAAGGATGTAAATTGTAGAGTAAATAGGAAGAGTGGAGCAGAAACCCTGCACTATACTGCTCTTAACGTAAGTAGCGCAGGGGACCATAGCGTAATGTCCCATCTAATGGACGGAGTACTGAACATTAAATATCCTCCTATAGTTTAGAACAGTATATACATACTAATCCTTTTTTATGCTTAATATGTAGTGCATGTTTGTTGAGAATTCACCCCCTGCCACACACCTTTATGGTGGTTTGCAGGGTATTATGTAGATGTAGATGTAGGCACTCAAGTAGGGGGCGATTTAACATGAAAAATCTGCCGGGAAAACACCTGGACCCTCGGGAATCCCACAGAAATCCCACAACCGTAACAACCCGACCCCCAGTGTCATTATCAAGGTTGTGTACGTCGTCTGTTGAAAGTACGATCGGAATTGTCTGGACACGGTACGGAAATAGTATTGACATTTCTTTCAGCATCATGACAATAATTAACTTCAAAGCAAGTGAAGCCTTCCATTATTTCATATGAGATCAAGAAATGTATGTGCTTATAAAATAAGAGCGAGATATTGATAATGAACTGAAGATAGACCGTTTGAAGAAAGCTTTTTCTTTCAGTTTTGTTGACTGAGTAAGTATTAGGAAAGATAATGATAATTCTTATATTATAATAAATAATTCAGTAAGTTCAGTTCGAAATATTACTATTCGAAACACGGTTAGACGTATGATATTCTTACCAGGGTATGAATAAAAAAAATGATCACGGCTAAACTTCTAGCTTGGTTTATATTTTTTAATTCTGATCCTGAAAACCGCCAAGGGTATCAGCTCCCGAAACCAATACTTCCTTTTTCGTAAGATTTATGTAAATACGACCAGGAAGGAGAAGATTCATTGACCTGAGCAGTGTCACTGCGATAACGATCTAATTAGGCCGAGAAATCATTCGTTATATCAACACATTATTTATTGCCATGCGGGTGATGAAGAGTTCATCGACCTCCCAGATTCAATGCTATGCACGCTTGTTTCACTGCCGGAGAGAGTCGTTTCTGGGAGATAAGGGGATTGCTAAAAAACAGCAGCTCGTATGCAAAGGTCAGTACACTCTAAGCACAGTATTCACGTCTGAAGGCAGGCACTGCGGTACTATTTCAAGTAATCGTGACTCAATTGTCATTTTAATCGCCTCAGATCTGGAGCAGGGCCTTTGAGCACGTTGGGGTGACACCCAGTGCTGGCTTTCTATTTCGAGAGCCCGGACTCGAATCTTAACGGTGGTAAGGATTTTTCTGTGAATAACCGGTCCGAATTGTGTGACGTTTCGTGTGGAGAGCACTTCATGCTCACCACTCAGTAGATCGGATTAGGGTCTGCCGTGGTGTTTAGGTGCGCCGGGCTGGCAACTAAACGGTCGCGGATTCAAATCCCATTCCGGAGTGCTTATAGCGTTTGTCTTACGTTTTAAGCTTATAATTAACTTAGGTTAGAAGTCTGATGTAGCTTAACCAATTGATGCATGTTAAAACATAATTATACCTTTACTAGAATCGGAATTTAAGCCCAAGGGCCCGGGTTTGAATCCCGAGAGTGGCAGAAATTTTTTTATTGCTATACCGATCCCCACTTGAGTGTTTTGTGGAAAGCGCTTAATGTTCAGTACTCCGCCCGTCGGATGTTGAGTCGTGGTCCCCTTGCCGCTTTTCGTTAAGAACAGACTAATATCGACGCCGGGTTTCTCTCCACCCTTCCTCGGTTCTCTGGACAATTCCTATCTCCGCCGTATCACCAACTTATTCTAAATGCCACAAAGGAACTAAGATTTTTGGTCGCCTCCCCCGAAAAACTACTGCTACTACTAATTTAAACTGGGAATCCTAACCGCCATTTTAAGTGCACTCTAATACCAACGCCGGGTTTCGCTCCGCTCTACCTCCGTTCACCATCTAACTGTACCTGTACTGCCATTCACACGCCCAAGAAGACGCAAAAGCCCTTAGCTGCGAGTCGCCCCCTTCCCACTAATAACTGCTGATATGAATTCGAATTCCGCCTAGGGACCGGTTATTTAAGGTCAGACGGGACATCGCAACTATGGATATTGGGAAACAAAGAGTGGAGTCAAATACGGAAATGTAACCACATCACTTTTCATCTCATGGGAGAATACCATCTCTAAGTTTTTCGACATTATATCAATGGATAAATATCAATTTTAACATTTTTCACTTCATCAACACTGATCGCTACGCAGTGTAAAATATGCTCAAATTGTCCAGGGAATGAGGTAATATGTTAGATAATGAGGCAACATAAGCCACTGACAACCGGTCCTCGGAACAGCTTTTGACGAGTATGTGCTACTTACGCAACAGACTTACCCAAACAGCGGCGGTGCGTGGACGATTTCTTATTTTCAAAACGACCGGACCGGACTGGCTCTTCCCAGAACCCGGAATATGCTCTCTAAAATATATGCCGTCCAAGAACAGGTGTCATTAACTTTTGGTTTCCGAGTCAACGTTTCAAAATAAATGAGTTTTTCATCGTAATTGCGATTACAACATTACAAAAACGGTCAAAGAATATTTTGATAACAGCGTGGAATATTATTTCTAATGATTAAATGACACGCCGGGAACACCACATAAGACAACAAAGGCATGAGTTGCCATGCTCCATTTCCTCCCTTAGTTTGTATCATTCAACTCTTTTATTACTTTTACCCACCTATAAGTACTCACAGAAACTTCACAGCCCTGCCACAAACCCAAAAATCCATTGGTAGTGATAATAGTCATGAAAACATACTTCTGAATCTTACTTAAAGATTTTCCTCACACAATAATGACAGCAGTACATCATGTGTATACCTCTGTGTTTAACCAGAATTAAAAAATATATTCAGATCTTGGAGAATCCAAAGCATCTTATCATGTCAGTAATCGAGATAATTTGGTGGCCGGTGGTGACGAGGGAAATCAACATGCGCTCCCTTTCTGCATTCAGTGGACGCATAGAGCGGTGAACGTGTTTTAGCTCGGATATCGTGGAGGTGTAACAAGCTAGTCCTAAAAGCCAACCCACTTTTCATCGCGGCCTTCCGCTTACTAGTTTACATGCTGATAAAAGTTCAAACACCGCCCTAAGAACGCGTTCCAACGGTTATCTTGCACAACCCTACAGAGGTTTAGCGTTTTCAGTTTCGCAAACGCAAAGCAGAAATTTCATAAGAGACAAATTCTTCGTCGGCCAAGCAATACTCCTCGAGCATTCTCAGTTCTGAAAGCAACAACTTCTCCGATACCAAGTATGTGTCTTCATCTCCCTAAATAACGCCGATGCTTGCTAATCTATACCCATTCGGGAAATGTTTGCTTCGATCATTTGTTTTTAACTTTCCCGATAGTGACTTGATCTACTACCTATTTTTCTCCACCTACCTTTTGTTCTCCGCCTATTATCAGACTACCCTGTGCAAAACTTCGAAAGAGAAGTGATCAAAAAAACCCTATGGTATTCATAAGTTTATATTTAGGCCATTTCTCTCTCTTGACTCTCACTTACAAGTCCTCTTGGAAACCACACGAGGGGTTACTCAAGTTTATGAGCTTGCTTAATTTGCCAAATTCTGTATCAAGGATTCTTGCGTTAAAGAGCTATTGACATATTCGCACTTAGTCATCAACTTCATAAATAAAAAAAGTTGCCAGTATAATACTAATTGAATTTGAACACGTCGATACTTGAAACTCATCCAGCTTCTTAAACTCACTTTTACTATTTAGGATTAGCATAGTTTCCTATATTAAAGAGACAGATAATTGGTCACTTGTTCTCCCAGTTCTCTGTCCTATCATTTAAAGTGACGAGTGCATTAGAAAATCTTTAGATACCATTCGTTAAGGCCGCTTTACACGATACAATTTTTTGTACAATTTCTTGTACAAACTCTTGCATGAGGAAATTGTACCGTGTAAAGCGGCAAATTGTACGAAAACTTGTGCGATTGTCTGAATGACTGAACGGGAAATAGAACGCATTCTAATTCCATTCAGACAAACATACAATTTCGTTCAGTCTATACAAGAGTTTGTACAAGAAAATTGTGCAAAAAATTGTATCGTGTAAAGCGACCTTTATGATCCACTGAACTCCATCTAATTATTTCCTGTTTTCAACCACACTTTTGTAAACGTAAAAAAATATCAGAGTCCAGCTGTAATGAAATCAAAGGTGAACTGTAGTCACCTTTTTTAATTATGCGCTGATGAAACCACTAGCTGGTCTTCTGTAAAACACCCTCCATTCATCGTTGCAAATAACTTGCAAGTTTTTCGCCTGGCTTCATGGCATGCGCGATATACAGGCAGCTTTGGTGCTTAAACTCAATTAGCATTCCTTCTCTCACCCCTTCATTCAAGTAAATTTCAATGAATCTTCATTCGTAAATTTAAATGAGGTCACTTCAATGCCCTGAAGATGATGTTGTAGCACCGAAACCCGTCGTTAAAATATCCTGTATGGAAGAACTAAGAGTTGTTTCATTTTAAACAACAGCGTCAACAAAGTTACACCAGAAACCATCATACTTTAGGATTTCATGCGTTGGAAAAAATGCATAGACGATGACGAATATGACTTGATCTCCAAGAACACTTTCGGTTTCCATATTTAGCGAACAGAATTAAGTGAGCAAAATTTGACCACCTTAGGTACAGGCTTCAAAAGGCTTTGGGTCAGTGAGGAATGAAAGGAGATGTTTTCCTTACATGCATATATGTGAATCTTACTTAGCATAACATTCACAACACCACGATGGAAAAAAATACGAAAAACATTAGTTATTGGTCTTAAAAATTAATTGGAATACAAAGCCATCACAAAACAAAAAAAATCATCATGTATAAGGAAGAATTTAAAAAGCTAATGGAGGTAAAAAGTAAGAGAAAGGCCTTTAAAAACTCGAAAGTTCCTCCACGCTGGGGTGATACGAGAGGATTCCGCAGTTTTTTTCTGTTTGGTGGCACATTACATTCACGAAGTCAAGAATTCTTACATGTATCTTCACGGCGGTGTGGATAAGTTCTTCTGGCCAAAAAAACAGTGAGGGCGAAGAGGTGGAATCTTGGGAGAGAAATCCACGCTCGTTGTCCCACTTTCAAAACGAAAGAGCTCAAAGGGACAACAAGGCTTCAATTTTAAAAACCACAGGACTACCGTCCCACTGTCTCAGATTCCGTGCACCGCAAGGGAAAAGAAATCAGGGAAGTTAACCCGTCGAGCAAGTTCATGCCAGGGATTATTAGTTTTGAACCCTAATTTCTTAAGTATTAGGGGAGGAAAGAAGGGGTTTGGATGACTAAATATGGGAGCATAGCTTTGCTCGCTAACGTGTTCTGTTTTCATCCATCCTAGGTCTATGGTAGTAGTAGACTATATGACAGAGAAAGGGCGATCGTACTATCGAAAAATTTGTAGGGAAACATCTATTTGAGGAGGTACACCTATTCCATGGTGGCCTAGTGGGTAAAGCCAACACCACCTAGATTAGATGGTGATCTAATCTAGGTGGTGTTGGTAAAGCGCTTGGCTACTGATCGAAGGGTCCCGGGTTCAAATCAGGGTGAAGCCTTTGGTCGGTCGCCCCTGAACGAAAAATCCTCGGAGTGCGAGGTGGCCCAGGGGAAGGAACTGGCCCCCCTACCCTGAATGTGTGAAATTCACACGCCTGTGGCTTAATCCGGGGTGAGCTTTACTCTCACCTATCAAAACCTACCTTTGGGTTGAATCGCTGAGTGAGACCTATTCGAAAGCGGCTGCTAGAAAATAAGGAGGGATTCTGTCTGAACCTTCAAATTTCGTTTTCGATCCGTCCCTCGTCCAGTCAAATTGGACAATAATGATGTCAAAACGCATAGTTCTAATACAGACCTCAACGTTAGCATAAAAAGAAACTCAATTTTAAATGTGAGACATTCGATATTATCAGCCTTCGTGAAAGCTGTCACATATGAAAAAACTTGGTAGATTTCGAATACAAAGAATACAGTTTCAAATAAAGAAATTGATTTTACTACAATTACATGCTAAGGGTACACCTAACTCTCCAGAGAAGAAATAATCTTATTACCATGGCTGCTGTCCGTGAAGAATAATATCTAATTTTCATTTAATTCATGCCCCAATATTTCTTATGGAGATCAGCTATTCCGTTATTTTACTATGGAGACAAAAACTATTCATTGAGTATTTTGTTGACTATATCACAGTTACAGGTGGCGAGGTAGCCAAGTGAGCACTGTGTTTGGTAGGAGACCAAAAAGCTCCTAAGAGACCTTTCGGACACCTCAGTAGGTTTTATCGAAGGAACTAGCCACCATTCTCTGTATTTTAAAAGTCTTTATGAGTAGCAATATGCGAGCTAAAATCTCACGTATCAGATCAACCTACAGCTGGATTACTAAGTTAGCGACATTTATCTTCATTTCATTAAAAGATAATAGTCTGAAAAAAGTTGTTGTAGTATTAGCAAGAGAAATTAACGCACGTGACTACACGAATAAGTCAATCAATTTTTATTCAACACATTCATTCTCCGCTTCTAGATAAGTTCTTGATACAGCATTAAAAATTACTTAAGTTCCATAAAATTGCATGATTTAAAACCAACATAGAGCGTCGGATAAATTCAGGAAACAACTCCGATCTAATGAGTATGAAAAGGCAGTGCAACCCAAAATACGCGGAAGTGAAGTGACTAATATAAAATCATCTCAGTTTAATGAACCCTACACTTCAGGAGTATTCTGATCTGTAATGGAAAGTATAGGACTGGTTAACTTCGAATAAACGAAGCAATAAAAAATTAATTTGACTAATATTAAAGAGGGCTTATATTTGAATGTATCCTTAAATCCTTCTACCTTAAAATAACCTGCCCGGCACCAAAATGTTTGCTATCTGTGCAGAAAACAATTCCGCCTCATTTTATTCATTTTGAATGAAGAAAAGTTAATATTACGCGAAGAAAATAACGTCAGCACTTTCACGCCTCCACTAAGTTCCGTCAGTAAATAATACTGGTATTCATTACTCTCTAGTTCCGTTGAACAAAAATATCCATCGGGTAGTACCTCTGTAACATTACGGTTAAATGTTCAAAATTACGCCATTTTTCTTTGATCGCACTTAAGAACTCATCTACATCTACACGATACCCTTCAAGCCACCGCGAGGGTGTGTGGCACGGGGTGAAGATCACCAAGCATGCACTACTAACATGCAAACAAGCAACTAAAGTGTCTCATGCAACTAGATCGTTAGTATCTATAGTATTTGAGGGGTTAATACATGCATCATGCACTACAGAATGCTCTAAAATATTTCCCCTACATATCCCTTTCCTATGCTGCCTATTCTGTTCTCTTATAGTACGGGGGAAAAATGCCATTTTGAATCTATCGGTACGACAATCTATCTCTCTAATCTTATTTGGCTGGTCGAATCTAGCATAATACGCTGGTGTTTTTAATATGTGCCTAACATCTTCAGTCAAGCTATCCGATTGAAATTTCTCTAATAGATTTAATCTGTACTTTAACCTACGCTCTGATAATGATTCCCACCCTAATCCTTGTATTAATTCTGAAACGCTACTCATCCTATCGTAACATCTTTTAACGAACCTAGCTGCTCTACGCTGCACACTGTCTAGTTCTCTGATCAAACCTAATTCATTATATTCAATTCATTCAATACACTGGCTGCATACTCAAGGTGGGGCCTAACTAGTGAAAAGTAACATCGCTCTTTTGTCTTCTCATAACATTTCCCTAGTACTCTTTTTATAAATTCATGGAGGAAGAGTCACCGGGAGAAGTCTTTTAGGCGTTGTCATACCTAGTGAGATGTAGGGCCAGACAGTTTCATTCATAGAGGCTCCCACTCGCTACACATCAGGGTCCCTTTTGAAGTGGTATCGGGATCTCCCGCTCACCATACCATTACGTACTCACCTTGTGAATCCTCGCGAGAGCAAAGGTGAGCGAGGTTACGTGCGCCGCACGCGTCAGCTCTTGTATTTTTTTCCCTCGAGTGCTCCCGTCTTTTCCCGAGTCGCGTGTCGTCCTCCTCGGCGCCTTCGATCTAGTCCGCAGGGCGCCTCCTCCGTTGTCTGCGAGTGTGTCCGCCTTGCCGCAGAGCGTGGGACACTTTGAACGGACTCCGGCCGTCAGACTCCAGCGATCTCGCGCCCAGCGGTAAAAGTTCCCCTCCGCGATTCCACCTCCCCCTCGATGCAAACCCGTCCCCCCCTCACCGATTCCCAACCATTTCCCTACGCCCCACTGTGGGCCATTTTCAAAAATAATGGGAAAAAAATATTGGCTTCTTTTCTTTAAGGATTATTGCTTTAAAAATGAAATATGTGTGAGAAGGCATTACATTTTATTTAAAAAAGGACCAATACTTGATTCAATGGCCTAGTATTACTGCACAGAATGGGTGATAAACGGGAAACTAAAGAATTTGAATGGCTGTGAATAACTACGCAGGGTTGTGCAATGATCATCAAAATCATTCTCGTTAAATGATGACTTTTCATGCATGGTACTGAAAAGACTCAGTTCAAAGAATTATTCAGTTCACCATTAAAAATATAAATTTCCGCATTTAAAATATTGCTATTAGTTGAGTGGGGAATGATAGGAATTAAAAACTTCTTTGGTAAAGGAATAATAATAAAGTGCACTTCAATACAGTATTGGAATGATTTAGTATAGATTACCAAAATTATTTTTGCCTACAACCTGATTTTACATATTTCATCAATAAGATGATGGGTTTGCTAACAATGGAAAAACTTCATCAGCCAACAGTCCATACTTTCTTGTCGGGCGCTTAAAATGGCTTGATATCACTGGATCCGATGACAATAGAAAATTGAAAACGACCCACTGTGCGCCCCTCCTATCACACTCCACCTCCCACCGACAATCCTGCGCGCGAAATACGCGACACGAAGCCATGACTCGAATCGCTTCTGTACGTTTCTCATATCCGACATTTTATTTCAAGCACACTGATACATATCATCTAAAGAGTGACTCTGTTAACGAATTTCCCTCAAAATAATAATTGCTTGCCGTTTTTCGGACTCGGCCAACGAATATGGACACAGCTGAGAGTTTTTTAGTGGTCGAGCACGCTGACATATAGATTTAGCTTCGAAAACTATCCAGAAGAATAGTAAAAACGTCCGGTCAATATTTCCAGTTTCCATAGTAAATTTATACCACATTTGCAGTATAATTTCTCAATACCGTCACTTTTTCGTGGACAAATTTTTAGATTAATATCGGTTACCCATAATATTTCCCTAAATCTGCGACACCATAAACTTTTCACTTAGAAAACCTGTTATACGTATTTTGAAAAAGACATCCTCTTTTAACTTATACTATTTATGACAAAATTTATTTATAGTACCAAATTGTTAAAAAATATTAGACCTACAAGATACGAGAAAAAATGCATTTTTTTCTGATATATTTTTAAAATGTGTGACTTTAAGAATACATTCAGGATATTTTCATAAAAAATAGGACGAATAGGAACCCTAGTTTAATAGGATAAATGTTTCCATATACCTCCATTAATAGATTAAAGATGGTCAGTTTTTATTCTGCTTTCTGTTCATCTCAGCTTTTGGTGAGTTTTTTTTTAGTTTTTTAGCTTGCTATTTAGTCTTTTATAAAAACATCAATAGATAGTGGGCAGCATGCAGAACGAATCAAACGCTTTTTATAGTAAACTACAGAAAATCACTCATCGGCTAACAAATAACCGGTTAACTAAACGGTTAACCGGGGAATTAGTGCAATTTATAGTTATGCGAGAAAGACGACGGACAGCTTAGGTAAATGTTGTCAATTATGATAGGTAATATTTTAAGTTATTTATAGCATTAATGATAGTAATTAACTTTAAGTGAAGGCAGGGTTATTGGATTAATGGAATATGTAGGAATTTTTCAGGGAACGGAGGAAGGGTGAAGAGAACCCCGACGTCAGCATTTTAGCGGAGCGGAGGGCCCAAGGGGTCCACGGTTTAAAATCCCATCCGACGGACGGAGTAGTGAACTCAAATGCACTCCTCAAAGAACTAAAAGTTGGGATCGGTGTGCCAATGAAATAATATCTCAACCACTGCCGGGATTCGATCCCGGGTACTCTGAATGGAATATAGCCGCCACACCGACCCCAGAATTTTTTTCCGGCAGGAAACGAAAAGGCGGAAATTTAAATTCGCTTAACAATGAGAGTTATTTCCTAAGGATTATAATCTTCTACCGGTTAGGGTAAGTTTTAATGGAGTTTCCCCACTCTTCTTGCATTTTATCCATCCAATGTCTTCTTGCCTAGAATAATTCTCTTTTCCTATAGGTATATTTTCTATCCCTCTCCATACCACCCGTAATTCCCTTCGTTGTTCTCTCTTCCACGCTTACTCATAGTCTTATTGACTCAAAGTCTTCTACCGGCTAGTCAGAGTTTTGATTTTAGTAAGGTGAACATACTTTTATTTGCAATCCATTCACATAACGGCTCCTTCCCTAAGGTATTTATTTCCTACTCCTCTTCATAGTACCCATAATACATTTACTTTTTCTACCTTGTATGTACCTACCTTCTCTCTACCTTTTCTACCCTCATTCTTCACCATTATATTATTACTCTGAGTATTTATTTATTTACTATTTATTCCTCTGAGTACATACTTCCACCACGGAACAAGTTTTGAGGATTTCGAGCGAAAGTTGAAGTAAGTAAGGGGATCGGGTTTCCAAGGGCAAGTTATTGGCTACTTTTTTCTGAGTAATATAATTCACGGTAACAGCCTTCAGCATTCCATTGTTCCAAAATACCTGCTCCATCCACAAACTCTGCTCCTCGTTCTACCTCTCGTAGATCCTCTTGAAAATTACCTTTGGGATCAGAGGTTAAATTACAGATCTTAATAACGTCATCGTCGTTATTTTTACTTGTCTTTATGAGGAGGAAGCCGACCAGCGAAGAATTGAATCCTTCAAAGCATGGTGCTGGAGGAGAATGTTGAATATTAAATGGACAGATAAAGTGAGGAAAAAAGAGGTGTACAGAAGAGCAGATGAAGAAACCACCATATGGAAAATCCTACGGCAAAGATGAACCAGAAGGATTGGACATGCCGTGAGGCACAATGAATTAATAATTGAATGAAAAATAAGAAATATAATAAAATGGAAAATTGAAGGGAAGTTCCCGCGAGGAAGACCAAGGCATAAGTATATAGGGTGTATAAAGAAGGACGTGAAAGACAAAGCATATCAGGGAGTGATGGAAGTAACACTGAACAGGGTGGAATGGAGGGCTGCAGTAAACCTATCCTAGGATTGAAATACTGATGATGATTATGAGACAGGGATGTGATCCGAAAAGGCACTTTACGTTTCGTGCCGTACCTGAGAGGCACCCGTACTCGGAGTCCAAGCCTCTGCTTTGAATGACACCAAACCCTTCACCGCGGGTGGTTTATAGCACCAACTGACCAGTCACACTATAGTTTATAACTTCTTAAAGTTAAACACAAATCGCACAATTATATTCATATTTGTGTTGTACTATTCACGTTGACGAAAATGGTTTTTTAAACACAGTTATACGATATATATTGACCATTTTACGTATGTACATTAGTAAACCAAGCCAGTTTAATGTACATTAAATTACTAAAGCATGTAAATTGGTTAATATCTATCGTATAACTGCGATGAAAACACCATTTTCATCAGCGTGACTAGTGCAACACAAAGACGAACATATCTTTGTGATTTATGTTTAAATTTAAGAAGTTATAAACTATAGTGTGACTGGTCAGTTGGTGCTATATACCACCCGTGGTGAAGGGTTGGGTCTCCTTCAACGCCGAGGCTCGGACTCCGAGTTCGGGTGCCTCCCAGGTACGGCACGAAACGTAAAGTGCCTTTTCGGATCACATCCCTGTTATGAGAACGGAAACATGACTTTGGTCAGGAGTATGTTTCCAGTCACGAAAAGCTAGAATGGAACGAGCAGTCAGGACGGTTAATGTGAGATGTGCGCTTCAAGAGGAGTTTGCGATAACAATACTCATTACGACAGTGAAAGTGCGAAAGAAAGATCCATAATCCTGCCACAGGAATCCTGGGTAGCTTAGCACCTTGTATCGGATTATCAAGGGTCCGGGGTTCGATTCCCACACCAGGGGACTTTATTCCTCTTAGTACATACTTCCACCACAGAACAGTTTTTGTGGATTTCGGGCGAAAGTTAAAGTAAGTAAGGGGATCGGGTTTCCAAGAGCAAGTTATTGGCTACTTTTTTCAGAGTAATATAATTCTCCTGATTTAAATCATTCACTGCCTGCTCCACATATCTAATCCGAGGTATTCCTTTGCAGTCCTCCACATTCACTTTCCCCTCGACAATCGTTATGAGACTATCGTGTCTCAAGATGTGTCCGATAAGACTATCCTGTCTCCGTTTCAGAATTTTCATTAGAGCCGGCAGAGAGGATGTTACCGGACGAAATAAGAAAGCCGAATAAATGGATGAAGCAGGTGTATAAAGGGGTTATGGGATGCTGAAGGTCAATATTGAAGTGAGAGTGTCAGGTGAGTGACTGAAGGGAAGGATAAGATAAATTTGTGGATGGACCGAACGAAGGTAGAAAGTATCTCTAGTAGATAAAAGAGATCGTAAGAATAAAATATGCTTTACGGTGTTATCGTGAATGTAGTATACTAAATTCCATTCACATCTTTCTCTATCGCTAAATAAATTAAATTCCCCCGAAATCTATTGTAAATATCGCAATGAGAAGTAGATTACGGGGGAAAATAAATACTTTCCTATCTTTCTTCCTCTTCGACTGGTGCTCTTCTAATCATTAAAAAAAAAACGGTACGTATCAGCATACAAAAGTTCTGCACAAGAGGAGTGAACTTAACCATAATAAAAGGTTTTATCAATACAACGCTGGACTAGAACATTTTACACTATAAATTAGTAAAGTATTATTGGATTCGGGCGGCTTGGTAAACCCAAACCAACCATCGGTTTTATCACTGGGCGAGAACATAATTACTTACAATTAGTCAAATACTGAGTATGCATTCAATACTATTATTGCTCGTTCAAGGTGACAAAATGAAGAATAATCTTGCCATCCCGAGGGCCTGAGGTTGAATCCGGTTTATCGTAGAGATAGCAGCTCGTATAAACAACCCATATTTTTACATGTAAAGGCATTCTTTCGCCTAAACAGACATTTAGGAACGGAAGAATACTTCCAAAACAGCCTTGAGGGAAGACGGAGGGAAGAGGTTGGGGAAGAACTTCATATGGAGCAAGACATTGAGGTATACGTGACCGGAAATCGAGAAAGGGAGAGAGATATATGACAGAAATAGAATTTTTCTGGATTGGGAATGAAGTAGGATGAAAAATGAACGATGGACGAATGGGATAGCTAATGAAGTGTTGAGAAATGTGTGGGAGGAGAGAAGGCTGTTGGTGGAAATTATAAGATGTGTAACGAATTGCTCCGACACTCCTTCCTCCAAATCTGAATGCTATAAACCAAGGCGTTTAGAATGTACTTGAGACACCATAATAATGCTATCCTATGGGTGACAATGAAGCCAGAATGGGGGTGTTTGGGAAGAATTAAGCCCCAACCCATCGGCACAAAGTGTTGCGTTTTCCATTGCCTTTTATGGAGACAGCAGGTGCATTAAAACTTAAATAACAGTGAAATCTCATCCAAACATCATCGCAGCGGTGTCTGCTAATCCTTCTAAGAGCGTTTAACGGAGAAATAAATCAATTCTTCATACGGCTACTTAAAGGAGCAAATGCATTAGATTTCTCTGGGAATAGATTTTATTCCTAAAAGCTGGTTCGCATTCAACCTATTTCAACTACATATTAGGAGTTTTTTGCGTGTTTTAGAACGTTCCACTGTTTATTTAACGTATTTTTTTAAATGCATTCCATTATTCATCTTATAGCTCTAAGTTTTACTGCAAACAAAAAACTTCATCCGTGGGTATCGCGATTAGTAAGCCGGTATGACTGTACCTACCAATATGGCCGATTTTGTTTCTCAAATCAACCGCGATGCTATCTTCAGTACACTCTAAACCTCTTTGGTGGAGTACATTCCTCCATCTGCCATTCTTTCCTCGTACAATTAGGGATATGAATGGCTGTAAATATATCCGATAGTGTAAATACAAGTGTATCGATGGATATCATAGGTAATTGCATGCTGGTATAAGGATCTTAAGCTAGCCCAACTAACAGCATGTTTTTCATGTTTGCCTTTCTATTTTTATCCTTTTTTTAATTGTGAAGTTTAGACTAGAAATAATTATTAGGTAATCGATTTTATGCACGATATGCAGTGCATGTTTGGTGTGAAGTCAACCCCTGCCACACATCTTTATTGTGCGATATAGTGTAGATGTAGCCTTCCAGCTACAAACTGTTAAGGGCAATGGAATAAAGATGTCTGAAATTGAGTTAACAATGTGGGGTAAGCGATGAAGAGTAAAGAAATGGTCATTGGAATAGTCGGAAGAATGGTTGTGAATAAATTGAGATGGGAACAGCGCTTAAAAAGGACGCGCTCAGAAAATGATAATCAAAAAAGTGATACTCAATTAAACCTGCCCTAATCAGCCCATTCAAAAATATTCTTCCAAGAAGACAGAAGGTATGCGAGCTGATACTCGTATCATAAATGGATTATCTAAAATTTTAAACGGCAGACAACACCTCATCCCTCTCTCCTACTTTTCCGACAGGATGTCGACCCAGCCGAAGAAAGCCGGGAGAAAGGAAAGGGAGGAAATATCCAATCTGCCATCTTCACCCGGGGCCAAGGGAAAACTTGGGGAAACTTCCAACGCGAGAAACCCCCTGTGCTTCACACAATTTTACCGACTCATGGTGCAGCTAAGGGAAGGAGGGGATAATGAGAGTTCCCGGCAGGGAGATGGTATCTGCGTCTTCCCTCAAATGGTCCACCTTTCCAGCTTCCCACCTCTGAATCTGGAAACTCCACTTTCATCTGCTGGCCGGAAATAGTATGGTGGCGTTGCAGGTTTTGGGAGTTGACCATTCCGTCATTTCCTCTCAACGCATGAAGATAGCGCAAAAAGGGAGAGTAGGTACCGGTGATATATTTTCAAGCGTATTGAGGCTTTCACAAGCAATGCAGTCGGAAGATTTCCGGATATTAAGAACTGAATGCAAGGTAGGATCCTGATTCTTAATGCTAGAGGTCAAGCTTCAAGTCCACATTTTTTGCGACCATGCTGAAATTTTCCACAGTGAAAAATACAACTTGGTAACAATTTCACATAAATTTTAATTGGTAAGTTGAATTCCAGACCTATTTTTTAAATATATGGATGGTTTTTCGGAAGTTTAGGTCCTTGTGAAAATGAAAACATTTTTAAATTTTGGTCGACGTTTTTTTGTCTAAAATTTAGGACGAAATTTTGTTTAAACAAATTCACATTTAAAGAACTTAAAAGCCCTGAAGAAGGAAAAATATATTTTCCGAAACGTGGGCCAAAAGTTAAAAATGTTTTCATTTTCACAATGACCTAAACTCCCGAAAAACCATCCATATAAATTTTAATGGTCACGATCGGTTTCATCGAAGTGTCGACATCATCAGGTCCTGACCACTAAAATGGATGTGAAATAGTTACCAAGTTGTACTATTCATTGCGGAAATGAAATTTCTCAAAGTTGAGCCTGAAGCCATCAAGTTCATGCTGAAAGTAATGAACGCCGAGAAAATATTGCCTGAATCTCTTTGAATCGTTTCTCTCAACCAAAAGATTTTGGAGCAACATTTAATGCCTAAGAAGGGCATTGTATACAATGATCATCATTAGTCAATTATCCTTAGATTGGTTTGACGCAACTTTCCACTCGATTTTGTTATTGACTACAGTCTTCATTTTTACATAACTATTTTCTTTATCTTCCTCACTAATTGATCATAAATTTCATATGAGCCCTTCCTTTGTCATTCTTCCCGCTCACGTTTTCCACAACGATTATCTTCATTAGACCATCATGTCTCAAGATATGGCCAATCTATTAAGTTATCCCGTCTTCTTTTTAAAGTTGTTCGCAGATTTCTCTTTTTTCCGCTCTTCTTTGGACTAAAATAAATAAAATTAGTTCACTGCTAAATTTGTGGAATTCCATCATGAAAATCTATTTATTCAGAACTTTTACAAACCACAATAAAATTGATGGTAATGGTGCTTAGCGTCGAAACCTGGATCGTGAGTTTTCAATTTTATTGTCCTTTGTAAAAGTTCTGAATAAATCGATTTTCTTCTTTGAACTTCTTCGTTTGTCTCTTGGTCGATCCCTTTTATCTTCATCATTCTTCCTTAGCATCACATTTTGAATGCTTCCAGTTCCTGACTTCCCTGCTGCTGCTATAGTCCACGCCTCACAGACAGAAAAATGTAGTCACTCAGGTGGCGTGTTGGACGAAATCGGACGTAGGATCAATGATACTAGGGAGGGGTCTCGTTTTACAAAGCAGGCATACACCAGGATGAAATACCTATTGAAGTAAATCTTCAGCAGTGATTTTAAGAAAATCTATGTACGGAATGTGCACGCGGAGAAAGTATGATGAACGGAGAGAATAAGATTTGAAGAAAGGGAGACAACATTGGAGCCAATATGGAGAAAATAATATGGTTATGAAAAAAATAACAAAAAACTGTTCATCGTTACTGGGAGGATGGGATATTACATGGGGAAATTGGGAGGCAAAGTAGGATGATGGAGTTGGTTGTTATAGGAAATAGAAGGATGAAAGCCATGAGAGAAGGGAGAATCCTTCCCAAGCGTGGAAGATGGAGAAAAAGGACATTGGTCGGATATAAAGAGATACATTTCGGTATAGAGAGTTGAAGAAGGATACAGTTGAAGGAATAGACCTATTTTAGAATTCAGCATTTCCTTCCCTTTCGATGATTTGAGGGGATAGGGTTGTTGTGGTAACAAAAGTACTGGGTTTCCCATCAGATGGCCGTTGGCAGATTGGAATTGAGAACGAATCCCGGCAATGGCAGATATGTATTTTCCGGAGGCATACTGGTACCTAATTTAAGGAAACTCCGTCAGTCGGACAACATTAAACCGTCAGACCTTGGGCGTCTTTCGCTATGAGTAGAAAACTTCAGACGACGCCGGTTTTCACTCCACCCTTAATTCGTTCCCTGGAATATTCCTACCTCAGCCTAATTACCCATTATCCTAAAATTACCGAAGCTTCGGTCACCCACTTGAACAACCACTAATCAGTATATCAATCTTATGGTCAACTGCAAGCCTCCTTTCTACCATATTCCTTGTCAGTTCTTTTACTTCCTTGTAACTCTCCTCACCAACAACCCTCTTGGTTTTTCCTAGGTATTTTCCCCTTGGTCTCCCTCATAGGACTTTTCATTAAATTTTCCCCCATTACATTATTTGCATAATGTCTCAAGGTGTGCCCAATCCATCGTGTTATTCTTTCCCGCATGCTACTCCATAGAGCATAAGTACTTAATCTCTTCTGTATGGTGCCTGGTTTCTTACCTTTCCGGTCTATGATTGTCATTATCCAGACGATTCATCAATTTCGTATGAGACCTTGCATTACAGAAAAGAAGAGAGGGGAGCGATAAAGGATGTGGGGGAAAATTGAAGGTCGAGATCAAAGCAAAGGGAATGGGCTGAGATAATAAGTATGAACTTGAGATAGTGGAAGTGCCAATTTGAAAATTTTACCTGCCACAAACTTTCCATTCCTTTTGGGAATCATCTCGCTCGTTCACTGGAAGGGAAGCTGGAGCAGGGCTGCTGTAAAGGCTGCCCAGTCGGGAAGAGTTTAAAAACGACGAAAGGTACCAGTAAAATGGTCCATCGTCATGTCAACTTTGATACGATTGATTAATGCCTAGAGGCAGTTTTGCACGGTGAATGATCTTGCAAATAAAGATGCGCATGTAGTTCATACCTCGAGTGAAATTGAAAAATCATGCGAATGATCATGTGATCAAAATTAGAACATGCTCTATTTTTTAACGCACGATTCTGTGAGTGATCGCATGATACGAACGCACGACGTCAGCCTTTGTTTTTTGAGCGCGTAGAAGAGGATTCAAATGGAACAAGTGTAGACGTCCGATTAGCTATACTTTTAGTACTTATATAATTTATTTGCGTCCCTATGGAGTATATATGAGCTTATATAATCATTATAATATTCATGGACATGCCGCTTGTAAAGTTCATCTATCATGTTTTAGGTGAAGCCGGAGTTGACTACAGCAAATTATTCAAGTATTCTTAAAATAGTTTAAGTTTTTTATTGTTCTTGTGATAAGTAGTAATGAAATATTGGAGTATAAAATGAAAACTAGAACTGAATGAAATGCATTAAAATATTTCCAGCTGCACTCTTCCTTTGGTTCTCATGCCATTCAGGAATTCATTTTACAATTATTTGTCATCACAACTACCACGAACTGGGAAAAATTAAAACAAACCGCACGTATCTAACCTTTAAAAAGCTCACTTTCACGATTTGATGCTCTCCCGGCAAATCGCTGCTATGAAGTCTATTCGGGTCTTCCACCGGGTCGCATTCCTGCCAACGTTTCGGAGACCGAATCGCTCTCCTTCCTCGAGGATGGAGAGCGACTCGGTCTCCGAAACGTTGGCAGGAATGCAGGACCTGACCAGTTGGAAGACCCGAATAGACTTCATAGCAGTCCACTTTCATATTCCGATAGATACTGCCACATACTTCGGTCATAGTCAAACTTATTTCACTCTCATGAATTCTTGTTGAGTAATTAGGGAACGGTAACAGCTATCCGAAACCGGATTGGGAAATATCAATATTATGATCTACATATACATCGAAGGGTGAACAAAGTATGTACTTCTTGTCATCAGAAATTGCTCCTCTCGTCACCGTTTCTGATCTTCCATAATCATGTCAGGTGATATTTAATGCAGTGTTTAAGTGCTACTACGTCTTTATTAAAAAATAATATAGGCCTACGGTCCTTTAATAACAGTTCATCTGGTACCACGCTGAGCAAACTTCGAGCTCTGTTCTTTTTCTCTATCCGTCTCCTTCCAGCATTTTGCGACAAAATTGTGGCTTCCACCATTGCAATGGATCGAAAATGGATCGGGGACGCGAAAATTAAACCAAACCGGTCCATCATTAAGAGTTTTTCTTCACTTCAGATTAACCTAAATGATAGTCTCTGAAAAGCTTTATTTCATAGATATTATAATAATTATATCTACCCCAAGATTTACTACACAAATCACGTATAACACACGATGTAAACAAACCATTACGACCATCGAAACAGATGAATCCACAGGACCGACCGACACGTCGCGACGTGTCGGTCTTGAGACTTGAGAGAATGTAATACTCCTAATCAATCAATTTTTACGCATGCATGTTAAGATGATGGTATTTTATGTTTCATCTTTTTCATTTCCTTTGAAAGAATTTAAATTAAGCAAAACTGAATGAGAATGTTAACATATCGAGTGTTGCCAAACTTTTTTCTGACTCCCTGTAATATCCGTTGTTCACATTTACTGCTTGATAATTTCCTCACTTTTTAAAAATGCTACAAAGTTATTAATAGGTAGGTACTATTGTAATAACGATACATTATAAGAACCTAGGCCCAAACTCAACGGAGAAACTACAACTTACTTGGAAGAAACATTAAGTCCTTCTTCAGAGACTTTCAAGATATTCTACTTTATGTCGGCCATTTTGTTTTCGCGAAAATTAAAATTTTGACTTCAGATTCATAATTAGGGACCCAAATAACCCTTAAATACCAAGTTTCATCAAAATCTAACAATTATTTCTATTTTTGGCCAAGTTTGTAGAAAAAATTTTTTATTGCCGAATATGATAGAGTTTGTAAAATAAAAAGATCCGTATTTTTCCGTTTTTTGATCCGTCAATTATTTCTCGAGTTATAGGCGTCGAAAAACTGATGTTTTTAACCCTTTCGGAAAAGTGGGTGTGGTGCAACCTCTGACGTTAATCGACTTCGTCCAATCACAACTGAGCCCGCGAAGCCACTTCGCCTTATCGCAAAGGGGGGGACACAGCTGACTCTGCCAATCTGAGCAGTTACGACAGCATCTGTGCGAGCAGACCTTCCGAGAACCCCCCTCCAATCCCTCCCCTTACCATAAGAGCAGTCAAGGACGAGAGGAAAATGACGTCAATGTTATCACAGCTGCTTTTTCGGTGGGCGTCACCTTATGCTTATTTTAATTTTTGATTTATGAATGAATGGTTGTGGCTAGAAGATTAATTTTTTTCACTAAATTTCTTTTTTCGTTTCCTTCTAACAATTTCGTGTACAAAATTGCGATTTCGGTTCCGAGGAAACGCCCCCATTCCGGACCACTGTGCGTCGGTTCACTCGGTTGTGGCAGATATTTTTAATCGATAGACTGGGCCTTGCTCGTATGCTTTGTGGAGAGCACTTCGAGTTTAGTACTCTGTCCGTCGGGTGAGAAATTAATCTGCGGTCTCCTTAGCGCCTTTCGCCGTGTGCAGGCTAATATTAACGCCGATTTTCTCTCCATCCTTCCTCCTTACTCTTCAATTCCCATCCTCGTACCTATCCTCCCAGTCTGAGGCGCCTTAGGCCCCGTTTCCACTACTGACATTCTACCACGGTTATTTCAGCCCTCATAACCTACCTGCGTTCCAGTTAGCTACAATGTTACCCTTGTATTCACTGCTTTCGTCACATAGCGGTTACCAGTATTCCAGTTCAAAAGAAAATCGACGATCGTTATAGAAATGCGCAAAGATGGTAGCACATTGAAGTGTGTAAGCACTTGAAGTTTTATTCAAGAATCTATATTGATTGTTATAATCAAATGTCGTCGGGCATATCGCGTACGCCTAAGGAGCAAGTCCGTCTCCTCGTGAGCAAAGTTTTTGCAATTCTTTTGTTCGGTCATTGCTGGGAAAATATAATTAAATTATGTAAACCATTGGTAGTAACAACTCTGGAGCATCATTGAGCATAGACAAAAATCAAGTATTAAGCCAAACAAAGACACCACACCAACTACGTTTTTCTAGATGCACACTCCGCGATCGCCGCGATCCTTCACCGCTATTCGTGATTCAACTGTTTTCCCATAATTCTTACCAGGATTTTGACTAACTTTACAAAAAAGACACGACGGTAACCACTATTCCCTGATCTAACAAGGGTATCTCAATGTTAGTAGGACTATCTACCATGGTAGGCGTTTTCGAGCGTTTCCATTACTAGCATTGCGCATGCGCGGGTAGAGAGTTACCGTCGTAGAAATGTCAGTAGTGGAAACGGGGCCTTAAAGTGCAGGATGGACTTTAAATGTTGAACCTTTGTGCGCAGGAGCATCGCCGATTTCAATCTTCTCGTCTTTGTTTTCAAGTCTACATTCGCACTAATAGGCGCTTCAGACCAGGATTCACTAGGATGGGAATGGAAGGGAAAGGAGGAAGGGTGACAGAAACCCGGTGTCGGCATTAGCCTACTCTTTCCGAAAATACGCCAAGGAGACCAAGGCTTAACGTCCCGTTCGACGGACGGAGTACTGTACTCGAATGCTCCCCATAAAGCAATCAAAAACTCAAGTAGAGGCCGGTTTGCCGATGGGAAATATCCTCCGCTCCCGAGATTCGAACCCGATACCCTCCCGGAGATAGGCCGGTACTCTAACCACTACAACAACCCTACCCCATTTCAACGTTAAATATTCATAAGGCAAGTTTTATGTCCTGATATTTCACGACACTTCCGGCGCTGCTGAGAGAAATCCGAATGGGAAATAAAATTTCTAATATGATTTCTAAATGCTTGAGGGATTATTTTTTAGGGAAGTCTAACCCCTTATTTTAACATAAGAGAAATTCGGGATGAGAAAAAAATTAAAATAATTAATATAGGAATATTAAGAGGTTGTTTTTGAGGTCCGTACCACCCTCTCAGGGGAGAAAAACACGACGTAAGGAAAACACAATTTTAAATAATTATTTACTTTCGAATAATCAAGGGATGATTTCTATACGACGAACGCAAGCGTTCAGTGTCCAGAGACTAAAGAATTAATAACTGGTGAGCATCGTCAAAAATTATTCCCCAGGGAGGGAATTACTTATACTTTTCTGATGCGGAATACGAATAATCAAGGGATGATTTCTATACGACGAGCACAAGCGTTCAGTGCCCAGGGACTAAATAATTAATAACTAGTGAGCATCGTCAAAAATTATTCCCCAGGGAGGGAATGACTAATGCTTTTCTGATGCGGAATTCTTCAAATAATCACAGCAGAAAACAAAGCAAAGAATTGATGACAATATTGTCGGCCATAGGAGGCGAGTGGACATAGAGGAAATTATTCAAAGCGAAATAGCTCCACACGTATTTTATTTTTTCCCCGTAGTCTTTACTAAGCAAATGTCAAATGTGGTCGGCATGCCATTGTTAATCCTTTTCCTCCACCTCTTCCTGTCCTAGGTTTCCTATCTTTTCCAGCCCTTGCCTCTTAAATCCTCGGGTTCCTTGCCTTCTACCTCTTTCTTGATTCTCCGTCCTTTCTCTTCCCTTCAACTTCTTTCCTTCCACTGTTTACCGTCTACTCTTTCTTCCCTCCACATATCCGAACAACCTCAGCCTGTGTTCCTGAATCTTTTTGCCAACTGGTCCCATCTTGGCCGTCTCCCTATGCACTCGTCCGTATTTCGTTTTCTCTCTTTTCTCATCACACCATACTCCCATCTTAACATTCTCATCTCTATAGCTTCATACATTTACAATAGCTATAAGCAAATATCAACAAACGTAATTTTTTTGCGACTAAATTCTCACTTTAAAAATATGATAGCAACTTCAGCTTCTTGTCTCAAAAAGTAATTCAGGTAAATGAAAACTCGAAAGAACATTTGA
This sequence comes from Platycnemis pennipes, assembly GCA_933228895.1. NCBI lineage: Eukaryota > Metazoa > Arthropoda > Insecta > Odonata > Platycnemididae > Platycnemis > Platycnemis pennipes. The sequence continues at coordinate 68,761,023 of OW121856.1, read as the reverse complement.
TGAAAAGCTGGCTTGATTGATGGAACCTAATATTTTCACAAGGTTCTATCTACAAAGAACTTCACCAAGAAATTTTTATTATGCAATAACTATTCACCATTTAGGGTAGGTAGGTGGGTAGTTAGGAAAAGGCAGTAATTTTTATAGGGGTTGGCGGAAGGGTGGAGCAAAACCAAACTCCTGTATCCGTCTTTCCACAAAGAAATGAGCCAAGAAGTCCGCGGTTTAAAGTACCATTCGACGGACGAAGCACTGCACCTGCTTGCTCTCCACACAGCACTCAAGCAGGGACCGGTATAACAATGAAAATCCTCTGACATCGGCGGAATTCGAACCCAGGACTCCCGTATTGGTAGCCAGTACTCTAGCCACCGCATCAACTCAATCCCACGTAGAGTGCTATATTTTTATCCATGACCATTACGTATACCCCAGACAATATTTCCATAAAACGCGTTGATTTATGAAGCCTGTATATATTATGGTTTTAAAATTGTTATCCTCCACAGGAAGACTTTTAAAAAAATATAGGAATCGATATTGATGAACATATCTGATATTAAATGTTTTTTTTTAATTTTCGCGGAGTAATGCTCATATTCTCAAAGACAAAAAAAACCGTGAATGCTTGTCATCCGCTACAAAGAAAAGAGCCTCCACAGGAGAATGCCATGAATTCAGAATGATTTCCAGGTATTTGTGCCAGATTCGTCAGTAGACGAGACCCGCACAGTGAAAGGAACCTTGGTTTCTAAATAATGGGACGGAACTAGCTATGCTCATCATTATGCAAGCAAGGTGCCGTTCCGCCACTTCTCTGCCAACAAGACTGAATTCATCCGATAGAAAGTTTGAATCGAAGTATTCACGTGTGACAAATGTTGGACGACAAGAAAGGGAATACCATTTTTACGGTATTCTGTTTCTTGCGGTATATGGGGAAAAGTTTGTGAAGACGGGCCACTTAATCGACCATATCTTGAGACATGACGGCCTGATCAAGGTAATTGTCGATGGTAAAGTGAACGGGAAGAATCACAAAGGCAGGCTTCGTATGTGATTTGCAGAGCAATGGGAGAAGGGGGATACAGAGAAGGATGTGAAAGAGAAGAATTATGTATATATGAAGAGGTTAGCTGGTAAGAGAATCAAATGGAGAGCTGAGTCAAACCAATCTAAGGACCGTTAACTGGTGATTATGAATTGGTACATGACCGTTGTTAGAAGGTTAATAAGTAATAATTGTATTCACGAAAATAAAATAATAGTACTGCATTCCGAAAAACCGATTTTACCATGTGTTCTAATGGGGAAATGTGAAAGAGGGTAAATTCAATACCGAGACTATTAGGGGAATGAAAATTGTCTATACTCCTCAGGTTGACGAAATTTAATGATTTACCAAGTTTCACGTCTGTGAAAATTACGGTTCCCTAAAACGTTTGATCGTTACATAAAAACGTTGCACAGCACCGCGATGGTTATGACCTTATCTGTTTGTGAAATCGCAAGATTCGGGTGATATGGCATGAAATTTGAGCATCATAACTGGACGAATTTTGAAATTTTTACAAATTACAATTTCCCACAGTTGAAAACTTTAAATACCACCGGTTTCGATGTACTTACATGAACTTAAGGGAAAAAGTAAACTGCAATACAAGCATGTACCTATGCATATTAAGTCTGCACTAGGGTTCACTTTTTAATTGAATATGATATAGGTACGTCTAAACTGGTAGTATTAAAAGGTTTTAACTGCGGAAAATCGCATTTTTACAATTTCAAAATTATTATTTTTTTATACTATGGAATATGACGGAGGAAGGTCTCGTAAGAGTTATATACGACACGTGATGGAGGACGTGAAAGAGAAGAAATACGTAGGCAAATATGAAGATTACTTGATAGGTTTGAATAGAAGACTGCCTCAAACCAATACCGAATGTTGACTAATGATTATTATGATTATAGAATATATTTATAAAAAAGGTCATTAGGATAGACAGCCGGTTATTGAATTGCTTGAATCCCGCCACTGGTGGCAAGCTCTTGTCTCCATTCTCATTTCTCCAACTGAGTTCTCGTAGTTCTGAATAGACGACCGACATCGGGCGAAGCTGAAATCGTGTGTGCTATTGATAATATGTGGACGCTTGGATATACGTAGGATTGTTTTAGAGAATGGAGGAAAGAGTGAAATTTAACACGGGATCGGTACTATCCAGCTGCTAAATAGAAGATTCCCAAGGTCTCACGATTTAACGCATGTTACGACGGACGGAGTGCTGAACTTGAAGTGAGTCGCGCCAAACACTCAAGTACGGACTGGTATGCCACTGAAAACTCTCTGCCGCTGCTAAATCTCATATTTGGGTCCTCTGGATGAATCTCGTAACTTCATCCCTTACGGTAAATTAATTACAACACGCGACACTGGAACGCGGGAAGCAAATTCCTAAGTAAAGAAATGGGAAAATCTAAAAAAAAAAAACTCTTACATTCCGTGTATTTATTAAATGCAATAACAAACATTAATTGTAAAATATTCCATAATTTTATAGGGGATTAACCTTTATACGCTATTTTATGACCGAAAATTTGTTCCATTAGGCGTTTTATCGCTCGTATAAAGTAATTATAAAATGTTTCGGTGCCACAGTTTAGCAATATGACAATGATGCATCATTCAACTGAAAAGCTTAAAGCGAGTTTTTCATCAGCTTCAATTTCGTACCTTTGATAAATATCCTTGTAAGGTTTTAGGTTTTAGAATTACCTCTAATGGCATTTCTCAAAATGTTTCTCCACGACCTCGTTTATAAAGAAGCACAAGGAATGCCGAACGATTACATTGATTCTATTTAAATGAAACAACACAACAGGCATCGATCAAAATATATGAGGATGGCATTTAGGAACTTTTACAGTAGCTATTTGTGTGTTCAATAAAAATTAATCAAGCTTTCGATAATTTCTGCAATTTAAATGGCCATGCATATATGTTACAGTCATTCTTAGAGTAAAAGGTGCCATATAAATATGAAAATAGTAATAAATAAGTTGATTTCATAAGTAATAAATAAGTTGATTTCATAAGTTATGAATCATGTGGGCTACGTCGACAACAATGAATCGGCTCGGCGGTAGTTCGTTTCGACGGTGCTGTTGTACAAAGCGATTGATGAAAAACCATAGTTAACTCTCGGATGAGAAAAGGAAATACAGTTGAATTAATAATCGCCTGGGGTGAAGCAGCAAAATGGGCAAAAAAACTTGTAATACACAGCATTTTAATGCGTAATAATCTTATTCGACAGAAAGTGCAGGATTCGATTGGCCTGGACCTTCGACAAACCGAATGTATTTTTTCGCAGCATCAACATCAATTTTGTCACGCTTGATGGTCATGAACTGGTTGACTTACAAATGTAGATTATTTTTATTTTAAAACTAGTATTTTGAACTGACCTGCACTTAATGACTTAAACACTTAATTTTTATATATTGATCAACCTCTCACTCCGCTGTAAGGAGGACAGTAGAATAACTTTTTCCCGTACATATAGAATTTGCTCAGCTATATGGTGATAGTATGACACTGACGGATAATGCAGCCATCCATGAGGTAATGCTCGCGAAGTTCCTGGGAATAAAATATTCCAACTCTACGATAGAAAAAGAGACCACAAGCAACCTTATGCTGCACTTGGTGCTTCGTTTTCAGCGAAAAATCTCAAGATGTAATTTTTCCTGGCGAATAATATATAGGAAGTCTTCTCGGGTCTTCGATCAGGATAAATATTTTAAATTTTCCGACATCTCGGAGCCCGACCTCAGGGCATGCTCACTTGGGCCTCCGAATGTAGTCAACGGTCGTCATTGTTGCGCACGTTCAAGGGATCCAATTGGTCGGCACCTCTTATATAGGGATTAACTATTAAGGGGGCCACGGTTGGCCCAGCTCTATGATGGCACTATGCCGGCTGTTTAAGAAATGGACTAGGAGTTGGGCTCCGAAACGTCGCAAACTACAAAATATTTATCGTGGTGGAAGTACCTTGAAGACAGGTTCTGCATTTCTTTCGGGATTGCTCTGCATACGTTGACTTCGCTTGACAACATAGGCGGAGCAATCCCGAAAGAAATGCAGATCCATTCATTGCCACGCCGCGGAAACCTTCGAACGTACCTAGAAGACTTCCTGCGTACAAGGAATTTCTTATCAAGCACATGTCACTGAACGTTTTAACTGTTCGTTTTTGAAGGAAGGATCTTATATCAGGATGATAATAATGCATAGGTCACTCCAGATCTTGCCTCTCAGTCGTCACATTCGTAAAACTCATTTACTGTTCATTCACTTCATTGGTAACCAATAATTATCAACCGTGAACTCTAATTGCCTCGCCAAACCCGACTTAGCAAATGCAAAAATAATCATTTTCTCTGATACACCCGTACATCTTCCAACACTCGACAGCTGATCAAAGAACACGTCGATTGATGATTGACTTAACCACAAAAAAATCGCTCCTTGCGGGGAAAGTAAGGTTCGAGAGCCAATGTTGTTTCAGGGAGAAAGCGTCATGACTTTTATTTCAGTCAGTTAGGGGTCGCCGAGAGAGAAAGTCATCCGACCTGTTTCTACGGCCTTGGGCAAGACGGCAGCGAACGTAATAGCAATGACCGCTAGATGAAGATAACCGAGAAATTATGCGAGAACTGAAACTTAATAGCCTCTGAGAGACCAATGGGATTACGTCAGTATCAGCATCCGCGTGGTACACGCTTTGCCAAAGAAGAGGTTTAACGCATGGCAGACGTACCTGTGCGTCTCTCATTTCTCTGAAATAATATTCTGTATCTTACCAACATCCTTCAGAGAACTGATATCAATACGGCAACCCAATACCCATATAAATGATTTAATAATCACCATCGGTATCTGCCAATAAAGGTAAGTTCTACAATTCGTGCCTGTTCCATTCCATCCTTATACCAGAGCCAATCCTACCACACAACACTAGGTATTTGCCCGAGAGCTTCGGTTACTGCCCATTTTCCTATTCAAAGGACATTAACTATGCTCCATTAGCCAGGTGGCTAAGGGAGCGTAGCTGTCAGGGACGTCCGTGGGGTCTATGAAGACAGGAGTACTCAGGGGGTCAGGGGCGTCAGGCAACCATGAAAAGGACCCGGCTCCTAAGAAAAGGGCCTGCATATTTTTGCGGATACGAGGTTGTAGGGACTATAATTTCGCTGAAAGAGTATACGAAGGTGTGAGAATATGTATCAGAAGGGAAAAGGCAAGCTGGAAACAAGTGAATTTTAATTTTTATCAATGAAGACTACTCATTTCTCAAGGGCCCGGAGCAAATTCTGGGGGGACCTTCGGCCCCTCCTGCCCCTCACTTCCGACGCCGCTGGTAGGGGAACCGCTTCACAAAAACTCTTTTCACTCGTGTATTTACGGTTTATTTGCAGTTGAATTAGTAGTGTAGAAACTAATAATATAATCGTTTACTGGTAGATAATGAAATAATAACTGCCTATAGTTGGACGAAAAGTTTAAGTCGAACGAAAGAGCACATCCTTTGTCAGCTATGTAACAACTCATTTTGGTGGAAACTTTGAATGCTGTGCGCACGTGCCAGCAACGTCACAACAACGTTGAGGTACGGTAACCCGATGTTAGGAACCGCACCCTATCTACTCCAGATCCCTCTTAAACCAGTGGTCCCCAACCTTTTCCTACCTGCTTAATACGCATGACTACTATACCTCGTGACAGTGTCCTATAATTTTTGGTACTCAAAAAATAAACTATTCGCTAGAAAGAAGCCCGAATGGAGATAAAATTGGTCCAAGCAAGCAAATAATATGGCGGCCGTGGAAGAGAAACATAACAGAACAGAAGAACAGCTGCAGCGCTGGGGAATACATTGATTAGAAATTGTAATAAATACCGTTAAAAGCCGCTTCAAACAAGGGAGAAGTTTCCTTTTTTTCTTCAACGTAAATCGTGGCGATTGCATGGTTGAATGTAAGAAAATATAAAGGCCATTTCACACGATTCATGTTGTTCTGCAGTTCGATGCTTGAAGACACGCGAAGTAAAAACTGCGTCGAGTGAAGCAACAAATTGCATGGAAAACTTCACCAATGCGCAAATTAATGTGCGGGAAATAGCCCCTACAATATTTCCGCGCATCCATCCCTTCAATGTCCATAAATAAACATTGTTTCGAGTTGTACAATTTATTACCTCGCATATAACTCCCCGAACGGAGCCCGTTTTCGCGCATTCGTTCGTGCATTTGGGAATTTTTTTCCATGCCATTAGTTACATTACACGATACAATTTATACTGCGCTATCTCCATGTAATAAAAGGCACATTGACAAACCTTGCGTATGGTTTTAAAAATCAAATTCATACCCCGTGGAGCGAGTGCCCCACATTGGGAACCGCGATCTTCTGTCCTTAAATCCCCCTCACGACGCTGCACAGTGAACGAAAATCGAAAAAATCTAGCCAAAATTCCAAAAATAGTTTTTTTTCAATCTGAAAGTTGTAATTTTTTTATGGTGACGATGGTGACTCTCCAGTTACTGGTGCATATGATGTATGATTTCATTTTTCATCATTATCACGCATTAATAATATGCGAGGGCTTAAAGTGGAATAAAATACAGTTTAAATATTTGCAATAAAAAACCGGAATTTAGTTTCCGCTGAAAATCCCCGAATTGAAGTTTTTGCAAAACCTTTCGTAGTAGCTTTGCGGAAAAAGGTGAGTATTTCACAGAAAAAAACATGGTATTTGAAATGTCATAAATGTAACTAATTTAGAGGGACCTCTATTAATCGGAAAAAATGGCGGACTCTATTTTCCACCGATTTTTTTGTTCTTGGGAAGAAAAATAGTTAATAAGTTCACGAATGTTTCGTAAATAAATATCACTCTAGCTCCAGGAATGTCAATCCGTTAAAAAATTCTACAAACGTCAGCGACGCCGGTAATAAACTCGATTTTTCAACCGCGCAACAGAGTCCACCTTTGCGCGCCAGCCTATGGGAAAACAGTGAGTAATGTCATACGGTGTGGACCATGGCCTCCTTTTTGTCCTATTAACAGAGCAAATATCCCTGTAAATCAATTACAATTATTCGCGAAAATAACGCCGCGAAACCTTCAACATCAACAGACTCATGTTTCATCGTCCTCTGGCGGCGCATGTGATCAGTTCAGTTCATCAACAGGCCAAGTTTATGGGCGTCCAATGATGTATGGCGCTTTATTCGAAGTTTTCGAATGTTGTCTTTTAACATAATTATTCCAGATCCCGAATATTGAACACTTGCTAGTGTTTGAGTATTGACTAGTAATATTCGCACATCTCTACATTCACCCAATCCTGAGTAGTTAAAAATTTCCTAAAATATTCACGTTTCTCAGAAAATGCTCTAATCACAGCTAACACCCAGCTTCTTGGGATCAGTAAAGAGAAATAAATGATGTGACAACATGGTTGATCTACCTTAGAGCCTTACATTAATATGAATAATAACCCCACCCAGGGGGGTGTGTTTTAAACTATCAGGATTAAACATATATGTAAACAAGGAGTCATATGGTACAAACACGAATTGTTTGTCCAATTCAGTGCTTGAATTGCTTGTTATAATCTCACTCATTGTTTTCACTTGAGTTTTTCTCATCTCCGGCTCTATGCTTGAGGTGGAAGACTGCAATCAATTGACTGGAAACATCTCCCACAAAGTGGTAATTCGAGTCTAAGGAGCACAATAAGTAGTCCCATGGTATATAGTCCCCTACCACTTACTTGTACAATTGTTCCATGAATATAAGGCGCCAATTGCTTTGCTCAAACATGATTTTTTGGGAAGAAATTATACTGATGAAGAAAATTCAGCTCTTTGAAACAAGCTATGCAAAGAAGCATCAAATGCCCAACATATGTATCAATCAAAATTATAACAACTGATTTTCAAGACATGTCCACAACTTGGGTGACTGTTTTCCATCGCCATTTCATTAACGTTATCTATATTTCATTAGTAAAAAACTTTGAACACTGAAATGAACAAGGTAAGTCTCCATCCATTTCTCAACCTTCTTTGAATACTCTTTACTAATCATTAGGTCCTCTTTTTGTTAAAGCCAACTAAGTTAAAGCTACGCATAGACCTACTGCAACATTTTCACCTATGCAGTATAATGATTTTGTTACCAACATAAACTTTGAGATAAACTCTGCTTGATGTTTTAATCCATTTCAAAAATCGCAGAGAACACTAGAGGCCAATCAAAATAATTAACAACTGCAAACATACTTCTGGACCAATGGTATCAAAACTCTACATAACAATTAGATACATTAGTACCAAACTGTAGCAAAAATTTCTTTCGTGCCACTAATGATTACTTTTCCAATGGCCACTTTTCATGGGACTTATTTGACAGTGTGTACCTTAACATGTGAGTAGTATTCAAGATAGGACACATGAGAATGAATGATATTCCACTTTCTTGGAGGCAATACTTTTTCTACATATAGTCAGATATCACATCCTTAGTCAATAACAGTAAAAGAAAAATTACCACTCAATTACTACAGAAGGTCACTTATGCACAACTGGGCAAGGGATATATATCTGCCTTACTGCCACAATATTAGGACCTCATGTTTAAAACGTTTCCAATGGAGAGGTAAAATTTAATGCTTCTAGTACAACATCCTTTCAATACTGTACTGCCAAGACGACATTAGCAGTCATTCGTCAGCAATTATATTAATTTCATCAGAAATACATTTATAGTATCCATAAACATTTGGCTATGACTGCAGCTTTAATATCAACAAAGCACAACACAGAAAATATGCAGTGTGCATGATAGTGACAAATCTTTGTTGTAAATGCTCAAGTTTAACGCAAAATATGACCTATTACACAAGAAATTGTAGGCAATTTTTATCTCTGAGAAAGCCACTTTCTCACAGATTCAAAGATAAAATATTAACAAAACTGAATTTCACCTGCAACTAAGCCTCATCCTCTTGGCAACATGTAATGACCAAAGCTAGCCAGCTTGTAACTCTTTCTGTTTTTTCCATAAGTGAACCTTTCCATATCAGCAGCTGTCACTGAAATATTTGATTTTCAACATGAGTGCCACAGATTGAACATTGCAATTGATCAAAAAGATACCTAAAAGGCTATGGGGTCATTCTTTACGAGAAAAAGGGGGTAATTTTATTTTAATAATTACTTAATGTATAACCATTTACACAGCACCAGTAGATCTGTAACTGAAAATTAACACGAATACAGTAGTACTGGGTGACTATCCGTTTCACACAGTTTCAAAAATAAAAAGTTTGTGTAAATTCTACCAACAATATGTAAGTACCTATGTATTCATATTTCAAATTTGTAATTTTTTGTCAATACATTTATTTTTATAAACGCAGACCAAACTAACACCCATACCTATTAAACTAAATATACTTTTAATAAAGTCCAAAATCCTTTCTTGCCCGCAAACAGGTTTTAACCCTTTCGCTGGTGTGAACGTACCTTTTTGTTCTCACTGTAGCGCACTGTGAACGAACTTTCTCTGATTTATTTTGTTATTATTACTATGTTCATATAAAATTAATTAATAAATAGTTTCTGTGAATTAAAACAGTGAATCTGGATTCATTTATTATTTTTAATAACACAAGATTGGAATAGATATGATACCCTTCACTTTTCCACCGCATGTGACGAGTAGGTTTCCGGAGAGTGAGCCGCAGCGAAAGGGTTAAAGCACTAAAATTGTGCATCAGCTAGTGTGACAATTTCAAGGAAAAGGGATATTCATTGAATGCATTTCATGGAAAAAAAATGTAATTGACAAAAACATTGCTTCCACAGATGAAAATCACCTAATTGTAAAACAGAAAATTAATGCATTTTTACAAGGATTTATAGTGACTGCTCTTATCCTATTCATTCCACAGCACTGAAAGGAAAATCATACAAAATGGACTAAGTATTTTGAGGTTACATGAAAATGCAGAAATTGACAATGAAGGGCAATGGTATACAAAGAAGCCCTTACTCCTTCCAATTTATCACATGTTCACCATAGTTCCTCAATTAAAAAGATAAAAATAAGGATAACAATATCCAAACAAAACATTTCAAAACACATATGCAGGTATCAGTCAAGGAAGGGAAAATGTATACATGACTGGAACATGCACCATTCACTCTTATACTTAGCATATAAACGCATAACTTGATGCAGATACGCAATAGTTGATTAGTTCCATTTGAACCCATTAATAAAGTTATGAGTCTTCAATATTTGTTCCTTCTACAATTCAGTTTGAAATAAAAATTCATCAGGCCTACATGAAACAACATACGTGCCTCAACAATGAACTGGATTATATGGAAGGTTCAGGTTCCAAAGGTTAGTGCTCCTAAAACAGGTGACCACAAGTGAAATTTGATTTTATTGATAAAAAATCACCAATTTAAAGAATGTTAAACCAAGTGCTAAATGAAAAATATTCACCAATATAGTTTTATGTCCCAAATTGATAAGGAATGTAATTGAATGTGACCCTCATGACTATAAGGCATATTGAGTGTATATCCTCTTCCAAAGCATATTATATCATGCACCTCAACGAAAATTCTCTCATTTCTTTACATTCTGACAAATTATTCTCCAAAGAATATATTCCTCTCAGTCAGAAATACTTAAGTGTATACGTCTATGCTCCTGATATTTTGTGCTTCAAGATACCTCTTAAAAATAATTACTCATTCAACACTATCTACAACTCTTAAGTCTCATATTTAACCAGATTAAGCATTCAAGAAATTTTAAAACACTTCGAGCTATCGAGTTTTAGGCACGTGATAGAGCAAAACCACTCAGTCCAGCTAAATAATACAACCCTGCAATTTATAACACATCACTCAATAATACTGCAGATTACAGATAATCCCAAAAAATAATCAAAGATTTTTTTTCCTTTCTTCCACTGGACACGTAGCTGAAGGCATAATGTCAAAATGTCCCCATAGGTATTTGTTCAAGTTTTTTAAAAACACATTGTGTCCAAAACTAACTAAAAGTATGGACAATCACAATTATTCATGACCCAGAAGAAGACTTACCAAAAGTCATCATTATCATATCATAATCAATTTTGATGAGGGAAAGAAGAGAGAAATACGGATGGTGGAGTTAAAATAGTCAGTAGCATTGACATCTTGAAATGCAAAGTGGCATATGGAGTATAAATTAATCCAGACTAAACAGCTCTCATAACTTTATCACATACATCCTTATTTATGAACATATTTGGGTAACTACAACCATAAAGCAAATGTTGCTCGAGTTTTAGAGTTAAAATCAATAAAATTACACGTTCACAGAGGAATACACATTCACATAGGTATAAATTGGAATTGGTATGAAATCATATCTTCAACTAAAGAAACCTAAAAAATAGACTCCATAGTCATAATATTCATCAACAATGCATAACAACAGTTGAATATCACTGCATGAGCTCACAAAATCTTCTCCTTGAGGATATTTAAAAAAATAATTTTGATATCAATACCATGATTAAAACATGTCAAGAAATGTTGAAAATCATTATCCGCTTATTAAAAACGCCTAAGAAATCCTACAACATGGCAATGAATGGCCAATAACAGAGGTGATTATCAACACTAAAAAATAATCGCATTGACTGGAGGTCCTGATAATAGTATTACACAACAGACCAACTATTTATCATTTTGTGTATTAAAAAAAGCCCATCAATAAATCTTCCTGAAGCATGAAACTGAAAGTAATACATTAAACTAAACACAAAAGTAACAGTTAATCCTTTTTTCTCCATAACAGCACCTACGTTACCATGTGACATACACATTGGTAAAAACCTAAAATGCCTTACGCTATAGAAACAGTGGCCAAAACTAAATACAGCTATTAACAATATAAGATAAAAACTTCTGAGGATGAATCAATAAAGTTTCACCACCAAGGCGAAAGCAACAAGCATATTCTCATCACAATTAGAGTTGGTAATCACATACGAATTACAACATATATAACTTATATGCTTAGCAGACATAAAATTGCAAATTTTCACACGTAGTCTCTGTTTAGATCATAATGCAAGTGCACCTGACCGAAAATGTGTAAGTATTTTCAGGATTTTAATATAATCAGAGACAAATCGATTCATTCCAAATAACACTACATCAGGCCTCAGAATGAGTATGAGTAGATACAAATGTGTAGCCACTGGAATGATATGGCCGGGAGAAAAAACACAGGAGAAAATATCTAAGTCACACCTATGAAAGGAGAGAGATTGAAGCATGTGAACAGCAATAAAATTTTCCACCATAAAAACATTAAAAATAGAAAATATTTTATCTTTTTTAACTTTGGCAATGCACACTAAGGAACTATTGAGGAAATGAATGGTGTCACAAACTTTATAGTTATGAGTAAAATAATGTTCACAGTCTTTTTTTTTTAGTACAAGCAGGAAAGAATTACGTTTGCCTGACCTGCCTGAAATATCGCACTCCACCTACATACCCTTCACCTATATCACATAGTAAGGACTTCAAACATGGCCATATATGAAAAAAGGTTTCATTTAAAATCAGTTGAGAATGTGTTGAAATGTAGGCATGTAGCAAACAAATGATGAAAAGAAAAAGAAGACCAGTTAATACATATTAAGTAAGTGTCCAGAGAATCTTCAATGAAGCAAGTTTGCTTTGAAGAATGTTTCATCCTCTTAGTTTTTCAGGAGATCCGAACAATTATAGTCAATAATCCATGGCATGAGCTAACATTCCATTAAAATGCTGGGCACAAAATAACTAGGAAATCATTCACCATAACAGCTTTCTAAAGTCTAAAATTACCACTGAGGTACAGAGGACCTCATGGAAAGTAAGGTGATGCTATTGAAAACTGGATATTTGACCAACATCAAATGCCAATCTATATCCAAAAGAACACCTGGGGTCTGTGAGTAGCAATAAATTATTTGTATTACGGAAATTTTAAATAGTATTTATCAGGGAACTTCAGAATCCAATTTGGAGGATCAAAAAATCTAGCAAAATCTGTTGAATGAATAAATCTCAAGTCTTTCGCCAGTTTAGTGTCTCCATTACTACTTACGTTTTGAAAACAACTCTTTTCTTCTTCAAGGCATCTGAGTAAAGAATCTCATTCAGGAGCCATGACGACAATGATAGATTCAGTTTTTGATACAATGATAGCAACAGACACACTAACCCGGTGGAAGACCAGAGAGGAATTCATTCTATAGATATGCCAGGAAAACACCAGATCTTTCTTAGCCTTAGGAGAAAAGCATAAAAAAGAATGAGAATACATTACTGAGAAATTACATGTATGAATCAAAGTAACGACATGAGAATAACACACCACATAGTGCTTCTGATGACGACAGCATAAAAATGCTTGAGACGATCTGTTACTCCAGTTTGCTGTAAGTCAAAATGCTTCTCAGTATTTGGGTTCTTAGGATTTCACAAATGTATTCTGTACATGATTTATATTATCAAGGTCCTCCGTACAACAGGCAACAACAAGATGCCCAAAAAAGAATTATGGGATGGATCTTATTAAGGGACATCGACTGGGGAAAACCCATGGCTCCAAACATCAGGAAACAAATATGAAGCCTAACAAAAGGGGAAACAGAAATAAATATGTGCTGGTTCAGAACTTTGTATACAGCAGCACTTTCACAGAAAATCATAATTTGTTTACCTACTTGTATTAGTGGTTTAGTTTTGATTAAATTAACTCATTCATATCATTCACACAATATGCAACTTTAGGAAACATGGATGAAAAAGTGAATAAGTCACATAAAAAGAGCCATTTCACAAAGATTTTTAAGTCAAAACAGAACTATTTACAACTCTCGATGGATTTAAATGTCGCATAGTGGATAATATTTATCACATAAGCAATGAAATGCACAACATACTTCACGCAAAATCTGGAGGGATTATCCCAGTTACAAAAGAGATGCAATATTTCTAGGAACTAAGGAGTAAATGAAGAGCTAACACCACACCAAAATGAACAAAACACTTCAGTAAATTCTTTTTTTTACATTTTATGCCCTGAAGTTGGCCATCAACTATCAACTGCACCAGACCTAATTAGGTAGCAAAATTCATGCAAAATCCAGGTACCTCACAGACCCCTTGGCTTAAAAATTCTCATCCCTTCTAACTTTAAAATCTTGGGATGAAGATAATGAACCTCATGTTAGCTACAGAATAAAATCTCACCCTGATATAACTGTGGTAACACCTCACTCATAACTCTCAAGGTTATGGCAGTTAATAGTATGCACTATGTATTAAAAATGAGCATGAGTGGTGTCTGATTTGAATCGATGACCTTTCACAAATACTACTAGGCACTCAACAGGCTCACATGTCCTGTACAAAAAATTCCTAAACAACAAACACTTTCAATACATTTACAGGTAAAAAATATGGCTACCATACCGGTTTCAAGACAGATGGAACAAAATAAATCCCAGAAGCCAATCGCTACATTATATAAAAAATAGAGTTATATAAATAAAAAGACATGGAATACAGACAAAATATTTTATGAACCATGAGAAAAACAGCAGGTAAAAGTACACATTTGTTGGATGCAAGCACAAAGAATTGGAAAATAATGCCCTCAGCTAGTCTTTCATTTATCAGCATTCATGTTAATTGTGTATAAAACATAAAAACAATTACAACACTTGAGTCAGCAGCTGACACAAGATCAGAAAGAAGAGCTGAAAGTTCTTTTTCCATTCCCATTATCACTAATAGTTCCGAATCAGTGAAAATTCAGATAACTGACAGACGGCATAAAAAGTTTATGCAATTAGAAGTGCTGATAGGCATTTGGGAACAACAACTATTCAGCACACAATTCACAAAACTATGTATTCCTTTGTCTGCTCCATAGTTTCCACATCAACAGTCTGCAGCAAATCCTCATACTGAATGCCGCCAAGTTGATTTTTTAATTCCATCACCTGCAAGAGGAAGTTTTTTCCTTTGTATAAAATGAGCAGTAGCTACCATGGACCATTGCTGTGACCTAATTTGTGCATAACTTTGAATTAATAAAATGCCAATCTAAATTTAATGCAGAAATGGAATCATACCACTGTCAGTAAACCAACACACACATTCAGCATATGGGTCATTCTATGTCAATTCGACCAGGTGATTGCCCTTTGGTCAACCGATATTAACAAAATTTAGCAAAACGTCATTAATTGATAGGAAAATGAAAACCCCAAAGCCATTTTTCAATACATAAAACCATTTGCAAGAAATTGCGACATTGCAAAAGTTTGAGGAGTGACTACATATTTTATGGCATATCTCCAAGACTATTAAACCTACACATGTGAAGGTGGTCTCTCTCTATGTCTTACAAGGGGAGTGTCCGAGTATCGGGTCTAGGATTTTGATGAAATTTGCCAGGCAGGTAGTCCTTGATTAGTTATTTACGAATCACCCCCCATATAGGGTTATATATCCAGAAACTTCGTCAAAAAAAGAGTTTGAAATATTTTATTGCCAATATAAAGCTAATAATTAGCCATGTTTAATCAGTGCAGTTTGGGTTAGGGGTAAAGTACTCGCTTCACAATGTCTACGTCCCTGGTTCGAGTCTCTCTGTCCACAATTTTTTTTTCATCGCAGTTTCGTTGTACGACTGTCCCTGGTTTTACATATTTTTAATCTGTTTACCCGGGATGCATTTTAACTTTTTTACGTACTAATTACGTAATTTAAGCAAATTACGTAATTAGTACGTAAAATAGTTAATTACGTTTTACCTAAATCACGTAATTAGTACGTGGTGGAAATATTTCCGCACGTCCTGTCGTTTTTTGTGTACGAAATTAACGGAAGAGCGTGAATTGTAAGTATCTACCGATATGTTCGGGTGATTCTAACACACTCCTGAAAATGTGCAATATATTAATTCTTCAAAATTATTTGTTACAGCTGGTATTTCATCAGTTTCCAAGCGACGTCCCCGGTTCGAAACTCTCTCCCACCCGAACATTTCGCCCGATCACCCGAACATTTCAGTTACAAGTATATGATTGCAGAGCTTAAGTTCTTTTTTCTCTTGCGATTAGTTTTTCCAAAAAAGCACAGCGCTGGAAAATCACGGTACCAGGCAAATTAGAACAAATGTTGTACGTACGTCAGGACTGCGTGGCCAAAGATACGGAAATTAAAAATCACGATCACACTTCATGCTCTTCCGTTAATTTCGTACACAAAAAACGACAGGACGTGCGGAAGTATTTCCGCCACGTAATTAGTACGTAAAAAAGTTAAAATGCATCCCGGGTAAACAGATTAAAAATATGTAAAACCAGGGACAGTCGTACAACGAAACTGCGATGAAAAAAAAATTGTGGACAGAGAGACTCGAACCAGGGACGTAGACATTGTGAAGCGAGTACTTTACCCCTAACCCAAACTGCACTGATTAAACATGGCTAATTATTAGCTTTATATTGGCAATAAAATATTTCAAACTCGTTTTTTGACGAAGTTTCTGGATATATAACCCTATATGGGGGGTGATTCGTAAATAACTAATCAAGGACTACCTGCCTGGCAAATTTCGTCAAAATCCTAGACCCGATACTCGGACACTCCCCTTGTTAGAAGTATCTGGAAGCAAATAACAAATGGCACATTTGGATTTAAGAATTTGTATATGGTTGACATTAGCGAGAAGAAGATAAAAGACAAAGTGTGCTGAGATCTGAAGACACCAGAGTACCGTGTGGCCTATCTATCTAATCTACAATGAACCCTATTATAAGGCATCAGCAGCTGACATAAGATCAGAAAGCTTTTAAGAATGGCTGCTAAGCCCAATTCACACATGCAAAATCCACTGCAATGAGGACTCAGGTTGATACTGGACCTCTGTTAAACACTATTGATCATTTTCCAAGATATTAGCAATGTAGAAGCATCAAAATTAATTTTTTGTCGAGTTAAAAAAAAGGGGCAAATTTTTGCAAATACAGGGAAGCTCGGTATAACGAGTGCTCACAATAGCTGGGAAATCACTCACTATAGAGTGCTTGTTATATCCGAAGGTGATGTATTAAACCTCTCAATTCCCACAGTTGTTCTTACTCTCGTTTTTCTTTCGTTACCATGCTAGGAGAAGCAGGTAGAAGGACGTTTTCGTGTACAATTGCATATTTATCATTTATTTTGCAAATTAAATCTTCCAATTCAATAATTTATGCTTTGCTGAAGTATTCAAGTGTTAACCAGTACATCCATTGGTTAGAAAAGTTGCCGTAATGACTCACAGAAATACAGCATTTTTTGGTGGTCGAAAATATTTCTTGCATAATTACCTCTTCCTAGCCATTCCTAAAATTCACTTTCAGTTATCTTTCGAAAATTAGTGGGAATGAGTATTTATTTACACAAGCAAATGCCTCTGTCAGTTACGATGCATATCGTATGTTGTACTGGCGCTGCCATCTGGAGGATCTAGAGCGAAAGTAGGTGACTACCGTGAAATACTATTGCCGAGAATTATTGATGCATTCACTCAAAATTGAATGTATCTGTGAAGTCAGGAATCATAAAATAAAAACTTGTTGAATGGGATAATTTGAATTATTTGCATAACATCGACCCTGGCAATATTTGTGAAAACATTGAAAATTATGCACAAATTAGCATATGTACCAGAAAACTTAGTATTCTCATTACTTCATCTAACAGGAAAAAAATAATCAAAACCAGGATGAATTGTAAAATTATAAGGATATAAATAATTCTTAGGCAACGGAAAACTTTGGCAAATTCGTCACGATGATAAAAAGCATAACAAAACAAGCATTGGACCTTTAGTATCACACATACGCACACCACATTAACAGCACAGTACTTTCAATTTCTATTCCTGGCTGAAAAGTCATTCTAGCATCGTCCCACCAACCACTCCTTACCCACACCACCGCTCTCCACTGCCATGTGTCTGACTAGATGCTTTTCTGCTCGTCCATCTTCTTCCCATTCCACTCCTATGCCTCCTATGTGAACTTGGATTAACAAAAGAACAGCTATAAAGTGCGAGCGCACGCGCAAGGTTCACCAGGGCCGGCCGTAAATCGTCAGTGCATGACTTGATTGGACTTTAAATAATGTAGAGATGGAACAAATATTGTATTCTAAGTTGTAGTTGACAAATAATGCTACTAAAGATAAATACCATGTATTAATTCATACTTTGCAGTGTATCACCCTCAAGAAATATCACTCGTGATACCGAGCGTATACCGTGGCAGGTGCTTCCTGGCCTCGCTGTATCCATTTTCTTTTAATGTTAATCATGGGCCTTTCAATCGTACATTGCCAATCACTCATTATTGTGAAATTCTCACTATATGCTGTACTCACTATAACGGACTTCTACAGTATAGTATTTCCAGGTAATAGCAAGACTTATGGTCATTTTTCTCAAACCATGTGCAAGCGTACAAAATGCCGAGAGTAATATATCTATGTATGGAACATAACTTTGAGACAGAAACTATGATGGGCCTTTCCTCAACTTCATTCGATTTAGAATGCAATTAATAAAATTTTTACCATGCTGCAGTGCCTAGAAACTTCACCAAATATGCACTGCTAATTTCAGTTTCATATCTTTTATAAAACCAAATGCAAAAAATTGGCATAGAGCTCTCTAATCACTGAAAAAGATGAATGTATGCTAAAAAATATTCTGAAAACGAGAAAAAGTTCATAAACACAATATTCATCAACCTCATGTATTAGCTTGAATAATTAATTAATAATTAATAAAAACAATGCTCATCATGAAAAACATTCATAGCACCAGCATTATTAGGGATGAATTCCTCAATGACTAAGATCAACACAATTATAAAGGTACATATGTGTTCTTGCTCTCACAGATAAAGAGATACACCCAAAGTTCATCATGCATTATTTTGGTTGGAATACATTAATCCCACCAAGTGATATCAGTAAGTAAAAATATACATACAGTACAGTGGCAAGTAACACAGAGTTAAATCATTTATAGACTTTCATGTCAATTGCAGAGGTGGGAATTAACAATTACAGGGAAGCATTTCATAGCTAAAAAATTTCTCTCAAACACAAGAAAAAATTTGCTGCGAGAGCTTCTTTTCCCCAATAATAAACTATGTAATAGATATTAAGGTCATCTAGAGTAAAAAAAGCAAGGTTCACACGGTGCGTTTTTCCAGGATGTTTTTGCAGCAGTCCTGATGGGTACCGTGTGTGCTCACTTGCTAAAAATGCCGGCTGCCCTGATGGCTAGCTTGATTGATTTCGAGGTTAGGTCCGCTGCTAGGCACCACCTAGGCGTGGCCAAAAACTGAACTATTTATCTTGCATGTTTTGCTGATAGCTGTCGGTGCCAGCCAATCATCGTTAAGCTTCACATCACATGATCAAAGTAAAGTTTCTGCCATGTAGGAGCCAATCTACTAATGTTCTGTTTCCCGGCTCAGCTGTTATATACATTTTCTAAGCAATATTTTCCAAAACAATGAATGGAAATCTACGTACTTATTATCAATAGAAGGTGCTTATCAAGACATACAGAGAGGAAACTAGCTGATACGCAATTCACAGATCGAAGTATCACGATAAACATATTTGTGTATCTATCAATTCGGATGCGTGTCTTTTTTACTTAACTTTTTGTACGATTTACTTGTTGACAGATGGAAACAACAAAGTAAATACAGCAAAATAAGTGTGCAAACCAGAGTGGCACGAACAAGCTAAAAGATATCAATCCTAGCGCTGCTACTTTTGTTTTCACCCAAATGGCATACAAGACAAGGGGGTCATCTGCTAGGCACCACCTAAGCGTGGCCAAAAACTGAACTATTTCGGTCGCCCACTGAATAGCACGCATGACATCCAGCTAGCTAGCACTCAAGGAAAAATGCACCATGTGAACTGAGCATAATATTACTAGAATTATAATGAATCTGGGTAATATTGTGATGTGATATTTACAAATTTGCAAAACAAGCTACAAATATGTTATCACTTGGCTAATAAATAAAAAACAAGAGAAATGAAACAGAGTAGCAAATATGCTCCACACGACACCATTCACACAGATGTCCAAGCATTAATGAAACACAATTCACCAAAATGTTTACCTGTTGCTGGAAGTATTCCCTCAAAACTACTGTGTGAACAGGATCTTGGGTGGCCAATCTCTTTCGCCTTAAATCATGCTCTGTATGTTGCTCAACTTCTTCATATTGAAAGGATCCCAATGCATCCGAAATCATCAAGGAACTGAAGAATAATTAAACACAGGTGAAAAATAATCCATTGAAGAAGATGATCATTAAGTTCACTCACATAAAAAGAGACGTTTCAGGCATCATATGGTGGAATAACATAATTAAATAAGTTTGGCAATTTTAAACAAATATTTACTTCGACCGGTTTCGATGTGATACATCATCATCAGGTGAACAAATCCCAACCCTCAAATCAAACCATATATATATACTGGACTTTGCTGAGATTTGTTCACCTGATGATGATGTATCACATCGAAACCGGTCGAAGTAAATATTTGTTTGTGGAAAATTGCCAAACTTATTTAATTAAAAAGTTCACTCACACTGGTGACTAATTTCGTCCCAAGATGAACGGAGGAGTAAATAATTTTGGAAGCGAAAATTTTTTAAAATATTTTTCCACTTCAATTATGAACTTCATTTCTTGTAGGATTTAATGGACAGAGTTCAGTATGCCACAAACTAGATGTCTAAAACTGTCATCAAATATAACATGCAGATAGACTCTAATAATGACTTCTCAATATTCTGATGGTGTAATCAAAGCCCATTTCTACACTCAGAAATGTCACCGCATGTAAATTGGTAGTAACAAATAGCATTATCAATTATTAAAAGAAGGCTGTTCTAAACAATCTTGACTTCTCTAACAACTCAATAACATATATCGTCGGTGGATTCTTGAAACTTACTATGTAACCAAAATGCCCAAATTGAGTTATTGGTATCAAAATGTTCATCTCGTCAATGCATATCTACCTATGAAACCTACAATGTGATATAATTGTGTTAAAATAAAAAATATTATATTTGCATAATTAATGTAAAAAATAGTACTTCAACTCTTTTAACAATGTCTCCTGTAAAATTTTGTATTAGCCCATAGTAGGTTTTAAGAATCAACCAAAGATATTCTACATTAAAAGCACTTTTCATAAAAAGAAAGCATATAAAAATTGGCACTATGTATCACCAATTTACATGCTTATTTCATGAAATCTGAAAGACAAGTTCCTACAACAAAAGGATACTAAAGATAGCATTTTCCATACATGTAGCCAAATACTAAACTCATTTCCAACTGCATACGGGGTTTTTCTTTCAAAATTTTGAGTGTAGAATTCTATTATATACAATGTTTTGAGGGATTCAAAGTTTTCATTCACAGTTTAAAACTCCAATAGTAACTGCACTACTTACTCTAACTGGGCACCCATTTCATCAGCCTTTATCACATCATTCAGAGCCTCTGTAACCTTGAGCAATATTCCACAAAATTTTTCCAAAACCACCCTGGAAGAATCATTAAGAAGTGGAATTAGAACACTGGCAAGACTGAACAAATTAGGGTAAAAATATAGTCATAAAATAAAAAAATAATACAATCATTATTATGGCAGGGCATTTTCCCATTTTGATGTGAATAAATATACGCAAACCTTGAGCCAGCAGTCAGCAACGAAGATAAGGCCAACCCTAAAAGCTTTCTCCTTTCCAACTGCGTGACAACATCCATCTTATCCAACCAAACATCCATAAATTTATCTAGCACCTGTTCCTGAGGCAAACTAACCATCTGAGACACTTTTTCCACCATCTGAAATAAAATAGTTAAATTAAAAAAACACTAAACAAATTAATGCAGTCTACACAAATTTCAATGTCGCAGATAACTCCAACAAAATATTAAAATCCAAGAATTAGCCATTTTCAAAAACAGCTTACCTCTCCAAAAATATTTCTTGACCCAAGGAGAACTCGGGCCACAATAGATAAATATACAGACATAACCATTGGATATTCTTCTCCCCTGTACACAGCCCTGTGAAGATTGCAAAACGAACTGAGTGTAAGAGAACAGGAATATTCATATTCTATTTTAATTTACACTGGTGGTTTCATCGATCAAAGCCTAAAGGCACGGTGGAAATGAACATTTAAGACAAACACATCTGTGGATAAGTGTTGACATTTAAGCACGGCAATACTTACTCAAATATTCGTGGAAGCATGGGCTTCAGCAGCTCCATTGATTGGGCAGGCTCCGCCCGCAAGCATAACTCTAGTAAGTGCATCGTCATGACAATTCCTTCTGCCCTCATGTCAGAGAGCATATCATTACATGAATTTACCACCGCAGTGCCATACTCCTGTGAGGCAAGAGGGAGAACACTTGATTAGCTTTTAAGTGGTAGAGGTATAATCATGAACTCAGTTTCACCTTATTTTCCAAACTCAACATTTATCATTCAAACACTCCCAATTAACAGGTAAATAACAGGTATGACATAGTAATTTGCCAGCTGGACATCATGTGTCTCTATCGATCATGTGGGATAAATGATGTTAGTTTTAAACAACACTAATTCAAGCGTTTACACTTGCATGCACTAATGCAAGTGTAAATCCATGGAATAAATGAAGGTTTCACTACATTTTGTAGACTTTGTTGGACTCAGAGGATGAGCATGAGCAGAAAAAACAGGGAGACATATGTGTATTATAATTTAACCTCTCCAACCAGTTCAACATTCAAGCGAGTGAACATGGCATTCCCTTCATGCCACAAGTTGAAATACTCTAGTAGCCCAAGCTATCTCAAGCTAAGGACTGAAGTCCCTTGCCATTTCTAGTTTAATTTTGACACTTATCATGGTTCTAGACTTGGGAGGACTGCATCATGCTGCCCTCCACATTTCTTCATCATAATATACTTAAAATATTTTTCCTATCAATAGATTTTTGAAGTGAATTCTTTCACAACTTCCAGAAATTTAAATACACCTGGACTTCAATTGTGATAAACTTAAATGCTCGCTCGAGGTGTTAATCATTATAGTTACTCTATTTCATTGGTAAATGCCTTTTTTGGTATCAATTTCATGGCTAATGTCACCTAACAGAGCCTTTCAGCATCACATCGTAAGTTGATACATACCAGGAAAAAAGCAAAAGTTTACAACTACTGGATAATTATTCTTAAACATTAGAAACAATAACAACCTAGAACAAACAAATATTTCCTCAGATACTTACAGCACACTCGCAGTAAACAGATTAGTTACGGTGTTTACAACAATAGTCTAGTGGCTCTATCCAACAAACCACCTGGTTTGTTTACATCACGTGATTGTGCGACATTTTACTTCCACTCATCCATTAGGTAGAGTGATTAAATTCTGGCAAGAGGCAACTAAAAAAAATCTATGAACCTGTGAGGGCACAACTAAAACATTATAAGGTGCCTTAAACACTAAATATTTTTTTAATTTTACTTTCTTTCTTTCAATAAATAAAAGAAATGTAAAGTCACATGAAGGTAAAGGTCCCTATATGTTTTTTCAATAGAGAATTAAATGCATGACACATTAACTACCAATTAATCTTTTAAGACGTACCTTTAAAAAGTCATTTGGAGCAAGAAGAACATAAGCTTGTATGATGTAGAAACATGTACCCAGATTTTCTGAGGAATAATCTGAAAAGAGGTAAATATAAAATGGTTTAACAGGCATGTAGTGACAGGTATGACACTAAAGTTGTAAATTAAAGGCAAAAAATAGATACATAAGATAAGATTTACCAAAATAGAATAAATAAGTTTATTATTTACAAAGCAAAAAAGTGCTTACAATAGGCTGAAATTTCCCTTTATCTGATCACGATAAATTGTACTCAATGGAACTCAAGTAACAATTAATAATGATAAATTGTTATGGAATAATTATCACTACATGTTTAAAAACTAAAAATGCTTAAAAAGGGGGCTTTGGTACATCACATTCCATTTTGATAGATTTGAGTGATCCCATACCTCTTTCTTGGAGTCACAAAAAATGGTTGATATTCCAACATTAAGATTTCATTTTTATATTTTAATGGACACAGACAATAGAATAATTTGGTTAAAAGAATGAAAACTAGAATAATAAACTGAATATAGAAATGTTGACCTACCTAAAAGAGGGGGCATATTTCTAAATAGCAGCATTAAATCATTGGTGATGTACGCAGAATTCTCAAGCACAGCCAGCCACAGATCTAGCCCATCTTCTAGGAGGTATACATGGCAATCCTGAGCAACATCAGTACTCAGACGTATAACAGGCAGTAAAAATGGACTGAGTGATTCACATTCAGATCCGAGGGCCTGCAATGAAACAAAATACCTGTATCAGCCAAACATCTCCATGCACAGAGGACAAAAACCCACCACAGCAATACCGATCTCCTGCCTCCCTCCCCAATCCTACGTATTCTAAATCACAACTCAATCCTTGTTTCCCTCTTCATCCCATTTCATCTTTTTATCTATAGAGGTATTAAATGACAGATTCAAAGGCACTGCCTTAGGTAGCAGCAGTGATTTTTGTTTATTTATAAATTTTAAGATAAAAGGTTTGAAGTTATCCTGTAAAATGATACAAGTGAATTCTTCTAAGGATTCTCACCAGGTGGGTAATTTAGGTTTAGGTTTATAAACCCAGTGAGAATCCTGAAAAGAATTCATAATTTTAAGAAAATGTACAATATGTACAAAAATTAACTATGTACAAAATTATTTCGGGTTGATGTGGTGGAACTTAAGCATCATGTAAAGAATAACAACTTGCAGTTTCACACTCATTAAGGTTAATTGCATGCAAGTTTTGATGCTCGTCACGTGAAAAAATCAAAGCCAATTGTGATATAAACCTTAACGAGTGGAAAACTGCAAAAGACTTCCTCTTTCATGATAGTCCATCAATTTCGAGAAAATGTAAATTTACCACAGTACTTAGGTATTCTAAAGAAAGGACATACATAATGATTTATGATAACTAAATATTTCAGTACAAATTCTGAACCACCTAATATCTAAATGGCCATTTTTCCAATCATTGCATACATTTGATCTTAAAAAATTCCATTTTACTACCCTCCATACATTATGCACAGTAAGCGATTTTGGCCCGGACTAGTACATATAAGTTCCCACATGCCTCCCCTCTCTCTCTCTCCAAGCACTGCCACCCCTATTCTCTTGAGTAGCACTAAGTCCACCTGTACAGCAGACTACCGAGATTCAGCCAAGTTGAAGCAAATGGATTGTACCACCCCTAATACTCCTTCAAATTAACTGATGGGTCATTCCATGTCAATTCATTCAGAAAAATTAAGTTTTGACAATATAATACAATTTTTTTTCCTCTAGAGGTACTAGTGCCTGTGAAGTCCTCCAAAATGGAAAAACTGCAGTTTCACCTGCACTTTAAATGGCAGTAAAAACAAAACAAGTTGAGATAGAGAAGAAAAACTTTGGATTCTTTCATATCTACATAAAAAGGTAAATATGCTAAGTTTCATCAAAATCATAGTCGGTGGGAGTCATGGCCTGAATGAACTGGTATGAAATTCACATTACATAATGTTCAGAGATAACATCTCTTAACTTTCTCCAATGTATTTCATATAATGCCATATTAATTTGGCATTTTGCATCACAATAAATTTACTCTCAGCAATTTTTTTAAGTCAATAACATTAAAATATTTTCATTCAATCAATAACAGCCACAAATGAAAAACATAGTTGAAAAGACAAGTCATAGCACTCAATTTTAAATACCATTCCACCACCCAAATATGTATAACATACCATGCTTTTAGGATGCATGACTTTCAAAGGTATTTAAATGCCTCACTGATCACTACACAAGTTTAAATGTCATGATACGACATAAACATGGCTCACTTCTCTTTGGTGGTAGAAACTATCATTTCCATAGACCCCATAAACCACGTCAAAAAGTGCGGTGTTTATCAAATTAAATGCGATTGTGGAGCCATCTACATCGGCCAGACAGGGAGGAATTTTTCCACACGCATTAATGAACACAAAAAGTGCTACATTTTAGGCAACACTAATTCCATTTTCGCCAAACACCTGTTAGAATCCCAACACACATGCAATTTTGATTATAAAGTGCTCCACACCTTAGACAAAGGCAAGAAGTTAGATGCCATGGAGCAGGTCGAAATTATTCAACATAGGAATAGGAATCTCCTCAACGATGTGCAATTCTTCTCATCCCCCTCCCCACTCCTCTCAATCACTTATCCACTGTGAGTGTTTTTAGACAAGGGCTCCCTCACCCCTACTCACTGGTTTTTCCCTGGCCCACGTGAGTTTTCATTGTGCTACCTTAACCAAGTGCGCCCCCCCCCCCCCCCCCCCGTAAACCCCTCCCGCTCTCCTCCACCACGCCAATGTGGACACACTCCCCGAGCGTCTCAGCCCCTTCCACGGACCTGGCGCTCGTAGCATTGCCGCGTGATACCCCTTAGCGGCCAGAGGCCAGTGGTTTCACCGCCACCTTCTTATCTGTGGGCCCGAAGACCAGGAGCGGCCTACTGTGTTAATCCCCCCCCCCCCTCCACTTTGCCACTGTGTCTTCGTCGGGTAAGGCTGAAAGAAGGTGGCCTCTCATCCCACAGGTCGGCGCCCTCCCCTTCCCCCCCTCCCCCCCCCCCCCCCACATATGGCCTCTCTTGAACTTGAAGGTGTATGTTCTGCATTGGTGCTCTTCAAACGGCCAGGGTTTTCCAGTTCCTGTGTGGCTTTTCCAACCTCCACCCCTAGCACCAGTTCTCCCTCCTCTACCCCCTTTTTCCGTTGTCACCCTTGGTTTAGGCCCCCCCCTTTCCCTCCTCTTTCCTCACTCCTTCCCCCCCCCCCCAGTCCCTCCCCTCATTCGTGTATATATACTGGACTTTGTTGAGATTTGTTCACCTGATGATGATGTATCACATCGAAACCGGTCGAAGTAAAGATTTGTTTGTGGAAAATTGCCAAACTTATTTAATTTAATTTAATTTAACTATCATTTCCATTTATTTTCACCAACGCCATTGATACTGCCAGGGAAAATAACAACACATACCTGCACTAGATGCACCAGTGTTGACACAATGGCACACCTGAGCATATTATGCTCTGCAGATTCCTCCCACAGTAATGGCAAGTATCCAACCAAAGCATTTGAATGTGGTCTCACTGCAGCTCCAACTCGCTCAACAATGAATGATAAAACATATAAAACTTGCATCTGAAATGAAAGAATTATTTATTCTCTATGAAGAACATGCATAGGTATATTATGGATAAAGTGAGAATGATACATACATCTTTTTAAAATATTAGATCTTTCAGTGTCACAAGGGAACTTCAAGATACGTTGTGTTAAAACAATGAACATTAGAATGACCTCATCATCCATTCAAATGTACTAATTCAAGAAAAAAGTCCTTCATAATTTTAGAACGAAAAACTATATTCTTCTTGTGAAAACAACTTTTTCAGGAGATTTTCAATTACTCGGTTTTCTGAAATACCAAGTTTTAGAAATTAAATCCCATAATAGATAGTTCTTTCCATAAATCATCGCCCTGAATTCTACCCATATTCCAATTAAAGCACAATTGTAACACATCATTACCTTAACTAAAGGAATTATTTAACACTTCATCATTAGACATGCACAAAAAATAATGGATGGGGTATTTTAAGAATCACAACCATTTAAAAGAGTTGTGATACAAAGACCAATAATTTAATTACCTTATCACTGTATAGAAGCAGTAAGGTTTGAAATCCGTCAAAATCATATTCAATTTACCTAAATCCTTATATTAAGTCATTGAATCTAGATTCTCCATTCTACAGAGAAGCATCCATTATACTCAATGCTGGAAATAACACTAAATACTAATAAATAATACAGTAAGTCCTTGACTTACGCAATTAATACGTTCTAAAAATTTCCACACAAAGTAGAAATCCACGTAAGTCGAAACACAACAACTTGCCTATCCATTTTTGAACCATTAGCGGTGCCGCTTTTACTGCCACTGGTGGCAATCAATGACGATTACAGAAAACGCCATCTTTTAAGAGTCCATTAAGTTAACATAATATGACAATTCCGAGAATAACTAAAATCCAATCTTTATTTCACTGAATATTTTAATCTGAAATAAGTATAATTATGGAAACCATGTTCGTTTTTTTTGTTGTGATGGACAACAGACTTCATCTATGGAATAGATGAAGTCTGAATAGATGAATAAAACGAATTACTCGAGAATGAGGCTTCACAAATTACTACTGGGAACTTACATCTCATGAGAATCCATTTATATACTTTTGATTTTTCATCTTTTATCATTTTTACCTGTAATATTTTTGATTTGTATAAGGCAAAATGTTTTGTACTTTTTTCTTTTTTTTACATTTTACAATGCGTTTAACTATATATTTGTACTCTGTACCTATTTGAACCAATAATGTATCTTTTATGCCCTGGGCGGGGGGTGGAGAGGACGGCAACGTCCTATCCCGCCCAGGTAAAATAAAACTCAAGTAAAGTAAAGTAAGATAATTAACTATGATTCGACTTTGCGGGATGGTCAAATTACGCCGAAAAAAGATGTTGATGGCCGGTGACAGGCTTAAGTTTTCTTCGGGTTTCTGCCATTGCAACGACAGCTAGTAAAAGGTCAAACACAGATTCTTATGGTGTGGCCAGGCTTGCGACCCACGACGGATTTCAAAGCACTGCATGTTGTGTTTATGGCACGACAGGACAAAAAGCCGATGTACGCTCTCCATACTGAGGACTGCCAGACACATCGCTGCTTATGGTACCGTGGTTAAGTACAGTCTGTTTTCTCTCACCTACTGGTGTGAATGTGCCTCGATTGCGGTTGCTGTGTGGTAATGTTTGACGCACATTTATTTATATATGTCTTGCAAGGAAGCATTATTGTATTGAAGTCCACGGACTTTAAAGACTTAAAAGTAAAAATAACGGTTAAAGTTGCAGTGGTGTTGTGAAGGGCCAAGGAAGCCTTCAGCAAAGAAGATGAAAAGGAAAAAGGT
This sequence comes from Platycnemis pennipes, assembly GCA_933228895.1. NCBI lineage: Eukaryota > Metazoa > Arthropoda > Insecta > Odonata > Platycnemididae > Platycnemis > Platycnemis pennipes. Next base: position 68,731,585 of record OW121856.1, on the reverse strand, counting down.
AATCACATTATAGACTTTTTCCATCACGACGATCAAATCATCACCTATCGAACTATGTAATTACCTTAACTAGAGTGGGCATTCCGAACGCCCGTAGTTTACCATCAACTCTTGCACGCTTGACAAAGAGTCGAGGATAAAACGCAAGTATAAGGTCGGCACACACTAGCGAGGTTTGCGAAAGCAGGACATGGCAAAATTCTGCAAGGGGGTGAACTTAATGTCCCACATACCTCAGCGATACATTTGCGGGACTTAATGGGCACATGCGGGCATAAGTACTTCCTATTTAGTGCTAAGACTATAGAAGTGTCATCAGACAAAGAGGAAGCTCTCTTCTTAATCACATGGGCAGAAGACGAAGACCGTGAAAGGAATATTAGCATGCAATACTTTCTAATTTAAAAAAATACTATTTGCAATTAATGTTCAAAAGCGTGCCTATATATAAGTATTTGACCTGATCATTTTCCTTGATTTGCAGATTGAGTAACGGATACTTCTTAACCGCTACAGTGAACTCTACAATCGGCATTCCTCACAGCAATTTTGCTCTAGAATAGAGTCGCGGGAAATGCAGCATGCAGCTAACTGAATTATAGTCACGGCGCTACTGCGTTCTGCCGGGTGGAATTTGTGTCGGTTTGCACATAGTGGTGCAATGCCAATGATTTTGTCCCGCACGAATATCACTCCCATGCACCGCGCCGGTGTGTGCAGACCTTAACACCGGCCTAACTGAATATCCGCGTGACTCCGAATCCATGTAACTTGGATCCGTGTAAGTCAAGGACTTACTGTACAATATAGAGGAGTATATTCTTCAAAGCACTATTGGGATAGCATCCATTGGAGTGAGATAATACTACAGAAACTTCCTAGCCAGTCTACTCCAATATGAAATCTATTCTTAAATGATGACACATAAAAAATCCAACAGTCGAGGCTGAGGTCACCAAGAAAGCTTTTTCAAACAAGGTTAGATTTCAATGAGTTATCAGGTTTCCCACTGGATGAAGGCATTGATCGGTATTGATGTTTTTAGGGTTGAGTCTGCAATTGTCTTCAGGATTCATCATCTTTTTACCTGAAGAGGATGGTAGACTCAGCCTTGAAACATCAATGCAGACGAATGCTATCACCCAGTCGGAAACCCGAGAACTTTTCATCATCTGCATTCAATGGGGAAATCTACAATCTTCCATCCAGGTAAAACTTTTACTGCCAGTAATTTCTAGCAAAACGAACACTGAATATATCATAAATTTGATAATGAATGTGGGTATACACTACCTTTGTATCACACTCACTCGCTTCTCTAAGAACAGAGAAGAGTAATCCAAAAGCCGGCTCTAGGAAAGAAAGAAACTGCTCGGTGTTGAATTCAAAATCATCAATAGCAAGCCTAAGGGTGTTTGCAGCAGCTATGCGCACAGCCATATCTTCATCCCCGGACAAAAGAGGTAGTGTGGCAGCATACAGCATTGGACGTAACTCTCTTGACATTTTCACACCGGCCCACTGACCAACTAACCATGCCACTCTTCGCCGAATTATCCGGTAGTTTGGATCCCTGATGCCCAATTCAGTCACCAATGTAGATGTAAACCATCTATCAAAATCCACCTGCAGAAATTTAAAAAATACAAACTTTTTCTCATACTACTATTACTACCACTACATACAAACTATTCCCAAAATTAAAACATGGGTAACCCATTTAGTTTTTGGTATTTGCTAGTTTGGAGACTCTTTTAGCCCACTGCAGTAAAGATCTGGCAATTTGCTGGCCTGTCTCATTAAATGTCAAAATAAAGAGCAGGCAAATTGCAGGTCCTGTGATAAATGTAATTACTTATTTATTTATTTAATAATTTTTTAAGTTCACCCAACATGAAACACAATAATAGGGTAAACTTTTTTCACAATTAATCATAATTACCATCATAATACAAGATACAGACAAGGCCGGCAAAATGTCACATACAAAATTCAGTACAAATTTATGATGTCGCTAACATCGACAATATCTGTCCGCGAAACATTTCCTTGGGTAAATTTATATTCAATTCAAATTATTATTGTTGCCACTTTAAGGCCACTGAATTAAATACAACTATTATCTTCTTTTCCAAAATTGTAAATCAATGCTCACTATAAGAAACATAACAATAATACATCCCAGTGATTAATAAATTTCACAGAATCAAAAATTTCAGAAAAGGAATTAGGGATTTAAGAGCAGAAATTCTACTGAAAATCAAGAGCCGAGTGAGTTAATTAAATAAAATTAAGATTTTTACTTCAAAATGCCCATCAAAATTCCTACTGCTGCTAGAAAAGTTTACGGGAATGCCAAAAGATGGCAATTGAGTGTTCAGGCACTCGTTGTTTATTTATGCACCATATATGTAAATTCTGACAGTGATAGTTGAATACTGTTACCTACATACATGGAATATTATTGGCTAACTGTGATTATATTTGTATTGCCTTGAATCATTTATACAAATAACTAATTTAATTATATAATTTATGTTTAATATTCTTTGTGTTGACAAGAGGGAGACCATTGCTGGTCCCAATAAATAGATAATCCCACATGTTTTAGAAACCCAGCAAGCTATAAAATATATGTCTCCCTGTATATCGGATGTAAACACCCAGAATAAATAACTATCTCATTATATGTAGGCACTGTGCCCAATGTTAACAATCTAATTCAGATTAGTGGTTGGTGTTAGGGCTAGCAATTACCTAACTGATGGCTCTTTTAAACTGCTGACCGCTAAAAACTGTTAAAAGCGAGACTTAATTACATTTTTGAGCATCTCAAGGGCATCAAACAAGAATAGATGAGGCCATTTGGTACTAACTCTGTTATTAAATAAGATGGCAAGAAGTTAACTTTTTAATGCTCTTAAGTTGATGTGAGCTATGGGTACTTAAATAGACCAAAAAAATATTTTTACTTTTCAGACCTATTTTTATGAAAAGTATGCTATTTTTCCATAACTAATTTCATTTAAATATATTGATCATTACCAAGAGTACATTTTACATTCATAGTGTATGACAGTATAATCAATTTAAAGAGAAATTCTTTCACCAATGCCAACGCACGCATTCCTTGCACAACAGGTAAAATAACTCAATCCTTTTTTATAGAGCACCTAGGGTCCAAATGAAATGTTCATCAGAATCACTTTACTATAGACAAGAATAATTTATTCATACACACACACACACCTCGTCATACAGGTCAAATGCAGCCAGACCAACAGCATTATACACGGCATCTTTCCGTAGAATGCCTTCCAAATCTGAAGGAGGTACTGGATCATGATTGCTACGAATCATTTCCAGCAGAACTGATGACAGGATGTCTCGGTGCTCATGGAAGATGGTAACGAACAACGTTTGCGTGCAGGACTGAAAGTGAAACACTCATTTGAAAAATGCTACTGAAATCAGACAGCATAAATGAACTCAGCCACTAACAAGCAAACATGCACCTAGATAATGATTTATGTATAGCCAAATGTTACTTGAGAAAAAGTCAAAAGATTGATAAAACAATATCAACATATGCATGTCTTCGCCTTCAGAGTATTAAAGAACTCTTCAAAATTACAAATCGAGTACAATTGTGTTTGAACCTGAAAACTGTTTTCTCACCTTGGTAATAGAATAATTTTGACGGGAATATTTAAAAACTGAAAAAGTTTACTATTAGGCAAATTTTGATCACATCGAAGTAAACGAAGTGAATTACATTAACATTCATCATGAAACAGAATGAAGAGCATGAAAAGCAAATATGTAAAAAGAGAGAATGAGATTAGGTATTACAAGACCAACATTAAAGAAACAAGGTGTATGTTGTGAAAACTGCAATTAACATAACCCCGACACCTGTTTTTCTCGAAGATATCTCATAATAAATTAGGCTGCAAGCAATTGTAAACAGAATTGAATTCAGTGATGAGAAGGGAACGAACAAGGCTACAATTTCAACCTCATTCAAGCATCAGTATTACCCATAACTTCAAAATATAGGGCCCCAGTGAAATATTTTACAGTAAAACAGTTGAAGAAATAAGTCAGAAAAAAACGCCTTTCCAATGAAACATTTTCTTTTCAATGTATTCCAGGACATTATGATATTTGGCTTGAGGTATTTACAAATTCAAAGTGGAAATTGAGAAATCTTTGGTTCAGAATGCTAAATCATTCATAATGTTGCAACATGATATTGAATCTTCAGAATTCATTGAAATATAAAATGAAAAACTGAAATCCCAGGATTGATAATGTACACAATAAACAACCCCTGACAACTGAACTAAACAATTACAGCATCCATTGGTCTATAAAATGCACTTTTATCCTTCAAAAATGCATTCTGAAATCTGTCTCTCTCATGAACTGAGACTGTGCCATTGTGATTTCCCATCTACTTCTACTGTTTGCCACAACTGAAGGTGCACTCTGTCAATTATTTATTTCCTGTACTCTACAATAGATATTTTTAATTCAGTTCATATTTTTAGAATGAACAATGATATTTACTTCCTATAAATTGTAAACAGTAACAGATTTTGGTAATTATTATTATTTCTAAATTGAAGCCTGAAAAAACAGTGAACCTTATGGACCATTATGTTCAATTGGTCAGAAAATAATATCAGAAAAAACAGAAAATAATAATAATCAGAAGCAACAAGTGACTATACAGACATTTTCCATAATTATGAGCATTCAAAAGTACATATAGTACTTTCAACAGCTGAGAATTAATGCAATATTTGTATTCCATAGTATTCTGGACCGCTAGACATCAAAATAGCATTTCACAAATAAATAAAGATACGTCTAAGCCATGTTTCCCAGCATGCATTTAACAAGAATTACAAATTCATATCCAAGAAAAAATGACAAAATTAAATTTCTATCTGGCAAAAACGAAAATGTTCACCTTTCCCAAAACCAAAATAACACTGAATTGCACACAGAAAAAATGTGCTCCTACATGTGATGTTTGAAGAGCAAAGACATGCACATCCTATGCACAAGAAAGTATCCATGATTTTATGACTGGCATATAATCTAGAATAAAATTCAATGCATACTCTCAAGCAGTATTTCCATGATTCTCCTCCTTCATCAGTGGCTGTAAGAAAAATAAAGGAGTTAATGGAGGAAACTGAACATTTTGACATGAAATCACATTCTTGCACAACTTCCCTGGACAACTCACCAAAGCCTTCTGGGTTCTCATCCCATAGCCTCAACTCCTCTCTCGTTAGAGGGAAGTACTGTGTGACCAATTTATGACAAATCTCTGTCAAGGTTGGTGGTACAAAGAATTCCAACTTCAATTGATGGGCTTCCAAAGTAGCAGGTTCCTTAGTTGCTGGAAATAAAGAGCTCCATTAACATCCACAGCATCTTTTATTCATTTGCACCCATATAGAGACTAAAAGGAATTGAAACATGACTGTAAGGTCTGTGGTAATGTGACAATACTAGTTAAACAGCTGTCCTACAGTCATCATCCATGGTTTTCAAGCTTATCCCAACACTTATAGGTCCTTCAGACTTAGAGAAAGGCTACAAGGCTGTGAATGGAAGAGTTAGGAGGAAGGGTGGACAGAAATCTGGCATCAATATTATCCTGCTTTTAACAAAAGGCACCAAGGGGACCAGAGCTTAACATCCCATCCAATGGGAGGAGTACTGAACTCGAGTGCTATCCACAAAACAACCAATTAGAGGTTAATTTACCAATGAAAAATATCAGGAACAGTTGATACTCGAACCCAAACCTTTGGGATGAGAGGCTAATAGTCTAACCACTACACCATCCTGTCCCCTCTTGTACTCCAATCATCATCAGTGGTTTTTCAAGTCTGTACCTGTACTTATAGGCATATCAGACCAGGAGTAAGTACAAGAATTGGAATAGAAAGGTGGAGAGAAGCCTGGCTTCAGCATTAGCCCGCTTTTGATGAAAGGGAAAGGGCTAAAACCAAAAATCTCACCCTTTTGGCTCTGAAAAATCTCATTACTTTAGTTATCTTATGATTTATATCCATTACAAAATGAAAAATCAATTTCCACTGGCAATTCTAAAAGAGTAACTTAATTGCTAGATGTAAATAAGTAACAGCAATATTAAAAAGGTCAAAATGCTTTTATTACCTAATATAACATATTAACTATTGAAGAAAAGTTTTGCATTGTAGGGGAGGAAAGAAGATTGTAGGCAGAAAATAGAAGGCAGAATATGTGGATGGAATAGGTATTAGGACAAACAGATAATGAAGGGTGTTACTGAAGGTAGAATGCTGGGTAAGTAAGGAAGAAAATTTAAGTAAACCAGGATGGTATGAAGAGAGGTAGGAAATACACTGTTCTGATGAGAGAAACAGTATAGAGAAGGAGCTGTTAGGAGAATGAATTGCAAAGAAAGAGTAGGAACACTCCATCATAACCTAACCTAACTAATAGAAGATCAATCGATCAAAATGCGGAACTCCATCTTGAAATAAATTCTTCAAGGCTAATTTCAGGAAAAAAATAAAAACGAAACCTAAATTGTATACAATCCTTGTTCGGGTGTACCCCATATACATATTTAATCAGGTGTGTTATCCAACGTTTCATGGCCATTGCTGGTCACTTTATCAAAGGGAATGAATTAAATGATGAGTAGGGGGGTTTATATAGTGGTTTCAATTAATAATGCTTGGATTATCTTGGATAGTTACTTCCTGATATACAGTAGAAACTCGAAATTATGATAATTTGATTTTATGAAGCAAAATCTTCGGTCTCGACCAAAAGGGTATCCAAATACATGTAACGGTACTCGATATTATGAAAAAAAATGAAGTTTTGAAATTACAAACCCCTGGTCTCGGTCCCAATGTGAAAAATTTACTCGTTTTTACTAATAATGACAGATCATAGCATCGATTTTCAGACGCTCCTTGCCAGAGTAAGGCTCCTAATCAATCATCGTTGGCATGCACATTATGCATGAAACGTGAATTGTTTGGACCTTAATATATTTTTCAATGCTAGAATACTAATGACGTCTTTGAATCATGTGCTAAGTAGTACATAAAATATGGCACCAATAGGACTAAAATGAATTTGGCTTTGTTGCTGCAAGTCCAGAGTTACCAACAACGAGTCAAAAAAAACAATTAGTCAAGTACAGACACACTCGCCTGCAAAAAATTAATTGCTACTATCAGCATTTCCCTCTCATAATCCCTGGCATTTTTTGCTACCCATTTTCCCCAAACATAAAACCATGAGGGATATTCCTAGTACAGAAATCATTTACTGCACGTGTGCTCTCAAAAACGTTTTGACAGGCATCGGAAGAGATGCTATGATGTTCGAGCGGTAAATTCAGTCATATATATCACATGTGGAAGCTATTTTCTCCCTACATATTTGAGACTGATAACTCAACCTTACTCCATGGCTTAATTATTCCGGCTTACAATAGTTATCATTGAAAGAATCAGGTTTAATTTACCATCCTCATTGAGCATTTTGATGTAGTAATCGAGGATAGGTATCCTATTTGTAAGTAAGCATTGCTCTTCCCTTCTTCTGTCACCAACAGCTGAGAAAATATGAGTTCGTTTGGTTCATACAATCACTTTGTTTGTCTCACATTCATTCTAAATGATGTTCTGGGCGCATCCATAATCAACGACAAAAACGTTCATTCACCCACATATATTTATGTCGTGTAACAGTGTATCTTTCTCCCCTTTCGCTGCAACCCAGCGATCAAAGAATATCCTAAAAGAGAGCTTCTCAGCTGCGTTCCTGCGGAGTGATAAAGAATCTGATAAGGGTTTTGTAGCCAAATCCTAGTTAAAGATACACACAAGACTAGATGATAAGTAGACTTGGGCCGATACCGATAGCAAGTATCGGGCATTGGCCATTTTCCCAATACTTCGATACTTTCGAATATTCGATTTTTTTATACTTTTACTCGAAAGTATTCGTGCAGTGAAAATCATCTAAAAACATATAATTTTGAAATCCTGCCTTCTTCAACTGACTTATCAACGTGTCACGTATTTGTTAACTTAGCTGTGATCATCCTGACAGTAAAAGTGAGACAAGTGTTTAGAATAGGCTAAGGGAAAGCCTGAGGCAAAAAGCTCAACCTCCTCCAAAAAGGAGACGAAAATCTACATTAGAAGAAAGTTTGCTGAAATAGCGGCAAAAATTAAAGTTCTGCTGTGAACTCAGGTTCGTTCTGCTCAATGCATACGTTGTTCTGCGTTTCTGCCTACGTTCCAAACTCAATTTCCAAAAATATGAAATGCAAATAAAGTATTGTGGCATAGTCAAGTGTTATGACATCAATGAATTCACATTAGAAAATTTAAAATGAAGATGAAGGTGCTCACGTGCCTGCGATGTTCCATACTTACGAAGAAAACCTGGTTTCGTAAATTTACTAGAAAAACTTAAAAGAATATAAGTAAATATTTGAAACTTAAAGGACATCATGGCAAAAGTACGATTCATATTCTATCAAAATTACCTTTCATTTGTACATTTCATATTGTTATGACAATCTCTTAAGTGACACTGGCCTCTGTGACTCTAAAAAATGTGCCATTTGTCATCCTCACTGCAAAAACATGCCTCAAAAGTAATTATTAAAAAACGTCTGGTACCTGCATTAAACGAAATGCTATATTATCTACATGCTGATATGCTCTCTATAAATTTTGCTTCTTTTTTTTGGGATATCAAGCCGCAAAGTTGAGCCTATACATACTTTTTTGAGTGAACAGTATACACAAAAAGTGCTATTTGGTCATATAGGTAGTCATCACTAATTATTGAGTGCACATCAATGCAAGGTATCGTACGTATCTTTTGAGAGGCGTAATAATTGAAAATGAAACTTTGTTAGGAGAAATTAATGCCAGCAATGGACTAACTTGATGGACTGATTCCATGTGTCCCTGGAAGTTATGCAACACACGCATACTTCTTCAACATAACCCGGGAAGGACCAGAGAAACCTGTTCAGCAAGTTTTTCTCGTTACCATGTTCAGGATTTCGGGTCCCTACAATAACGTGCTAATGAAAGTCGACTGTATTTGGGTGTACCTGCAGGTTTAGGGTTTCCTGGGCAAATGTTTTTAGAAACTAGTGCTATGGTCCAGATATAAGAACCCTCTTAACTGCTGAGCATGTTCAGCAGCCGTGTCAATAATATGTCAATGAGCAATACATTCAAATATTAGCTGCTGAGCATGTTCAGCAGCTCTTGTTTCTTTAAAAGAATTTTCAGTATTTACAAATGCAAGAGGGCTTAGTGTATAAAATCCAATTCCAGTGATAATTGTAAGAGTAGCAAAATAAAGGAGTTGTCACAATGTCATTTCTCTCAATAATTAGGTGCTCTTTTGAAAAATTTTTGATTACTGGACTGACTTCATGAGAAGGAAAGCACTTATCAAATTTTTTAGAAAAATAAGTAAGGTAACGGCAAATGATACTATCGCTATTGGCCACTGGTATCGAGGTATCGGTTTGGCATCGGAAAAAGTGGTATCGGTAAAAGTCTAATGATAAGTAAAACCATCCTATGAGAAACCTTAATTCACGCCATTGGGGAGGGAGCAGAAAGCCTCGTCAGAATCCTAGTCCAATCGGAGGCAATCTCATCTCTCCCTTGCGTTACCGGATGATACATCCAGGAGGACATCAGAGATGGGAGTTAATTGGTACCCAGCCACGATAAGGCCCCTTCGTGTGCCCCCTCCCTCCCACCCGCTCAACGGGTGCAGTGTCCCAATAGGGTAGTTTCCTTCATCAAAGAAAACGGACTTCATTAATTGCGATTTGTGCCCTGCCATAAATGTATTTAATTTACGCAAAAAGTTTGTATTGAGAAATCCCAGTTTACTAGAGAATTAAATGTTAATTTTAAGGCCATTTGAAAAGGCTCTGAAATGGCGGGGTGCGCTGCCTTCATGCTGACGTAACAGGAAGGTAGTTTACGTTGCGAAGCATAGGAAAATTCGTCTCCTGAACTTACCGTTGTATTTCAGGGCCCCTCAGCTCTATTGAATATTTATTAGTATTAACCTGTAAGAACTATCAATGTTGGAAAAGAATTCTCAGTTAAACATGGTATTATTAGTCATTTTATAGGCTCAAGGACGTCCTGCTCGCTGTGTCTTCTGCTACGACGAAGCATGGCGTGAAGGTCGTGCGGCGATAGGCGAACTACATGATATGCTTGTGAAAGGAATACTGACTGATTTTAAATGAATCAACTGCATAAGTCATGTTAAATAAATAAATAAAAGTTAATTATAATTAATTAACGGAATAAATATGCCTCCAATACTTGTTCATAAGCCTTAACGGAGTGCGGCGTCTATTTGGAAGCGTCCGCAGCACCACCTGGTGGCAGGTAGAGGAAATAGTTTGCCGTCACACGTAGGATTAACCGGCATGCAATAGTTTGCCGTCGCGTTTTCGCGCCATTGATTTTTTTCACTTTTTAATTAATGAGGAAAAATACTTAACGTCATTTAAAAATCGAACGGCTTGAAACACGTACTCCAGAGGTTATAAACTTTCGATCAAGACAATAAAAAAATAATAGGAAACTACCCTATTGGCTCAGTAGGCCACACAAGCCACCTTCGGGCCCCTAGAAGTGCCCCCCTTCATAAGGAATCTGTGTGCGGGGTCTAACACATTCAAATATTATTTAGTGGGAATATCTTAAATTCATGACAAAAGACCCCACTCTCTAGTGTCTTGTCCTCCCTCTCCTCAGGCGTAGCCGGTTGAGGTAGAGAAGGAGGAAGATAAGATGTGACTACGCTGCAGAAGGATATCATTCTTTCGATATTTATTTCTTGCGCACATTCCTTGCCCTTGAATCCCAGCTGGATCAACCTCCTGAGTGATGTATGATCTAAGACAATGGGTCTCGTAGCTGTTTTCGTGAGGGTGAATGGAGTAATCCTCTCACTGACGAGTAAGTGAGGGTAAGACTTCCGATTCCATCTTCGTGCGTGGCCGGAAGTGGAGCTGCAATGCTCAGATGAAAACCCCCTTGCTTGATCTGAAGCAGAGGAAGAACGATACGCAAAAATGTTTCACAATCTTTAGCCATATCGAAACTTTAAATGATGACTGTAATTTAGTGAATGAAGAGGAGGTGACCTTATTTGAATAGGGCCATAACTAAAGCTTTCGCAGAGCATAGTTAAAAATGTTATTTATTGAATTATAATGTTACTATCATTAGCAGTTGAAGAAGAGTAAAGGAAATTATCACCCCTTCACTGTTGAAGGTGTTACAAGTACTTTTGAAAGGAGGTAAAGAGTAAGCTGAACTCCTTTTTAAGCTCTATTTCAGAGCCTTTGTCTTGGGAATAACCATGCAAAGATAAGCTGAATCTAGGGGAGAATTATGGTTTTTATTACGTGAAATTAATGGGCATATGATTGTGTGCGAAATACATGATCGACATAGCATCTGTAAGAGAATCTGTTCACCATTTTAGCTTAATTTACGTTTAATCCATTATGCCCGACGTGGAGCATATGATTTTCTTCTAGCGGCAATTTATTCCTCTAAATTCTATATTCGGAGCAGCATCTAGTTGCGTGATAAATACACCGCTCATGTTTACATTACGAGTTTTTCAGTAGAGATTAAGGTAATATAGAAAAATGCACTAATGAATCTTTGTAGGCCTACTCCAAACTACATGATAATTTTGCGAAGATGCTTCATTGCCTAATCTCTGATTCATAGGAGATAAGAAGCAAGTTAGTTGTGTTTAACTTTATGAACCCTGTTGGCATGAATGCACATTTATAGATACATTCATTACTTTTAACAGTGTTAATCATGCAAGTGCATAGCGGAAATTCATATACATATTTCAGGAGAGAACTTCATCGCTATGTTGATGAAGGATACTCGTTCATACGATATTAGACAATACAAATTGTCGATTTTTCCGGTCCCATTGATTTCATCATTTCCAGTTTCTACTGTACTCCTTTCTAAACCGAGATAGTCATTCCTATGAACAGACACGACTGTTAAGCTTTTCTGATTATGTATTCTTTTAAACTCTTCATTTTGCCTGCTTATCCTAATGCTGTTCAGAATTTCACATTTTCCCCTCCTCCCTTTCTCAACAAGCACTCCTCCCTCCATCAAAACTTTCAATGCCATATGATTAATCGCAACCCCTTAAAATTTAAAAAAATTAACTTTTACACACAAGCATGAAGGAAATTAAACTATTACATATTAATTAAATATTAAATATTTCAAAGATATGAATAAATTAAATCATTGCAAACAAATTGAACCACTTGGAAAGGTTTACACATATTTTTTAAGCTAGTTCTAAAATTTTAATGCATGAGTATGTATCATTCCAATTACAAGGATTAACTTCATAATGATGGCAAATTACAATTAAAGAATGAAGAATCAAGACTCACCTTCAACAACCTTTGATGGTTTATATTCAATGCAAATTAAAATTCCTTTTATAAGATTCAGCTGCTGTATTACAAATCTTTCAAAAAGCAATCCATCTCCGGCCGGGGTAAAAATGTAATAAACAGAAAACTCCAGGGTCATTCGAATAAATGGAATGAATGAGAAAGGATGATGCTCCAAAACATCAGCTAACACTTTGGTCAGATGGATAATGAACTTCTCACATAATTCTGTCAAGTGACTCTTGTTCTGAAGGGATTTTCCTGAATTTACAAAAAAAACACAATGGTACAATCTTTATAGGCACTTATTAGGTACTTGGCATGTATTGGAGAATTCATTTAAAACTTACGACACTCCAACATGGTTTTTGCCCGGTCAAAAACAACTTTTAGGAAGGTAACTGCATCAACAGATTCATGAGGTCTTTTGAATCCATGGACTGTCAATTTCCTAAGGATTCTCAGGGAGAGGAGAGCCTTTTCTAAGGATGAAGTCATTCCAGAATCATTTTCAGACAACTGAAAATAAATCAGTAACATTATGTAAATATTGAGTGGAGCCAATACTTAAACAAAAAAACAAAGTGGCACCTTATTAGTAAAAATGCAGATACAGTAGAAACTCGAAATTATGATATTTTGATATTACAAAGCAAAATCTTCAGTCCTGACCATAAGGGTATCTAAATACATGTAACAGTACTCAATATTACAAAATAATGATGTTTTGAAATTACGAACCTCGGGTCTCAGTCCCGATGTGAAAAAATGACTCGTTTTTACGAATAATGACGGATCAAGACGGATGTTTTTCAGACACTCCTTGCCAGAGTAAGGCTCCTAATCATTCATCGTTGGCATGCAAATTATGGATTAGGATGACTTTGAATCATAGGCGATTTAGTACATAAAATATGTCACCAACACAACTAAAAAAACATTCGGCTTTCCCAAAAACGAGTCAAAAAAGTAAATTTGTTAAGTACAGGTATACTTGCCCGCCAGAAACTAATTGCTACAACCAGCATTTTCCTCTTATGATCCCTGTCATTTTTTGCTACCCGTTCTCCTCAAACATAAATCCATGAGGGGTATTCCTAGTACAGTAATCATTTACTGCACGCGTGCACTCAAAACCTTTTTCACAGGCATAGGAAGAGATACTATGGCGTTCAGGCGATAAATTCAGTCATGCATATCACACATGGAAGCGCTTTTCTCCCTACATATTTCACATTGATTACCCAACCTTACTCCATGGCCTCATTATTCTGGCTGACAATAGTCATCATCGAAAGAATCAGGTTTCATTCACCGTGCTCATTGAGCGTTTTGATGTAGTCATCGAGGGAGGATATCTTCTTCGTGACTAATCATTGCCTTTCCCTTCTTCCTTCGCCAACAGCCAAGAAAATCTGAGAAAATAACAGTTTGCTTGGTTCATACGATCACTTAGTTTGTTGCATTAATTCTATATGATGTTTTGTTCTGGGCGCATGCATAATCAATGGTAAAAATGTTCATATGCCCATACATATTTAGGTTGTATAATGGTATACATTTCTCGCCTTTTTCTCCTACCCAGCGATCGAAAAAATATCCTAAAAGATACCATCTTCTCAGCTGCGATCCTCTGGAGTGAGAAGGAATCTGGTAAGGCTGAGTTCCAGTTGAGCCATCACCTTCTGACATGAGTAGGGAAATTTGCCAAAAAACAAGAAAACCAAATAAGGCTAAGGACAGAAAAGGAAGGGGGCTACTCTCCCCAATAAACAGCTGAGATATCAAGTTTTTCATTATTCTAACCCTGATAATGCTGCCTGTAAAGGACGCGAATGTTCAAAACCTAATAAAACCACTCCACACACATTGGTTCCCGAAAAAGACTACTGGAAAAATATGTTTCCAGCACATTGCTTGTGTGCAAGCTTGTGCTCATGATATCTGTCATTTGCATTGAAATGAAAACAAATTTTTCCAACAAATGTTTCACCCAATGATCAAGTGTACATTTAAAACATTCCGGGCAAACCCACATGTGGGCTTGTGGATTTCACCATAGTTTGTGCACTTTCCGTGGATCCTTTGTTTTTCTCCCGCTTCTGTTACTCCTAGTTCAGTTCACTCCGAGAGCCAACTTCATGGTTGGGAAATGTAAGTCACCAGATCTGAAACCAGGCTTCTATTAATTAATGAATACAATAGTGGGGTGATTGGGCATTATGTACTAATGAACATCGTTCAGCTTGCATGTATATTCATTATGGAAGTATAATATATTACATTTATCATGATGAATTTCAATTCAGAACGTACAACTGTTTGTCTGTGGCCTTGCTTTCGGCAATTACGATTGTGAAAAATCAAGAGAATATTAAAGTACATATAACTGAACTTGAAAAATGAGCAACTTCCACAGAGAAAAATGTTTACTGTGACCGGGATTCGCTTTTTACAGCATCTTCGGGTAAAAAGTGAAACCCGGTCACAATAAATATTTTTCTCTGCGGAAGTTGCTCATTTTTCAAGTTCAGTTACATTCCATTTCCACCATATCATGCCTGAAACCTCAGATTTTGAAAGTACATATAGTTATTGCTGCCTATAACTATTGATTAAATTATATGTACACATGCAAATGCAATGATATTTGGCTAACAATTCTGACTGTGGTATAACTAGTAGAACATGATTCTGATAGGTTTAAGTCAGCTGTTTCCTGAAATGAACTTATAGAAATTGAAAGTGGCCTCTTTTCCTTTCTGCCTCTGTGCTAGAGAAGGCTACCTGCACGGTGCTTGTATGGAACTAAATCCAGAGGAATATATCGTGGGCATAGCATTACTTAGCATTCTTGCAAATTGTAATAAATAGTACTTTCTCTGACTCATTATTATTTTTAACACTTTTTAGAGAGGTAGTGTAAGTGGTAGGTACGATGATTTTTCTGGTTTCCGAAGTTTTTGCCAATAATAGCCATCACATTGCTATATTACTTGCTCCCGCAACTATAATTGGAACTCAAGAATGTACAGTAATGTGCGAGTGTTAAGTGTGTAAAATCAACATTTTGCATTCCATATAATTACATGTAACATGAAAATTAATGTCATGACAGCAAATGCAACCACGGGTCAATGAAGTGAGCGAAAATACAATTTTCAATAGCTATCTTAAAAGCACCTTTTGGCCATTCACCCAAAACACCCACATTATTAGTCACAGGAATTGCCTGTGGAATGATTGTTTAAACATCTTGGGTAACAACAGAGTTCTCCATAGAGCCATATTTTACTCCTGAGATCTCTCGTTAAATCGAGGCTCTACTGCACTACCAAAACTGGCTAGGAAGTACCTTTCAGCACCACCAGCAACAATAGACTAATGACTTTTCTGCATGGCTGTCATTTTAGCGTTAAAATGAAAAATGGGCTTGATCCGGAATGTGTTAAAATGCTACTTTTTTCAAATAAAAACTTAAAGCAATAAAATGCATAAAATTATTAATATATACCAAAATAAAATACAACATTAAGGAGAAAATACATGGAACTAGTTGTGAAGGATGTGAAAGAGTGGAATTACGTTAATATGAAGAGGTTGACCGATAGAAGATTCAAATGGACGGCTGCGTCAAACCAATCCTAGGATTGACCAATTGTTTGATTGATAGTTGACCAATGATGATGATGGAGAAAATATAGATTTGGCTTAGAAATTGTACTTGGGATTCAAGGAAATAGTCAAATAGTTGATATTTGTGGGTGAATTTAAGATTCAGATTCAAGAAAAACTGGATTTGACCCATCTCTAACATTAATCATTTTTCGCCGTCTTTGACCACCTGAGATACTCAATGAACTGACATTTTCTGTGGTCAGTCACTTGTCTTTGGCAATGCTGCCGGATTAAAGAGTTCAACTGCACCCTATTTTTCAATTGGTAACTCACGTATTAGCTGCACAATAAAGGTATAAATTAGTAAAAAATTAATAAATTTCAACAAGTATAAAAAGTTCCTGTCATGAGGTGGCATACATTCGAAAAGTATGAGAGGTAAATGAGCCATATAAATAAACCTTAAGTATGAGAAATTTGATGTGCACACTACACATTACGTTCGTATTGTGCATTAATTAATATGTATAATAAATAATATTGTGCATACATTAATAGGATATTTTATTTTTGGTTGATGCAAAAGCCAATATGGCAATAAGCCAGTGGCACTAAGAGTGCTAGCCACACTCCCATAACTGTCTTCCATCCCCTTCACCAACAACCAACTTTTAATCCTTTCTTCCAACTCATAGCAACAAAAATGGAGTTGACCTCCTACGGTGGAATACTACATACCAGCTTTAAAAATGTTTCCAAGTGGCCATTCCATAGTTCATACACAAAACTAAAAACAGTGCTGGTGAGATCTTGGAAGAGTCTCCTGTCACCTGCAAGCCTTTTAGAAGAGAGCGTCTTCACAACATGATGAAGAGTAAGGAGAACTCTGTGCTGAACAAGCTGGTCTTCGCTCCTCACAGCACTCAGTAAAGTTGGAACCAATTCTGGCCATTCCCGAGGGCAATCAAACCTACAAAATAAACAACAAGCATTTTTGAAAAATACACCTTCCATTATTAATGTCATAAAAAATTGAAAATTTCTGGCAAGATGCTGTTAAACAATCTGACAATGAAGAGTTAAACAAGTTGTCATATTTGTCCACAGTTTAATTTAAAATATAAAATTCTTGGAGCTTTTGACAATATTTCATTGTTGAGTGTTTACTTGTTACAATCATGCTTAGATATCTAATTTAACACATTCGACAGGATGCCTTCCATCCACATCGGTAGTGCAGCATGCCTTGAATTCAAGGTATCCGTTTTGAGATCGATAATATATATCCAAGAATGATATAAATTAAATTACATATCCGAGCATGAATAAACCAGAAGTATACGCTTGGAAATGACATAAGGTGTCACTCCTTCAGAAATGTCAAACAGTCCATAATGCCACATTTAAAAAGTAGTCATTAATGCTTCAACTGCCATTTTAACACTCAAATTAAACAGTTGACAGCAAGGAGAACCAATTAGGACATTGGATAGAATAATTTTGGTTCCTTTAAGTTAGTAATACAGAAAAATTATAATTGCAGAGGAAGATTTCAATAATCTACATGGCTTCTTTACAACTAAAGCCCGTTTCACATGGTACTTGATCCAGCACAAGGTCGAGTATACTAGCAAGTATGCTAACTTTCCAGTAACATGTGAATAAAACCAGTATGCTGGCTAACCAGCATGCTCGCTAACCAGCATGCTCGCTAGCATACTTAGATTTGTATTTATGAAAAAAGGTATGAATCTGGCATAGATCTCTATATCATATTGTCCTAATATTGGTTTAACCCTCTTAGTGCTAACCTTTTTCCTGGGATACTAGAAATAAATTCGGAGGTTAATTTAATAAAATGTAGCACCTTGTGTAAAAAAAACATTATGAAGCTATTGCTATAAATATCCAAATGCTGTTATTTTTACATTACTTAAGTTGAACTAACTAATAATGACAACATTTTTTTTACAGTGATTGAAAAATAAATGTTATTATTTTAGTGGAAAATAAAAGAATGAAACTTTGTTAGGTTCACTTTATATTTATATAGGCACGACCCGGGTTTCATAACGTAGTTACATCTACAGGTGACTGATCATGCATACTTCTTCTTTATATAACAACTTGGGTGCCACAGTAAGGGCATCTACCTGTCGGAAGGGAGTGGGGTGAGTTGGGAGTGGGATGAGAAGGGATAGAGGGTGAAGGAGCGGTGTTAGGTTGGGTACAGGGATTTCCCGGCGTTGATGGGTCTTCGACCAGCGGGGGTACAGTGAATGAGGAAACGAGGGGCTAAGGAGGGTTGAGGTAAGGTGGGTGAAGGAGGGGAAAGAAAGATTAGCAGGGGCGCATTATGTTTTACAAGGCACAATAGTCAACGGTAGTCACCAGCACCAGCAATGATTACTGTATGAGGAAGGTATAGCAACAGTAGAGCAGGATATTTGTGATAAATTCATACATATTGCACGAGGAATGCAAAAAGACACATGGGAATAGACCCAATTTGCTCATAATATCAATTAGAAAGCTGGTTGTTGAATATGAGGACATCATTGTGAAAATGGAGGAAAAATGAGCTGCCCAAAAATCCAGAAAAAGGCAGTAACAGTAAACAGTGTGATATATGCCCTAAATAATAACATAACATCTTAGTGTTAAGTTCAAATGGAAAAATGTTCAAGACAAGAAGAGAGAGAGTACTTTTCGCACAAGAGGGACCATCTCTACTTCTTAGTGGCCATGTTTTAACATTATTGTCATTAAAGTTTAAGACTAGTAACACTTTCAATGCAACAAAAGATCACTGAGGGGCATTGTTTGAAAACTATTTAGGTTAAAAAAACTCTAATTACCTCCTAACCTTGCACATTTAGAAAAGATTTATTCATGAAATAAATACATAAACCATTGTCAATATACAGCTTCTGCACAGCAATTATGTTACACAAAGAAATTTATTACCGAGTCCACAACTTGTAATGAGGGGAAATACTGAGTGCAAAAATGTTGTATAAAAACCTGATAACTTTGTTAATTCCACCAGAAATATTGTTTGAATGAACCAGGTATTGACAATTATACAGTAAGATGTCCTGATACGAAGGATTGAAAACCAAGGCTTACATTTAAATGTTTCCAACGGAATTTAAAAAGTTTATTTCTATGATGTTATGCAGCAGGCCCACAGAATAAAACTGAAGACGATTAATTTTACTGAGTGAAGTATTATAATGAGTACGGTATTAAAGACATTTTATTCAAACCACATCACCATTTGTCAGCTTAAAAGCAGTTTCTTGTAATACCATGTTGATTTGGTAATGACTATCAATTACTTTATCTAAACCATGATTTTGTGTAAAATTTCCACTGCCTTTCACGGCAGTTCTTTTTAATTTGTGAGAGGAAACTAATTTCTTACTATTGACCTATTTAAATGCAGTTAAAATAAATATGGGCTATCACAATGAAACCGCGAAAAAACTAACGGAAACAAACGTCATTGGGTGGACTGATATTATAAATACCAATGAATACTTAATTATGTTGGTTAGGCTTTTTACACAGCGGCCTGTCATGGCTTTTGTGTTACATACCACCAATATGAGACTTTAAAGTGACTGAGGGACCTCAATTCATAATACGCAACACTATTAAGTAGGAAAGGGCTCTTCATATTTAATACACCAGAATATGTTTTTACCAGAGAATAGAATTGTTTATATTTCATCATATGGGACGAATAGCTAAGAAGCAATATACCACACCCATGACCTAATTCAGTTTTAAAAGACTATGGACATCGCGAAGATCCATTTGCGAATTAATTACAACAAAAATTCTGTAATAAAGACTCCACTATACTGTTAGGGATCATCTTGTCTTGACTGGTTAAGGAAATACCACACCATAGTGGCATGCAGTATTGGCATCAACTACTTTCATACTTTACCCGAAAGGTTGTATAAATGTATGTAGCTGAAGGCAATGCAAATTGAACATTTTAAAGAGCTAATGATAGCAATAAATGTTTGGTTAACAACCTTTAAGCAAATTTTACTTCACGGAAGCCTGCATCAATATGTTCCCACACTAACTTTCCGTACTTCTATCAAGGCATACCTTGCAACTTTAGAAACCAAAACGGCCAATTGAACGGCAACTTGATTGACTGGCTCCCTGAAGTTCGCCACCAGACCTTGTCGAAGAGTACATTTCTCCACCTCAGAAATGGCACTGGCCAAAATAAAAGACATTAGATCATGTTCAAAGGGGCGAAATAGTGTGTGCTGAGTGTATTTTAATGACAGTACTTGGGTGCTGTTTTCCTCCAGTAACGATCCACGCCGTTTTTGAAGCATAACACGGCCAGCCACCTAACGTTGACATCTATGGAATGATCTGAAAAAATGTTCTGTAACGCAATAAAAAATATTGAAGTCCGTCAATCAAAAAGGAAATATCGGAGGGTAGTAATGTGTTCGCGCTAACTCCTAATATCGGTTACCAGTAGGATCGCATAATATCCTGGCTCAGTTTCCCATTCTTTTAACTTTGTTTCTGCCGGTTTGAGGACCTCGCTATTTTGACTTGATGCCCTTTGCAGAGCATCCAAGACCATAGAACGAGCAATGTTAATATCCATATTCAGCTAAAATATATCCTTAGGACAGTCATGAGGTGTTCAGCGCGGCTACGACTAGATGTTAAGCAAACTTTAACCGTCATTGTATATTCATTGTCATTTAGAGATTTGTCCCACTCGTCGCTAACAAATCTGAAGTCGAACTCGTTAGCATTGCTCGATTTTCAAAACATCAAAGATCGATAGATCGTCTGCTATCCGACACATTCGATATGTAAACGGAACCTGCGGAATCAGCGGAACGCACGGAATACATACGTGAGATTCGGTGAATTGGCTCATTCGGCTAACAAAGTTGGGGACATTTACCTATATAACTTTTGTGAAGGCGTTTTGTCGTCGTTATGCGATAGTTTATTCCAGTAGTTGCGTACAAAAAGTCATTTTAATGGTTATTAGCGTATGCAATGGTCAGGACGGCGGGAATAAAATGAGTGAGGGTGAATACCAGGAGCCCGGCGATCCTACACATCTGACGTTGATTTTGGCGCTGTTTATTTATCCTGAATGCTTTTTAATGAAAAGCTATGAAAGCAGTGAACTCAGTGTTGTGGATGATGTGAGGACAGAGGCATCTTTGTTATCAAAAGTTGCCAAAGAGGCATTAGGTAAGTGATGACAATAGCCTGAGAAATACAAAGATTAGTTACGTTCAGTGGGGCTACATCCTTCTTTCACATTCTGATATTTCGTAAAAACTTGTGTATTCATGGCATTCAAATTCAAAAATGGATAATTTCAGCCTAAGCTTGCTCTAGTAGAATAGCAGTCAGTGCAAAGCAAAAGTGTTGGATTACCCAATTAGGTATAATAATGTCCTTGTCTGCCTATTCTTTCTACGTTGTGTACCCAAAATGTTATTATTCCATTGACTTTTGTATTAATTTTTTTTAATTTGCCTTTCTATCCATGTTTATTAACATTAGTTTTCTTCAACATGGTTTGCGACTCAATTTTACATAGTGGTGACATACAAGGAGCAAATATTGAAAGATGAAGCCTCTCTCAAATCGTATGGGATTAGGAGTGGTGACACGTTAGTGGTTACGAGGTCCGATACAGGTAAATATTTCAAGGAGTGGATTGTTTTTTACCAGGTTGCTTGGACTTAGGTGGTCCAACTTGAATTTACATTATTCTTTTTACGGATTAAGTTACTGTGTTTACTTATTAAATATCATTTTACAGGAGCGCAGCCTGATCAGCCAAAGAAATTGACGGAGTCTGAAATCCAGACGGTGATAAAAGCCTATAAAGGTTACAAAAGGGACCCAAAAAGCAAAGCTGTGTTTGAGGTTCGTTCACATCTGATGTTTTTAAAGGGGTTAAGAAGTGTATAGCCGTTAGTTTAAATGCCACAATGGTATTCCAGATACTTCTTAGCAGTATCTAGGCTTATATTTGGTATGTCTTTCCTCTGTTGATCAGTTAATATATAGGTATCTCACTGTGAGAATTTTCTGCAGCACCAAGTATCTAACAAAATGATACTTAACGTTTACAAGTTCACTGATAGCAAAGCCAGTTGGAATTCCATTGGATTCTAACTGGAATTCACCAGTGCGCAAGCGTAAATCCAGCTGGATTAATCCAGTGTTAAGCTGGAATCAAACTGGATTCCAGCTGTGCTTTTTACATGATTCAAGGTGGATAACAGGTTGGCTTCAAACTGGTATTGGGGAGGAGGTAGAGGTGAGGAGTTCGGGGATTAGGAGGGGAAAGACATAGACATTCTTTCCCCTCCTAATCCCCGAACTCCTCACCTCTACCTCCTCCCCAAAATCCACAAAACTGGCCACCCTTGTACACCTATCATTTCTAGTTATAATTCCCCCACCGAACGTATTTCTGCATTTGTTGATTTTCTCCTTCAACCTTTAGTTTCCTCCCTTCCTTCCTTCATAAAAGATACTTACCACTTTCTAGATATTCTAAAAAACACACCTCTCCCTTTAAAAAAAATCCATCATCTTTGCTACCATAGATGTTACCTCCTTATACACTTCTATATCCCACGTTGAAGGTCTTGAATCCCTGAGATATTTCCTATCCCATCGTGCCACTCCCGATAACCCCTCCACTGACTTCCTCATTTCTTTATCTGAATTGGCTCTTACTAAAAACAGTTTCAAATTCCAAGACAAATTCTATTTGCAGATAAAAGGAATGGCTATGGGTACGAAAATGGCACCCTCATTTGCCAACTTATTCATGGGTCACCTCAAAAAAGTTTTCCTCAACTCACAAGCTCTCAAACCACTTCTCTGGCTCCGTTTTATTGATGACATTTTTATCATCTGGACACATGGTCATGATTCTCTTAACTCCTTTCTTCTCGCCCTCAACTCCTCCTTTTCTGTTTCCTTCACTCACTTTGTTTCAGATTCCTCCATAACCTTTTTAGATGTCAATATTAATTTATCCGAAGGGAAAATCACCACATCTGTGCACATTAAACCTACAAACACACAACAATACCTACATTTTGATAGTTGTCACCCTCCTCATATTAAAAGATCTATACCGTACTCTCTGTCCATTCGTGGCCACCGAATTTGTAACTCTTCTGACACACGTTCTCATTTCCTGTCCCAGCTATGCACCGCCCTTCTCCACCGCGATTATCCTACGCACCTCCTTGACAAAAGGATTTTACCAGCCACTGCTGACTTCACACCCCGCCCAAAAGACAATTCAAGCACCTTTAACCTGACTACTACCTGCTGGTGAAGTCTTCACGGGTTCTCCACCGAGTCAGGGAAACGGCTAAGGCTGACGTTTCGACGGCTAACACTGCCATCGTCCTCAGGGCGTTGAGTGTCAGGTCCAAGAAAAATGCCGGTATATATACTCTTTGCCTTGGCTCAGGTCACTCCTGATTGGCTCTCCTCAGGTCATACGTGAATTGCTCCGCAAGGTCGCTCCTGATGTGTGACCTGAGAAGAGCCAATCAGGAGTGACCTGAGCCAAGGCAAAGAGTATATATACCGGCATCTTTCTTGGACCTGACACTCAACGCCCTGAGGACGATGGCAGTGTTAGCCTTTAAAGTCGGCCTTAGCCGTTTCCCTGACCCGGTGGAGAACCCGTGAAGACTTCACCAGCATTATACGCCGGGAAAAAACAAGATCCTACATGACTACTACCTATTTCCCCGGCATCCACCGATTAAAGTCATTTCTCTCTGAACTCTACCCCGTTCTTGGTAATAGCAAAATTACCAAAAGCCTTTTTTCCAAATCCCTCTCCATAACATATCGTAGACCACCCACCCTAAAGATGCTCTTCAATCGGACACGCACACTTGAACCTCCTCCTTAGCTATAACCCCCTGGCACTTACCCTTGTAATCGCCCTCGATGTAAATCTTGTCCACTTCTCACTAATGATTCCCAATTCTCCAGCCCCAACACACCTTTCACCTACCCTATTTGTCCCATACCACTTGCACCTCGAATAACATAATTTATAAACTCACCTGTACTCGTTGTTCCGCTTTTTACGTTGGTCTTTCTACTAATCCCCTTACCATTCACATTAATAATCACTGTTGCACTACTAATAACCTCAATTTGAATCTCCCCGTGCCCATTCATGCTTCCACCCATAATAGTAAGTTTGACAGTTGTTTCCGCATTACGATAATTGCCTCAATTCCGCCTAATTCACCTGAAATCAATCTCCGTACTCTTGCTCGATACCGATTCCTGGAAAATCGATTCTTGATTCCGATACCATCAACCTATACATATATTCATTTTTTTACCTAGCTTTCCTATACAATATGACTAAATGTTCCATAAAATCTAAAAATACAATTTTACAAAACAAAAATTTAAATATACTATTTACTCTGGGAAAAACTTCTGATATCCCTCTATGAGGACATTATGAAAATAAAGAGTTTTATAGTTTTTTACATGAGCATGTTTATTAACAAATGTCATACTTAATAACAAACCATGTTTGGTATCAGATAAAAAAATGTCATAACAGATTCAAAATAATATGACTGTCATGTCATAGGCTGAATTTTAATATGATTACTGATTAGTTATAAGAGTAATGAAAACACTAACCTGCATTATAATTCAAACTCTAAACATTAAGAAATAAGAATAAAAGGTCATGATGCAAACCCTTGAGCCACTTTAGGTTTATGTTCAAAAAACCAACATTTTTAGCCTCTCTGGATCAAGACGATTTCGTTTCTGGTCACAAATGTTTCCTGTGCTAAATATATTTCTCATTTTTGATGAGAAACTCTCATGTTTAGTATTCTTTTAGGATTTTTAATCTATACAGAAAAACAGCAACAATATTATTTCCAAGAAACAGATATATTTATAGTACAAAAAGTCAACTTCCCATCATCTGTGTGGATAATATTTCCTGGATCAAGATTTACGGATGCAATAGCTATATGTTATTACTTCTAATGTAAAGTTCACTATCCTTATCACATACTCATAAAACAATAACATTTTTAAGCCTGTACAGTTATTCTTTAAAGTGTAGTTAAAGGAAACATTATAAGATCATTTTCATTAATATTTGAATTATTTTCCAAAGTATAAGATCCTAGTGATGCCATACTGTATCACTCTCTATCCAGAAAGGTATAAATTTAATTATACAAAAAAGACTCCCGAGCATGTCACATGCCAAGAATAATATAATATAGAATATTAAATAATAAACAAAATCAAAAACCTAAAATTAATTCAGTGCACAATTGGTTTTCATTAACTTGGGTAGCTGTTGTAAATCAAATCCTTGAATGCTTTCAAATTCTTTTTTCAGAGACACAAAAAAAAAGTTTAATTCGGTCACGATATTCCATTTATGGAATATCTGGGGATTCAAGTTTTAAGATGAAAAAATTATTATAGAATATTCCAAGCTGCTAAACTAGTTATTTTGCAATGTCTTATTAATAATAACCCTTAAAATGGAATTTGTGACTTTTATAACCATATGGAGAGGTTGTGTAACTCAAATCATGAAATGAGATGAGATTTTTTCATGCTACTAGAAGGAAAATAAAGTAATGTGTCTAGGCTAAAGTAGAATGACATGTGGGGAGCCTGCATTCTCCGAACTGGGATAAGCCAACAATAGTAGGGTGGAGTAGTATACTGCTGGTAATGAAGTTCGATTCTTATCGACGTTTAAAAATTTTTATTCAGCCATTGAATCAAAAATTTTATTATCCTTAATTTCCAATCCTTGTATGTGTTACTGACTTTTTTGTACTCTTATCACTTAAACTAGGTTTACAAATGCATCACTCAAAAATACATATTAAAGTTAACGTACTCTTTCCATGGTTTTAATTCTGTAATAAAATGTTTCCAATCACTTTCACTAATGCCAAATTTTATTATTTTTATGTAGGTACTTTGTTGACTTATATATTGACATTAAATTTCTTATAATCTACTTTTTTAACTGCCTGTTTACCTTACTCTAGGAATACAGCATGACGGTATTACTAGGCAGTGTTAAGGATCGAACAGGCAAATAGCAGAACACTTGCTCACATTTTTAAAAACTTCATTATCTTCGGTTCATGCAAGTCTGGCAAATGTAGGCGACCCATGTGACATTCTGCTTTATCTTTTTATCTTTTTCCCCCACATCCAGGCCTGTGGAGAAGAAAAAAAAGCCAAGAGGAGTATTTCTTTATTTTGCTCTAGTAGCACGGAAAAATTTTAATCTCATTTCGTGACCCGAGTTACAAATCCTCTCCTTGTCAGTATCTACCGTACCTACAATCCATTGTGCATCAATCAGTAAGCCACAAAATTTAAAAATTTCCGATCCAGATACAATATTATAATATTCGGATATGATTTCTAGTGAATGAAATGAAAGATCCATGGGTCTTTGGATCCAACCCAACCATCCCTAATTTTAGCGTGATGCATTCATAAATATAATTTAAACAATAAAAGTATAAAAAAGTGCGCAATCAGATGTAAGAGTTTTAAATAGAATGACAACATTTTCCATGCAATAACTGAAATAAAATATTAAACTGAGATAGGGGTCGAACTTCCTTTAGTACAGTAGCTCTCGATGTCCGATGATCCAGGTGAATGTAGGCTACCCACATGACATTCTACATTTTTATTTTTTTTTCGTGATGCCGGGGTAATGGAAAAAAAGTCAATTTCTTTACTTTGCTTCTAGTTGCACGGGAAAATGTTCATCTAATTTCATGTTATGAATTACACAAACTCTCCTTGTCAATATCTACCACACCTAGTACCACAGGGGATGCTTCGATCGCTAAGCCACGAAAATTTAAAATCTACGATCCGATTCTGATTTTACTCTGTCTTTGGATCTGAATCCGAGTAAAATGAATTCCGTGGTTCCTTGGACCCGACGAATCCGATCCAACCATCCCTAGTATCGACGGTATCAACTATATTTGATCGATTCTCGATACCGATCCTCAAGAATCAGTGGTATCGAGAATCAACACAATCCCTACTTAAAATAGAACTTGCCATTTTCAGAAGCTTACAGAGCCGACTTTTTTGAAGAGGCTCTTGGACACTGTCCCTGGTTTGGAAGATGATGTTTCTGGTTATGCTTTGGTGAAGAACCCTCGCCTATTTCTTCAAATTGGAGATCCTGATGTCATGAGGAGGTATGTTTAATGTTGTGAGTCATATTTTTATGGGTATGCTGCATGGCTTTAGCTAAGAGATGTTTTTGTTACTTATTTACTATTGTCATATCATGCGATTTATTCTTCACCTACTGAAACATTTTACTTGCTTATTTATAAACCTAAATATGACATCTTAGCATAATCTTTTTTTGTAAGTTCAACCTTAGAGTTAGTATAATATTATACTTACTCTATGGTTTTAACCCATACAAGGATGATAGGATGTCGATCGATACGGGAAATTAACATTACCCTGGAATATACGGGAAATTCGCATAGTGTCCGGGAAATTTCAAGAAATGCTCCGTAATGAACAGATCTAGAAGATCCCCATATTTTCGGTTGGTGGGATCTTAGCAGTGCGGGAGTCGCAGTGTTTAGCCCATGAAGATTTCGTAACCCACTAAGCGCAAGGTTGTCATTTCAGCGCAAGTGAGGCTGACTCGGCAAGTGTGGAAACAGCACACACACAATGTCTGTCGCCCTTGCCACAGTAGTAGGTTTCGCGTCGCACGATTTTGTCGAAAAATGCAGCGTGATAATGTGACTTATCCGGTTCGAAAGTCTAATTTAATAAGATAGAAAGTTTAATCACTTTATTTTACCTGTTGTACTAGATAATGCATATGGCGAATTATTTTGTAACTATCAGTGTAATTTGGACCGGTCCAAAATACACGCTCTTCGGTGGTCCGAAATACACTATGAGGATCAAAATAAAATGAGACTGAATTCCACAGAAACATCGTTAGATACCTACATTAAAAAGAATTATTTGCACTTTTCTACACGAATTATGATAAGAGTGGAGTAATTTCTGTATTTGAACTAGCAAAAGTAACTTTATATTTCGCTGTCGCCTTAGGAGTCAGAGCCATTCCAATGGGTGTATTTGGCTAGAGTGTGTCTTCGTTGTTTATGCTTTGAGTGGTGGAAGGGAATTTCACGATTTCGCTCACTTAGCCTTTGTACCTCAATCACCTGGGCTTGATTGTTGAAATTTGGAGAGAAGACATTCCAAAAATACACCCACACGTCTACACCCTAAACATGTTGCTACCCTTAATGAATACAAAGTAAAGCTATCGGTCCGATTTACACGCCAGTTCAAATTACACGGACTTCTCCTATACGGGAATTTAGCAAATAATCGTCCGGGAAATACGGGAAACATACGGGAATTTGAAATTGGGCCGCCGATTGACATCCTGGATGAACTCTGTTCAAAAGCTATGATACAAAGTTTGTCTCACCCTCAGTTAATCATATCTACTAATAATACCAGGTATAGATAGCACAGGATTAATGATTGTGACTCCTTAGTGATACTCTCTGCCTGGGTGGCTAAAACTCCCTCAGTGGAAAACCACCAGTGGGTTGTGTAAGAGTTTGAGTGATTTTTTGTTTGATCATTTATTTCACATTGAGTTGATATCTGTATGGCGTAACCCTCTACAAACCCATTACTCCTTTTGTGAAAGATATAATGGTGTTTGGCTCTTGGAATTTTTTTTTTCATTCATGAAAATAAATTAAAGTCATTCCGAAACTTATTTTCCACAGAACTATTGAACATCACCCCTGGGTTGCTGTAGCTGCTTGGAATTTCATGGCAATTGTGGAAGAGGAAAGAGTTAATATGCCTGAAGTTCCCGAAACCTCCAGTAATCTTTCTGCTTTAAGTGATGACGAAGATAGAGAAACTCCTCAGGTGCAGTTTTTGTTAACCATCCAAAAATAATATAAAAGGCGTATTCATTTAGACATTTATCTCCTTTGTAGAGAAAGTCATAGCCACTATAATGTTTGATTGAGCATATTTGTTTCTATGTAAAAACTGTTAAAGATATTTATTTTTTATATTAATTGGCCTAAAGTATTTTAATAGCACTGGAAAATTTTCCAAAAAATGAAATTCCTTTGTATAAATTCGTGAATGCCTAATGTTTATACAACCTAAGTGGTTGACTAAGTAAATTCTTGTTGTTTGAAATTCTAGCTTGTCTTGCAAAAGCTATGATAAGTTTGATTGCTGACATGGCATAATTGTTTTAGTGAATCAGTGTGTGTCTAATGGATGTGGTCTCAAATCTAGATGATTGAAGATTACTTTTGTTTTTCTATGATAGGTACCTGATCATCTTCCACCTAGGACTCTTGGCGGCTTTGGTCAGCGCCTGAGAGATGAGCCTGTTGTTACTGCCACCCAACTGGCAGCTGCTCTTGCGGCAGCACTTGGTGGGCCATCGACCTCTAGGTCACCGCCAGAGCCCTCACCAGTGATGCCTCCAGTATCTACTCGAACACCAATGTTCCACCCACCATCATCCGGGCATGACTTTGTGACTCCAGAGATGTTTAATGATGCAGTTCAGCGTGCCTATGCAAATATGCCGTCTCGGTCGCAAGAGGTATGGAATTTGGGGTTGAATTCAACCATTTTACTTCATATTAGTACCATCAAAGAAATAATACTGCATGATTTGCCATAAACATGAATCCAGTGGTTTTACATTTTTATTTGTAACAGTTTCAAGGGTCAGCTAGTTAGTCGTTTACCAGAAGCAAGGATGTCCCAGTTTATGCTTGAATGAAGTAGCCCTGGCCCTATTCACTGGATTAACATCCATCCATCATGAAAATGCCATCTCAATGAAGCCACACTCTTTCAATGAAAAATGTTTGTAATGTAAGATATTGTAGTGTATTTTTGTTATCAGTCCACTTCACTACAGTTAAACCTCTTCATAAGAAATTTGAAGGACCTAAATTTTGAATACCATATTTACCCGATTCTAAGACGACCTTATTTGGCTAATTTTCAACTAAAGATATCTAGACTCGTCTTAGATTCGAGTACATTTACGTGGTGCTATGCTATGAATGTGTGTGACTATGTGATTAATTGGGATCCTTTCCACGAGAATTGATTGCAATAATTAAATGATTAAATAAACAATACTAATGGTGAAATAAAATACAATGACGTGCATGATAATTTTTCCAATAATAATGATTATTATCTATGGCCACAGTGATGTATTTCAAACTAGCGCTTCAGGTATACACACAAAAACAAACGAAGGCAGGAATTCAATTTTGGTGGTTTTTACACTTATCTGAAGTTTTGAATTTGTGACTGAATCGTACCTTACGTACACTTAAAAATGACATAACGTAGAAATATGTGGCATGGGTGCGAAGGGAAAGTTAACCAAATATATTATACGTGGTTACGATACAAATTTTTAGCTACTTGTCGTACAACATGCCGATAAAATAAATAACTGTGACTCAAGTAGAAAGTTTGGAGTTCCTGAGGCAAATGTGCAAAGATGGAGATCTGCAAAACACAAAATGCAGGACGTCAAATCTACCAGGAAGTCATTTAGAGGCCCCTAAGCAGGCCGATTCCCTAATGTCGAAGAAGAAGTGATGGAGTTTGTACGCACTCTGCAGCACAAGAATTTAAAGCAAGCAGAGGATGGTGTACCAGACTCATGCGACGAAATTATTTTTCTTAACGGCACAGGACTTCACTGTGCCAAAAAATGCCCGAAGACTACAGCGAAAAACTAATCACTTACCAAAAATATGTAATTGGACTTAAGAAAAAAAATATTTATGTTTTTGAACCAAATTGGAAATGCAGACAAAACTCCAGTTTTTTTCGACATGCCGTCGCATTACACTGTGAACGAGAAAGGAGCCAAGTCCATCCTTATCAAAACTACTGGTGAGGAAAAAATGTGGGTGACTTTAATGTTGGGAGTATTAGCAGATGGTACTAAAATAGCACCGTATGTGATTCTAAAACAGAAAACTATGCCCAAGGGACATATAGCAAGTGGAATATAGTAAGATGCCAGGAAAAGAGATGGATGACAGAAGATCTAATGAAAGATGGGCTACATGTGGTGTGGAATAGACGTCCAGGGGCACTACTGAAACAAAGAGCTATGCTTTCACTGGATTCATTCAAAGGGTACCTAACACCTGAAGTTATAAAGGAAATCAGTGAAATGAAAACTGATCTTATTGTGATACCTGGAGGAATGACATCACAACTGCAATTTGTATTCTGAGTGGTTGCAGAGTGGCACTCATAATTTAATAGCAACAGGAAAACTTAGGAAACCTGAAGTTGCATTCCTCTGTCAGTGGATTAAGACATCATGGCTACAAATAAATCCAAACATAATAGTGAAGGGGTTCAAGATGTGCTGTTTGTCCTATGCTCTGGATAGAAGTGAAGACGACATCCTGTGGGAAAGTGATGGTAATTAATATGTATTTATTTTATGCTCTTAAGAAAAGTCTTTATTTTTATGTTTTCATGTAGTTATATATGTTCAGAAAAGGTTGTTTAAGTTTTATTATTTGCATCTATTTTATCATGAGAAAAGTATATTTTTAATTGCCCCAAAGTCAGTACTTCCACTGTTGTTATTTCCTTTAATTTAAGTTTCCTTATATGGTATGTTTTCGAGTCTGAATGGTTGTATTGCAAAAGTTATCCTGTGATATTTCATGCTAGAAGGCAATTATGAACAAGGAGGGTATCTGATTTTTTATGTCTCAGAATAAAGTTGTAAGTTGTATATTTCTGTGTATAAAGGTCATTGTACACGGTACATTTGTTGTACAAGAACTTGTACAATGTGCAAATTGTATCGTGTACGAGGTGTTCGTACAATTTCTTGTACAAGAAATTATATCATGCTCTATATTATTGGATGAATCAGTCCAAGATTACTCCGTAGCTTCTGCGCATGACATGTGACGGTAGTGATGCATTTTCAATTAGTATTTGTAAGGTTGGTGTTGTGTTTGGGATCACTTTTATTCCTATAAGCATGACAAAACTTCCATTTTTGTTGTACATATCGTGATATTCTTTGTTGCTTCCATATTATGATAGTCTTTGTTGCTTCCATAATGTGATATTCGTCTGTCGCATCGGAAGGGTTCTATTTCTCAAAAGATGAGTTGGACACACTGGGAAACATTAAACCTCAATGAAATGAAGATTACATTATTGAACCAAAATAAATATATGCAACAAGCAAAAACATTATGTTTGGACGATAAATATTGGGTTTCATGAGCCGATGAAAGAGTGCAAGTAACCAATCGTAAAATTTCAGTTTATTAATACGATTAATGGTAGCAAATCATTGTAACCTAGTAACTATGGCAGTATTTTCAAAATAATATTGTCATCAGATATCGCGATTCAGCTGTTGGACAGAATATCTGCGCATGTTATTGGCGCACAAATTGCATGAAAATCTTTGATCATGTACGACCGTGAACCAACTTCTTGTACAATATCTTGGTCCAATCTCGCCGTTCAATTTATGGTACAAGATCTTGTGCAAGAAATTGTACTGAGTACAACGGCCTTAAGAGCAGTATATTTTTTAATATTCCAAAAGTTTGAATGTTTTGTAAGTGTTTTTCCTTATTTTTCTCTGAAATTGGATGTTTTAAAGCCTGAACAGTTCTATTACAAAAGTTATCCTGTGGTATGCTAAAAGGCAAAAATGTATAAGGAAAGTATCTAAAATTCTGTTGCTCAGGATAAAGTTTGTGTTATGTGTTTTCTGGTGAAATAATGTTCTCTGTTTGAATTTGAAAAGATTTTATTTTTCATTTTCCAAATTTAGTGGAAGAAAAGTAGAGGACTGATAAATATAAAACGAATAGCATAATTATAGGTGAATTTGTCATTTTAATTTCAATTGGGTGCTCAAAATGAGAGGTCGTCTTATATTCAGGGTCGTCTTAGAATCGGGTAAATACTGTATTTGTAGCAAAGAGGTTCTTTGTAAGCATCCCTGTTCAGTTCATCGATCAATGTCTCTACCTACATATTGTTAGAACACTTTGTAAAACTCCGTAGTGCTACTGAAATCACTTGTGTGGCCCTCCTCACTCACAAAAGAGCTTATATGATGGGGAACATAGCGTAGTCATTTTTCACAAAACACCTGTGTGAGGAGGGGCACGAGTGATTTCACTTCAAAACTCCTTCATCTTGAGACCAAGGCAAGAAGCTCTACATTTTAGAGGAGCTGGTGATTAAGAAAAACTCAACCCTTGATCATACTGAGAATGACATTATGTTTTCAGTACCTTCTCCCATCCTTGACATTGCCTTACTACCTTAAATCCACTTTTACCTCTACTTGGCTCCTTACATTTGACTTAAGACCTTTCAAGTTCAGTACTTTGTCCATCAGATGGGACGTTAAGCACTTATCCCCTTGGTGCTTTTCATTAAGAGCAATCTAATGTCGATGCTTAGTTTTGCTCCACCCTACCATTTCTCCTGGTCTGAAATGCCTTCAAGTGTGGGGCTCATTTGAAACCACAGGATGTTTTTCAACCCTTGGCTCTGCTTTGTTTGATAATGTAATGTTTATTTTTTCATTCATGGTAATTTAATCAAACCATTATTATTGTTATTAAAGAGTGGGCAGTCATCCAGTTCAAGTCGCCGGCAGCCCGAAGGCCCTCCTGAGCTGTCAAGGGAACAACTCGCCCATCAGATGAGCCAAATGCAGGAGTTAGGGCTTGTGGATGAAGCTGTAAATCTTCGAGCATTGCGGATCACTGGTGGGGATGTACAAGGAGCTGTAGATTTGATATTTGGTGGTCTCTGGCTTGGCGATGAAGGTCCTGAAGTGGAACTTGAGAGTATGCAAGAATCAGAGTGATCCATGGTGATATTTGTGTCATGAGTCATGGGTGAGTTTTCTTGCCTGTGACAGTCTTTATTTTGTTTCCTGTTTTGTCCGGGAAGTGTTTGTGCTGTCCTAGCTGATTGGTGTGTAGCAAGATATTGTCGCACTGCATCTCACGTCAAGATCTGAATGGAAGCAAGAACGTATTTGAGATCACATTGCTAAATGTATAATTAAGCTTTTTTATTCCGTTTATTGAGTGATAAATGGAGGCAATTTTTTCAATGATCTCATACTTGTGCACTTTTCTTTTATGTCATTTGTGTAACATAATGTTTAGTTAAATATTTTGAAATAAGATTGTTTACTACTATACTTGTAAAATAGTCCTATTTATCCTAATTTCCTTACCTAAGACTAAGGCCATATTCCACTGAGCTATAGGCTTCTGCACAGAAATAACTAGTGCTGCAAGTGGCCGCTTTTGACACATTTGTGAGGAGTCGTCTCGTAAGGTACAAGCAAAGTATTAAAAAGCAAAAGTGATTTTTGCATCTGTGTACAGCACATTATTGACGATAGGAGTGCATTTAAGACAATAACTGAGCCTTATACATTCAGAAACATTAGATTTAAGGAGGCTGCGAGTGATGATGACCAGCAATCTTAATTATTGTGATCAGGTGCAGCAAAACATCAGTGAGGACAGATAGAAATATAAAACTGTATTCCTTCCTTAACTGATCATACATGACACAAGTGAAAGTACAGTGGATTAAGGCAGTCAGTGGGCAAAAGTAAGGGGCAATAAATATTGCACTGTGTTAACCACGATGCAGTGTTCTTAGTTGATCTGTCTGACTCGAATGTAAACCATCATACCAATTGTACTTGTTGGTGAATGCATTAGTATGTATTAGGGCTGTGCGAGAAGGGATTTTTTTTAAGTTGAGTGAGAATTTGAAAAAAATCTTGAATCTCGTGTGAGATTCAAGCAAACTGAAATTGCAGAGCAGGCTTTAATCTATGTAGGTACTAATTTTCTACTTGCACAAATGTAAGTTTAAGCTTAGGCATTATTAACCAAATTCTGTTGACGTAACTTTAGCATATATGAATCCACTTATGAAATCTCAATAGAATTCATTGGTTATTTGATATCAATATATATGTATTTATTTTTCCTATAAAGCATGCTCAACTGCCCAGAGCATACCTGAAAGAGAAAGGTAGGGCGCGCGTGGATATGGCGAGCGATATATCGCTGTGAATGAGTCATGAGGACTTGACAATAGCCGGCGTTCTAGGTAGGAAGGCAGGTTCAGGCATTCTAGTGTTAAAAGACCATACGTGAAATTTGTCATGGCAAATCATTCCTTAATTTTATAGAGGAATGACAATTCATTATATCCAGCACTAGCATTAAATGAAAATTTGCAGAAGGATAAATCAAACATTAGGCTGATATTGGGTTATTAACTAATATTTGAATGGCCATTAGTAAAGGGTAAAGGACAAGATTTACTTTTGGATTTGAATGTATGGACTAAAAATTATAAATTATGAAGAACGTAAAAATTAGGGCTTACACTCATGGTTCAACTCTTAAAATGGTAAGTGAGAAAAACTGTCATGAAACTGAATTTCTTTAAATCACCTACAATTTCTCACGCAGTTACATTAATTACTCTTTTTATCCAAACTCAGTAATTGTTCAAAAATATAATCAATATTAGATGGAAAACCATGAATGGACAAAATAATGAGATACTCATTCAAAATTAATCAGAACAATTTATTAAATATAGATGATACATACCATTCAAAAAACATTCAATGTGACAGTCTGTATAATGCGAGGCCAACAAAACATAAAAAACAAATATAAATACATCCACAAATGCTAATACTGCATTTAAATAATGAGCTGTCATGGTCAGTTATTCTAACTGGATATCTTTCCACTTCATCGTAAAAGAAGATCTCAGCCAATTTCTAAAAAAATATTACCTGGTTAAATTAATCAAAGGAATTAATGTCGTAGCAACCAAGATGAGTATCTAAATGGTATGAAAAACTAATTCAACTTCTATCAGAATACACTGATCTTTAGCTTTTTCCAAGTCAACCAACCAGCTTCTGGTTGAAAGTACACAGCACCCTCCTTAGAAGTAGAGAGATTATTAATGTGATACTAAATATTTCTTCATAAATGCATTTAGATAAGTAAATAGTAATAAGAGTGCTTTTAAAAATCACAGACAATAAATACATAAAAAAATGTATTTTTAGAGCATCCCAAACACAGGAATAATTTCACAGCAACAAAAGCTATTATGTATCCTCAGACATTTCAAAATAAATCATTTGATTCATCCCTCTCAAAACAATAACTCTAGCTTACTTACCCTCATACGTTAGGCCAATAAATTTAATAAAAATCACAACAATCATCATTAGAAATCACTATGATAAAATCTTTGCAGCATTTCCTAAATATATTGCATTGTTATCAGCCAATTACATTTTTTCATATGGCCATATGCACTATTTACCAAAAAGTAACAGATCCTTAACTTGTGGGATGCAAAAAAATCAGTATATTAACAAGACACACTATGAGTCATGACTCAACACAAATCATTTCACATAAAATAAACTTAAAAATTCTTCCATTCACAAACAATGATGACTGATTCACTTATAATACATAATGGCACAACCTTGGATGGACACATATGTGCATACATATAAGATCCTGAGATTCACTGAAATGAAATCATTTACTCAGTGTTGTCGGCCAAAGGAATCGGCATTACGAGTCGCAATGCCCCCACCACCGACCCAACCTGCACTGCCCACATGACCCCTGATTGGTCGCCCATGGTGGATGGACCGGTCGGCCGGACGAGGCAGGTATGACCCACCCATCATGCCATGAGACGGAGGTGAGGAGTGGGGTCCAGGGGATGCGCCAAGCCTGTCAAAGAGGGTTGCTTTCGGCACAAAGGGTGGGACCTTGTCCCAAAGACTGCATAGTAGGTTGCCCACGCTGGGTTCAATTTCCTGTGGGCAAAAAGACACATGGGACATAAGAGAAACAAATTTTTGAGGGCTGATGACAGAATGTTCCTCGTACAACACATTAAATAAATCAACCACATGCGTTTCATGTAATATGCTGAAATCGCAACTGAAATTCAGTGGTACAGAAGAATGATGAGATTAAATGGATGGACAGGTTAGTTCTAAGAAAGAGCGGGAGAAAAATAAAGTTGATGTAAATTTTAAAAAGAAGATGGGATGACTTTATTAGCCACATCTTTAGGCATGATATCCTGATGGAGAGACGTCTAGTGAAAGGTAATTAGGAAGGATGGCAAAGATAAGCACCATGTGAGATATGAGAAGCAAATAGTGGACATAGAAGATAAGGATATAAGAGTAGCAAAATGTCACGAGATCACACGATGCAAATATTTCAGGGTCTTGATCATGGATCTTCATAAGGCGTGCACTAGAATTATCATTATTTTTTGATTTAACTTATGTGTGTTGACGATAAAGATTGCGATAACGTGAAAGATGCATCCATGATTCCACACCAAGTGGATTGTAGGATAGATCTGCCAGACCTATGTTGTAAACTCAATTGTATCGATCTTTGTCTTTTGACCTATCAGGTGAAACTATAGACAACTTAAGGCAAAGGCCTAGCCATGTTGAAATACTGGTTCCCATCAGATCACCGATGTTAAGCAACGTTGGAGGGGTGATCCTTCTTCATGCCTCTACCATGGTACTCTAGTTCCCTATCCATATGTGGAGGGCAGGCACTCCCACCCATTGCTCCAATTAGCATTTTAACCATAGGGGACAAATTCACTGGTATACATACTATGGGGGAAAGAGGGGGAGCGAGTCTACCTGGGTAATTGGGTTGATTGGAATATAGGATGTTGTAAATACCATAAATGTTATGTCTACTATGGATGTGCTCTGAGTATCTGAGAAAATATTCATTTGTTATAGGCTGTAATTGTTTCTAATGTTTAAGAATCATTTTCCAGCAGTTATTGACTTAGAGGTTTTACTTCTGATACTCACTTTGTGAAACTTAACGGCTCTGTTAATTTGCATTAGCCATGAAAGGGACACCAGAAAAAACAGTTTCTATTGAAAAAGAGCAACCATCACTATAATATGTCTCCTATTTTACTCTTTAACTCTCCTACTCCTTCTTATCCTCCTATCTCCTACCTATCCTTAAACCTTGCCTACCCTCATCATTTTCCGAATTCTACAAAACTGAGCAAAATATTAATTTGTTGGGCATAAGTGACAATTAGATATGTAAATACTTGAATACTAGTGAGTATTTGATACTTGAGATCTTGAATAATTATTCTAAAAGATTAAGTTCAAATACATTGAACATAGTGCCATATACATATATGTAGTGCCCATACATGCACTATATGTATTTGGTGTGTTAATGAATAACATTATATGCACTGCAAGAGGATGGCAGGGATATAAGTCTGTTGATGGGTTTCATTGTGTAATTTACATAGGAGGACAATAGTTTCAACAAATGGAATTCCTGCAAAACTGTTGTCTTTTCAACAAAAAAAGTGCACTGAAACTAGTCACAATTCAAAATCGAAGAAAGTTGTAAACATCATCAACCATGGTCATTCGAAACGAGCTTTGCTTACTCCCATTATATATTCATTAATAATTTATAAAAGCTGACACCATGTATCTCTTTTTCCATATTGTACTTTTGCAAATAGCTAATGAATTTAACGAGAGTTACCGAGAACTAATGCCTTGATCTTTAAGATCTTCTGAAAGAATTCAAAGACCGCGAACTGGCCACGGGAACTTTAGCGACGTCACCCGCTGAAAATTTCACTATAGCAAGAAATTCCACAGAGAAAAAAAGGTAGCTCAACTGGTAGAGTACCTGGCCGGAAATCAGGGGGTCCGGGTTCGAGTCCCGGTCAAGGCGAATGATTTTTTTCTCTGTGGAACTTCTTCTGAAAGAGGAAACCAATTTTAAAACAGTAAAATTCATATTATGGAATGATTATTCCTACATTTAATTGTGTAAAAATAATTTTTGCCAACTTAAATAAACTTTAACAAAATTTTATTTTGATTAAAACTATCCTCGATGACCTAGAATTATGTGCTTTTTATTCTGTTATATGTCCTCATGTTTCAAATATCAACAAAATAAAGCAAATTTTAGCCTTTCGTTTAACACGTTCACTGCGGAGCTGTTTAAAGCCCTACCTCTCACAGCGCGGCGTGACCCACCGGTGGGTCACACTAAGCCTTTTGCATGGGCGGTGTGACCCACCGGTGGGTCACAGTCCTTCCGAGCTTCTGGCCACTGCCGAGGGATGGTGGTTGAAGCGGCAACACTCAGCTGTTTCCTGAGATTAGAGGAAGACTGGGGGAGGCTACTTCCACCTTCGCCCCCAGCCCACCCCTCCACCGGCCACGTGGGGCACGCTATCGGCTAGACCCTGGCATGGGATGGGGGAAGAGAGGGGCAACAATACAATGAATGTGGTAAAGATTTGCTGACGTTCGGAAAAGGAGACTCCCACCCGTCTCTGTTTATTGCGCCTGCCCTTGTTCGCGCCCGTCTGTGAGACGTAGACACCCGTCCTTGCGTACCGATTCCCCATCCATGCTCATACTATGAGAATAGGGAAGGGGGATCCTGGAAAGAGTACATAGTGCTTTGTCTCACTCAGAAAAAGTAGTGTCTGTATTTCAGAAGATGTTCACCCGGCAAGGGCACGGTCACTCATCCACCACTGAGGGATTGGCTCAAGAACGCTATGTGACTCTTTCCCAATTGCCCTTCCGTAGAGGGGGGGGGGGGGGGGAAGGGAAGAGAGAGAGTCAATCTCTCACACAGCCAGGCAAGTGCAGTTTGGACTGTTTAGTTTACGAGCAACTGACGGACAGCCAAGAGGTTGAGGAGAACAAATTTTCCTAAACATTTTCATCATTTTTAATAAGTTGATATGTTTTACTATATCGAGTATTGTTCATCCTTATGTATAAAAATTGCAGAAACATGAAAAAAAAACAAAAAAAAGCCAAAAATAAACGTATTTTGGATATAATACGCTAATATGTAAATTTGTTCGTGACCCACCGGTGGGCCACACCGCTCACGCCGAAAAAAGTTTCAGGAGGGGCGGCGTGACCCACCGGTGGGTCACACTAAGTGTCACATAGTACTCTATTATTTGAACAGTGACTAACCTCTGGGTGAAGTCACTTGAGAAGTTCTCGATTCCTACTCTCACAATACTCCTCGCAAGTTAGGACAATTCACAGAATTTTACGGCCGCGGCGCTAGATGTATCTGCGTGACCCACCGGTGGGTCACGCCGCAGTGAACGTGTTAATGCAGGTACCAGACTTTTTAATAATTACTTTTGAGGCATGTTTTTGCAGTGAGGATGACAAATGGCACATTTTTTAGAGTTGCAGAGGCCAACGTCACTTTGGAGATTGTCATAACAATATGAAAAGCACAAATGAAAGGATATTTTGATAGAATATGAATCGTACTTTTGCCATGACGTCCTTTAAGTTT
Organism: Platycnemis pennipes; assembly: GCA_933228895.1. NCBI lineage: Eukaryota > Metazoa > Arthropoda > Insecta > Odonata > Platycnemididae > Platycnemis > Platycnemis pennipes. The sequence goes on along the minus strand of OW121856.1, from coordinate 68,690,764 downwards.
CAAATATTTCCTTATATTCGTTTAAGTTTTCCTATTCAATTTACGAAACCGGGTTTTCTCCGTAAGTATGGAACATTGGAGGCACGCAACAAACACCTTCGTCTTCATTATAAAATTTCTAATGCAAATCCATTAACGTCATAACACGTGATCATGGCACGATATTTGAATTTATATTTTTGGAAAACAAGCTTGGAATGTAGGCAGAAATGCCGAACAACGTATGCATTGAGCAGAACGAACCTGAGTTCACAGCAGAACTTTAATTTTTGCCACTATTTCAGCAAACTTTCTTCTAATGTAGATTTTCGTCTCCTTTTTGGAGGAGGTTGAGCTTTTTGCCTCAGGCTTTACCATAGCCAATTCTATGCACTTTTCTCACTTTTACTGTCACGAAGATCGCAGCTAAATAAACAAATATGCGACACGTTGGTAAGTCAGTTGAAGAAGGCAGGATTTCAAAATTACACGTTTTTAGATGATTTTCACCGAATGAATAATTTCGAATAAAAGTATCCGAAAAAGAACGAATACTCAAAAGTATCTAAGTATCGGGAAAATGGCCGATACCCAATACTTACTATCGGTATCTGCCCAAGTCTATTAATAAGTCATGACTATAATTTACCTGTCCATTGAGTCTAAATGCAGAGGTTAGCCAATTGAAGAATCGAGGATAGCTGAGTCAAACCAATCATAGGAATGTAGACTAGTGATGAAGACAAATGGCATTTTGAAACAATAAATTCAGCATTATCCAGCAAAACAAGGCAGAAAAGCATTTTAAGTATTAAAATTAAACTAAAAATGTAGAAGTTGTACTACGCACTTATTTTATTGTGCCAACTAATACTACACTAATTCATGCATACATGTGTAGTGTATGTATTAGTCGTTGCATTAAAATAAGTGGACGGTACAACTTGTGTATGTAAAGTTTAATTTCAATCCTTTAAAAACAATGCTTTATGCAAACCTGTCCATCACAATTACTCTGCAGTTTGTGCTCAAACCAATATTTTGAATACTGAACAGAGGGTTTCAAACAACACTTTATGATTACCTGTCCATCCCGACTACTTTGCACTTTGCGGTTCTCATTGAAAGGATTGAGCAAATGCCGGCAAGCCTGGAATGGGATGTTTGCTCGCTTGAGCCACTCCACAGGCCGAGGTGCACCAAGATTTGGTGCTGTAAGCTCTGGACACCTCTCTCCTTCAACGGTCCCTTCACCTCGCAAGCGGGCAAAGCCTTGAAAATGACCACTACCCTGGACACTGAAAATTAACAAGACAATCTTTCCTTCCTGAAAGAGAGAAAATCAAAGCAAATAACCGAATAAGATCACAAAATCTAATTTCATATCCTCAAAACATTTTAACATTAACATAATATTGCAATTAAAAAAAATTGTAACAAGATACCATTGAGGACTTTGGAATACATTCATAAGTTTTAAAAAAATGGAAAAGTCACAGGCTCACTGACTGATCACAGACTGGTGAGGAACTAATTCTGGATGCTTGACTAACCTGATACCAACTATAGAGAAATATTTCAATAGCAAAAAGCTCCGAATCAATTATATGAATAGCGGAAAAAATACTCAGTATAACTATGGATATATACATACCTTTAATGGCTTCAGCAGCTTCCGTTCAGTAGTTGGAGTGAATGCCCAAACACCTCGGCCAAGAGATGCCTCAATGGCTTTCTGACTGTTAGCTTTTATCACAAAGTACCTAACAGCAGTAGATACAGTATTTCCAGTGGTCATTTCTTAAGGGAACAAGAAAAAAAGCAAAAAAAATCCATGAAATCATCAAACTCGACAGTTATGAAACACAGGAAAGAGATGAAAAAAGTTACATTGTAACTTGCACAACAAAACATAGCACAAAAATAATTTAAATGAAAAACCTTTAATTTGATAGCTTGCCTACCACTCTCTCCAGTAACAAGTTAACTAGGCATTTGCAAAGTAACTTTCTTAATCATTACTGTATTATGTATGCCTAGATGAAAAACTAGCATAACTAAAAAATATATGAACATAAACTGCCATGAAAATTATATTATTTATGTTTAAAGTGCAAAATTTTTACATTCCTGATATTTTTCTCCCTCAGAGAACACAAGAATTATGGGAATTTTACAATGGGCGAATCTGAAAATAATTTTTCCTTAAAAACATGGTTCTTGATTTTCAGATAAAAAAAGATCACTTTCCCACTGAAAAAATAATTTTTCCAAACCAGAAAATCCCCATTGACCCACTACATATTTCATATTCTAAAATGTGTGCACGCTGATATCATCATTGTAAACGACCTTTTGTATGCCTCCCGCTCCCCCCTCCTCAACCTGTTTTTTTTACCCCCCCACCTCCATACCTCTGTGTTCCACTATCTTCAACCATGGGGTCATAGTGTGAGATAAATAACTGTGGAAATACCAAGTTTATTATTCATTCATTATGAGTGATACCTTATTTACTCTTGTAAGCCACAGACCTTTTTTACTAAAATACAGGAGAAAAATGGAGATGCGAGGCTTACACATTCCTCCAGATTTTCGTGCAAAACATGCACCTTTTTTCCTCAAATATCTCTTGTTTGCATCACTTGTTTTTTCCCCAATTCCTATTGCTTGTTTGCACAAAAATTCGCATTAATAAACATTGAAATTTACTGGCGCATCAAAATATTATTCCTAAAATTTCTAAGTGCATATTTAAAGCTAAAAATCGTCGTGTAACTAATTCTGAGCATACTTTTATTATAACTATTCATGATTACTTGAAACAGGGCCGGATATTTTTTTAATGGGCTTTAAGGTAAAGAAAGGGCTTTCCGACAGAAAGAAAAAAGGCAGGGTCATGGGCAAAAAATTAATATTTGACGAAAACTATTTTTTCCTTGTGAGCCTGCCCAAGAAGTGCAGGATAACGAGGGGACAACTCACACAAGTAATACAAATTCCACTCACCATCCTTCTCTGATGCGCAATCAAACGCACCATGTGACCTCATCCTTGCTATTCGACTTCGGTCAATTTCATCCATCTGCCCTCTCTCGTCATACCCATGAGATTCATCCATAACACCACGAGAGGAACCTAGAAAAATCAAATATACATACGATGCTAATTCACAAAACTTCACCCAAGCATTACACTGGGAAACACTAAATTTGTTGACTTAGATCTGACACCTGTTCTCGACCACTTTTGGCTTCTGAATCCAAAAATGACCTCAGTTTTTGTCTATCACGTCAACTTTTTAAGCTACAGGATACCATCTCTTTATTCCAAAAGTCACACAAATGTGCATGCAAAGGAAAACAAAGGGAAAATTTGTCACATATACAGTACATAGAGAATAATTTTCTTCATGCAAAGTCTATATATATAGCCACTTGGACAAATTAAAAAATAGTAAATAGACAAATAAAAACATAGTGGTAAAAGACAAAGTTTTAAAATACTTTCGCCAAACGAAAAAAATGCATGCTAAGGTAAAAATTTTAACTTATAGCTTTTCATGGGGTATTCAATCAGTGGAAAATCTCGCCTGGTGCTCCAACAATAGTCAGCCATCATATTTACATCCCATCTACTCTGATACCTTGCGCTGTCTTAATTCTGATAACCATCGCGCTGCCTTAATTCAACAGTTTTACCACACATTACTACAAAACAAAACTTATTGAAACTAGTTGTATCGCATGAAAACAGCATTAAATAAATAAAATAATTTTGTTGAGAAATTTTTTGTCATTTGATAACTTCTTGCACTGGCCGACCAGAAAGGTATCTCAATAATCTCATGTGTTGTTTATGTTATCCTTAATTACTGCAGAGCATAAATTTTATTTTACTTGGAAATGGGAAATGGATGCGAATCACAATATTTCAAGATGACAGTTTTTGGATTTCTTCTGCGTTGGCTCATCCCTCTGGATGACAATTTCGTCGGCATCTTCAAGTCCGAAGAACGTGTCCCATCAAATTTCTCATATCTTCGTACTACCTATATATATATGTCCTATACTTCAGGTCCTATACTTTGGACCTGAAGATGCTACCAGGAATGTCGGCATAAGTGTCGTACAGTGAGATGAACCAATGAGGAAAAAAACAGAAACCCTTGAATAATTTCATAATAACCGTGGAAATCTTCGTGGCAACTAGAATATTTTCCATTATGTCATAAATAAAAATAGTGGATCCTCATGATGCAACTCTCACTGATATATCGAAAAATCTAAGATTACCGGTCTCTACAATGGATGAAATTATGAAAAATCTCGATGTGATTCAGAAACATGCTAGCTAGTGCTAGAGAAAATCTCAAGAAATCATGGTATGAAGAAATACCAACATAAAAAGCAATTTCTAAGTTCTAGATCATCTAATATCACCGTAAATGGCTTCGTCATAAGAGAAAAGGCATTGCATAATGTATAAGTTTGGGAATTATGGAGTTGACAACCTCCAATGGTCGGTTAAAGTTGGTTGAAACATTGGTAAAAATATATCGTACAAAAATAAATCAGAACAACTCTATACTTTCAGAAATAATTAATAATATTGCTCTAATTCAGTTTACTGATGTATTGTTGTCTTATTTATATATTTACTTTATACATATTGTTAAAGTATGCATGTGAAATTGAAAATTGTCCTTTTCCCGCTAGTTGCATTATCCCGCAATTTACACTTTTTTCTAGTGGTCCAAAGAAAAGTGTAAATAAGGGGTTTTACTGTATTTTCAATTTAGGCATCAATAAAAATTGTGGATTCTCAAGATGAAACTCACACTGATATAGCGAAACATCAACATAAACATGATTACTGGTCTCTACAATGGATACAATTATGAAAAATCATGCTTTGATTCAGAAATATGCTAGTGCTGGCATCAGTGGAAATAAATAAAATGTCAATAAATCATGCTATGCTATGCATCATTGCTATGAGGGAATACCAACTTAAAAAGTGGTTTTTAAGTTCTAAATTATCTAATATCGCTGCGAATGGCTTCGTCATAAGAGAAAAGGCATTTGCATAATGTATAAGTTTGGGAATTATGGATTTGACATCCTCAAATGGCTGGTTGAAACATTGGTACAAATATAATGTACAAAAATCAATCAGGACAGCTCTATACTTTAAGAAATAATTAATTACATTGCTCTAATTCAGTATATCAGTATTTCTTAATTATATATTTACTCTATACTGTGAAAGTATGCATGTAAAACTGAAAATTGTCCTTTTCCCTATACATATTTGCATTTTCCTGCAATGCACACTGTTTTCTAGTGGCCCCTGGAAAAGCGTATATAAGGGATTTTACTGTATTTATTAATTTTCTTGTTGCCAACCATGATTTTGTCAGTGAGTGACATTGTCAACGAGTACCTTGACAAAATCACTCAGTGACAAAACCATGATCAGCTCAATAAAATTAATTAAATATGGAAATAGCCAAGTAGAATTGTTTTCAAATGCTCCAATCCCTGCCAAGCCCTGTTGCTGTTCTCCTATGGTGTCATTCATCCCTCACCATCCAAGGGAGGTTTACCTCAGGGAGGGAACTAGTGCTTCCTATGATTCAGGCTCGATCCAGCTGAGTAAGGTCACCTTCAGATAAGCTGTAGAGAAAAAACTTGACGTGGTAGAAAAAACTAACTACAGTTTTGAAATCAGCATGCCTATTTTACTTTAAGTTAGAAGAAAAATCGAACTAGAAATTTTGCTAAAAACTGTTCCCCAGTGTTATTTTACATTTCATCCCCGCAAAAGTTAATCCAATTGACAAATCAATAGTTAAATGAAGTAGCTTAGAGAAAAGAGTGCCAGACATTTTCATGTACTGTTATACTATTGAAGGAGCTTACAGTTGCTGAACTGAGATTCAGGAGCAACAGGTTTTGGCCTCTGTCCAATCCCTGGTGGTTGCTGGATACCAAGTGCTTGTTCTTCAGCCACAAGGACACTGACAACAGATCTTAAGACTGACTCATCCACCTTTAATGAGAGTACATGAAAATTAAATATGAAAAGCACAGTTCCTCCACTAAGTTATCTATAACATAATGAAAATGCCTCATTAATCCATATGAAAATTTTTCAAACATTCATATAATAAAGGTGATACCATGCAAGCAAACCTTGATAACAATATTGGCTCTAGGAATGTTCATTTTGAAAGGATTTCAACAGTTACTTTGTCTCTATGATAAACCAGTTACATTTCATGAGATTTAATCTCAGTATTTGACAACTACAGTTTTTTCCAGAGGTGGATCATTACTCTTTCAAACTTTCCGCAAGAAAAAAGACATTTAAAGTAATAGATAACCTCCTGATCCTTAGTAGGCATCCATTTCAAGAGGATATACCATTTTATTTAGCTTATAAGATACACAAATGAATGAATGAATGAATTTATTGGTCCAGCGATTTTACATAGTAAAATATAGGACAAGTCGTAAAAAATAAAACAATCAATATACATCATGAGCTTTGTACAATGTGATGGATTTTTCAAGCATGTCCATACACACATATTACAATTTAAAAACAGTCATCTAAATAGTCTTTAATACTGTAATAACCTTTTTCGAGCAGCAAGTTTTTTAAATTGTTTTTAAATGAGCCCCTTGACGGTGAGTTTTTTAGGCTGGCAGGTAAATGATTGTATATTATAATGGCAGCGTGGAAAGGGCTTTTATTATACATTCCGGTGGAATGGCTAAACAGATGGATATCCCCACTGCGGCGTGTTTCGTACCCATGTATCTGGGCGTTGATGGTGAAGTGATTTTTGTTATCCACCAGGTATAAACATAAGTATAAAATGTATAAGCAAGGAAGGGTTAAAATTCTTAACTTTTTGTAATGAGGTTTACAGGATTCCCACACTGGAATGTTTGCTAAATATCTGATAGCCCTTTTTTGCATTAGGAAAACTTTGTGGGAACCGGGTGATGCCCCCCAGAAAATAATACCGTAGGTTAAGTGGGTCTGAAAATTGCCGTAGTAGACCATTTTGAGCACCTCAAAATTTATGATGCCAGCCAGATTTCTCAAAATATAACCACATTTTGATAATTTGGAGCATAAGTTATTAGTATGGATTTCCCAACTTAAGGACTCATCGATTGTCAGACCTAAGAACTTGGTACTGCCCACTCTTTCAATAGATTTTCCATTTATGCCTAAGTTCAGATGGGGCACTTCTCTTTTTTTACTGAATTGGATAAAGTTGGTTTTATGTATATTTACTGAAAGTTTATTCTCCCTGAACCAATTACCCATGAGTTTTAAGGCGCTATTTAGCTTGGTTTGTAATGGTTGGGGATACTTGTGACTTACTGCTAAAGTTGTATCGTCAGCATAAAGTACTATATCCTCCTTTGGAACACTATTTGGTAAGTCATTTGTATATATCAAATACAGAAGGGGTCCAAGGATGCTGCCCTGAGGCACTCCTATATTTGTTGTCTCGGGGGAGGAAGGGTAGTCTGATATCACATTATCCTCACCAACGCCCTCAATTACCACTATCTGTTTTCGATCCTTCAGATACGATTCTAACCATTTATTTGGAATACCCCTGATTCCATAACGTTCACATTTTGTTAGAAGAATTTTATGGACAACGGAGTCGAATGCACGAGATAGATCGTTAAACACACCAACTGGGTACTCATTAGAGTCCCAGGATGTCATAATCTTCTTTAAGAAACTCACGAGAGCGTCATTTAATATTTCAATATAGAAGATAAGCCATAGTTTGACGGTGTATTTTGGAAAAAAAATAACTCTCCCATTAGTGCCAATAATTTCGATGGAAAAATCAAATTCCGTGGAATTGGATTATGTCTTACAAGGACGATAGACAGAATTCATTTTACTGGCACCTCAATGACAAGAACTTATTGACGATGGTCATCAAGCCAAGGATGACAGTGACATTGACCATAAAAATTGTAAGGTGAGTTTCTGTCCTAAGTAAGGATGTTCTATAAGCTGTAAAATAATTGCTTACTCATCCATAAATTTAGATGATTAATAATACTTCTTGAAGAAAGAAGATGAGCATATATTGGAAGCCTTTGAGATGTGGGCATAGAGAATAATGGGAGAGGATTGGCTAGATGGAGAGGAAGAGGAATGAAGAAGGGTTGATTATGATAGAGGAAGGCAGGTTGACTGGAGAAATTAGAGAGCAAGGAAAGTGGATGGGGGAGCTTTTGAGTGATAATGGAAAATTTAAGAGGGTGATAGCAGGAGCATGGTTAACAAAGAAAAACACCAGTAACTTTGTATGTGATGATAGGTATGCAATGGTTCCAATATGTCACACTTGACAATGCTCAATCAAGAGTGAATACTGTTAGGTAACTGTGGAAGATGGATGAAAAGAATGTGTTCTGGACAGATTAGTGACAGGCAGAAAAGATTAAGACTTAAAGAAAGGAAACTTAGATTGGTTGGGAAGGAAACATTGGGGAAGAGCAGTTATGGACAATATTGAGCAACCAATATCGGTAGAATACTGGGGTGATTCTCTGGAAATTATCAACTTTAACTAAAAACGTGTGGGACATCACATACAAACAATCACTCACTCAGACAAACCAAATTTGGAGGAGGTCAACAGCATGATTGCACTTATGCTGTTGACTCAATTCAATTCACAAACCTGGGACCAGGGCCTTGTTGGAGCTCTTAGTCTCCTTAGCAGGAGTGAGTGGAATTTTTGTCGGAGCTGCAAGGCCAGATGTGCTGCTTCCGCATCAATACGGAACACCACCCAGTCATCTATTTTGAGGATGGTGGATGACCCATCACCCCTCTCCTCTGCTTCACTGTCACTTTCCATCTCTGCCATACCATCACCAGTGTAAACTGTGAGTATTAATTACCTATTTAGCCCTCTTACATTCAATACACACAATCTTGTTCATTAACCCATTCGCATCCTCGCCCTGGTATTTAAATCAACCCTAAAACACCACTGGCTTTTATGTTTAAGATAGAAAAGTTACTGTCTATGGTTATGAAAGGAAAAACTTGCCAAAAAAGCCGTCAAGATGGCAGCTGCAAACAGTCACTGATAACGGGCAACAAAGTTTACAAAAACACCAACAGAGAGCAGCAGGACCCACTGAAAACTAACGCTATATATCATGCGTACCAGTACGCTTGCGGTGATCAAGGCCAGTTCCAATGCGCGTACCAGTACGCTTATGGATGCAAATGGGTTAAACTGCAGTAAATTATTTGCATCACAACCCTGCATGTTTCCTTTAAAATCAGGGGAAATAACAATTCAGCTTATATAACTGAGTCAACAATTTTCTTTAACGGTAAACAAACACGTAAATAATTTTTACTTGTTATTTAGGACAGAAATGGTTTACCTCTAGCTGGTCAAGGTAAAGTCCAATCTTGATTGAAACCAAAAAACACAAGGAGCTCTTCCACTCAATGCACTACAACTTTTTAACTAACTAGCCATGTTTAGATATATCAGATGAACAAAGTTAGGTTCATCACTATTTGCTTAAGTCTCTCAGATCTCACCTTATACATCTTGTGTACCTGAAGATGGCCTGTGCAGTATACAAATAAAATTTTCACGTGAAAAGTTATTTTAATTATTTTATAATTAATATTGCAATCTACTGACTTCTCAAAAGATTTGATTTGATGAACTCAAAGCAATCTTTGCAGTAAAATACCACATCTTGGTCAATGACAGAAGCAGTAGCTTAATGTATTTCAAGCATTTAAGCATGCTTTAGTGACTGTGGTGTGATTGTTGCCTTATCTGACTAAACATGTGATTTTCAAGAGACTAGTGGTAGATACAGTCAACTAAATCAATTCGGATTTTCAAAAGTTCCTGAAATGGTGGACCTGATAATTACTCACAAAGTTCACCAAAGGGTAATGAAACAAAATGTAAGGCTTACCATCAGCCTCTGATAGGGCATCTGGTGGCAACCTTGATGAACCAGCAAAGAGAGCTACAGTGATCGGGCTGACAAGAGTGCAACCACGTGCCAGTCGAAGGCGTCCCATTTGACTCATTTCATCATACAGCAGCCAATCAGATGGAAGCTCCGCCACCGCAGATTTATGAGATGCTGCCACAGTGGTCCTAGGGGATTTCGGGAGTGCCCTCAAAGTTGATGACTGGTGGAAGAGGACTTTGCTTTCTTTCCTGCAAGCAAGGAAGTAACGGGGTGATTTACAATATTTTTTATTTCCGAATCTAATTTTGTTTGTAAAAAAAAAGACATTTATTTTTCTGTTACTCAATTTGTCATGTAGTTCTCAAGTTATAAATGGCCAAAATACTGATGTTTTTAACCCTTTTGCTTGATGGTCATGCAGAAGATTCGTACGTCATCCCTTTGTTCAATCACAGCTAAGACTGTCCAACTCCTTCGCTCTACGACAATGGGGGTCACAAGGCTGATTCTGGCAATGGGAGTGGTTGCTAGACTCCATGAGGGTATTTCAAAAGGCACTGCATATTCAACTGCATTGTAATTTGTGAAAATGTATATAAACTTCAGTGCACTTTTGTTCACGCCATAACAAACACAAAAAGTACTCAGTGAATTTTGCTATTCAGTTATTTTGGGTTATTTACAGGATGTGCGCAGGAGCTTTGCATGCAGATCTCCTCTCCCCACCTCTACTTTTCCTCCAGTGCCAAAACAGTCAAGGAGGGGAGGTGTATGACGCAAAAGTCTTTAGAATAGCTTGTTCAGTGGGTGTCACCTTTTGCATACTTTAATTTTTAGTTTATGAGTGAACAGCTTTTGTTAAAAGGTTAATTTTTCACCAAAGTTCGTTTTTCCTTTTCATTTAATGATTTTGTGAATAAAATAGTGATTTCGGTTCTCAGAAAACTAACCCCATTCAAGTACCATGTAATCACCAAGTCCCTAATTTATACTTATAGTTACTACAATTCATAAGGAAGCAATTTATCAGAACGTACATTTGGGGTATGTTTCTTTATGGCAGTAAGGCATGGACAATGACAGCAGCGGAGAAGAAAAGGGTGGAAGCATTCAAATTGTGCTTCCACAGAAGAATGAAAAAGATAAAATGGATCGACCGAGTGACAAATGAAGAAGTCTTAAGGAGAGTGGGAAAAAAGAGAAGTCTGCAGAAAGCCCTAAAAAGAAGACGGGACAACATAATCGGTCATATCCTAAGACACGATGGCCTGATGAAGACAATCGTCGAGGGAAAAGTGAACGGGAAGAGCGGCAAAGGAAGTCCTCTTATGAGACATATGGAACAGGTCGTGAAGGATATGAAAGAGAGGCATTGCGTTAATATGAAGAGGTTGGCCGATAAAAGAATCGAGTGGAGGGCTGCGTCGAACCAATCCTAGGATTGTTGACCCATGACTTTTTGTTTTTATTTTTCCTTAGCGTATTTACACAAAATTGACCTTGTAATTGATCTAAGATGATTTCTAAGGAAATTTGATATTATGATTTTTCTCTGATCAAAATATATTTCTGTATATTTTCTTTATTAGTTCCTAGATTAATTATGTATCATTCCAAGCATTGTATTGATGGAAAAACGTTAACAAAATGCTGACATACTAAAAAAAAAAATATGATGATGATGATGAGTTTCTACAAAATCATGAAATGATAAACATGAAGGAAGTTGAAGATGCACATCCCCTTAGTCATTCTGGCTATACAATAAATATAAAGACAGCCTGATGAGGGTTATAGTTCAATACAATCTTCAAGCAGCATGATGAAAAGTGAAGTCTGTATATGACTATAATCATTATGGTAACTTTTATTAGCTGTAAGAATTTGTAAAAATTGCACAAATTTATAAAAGAAGAATAAAATTAGTGAAAATCATTTGACTAGATATGGCCAATAAGATTTTTACAATTTGTTTGCAAAAGATACACTTTGCCTAGCATGAATTTGAATTAATTTAGCACAACTACGTATGTTAGTCTACCTTGTGATCATTATTGTGCTATTGTATTAATACTTTTGTAAACAAAATTCAAACCACAATTTGTATTTCTCTGGCATTTTCTATTCTACTCCAGACAGCACGAATTTCAGCAGAACTATGTTACTCAAAAACCTAAAGAAAAAATTGCACTCAACTCCTTCATGACTTATTTTAATAAATCATCATTAGTATACTGTTCGATGACTCAGAAAGAAATGAACAATTTTAGATTTAATGAAAGCCTGAGATGTCTGATTCAAGCCTGATTCAAGTCAGATTCCTGTCCAAAAAGACCAAGTCTGATTCAAGCCTGAGATTCAAGAAAAACCATATTACTTTTATATTAAACAGATTTCTGAATGTTATATGACTCCACCAACTTTTCATTCAAAATTAGGAGAACTGTTTTCTTTTAACTTACTGAGTCCTTAGTTGGCAGTGCTCACGATCCACACGAATTAGATTAGGATACAGGCCAGCACACAGGGCAGCCTTGACAACAGCCCATTGCTCAGAGTTTGTATTCAAGTCCCTGATGTCACCACCACCTCTTGCTCGCACAAAACCTGAGGCACGTAACTGACCAAGGAGACGACTGCGCAAAGCAACCACCATTTCCATTGTAGATGATGATATTAAATTTTTTTCACAGAAAACCTGATCCCGGCCAAGGCTCTTCGCTTGCTGCCAAACCTATTAAAGAAATATGAGTAAATGGATAAAAATAAACACAAAAAGTCATGAAAAATAAATTATGACTATTTATCATTTGAAAGTTGTGTTCCCCTTGCTTCTTTTTGCATAAGTAAATTCAATGAAAATATAATAATATCTTTCTCTAAGACAAGAAATGCCTATATTAGATGTTTTATTGTCGGAATATCCATCAATGTTGAATTACTTCATTACATGGTATATAATTGGTAAGGTTTCTCTTCTACCTTCAACTTCTCCAGAATTAGGATAATTTCAAACAAGGTGCTGGACTAAAAACTTTTTCATCCACAACTATAGTATGAAATGTATAATACCTGAAATGCTCTCAACAAAGCCATGTGGTCACTATATGAACCAGCAGCAAGCTTCTTCCGACTTGAATCACTGGCCCTCTTCTGAGATGGCTGGCTTGGAAGTATGAATGGGTCTCTGGGAACAGAATGGACAAACGTATTTCATCAAAATCTGTCAAAGTAAACAAACATTAAATTACCCTTTCCTGATGCTGAGTTTTACACTCCAAGTTAATGAGAGATTTTTCAATTAAGTACGTTTTAATGCAATAAAATTCATATCAATTTCATAGATGATGAGCATCAACAAAGAGTCGAACTTGAAACCTATAATAAACGACTGAAATTTCTACTTGAGGTCTTATGGGCTTCCTTTCCCTTCCATCCACTTCAGTGGACACAGTTTCATGGGCACTCCACTCTGCGCCTTCACGTCAGACAAGATATGCAGAAAGAGGCACTGGAATGCCCACTACACTCTAGTTACAGAAATGGAAGAACGAGGAAGATAGCTCATTAAATATCAAATAGAAATCTCAACATCCATCATTATGGGTTGCATATTGTGGTCATTTACAAGTAAAAGAAAACCTCCCTATTGCCAAGTAAACTTTACAGTTTCACAATTACTTTGGCAGTTGTCTAAACTTCAGGTTTCAAAAAGTACACCAAACAAACGATAATTGACATGATTATTAACTGAATGAGAGCATAACCTTGATTGTTTTTAACCACAAAAATATTTAACCAGTCATTGATAAACTGGTGGTCCACATTTTCATCACAGGTCAACCAGTCATATGCATATGCAAGTGTGGACATATGCATAACGTATTACTCATCATGGTGCAGTTCCACAAAAAAAGGCCTTCATCAGTTTCCTACAAAGAGTTCAACAAGTTCAGTGACTAGGAAAACTAAATTATGGTTTTCATGTACATGACATATCTTGATGAAATTAATTTGTTTGCATTAAAATAAAATTATGCTGACTCGTCAGCACTGCAGTAACCAAATGAATATGCATTTCAAGCATTCTATTTCCAACAAAGTTTCAATCTACCTACCTCTCAGTGCTTCCATCACAATCTCAATTCCCAAGTACATAATTTTGATATGTAGGCAAAGACATCCAGTAGTACGCTGATGGAGAATAGGAGAAGTAGTGAAGAGAATAGCATTGGCTGCAGAAGGGATCAATAAGAAGAAAACGGTGATATGCAGCAGTATGGATCTAGAGCCAAGGAAGTGACTGATGAAATGTTGTGTGAGGAGAGATATGATGAATGGCTGTGAACATGGACTTTGGGCAGAAGAGAGAAGGATAGGAATGATGCTTTTGAGAAAGGAGGATGGAGAGAGTAAAAAGCATGGATAGGTTACAGAACGAGGCATTGCTACGAAGACTTATAACTCTACTAAAGAGCTCTACTCCCCAAAATACAGAAGAGAAAAGAAATCTGGATTCTTCATATTGTAAGAGGAGAAGGGATTCCAAAAATGACAGTGGAGGAGACAGTGGAAGGAGAAAAAAGAGAGCGTGAAATTGATTGATCAAGTTAAGAGGGGAGGCTATAAAGAGACCAAAGGAGAGGCCAAAGATATGACAAAGTGGTGAAAACTTTGTATCATGGGACCTTCCAACAGGTAGAATACCAGATGATCAAGACACAATGTTATTTCAACTCCTATATCACGGCAACTTACTAATTCAGTGCTTGGTTTTTTCACGAGTACAGGAAGTTCAAGTTTTTTTATCATACATATTATGTTCTGCAAAACTATGATGTAAAGTGGAGCAAAGGCAAGTGAATCACTATTTTCATACAGGATTTATGCATACAGTTTATAAAAACACACTTGTCACAGGTGTTCACTGATAGCCCCTTGGCAAAATAAAAACTTTATTTCACTATAAAGCATCAAAGCCAGATGTCATTTCCAAGAAATAAAATAAGCAAGCATTCATGCCATTCTAATTTATTATACATTTTCTACATTAGGCCGGGATTACGATGAACGTTTTCTGACGTGATGGAAACGGACGGTGGCATTGTTGAAGTTAGGAGAATGGGAACGCAATGAAGCTAAGCACGATGGACAGACGTTGACGTGCCGCCGACGTACGTTGAGCAAAGCTTGTCAAGGTCTAGCTTTCCCGTCACGTTGGTTTCCGTCAACCAATCACGAGTGACTAGAAGATCAAGTGGGGGGGAGGAGGGTAAATGTTCTGATGAGGTTGACACTTTTCAAAAAATTTTTTCAACCACTGAAAATCGTCCTTTCTCGATGAAATTTTCACAACACAACCTGCTATGTTCACACTTCACTCACGCTTGAAAAGTTTTGGAAAATGGTAAAAACTTACAGTTTTACCCCAATTGGAACCCAAGAGGTGACTGTTCGCCTTGCCGCCATATTGGAAAACGGCAGTATCTACCGTCGATCGAGATACAGCACCAACAATTGAGCCGCTACGTTGCCGTTCACCGTACCGTCCATTTCCGTCACGTCAGAAAACGTTCATCGTAATCCCGGCCTAAATATCATAGTTGTAAAGTATTAATGTCTCTGAAAAGCATATCAAGAAGACAAACTAGCGAACCACTGATGTCAAGTTTTTCATGGCATATCCGTAAAACGAGAGAAAGCAAATTGTCTTAAAGAGAGAATCTTCTGTACTTTCAAATTATGGTAATTCATAAAGCCTCGCACCCTGAAGAGTAACATCACATTGGCCCATCCATCAAGTTAGCCTTATACCAGCAACCTTCTCCCAAAAGCTCTATGACTGATATTCTTTGTCATCTATTCATTTGCTAGCTTTTGGGAATATGCTGATGGGCTCTCACAAGTGATGCAAAATTCACTGCAAGAGCACAAACCTGTGAGCCATGCAGGTGACTATGGTGAGGACTGGATCCAGGCACTTTAGGACGATTGAATATAGGAGCATTTTCCCGAGATGAGGCTCCAGGGGGAGGTCTGGCAGGTGGTGGCCCAGCTCTGTCAGATCTTCCCATGAATCCAAGGCATCCATCATCTACAAACAATTACCACAATACTATTTAGGGCGGTAAGTAATTTAAAAATACTATGCTATTGTCTGTGAGGCTCGACAAATTGTTCTCCCAGAGGAAAAAAAATTTGCTTTATTTGGTGAAAAAAGAAAAAAGTTGATTTATGAACAATCTGAAATATGTTTTGTATGGCAGAGTAAGCTCATTGACAATCTGGAACTGTGCAAAACATTACACAGGTCTACTGTATTTTCAAGCATAAAAGTCTTTCTGTTGGCAGGAGAATTATCCAGTTTTTTTGGGAAAAAAATCTCAAAAAAATGGGATAAAACAAATTATCAGGTGGCAAAAAAGGAGTCATGATCAGAGGAGACTATTTAAAGGCTTTTGAATCGAAGTTAAAATAGCGAATATAAATAGAAATAAAACAAATTATCAGGTGGCAAAAAAGGAGTCATGATCAGAGAGACTATTTAAAGGCTTTTGAAACAAAGTTAAAATAGAGATACAGCCACTCATTACAAACGCAAGAATGAGGTAAGTCATATTAAAATGTACCAAACACAGCATACTCGCAGCGCGTATAAAAAGGCTCCCTCCTAGCATCATAATACTTTCAAACAATTTCTAACCTTATAATGTCCATGACAGCATATAAGATGCACCTTTTATCCAAAGTATGGCTCAAAACCTCACCCTTAGATCTTATGTGCAAATGTTTGGCCTTTATGATTAACATAAATAATTTTGCAGTTGCCATTTCTATCATTTCATCTCTTCACTATTACATACAGTAGGGTATATATTTTGGAATAGTTCTGTGATATTGAAGGAGGTGCGTTCGAGATATAGAACAAAAACTAATAAGCACATTTATATGGTTATACAAAACAGCTTGTGTTTTTTAAGAAAAGTTTCCTCAGAAATATGCCCCTGAAAGTGAGGGTGTTTCTTACATGCTGTCAAATACTGAACATTAACATTCACATAGTAGAGTGACAATTTATTTTTGCCTGAATTAAACACTGAACAAGCTCAATGAACAGGTGAAGATACTAGGAAACCAAGAATTCAAAAGGATATTCAATAATTTAAGTAGAGAATAAGTTTTTGCAAATTCACAAGCAAAGGCCTAATCATTATTTATCAAGGAATCTTTTGCTGAAGTAGCTCATAAGGGGTATTATTCAAGGGCTAATAGTTCCCTTATCCTTTACTTTCTGAGGCCTTTCATGACCGATTACCTACTCACCTTCAGCATCTGAACAGAATGCCTGGTCACCAGAAAAGGAGGTGGTTCAATAGCCTTGGCCAAAAAGTCTGCAATGGCAATGTTTGATGGCGCCAGCAACTTGGCATTCAGGCAAAGTTCCTTGAAACAAAATTGTAAAAAGTTTCACTGATTTACTACAGCAAACGGTGAAAGGGTATTCTTAAAAATACATTAACTTATTGTATTTTGAAAAAAGGAAAATAGATACAACTTAATGCATGTGTACAACAAATTGTCATACTGAAAAGGAATATTTAGTAATTCTACACAGAAATTTTATAATGACCTAGGTTTTGACAATATACCATCGCCATATTCCCACACGGAATATTTATTTAAACTACTGCAGTTTTGGCAATATGGCGACACCATCAGGTCCAATTAACCATATCTGATGATGATGCTATATTGTGAAATCCTAGGTCATTTATTGAAATTCTGTGTTGAATTAGTATTCCCTGTCAATATGAAGAACTGATTTCTACAAAGTAACACCTGAAACCACCAACTCTACAGTGAGTCGTGTCAAAAATATGATGGTCTTGAACTTCTCTTTTTACATCCTAGAGAGATTAACAATTACATCAATTGACGAGAAAAAGTCATACCTGAAGAGGTACTCTCAGGATTTCTGGGGTTTGATAAGGTTGCATTGCTTGATAGCGAATTCGAGAAAAGAGGTGATAGCAGAAGCCCCGCCTTGTTCTCCCAGCTCTTCCCCTTCGCTGCTGACAACAAGCTTTGGAAGCCCATGATGTGTGAAGGGTGTTCACTCCACTTAGGGCATCAAATGATCTCTAGTAAGGACAAAAAGATACATGAGACAATAAGTCTCGCTAGCTATTCTGAAATTGTCACAATTATGACTGAATGTTTCATATTTGAGGATATATGTAATCACTTCTTTCATAAAGAATGACATATTACCTCTTTGACCTTTCCAGAATTAAAGACAAACACAACATCATCAATAGTTATGCTGGTTTCTGCAATATTTGTAGAAAGGATTATCTTCCTGACACCAGGGGGAGATGGATGAAAAACTCTCTTCTGATCAATTGTCTACGAAAAGAAAACTCAGGATAAATATTGCACTGAAATGCCCAGCCAAGTAATAATTATAGTGATACTAATTTATCAATAAGATTTAAATGTTTAACCCTCTTAACGCCACTGAATTTTGGTAGTACTAGTGAAAAGTGCCAGCATGATTATGAGAGTTTGGTAACTCCTTTTGAAAATTATAAACAATATGATGTTAATTTTTACATATGAATGTAATATTTTTTTATTTAACTAAAAATGGATTGTTTTTTATGGTATTCCTGATTTTTTTTCTGATACATTGCATAAAGGATTAAAGTAATTATTACAACAAAAATAGCTTAAACATTACTTCGCTCCTCGAGCCGATATATCGGCTCGTGGCACTTTTCGGCCGCGGAGCAAAAGCCAATATATCAGCCCACGGCACGAAGAGGGTTAATGACTTCAATCATAATTAGGAATAATCATCAATTTCAAGTTTGCAATTATACTGGGCTTATACATACACATAATCAAAGGAGGTGCCTAAATTACATTTTAATAATTTAATTTTTAGGAACACTCAGAGATTAACAAAATGCCATTCATAATCCACAATACTGTGAATAAAATTTAAAGATATGTGAAAAACAATGATATAATGCCAATTTAATGAATAGATCTAATAAGTAACTAATATAGAAACATACCTGCATATTGGAGTGCAAAATAAATAAATTAAATTTCATTAGTTCAATCATTTTCTTTTCCTCCTGATAGATTTTATCCCTTAACGAAATTATTTCCTCATATCCCGGCAGAAAAACCAACACTGCCCCTACAAATAAGAAATTGTAATTTTTCATTGCAACTCTTTTGAAAAATCAGAATTCAAATGAAAAAATAAAGAATAGTGCCATTACAGCTGATAACAAATAAAGAATACTGCTCTGCTTTTTGTAACCCGATAATATTGAAAAATTTCAGCAACTAACAACTTGAAAGAGCAGGGAAGATGCTGAACAGTGCATGCAATACAGCAAACATTAGGTGTATTTTTGACCTTGAATAAATACTTAAGAATTTTGAGAATATCATGGTGGTAGTATTTGATAACATGCGATACCACAACAAATAAACATCACCCTCAAAGAAAAAAGCTGTTAAGGAGATGCAAAATTACCCCCTTATTACGTTTAAAAACATTGTATAAATAAAATCTTTCCTTACCATTGTCTTGATTGGCATGAACCTTTAGAAGGAGAGCCACTAAGAGGTCAATATTGACCTTTTCATCATTAAAGCCTTGGTGATAAACATCAAGTAGATCCTTGTCCTCTTGACTTAACTCCACGAGTGAATTATCAGCAGTAGATTCCAAAGAGGCTATGTCAGGAGAATTCCTTTGACAAAAATACTTGCATTATCATATTTTGTCATTCGTACAACCAAAGATTAAATATAAATCCGGTGTAGTGGATTTCAAATAAAAATGGCCAAGCAGGAGTGATTCCTTTAGAATAAACTATACAACTCACATGTATGCCTCCAGCAGTTCTATCACCTCCGTCTGTTTCATATGCCTCGCCCACTCCAAGGCACTCCAGCCATTTGGGGCCTTCAAGTTCAAATTTGCACCAAGGTTTAGCAGCTGTTCTACAGTATTCACATTTCCCCGGCTAGCTGCCACCATTAAAGATGTGACCGAGGTCTCAGAATGCTGTAATAGAAAATTTGGTCCCATTTTTTGTACTTTCAACCTTGAAAAACCAAATCTTTCAAGAAATTTTTTTAAATGTTTCAATCAAATTTTGAAATGGCAAATTTCAGAAAGCTCTCAGCAATGTCATGAAACCTTTGAAATTAGATTCGCACCAAAAATTTAAGAAGACAAAAATGAAAAGTCTGACATGGTGTATAGTATCCATACAATAGATGAGGCTGATGGCAGGACACTTACAACTAGTGACACAGATGATAATTTTTAAAAGTAAGGGACCTAGAAAAACAATGATTACAAGCAAAGGGACACAGAGTCGAGGGCAAAAATTATAATGAACAGGCAGAAAAAATTGAGAAGACGTGAAATAATTTAAAGGAAAAAATGGAGATACAGATATGTTGAATGTAATATTAAACAATTCAGGTGGAATGGCATTTGTCAAATAGGAAGGCGATATATAAAAGCTCAATTAATAGAGTGACTTAAATAAGTACTGTGTGAAAGAATTGAGCGACTATGGCCACGTTTTGGTTAGGTAACTAAAGTACTGGATTTCCAATCGCTGGGATTCTGTGTTTTGGCACAGGCAATTTGACTGCTGGTAGAGGCACAGGTTTCTCAGTGAGACACTGGTCCCTG
Organism: Platycnemis pennipes; assembly: GCA_933228895.1. Lineage (NCBI taxonomy): Eukaryota > Metazoa > Arthropoda > Insecta > Odonata > Platycnemididae > Platycnemis > Platycnemis pennipes. The sequence goes on along the minus strand of OW121856.1, from coordinate 68,670,037 downwards.
TGTACTGTGTACCAATGAGATTCCTGAGTCCATCCACACATGTACTACATTCAGTACTACATCCATGGTTTCCATCAAGATGAAACAGTAAACCATGAATTATAGGATACAGTTGAGCATCTTTAATCCGGCACAGTCGGGACCGAAGTGATGCCGGATTAGGGATTTTGCCAGACTATGGATCATGCATGGCAACTGGTCTATTTTTGACATCCGGATGTTTTCATGCAAAGGAGTCAATTATTTATAACAAAATATATTCTTTTGTCATTTACTGAACATTATTTTTAAAGAAGTCACTGAGAATAATCAGAAAGAAATGGTTTCTTAATTGGCAAAGTTATTACTTAAAAGTATCGAAGTTACGCAGAGAGTGAAAATAACGGAATATAAGCATCGTGTGCATCATTTTACTGCACATTTAAAAGTATAATATTATTATTGGAAAAGGGCGTATATAATTTGATATTTCTTATGCAATGCTTCGCGCAACATACTTCCTACCATGCTTGGTTTGTTATCAGCTGATTCAGCGCGATGCCAACGCATCGGTGTTGTCTACACGGCCGCCCATCACTACGTCACGGGCAATCGGACTGGATGATTGTTCAGAGACAACCATCAATGGTAGTCTTCCTTCCTTCAATTTCAGGCTCATCACCTTCATCACCACTTGGATTTATTGTTATTAATTACCATTTCAATGATTTTATTATCTGCGAAATTTTGTCTGGTGAGAGTATCGTGGCTAATGACTATCCTTTCCTCTAAATTTACCAATTCCATTTCCTTTAATTCAGGGTTACGGATGGTGTTTGCAAACTCAATCATCATATTTTTATCCTCAGAAACATAAAATTTTTTACTTATTTCATCTACATCAAACCTTAAAGCAGGCCACAATTTAAACCACGTGTGTTTTAGAACTGACTGTAAAATACTATTCCGGGCACGAAAAATTTCCCACATCACGTCTTCTAGATTGATCACGTCTGTTTCTGAAATAGTTTATCCTGCTCCATTAGCATTTGGCCAGAAATACTAAGGCCTTCACATCGACGCAATCAAAACCACGCGATCTAAATCAGCACTTAAGTCCTCTTTCATAGTTGATGTGCAAGCATGATGTGCATCACAACTGATGGAGGCATTTCCTTGCATAAATAAATACTCGCTGCCACTACTTTTCGAAAGATAACTGAATGTGAATTTTAGGAATGGCTTGGAAGAGGTAATTATTCAAGAAAAATTTTCAACCACCAAAAAATGCTGTATTTCTGCGACTCATTAGGGCAACTTTCCTAACCAATGGACATACTGGTTAACACTAGAATACTTCAGAAAAACATAAATTATTGATTTGGAAGATTTAATTCGCAAAATAAACAATAAATATGCAATTGTGCATGAAAATGGCCCTTCTACCTGTTTCCAATAGCATGGTAACAAAAGAAAAATGGAAAGTAAAAAAAACTGGGGGAATTGAGAGTCTTAATACATCACCTTCGAATATAATGAGCGCTCTCTACAGCGAGTGATTTCTCATCTATTGAGAGCACTCGTTATACCGAGCTTCCACTGTACCTATTTAGAGGGGGGTTGTAATATTTTTGTCAGGGATAATCTTTTTAATACTACATTTAAACCTCTTGAGAAATACCCATCGTCAAATCAACCTATACGGTAATTATATTCCTAGGACAAATTTCCTTTGGTCCTCAATTTAGCTACTTCATTTCTATCTTTACTAGAATAGCTACAAATTTAACATTCAATTTCAGTTTCAATAGTATATAAACTACCATTTGGGTTTCTGATCATAACAATTTGATCATTCTTAAAAACTAACTTATCCTGTGTGGAATGTAGCATTCAATCCATTAGATTCTTACTTACATTTAGAATATTGCTTTTATTTTATTACTTTTAAATATTTCTTTTGTTGGGCGGCATCTATCACATGTAATTTGTGCAACAGACGAATAAAGATTACGATATGATTATGATTCCATTTTTGTCAGTGACAATAAATTTCTTCTGAGTTCCGGCACATAATACACATTCTTGATATTAAAATGAGTGACCTTATTTCCTACATTACATTTAACTTTAATGTTCCAACTGCCTTTAAATTCACTCCATCTTTAGCAACTGTGATAATTTTGGTTTTTTAAGACATAAGTAGTCTATAAACCCACTCATTGTTTACTGAATGGCCAGAGCACCCCGGAGTCCACACTAGACAGTGCTACTACTTATCGTGCATATTGCAAGAAAGATAATTATTTTCCCCATTTCCACTTACCTACAGTTATTCCAAAAAGTTTTAACTCAAAAGCTAAATTTATCAGAGAATATGAAAGACTTGATTAGAAGCCCCATGAACTCAAGAGCAAATCAACATCACTTGGAAAGAAAGAAACAACCTTGCCTTGCAAAAGTGAAAATTTAACCAGAGGACCTTACCCAAACATTTCTGAAGGTAGGAGGGGTATGGTTCATGAGAGTATTGCACAGTAAGTACATGACTACTAAACAATTCTATCCCCAACCAGCACCATTAACTAACCTGGTAATCCACGTACACATTTTCCGATAACACAAGGTGCAGAAGTTGAGTAAATGCATCTTCAGAGCCAGTAAGCCATGCCTCAGACATACATCGATCCATCTCTTCTATCAGCCAAGGTTCCAATTCAACTCTCTCAGGAACATTCTCTGTGGCAGTACTCTGGGTAAAGGAACAGGAAAAGACAAAATGAATAACAAGAAATTTTATAACAATCAACATTCAAGGCAAATCCGTCCCTCTCTGTCCAAAGAAAGCAATTTTCTGGCAGGGTCGACTTTCGAGTCTACGAGTCTATGCCCGTACGTGATACGGGCCCAATCACTTATCCATGCCGACTACACCCTTATCTGTTACGTTCATCCTTTTTTTCCGTCGTGTACAATGTTTTCATATGGGATTATCTTTCATTCTCGACTAATACGTTTCTTTGTACCATATAGTAACATCAGAGGTTCTGAGTCCCACTTTGACAACTATGTCTGACTTTTATCAGCAGTCGTTTTCTATTGCTCCCTCCCGTATTTTACCGGATCCCTTATGTGTTACAGGACGTCTCTTTTTCACACCTATGTTATCGTGTTGTTTTCTTCCATTGCTTTTTGTGTCACATATTATTATCCTCTATGGACCACACTATTGATGTAATATGTTTCTTTTTGTCGTCTACCAACTTCAGAATTTCGATCTTTCCTACTACATTTTGTCCAATTTTTAGTACTGACACTATGTATACAACTCACTTGATCCGCCACCAACATTACGATTGGAGATTTTCCAGCTGTTATTTCTTTACGCAGAGATTGTTTCTCTAATTGTTTCTATTGGGAACTCTCTATCGTAGAATGTTTCCTGTCTATTTCATGGGAAATACGGCAGGAACTCATTGATGAATCGGAAAATATGGATATTTTAGCTGAAGATTCAGGAAGAGATTTCGATGATTCCAACGACGACATGGAATATGAAGGTTTGTGAATATTCATTATATTTGGTTACCCTGCCGGAATAAAATTAGAAATGGAGTGCAAATGTTTTATCCACGCCGACTATGTTTGTTCATAAATGCATAAGCTGATGAGGTTAAGGAAACAATGCACTTCCACAAAATATATTTATTTACTCACGACCATGGTTTCGATGCATAGCATCATCTTCACATGAAGATGATGCTATGCATCGAAACCATGGTCGTGAGTAAATAAATATATTTTGTGGAAGTGCATTGTTTCCTTAACCTCATCATGAAGGAATTTCACGTAGTCAAGCCAGACACAGTCAACTTCAATGAATAAGCTTTTTCTTCAGACGATGCAGATATTGTTTCAGTTTGGGATGCGCTTGTAGGAAGCAGCATGGAGGTGAGAGAAAATTACACTTACAAATGGAAATATATTTTCTGTGTTTCACCTTTCTGTATCTGAACTTGTGCACAATTAGACTTGATTTATTTATTGAATACAGATACATATTACTTTTTTAGATACTCAACATGCACCACCTATCGAAATCAACTCTTCCTGGTCAGAGAATGACGCGCAACTTTTTTCTACCAAGGTTTGAAGAAAGTAGTGGAGTTTTGACTGAAAGTGACAGCACCAAGGATGAATGGGACTGATTCTCATTATTCTTCACCACGGACACCATCAAGGCAATAAAAACGGAGAAAAACCGGTACGCGTTACTCCACTGACGCTCTAAGATGAAGAAAGAAACTAAAACCAGACGTAATTGTTGGCTGAAACCAGAAAGAGACCAGAGTTAATCATGCATCGGTACATGAGTTACTATCTGTTTCATACAAAATAAACCTAGGTCATAAATTCGTTCATAATTTACAAAATGAGTCGCATTAAAACCACCTCATTGCAGCTGGATAGGTACATTGCCAATTTAGTGAAGAAGTTTACCAAGAAATGAGAGATTGAAATTGAATTTTCATCCATTTCCCCAGGGAATCGCTTATCAGGGTGACATTTTCCTAAAAAAAGTCCTCAACAGTGAACAAAACCAATGCTGACAGTGTGCAAACTCTGCTCAGAGAGATGGAAAGCTACGACCGGCAAGGAGACATGGAAAGAAACATGTTGGTTTTGTGGAAAGTGCGATGTAGGACAGTGTGCCGGATTGTTTTCCTCAGTAACACACAAAAGGCAATTATGTAAAACAATCAATATCTGAATTATACTGGATACGGTTGCATGAAGGAGATGTATTTTATAGATGATGACTTGTTGATGCGAAACGGCATTTGTATCTATTTCAACGCTTATCGAAGAAAATTATCCCGTTGTGCAGTACGAGTTGCATTGTCACAGTTGTAAAATGTTTATGAAAAATTTGAAGTTTGGTAAATTGTAAACCATTATAAATAATGGCAAATTGTGATGAAAATAAATCTATAACCCAATTTATCATTTACTGTTATTGAAAATAACCCTTCTCATTGCAAAATTGCACTACAAAACACGTAACGAGATGGTAGGAATTTTTTCTGAGACGCAAAACAATCAAATGTTTAAAAATCAATTTTTAAAAAACTATAACATGCTATGACTTGAAAACTAATTCATCTGAAATAAAAATGTAGAAGCTATAATATAGTTTTAAAAAATTTACTCTGAAGTTAAATAATTCGTAACAACTGACTTAAGGAAACAATTAAAAAATGCCAGTCCACGAAAGTTAAGCACCTCACATTCGGTCAGAACTGAAGGTGTTAACACAATTATAATACACACTAAATAAATATCTCATTCATCGCATGGCCAAAAGTATCTTATAAATCTGCTTCATAGCTGTAGTCGAAACAAACTGAGTATTTTTTGATGCTGGAATTCCATTTTTACTTTTTGGACTTCCAACTGCACACTGACCTTATCTTTGAAGATACATACAGCTTTCAGATAAAATATGAAAATAAATAATAAAATACATAAATGATTTAGTCATGTAAGGGTGTTCCACTAGTTAAGCTTCCATGGGGTACTCAGACCTAGCGAGTAAACATAGTTGGGAAAGTTACAAAAAAAATTAATTGATTAAAGTTAATCTCTGTAAAAAGTAACTAGTTAAAGTTAAAAGTTCTGTTCTGAAAAAGTAACTTTTATGTCAAAAGTTATTTTTTCAGTTACTTTGGCAAATTGGATGCTGTGGTAATAGAGACCTTGATGTTTTTTTTGTTTTCACAAACAAAGCAAACACTGAAACCTGTCATTGTGGTTTCTTCCATCTGTATCCATTTGTTTAGAAATATGTATTTGAATAGGGGATTTTTGCTGTAATTCCATGTAGTGTCCAGAGTGTTGTTGGTCAGGTTTCCTAGTCTCTGTTGAAAGGACTTGGCAATTTTTCTGAGGTGAAGCTCCAATTCCGGGATTTTGTATTTGTCGTGAATGTAATACTTTCTGACTAACAATGGTGTGTCTGTAATTTGCTGACAAAGATTGTTCTGAGCAGTGGAAAGTTCTTGAAGGTTATTTTTTGATATCGATCGCCACATTGCCATGTGAAATATCCCTTGACAATTGTAAAATTTCATAGGAAATGATTTGTTATTTAGAGTTACAGTAGATGCTGAGGGTGTGCCTGCACACCTTTTCTCGCAATTCACTGGGGGCTGATGTACTGACGAAGCAATGTCGCCAAGTAAGGCATATGTATGTAGACTGGTGCATTGTAACAAATACATTAGTTGGAATGAACCCCTCCCCCTCGTTATCCATCATAAGTTTTTCGTTGGGATGGGTCGGTTCCACTTTTTTTCGGTTCCGGTTCGGTTCTTAACTTCGGTTCTCGGTTCCGGTTCTTAATTTACCACTTACTTTGCACTGTTCAATGGTAAGATAGGGTAATCAATAATCATTTTTAGAGACTGAATTAGAATAATTCGCGACTTTGAAGCATCTAAGTACACTATTTCACCAGGTTTTAATGTGAAGCCTCCACTTTGGGAGTGTGAGTAGGTTTCAAACTGGTTTTCGCGCCAATTATTTCGGTACCGATTATTTTTGGCCTCGGTTCCGGTTCTAAGCTCAAGAACCAGAGGAACCGTGAACCGAAGAACCGAACTGACCCATCCCTAGTTTTTAGATGACCCTTCTTTCTCGGCTTCAACTATGTAGTATTGACGACATGATGAGTAAGGCATATGAGCCCTCCAGGACATTGTCTTCACCTGGTTTCGTGTTTTCTCGTCTGAGAAAAGTTTTTCGTTCCTATTATCCGCTTCAAATATTTTTGCGACTGAGAGGCAGGCCTTAAATTTTTGGGGGTGAGCGAAGTGAAAGTCACTCGTCACGTGACTTTCTCTGAGCGAACTAGGATGCAGTAGGCGTGGCCTGGCCAATCGAAAATTCAGTTGCTCTCAGACCTCCGTAGTGTGAACTTCGTGAATCTGCTTGCTGTGTTGCCAAACCTCCGCTGCCTTTGATCGGTGCTTCGTGGTGTTATTTCCTAGCTCCCTTTACCATATTTCCCAATAAACCCATTAATCCTTTATCTTACCCACTTTTTCATTTATACCTTAACCATATTCCTTTCCTGTTATTCCCCGTATTCCTATTATTCCCTTTCCCCATAATACCCATTGCGGAAACCAATCATCATTGGTTTTATTCCCAATTCGCGGGAGTAATTATTTTCTGTTTGGTGTTTTTGACGGCATCATGGATCAGAAGGTGAAAATTCTTCTGATCAATCAGAAAAGCTGAAGAAGACGAAGTTGCCTTGGCCACTCCATTAGAGTGGTAATGAAGCAATGATATTGCTTGTGTTAAAACTGGTGAGTACATTTTTTATGGAAAATAAAAAAAAACTAATCGTAAAAACATTGTTGTTACTATTTCTTTGGAAAAAACTCTATTTTTTGACTTGAATAATATCGAAAAAAGGGTTGTATTCGTTATCCTATTCCAACTTTAAACATACTCCTGCTGCTACCGTTTTCGTGAGTAATAACATTACCCTTTTAGCATTCAGGTATGCTTTTCTCAAAATTCCCCCGGTGAATCATCCAGTTGCTTTCATTCCACTACCTGCCTGTTTTGAAGGAATTTGCATTCCATTATTTGTCTCTAGGAATTCTTTATGTTCTCTGCACTCCACCTGTGAATCGACCAAGTCATTAGGTCCAACTTTTTCCATAATGACCCGCTACCATACCCTGGCCTTTCCCACTGTGCGTCCCGCGGATTTCACGGCTCAAGTTGTTTGGGACAACGACATTGGCAACGTTGAGCTCGTGCCTCCCCTCTCAAAGGCCGTTCCCCACCCCCCGGCAGCGGAGAAATTCGAACGGCTCCGGACCCTCCCGAAACGCACCCGCCCCCACGAATTTAAGGCCTGCCTCTCAGTCGCAAAGATATTTGAAACGGATAATAAACTTTGGTGGTCACTCCCCTCAGTCACGCTTTTGTTAGGATGTATTCGTCCGGGCGGTCTGTGCCTATTCATTGAATTCTTGCACAACTACCATTGCATTCTTAGATACTGTTTTATTTTCACATTTGTCTGTAGGGCAACCTTTGCACCCAAATTCAGACAGGTCGACCGACGTTTGCCAAAAATTAACGCAAGAAATTAACTGAAGTTAGTTTTGTATCAGTTAATTCATAATTTTAACAGTTAAAAGTTAACTCTTCTAAGAAGTAACGATTGAATTAAATAGTTAACCACATCTTTAACGATTGATTTTAATGGTTAATTTTTTAATCGTTAATCCCAATGTGAGAAAGACGTCCTAAGAAGAGTAGAAGAAAGTAGTATGGTGAAAATGTTAAAAAGAAGATGGGACAACTTCATTAGCCATATCTTCAAGCATGATGACCTGATGAAAAGAATCATAGAGGGAAACGTAAATGAAAAAGAAAGGTCCCACATGAGATGCATGGATAGAGTTGTTAAAATGGGAAAGAGAAAAATTATGTGAATATGAAGAGGTTAGCTGATATGAGCATTGAGTAGAGATCTGCATCAAACCAATCTTAGGATTGGTGACTGTTGATGATAGCGTATTCAGAAGCTTTTTGTCGATGAAAAAATTAAACAGAGATATTTTATGGGAAGTGAGGAAACTTAGTGACTGAATTCTCAAGATAATAAAAGACAACAAATCATGAGGATAACCAATGCAGTTTACTGATGGGCATTGGTGTATATTTTAAGTAAACACCAATCATTATGACAAAAACAAACCTTATTCCCTTGTCCCAAAATAGGAGTTGCATTTGACTTCTCATCACTAGAAATGCTGGTGTTCTTCAAGCCCTCTGCGATAGTTTCTGTCCATTTCTCCAATCTCTCCCTCTGTTCACGCCTCTTTTCTACTAAGCTTCTAGTGGTGCCATTCAGGTATCCAGTACTGTGGAGAAAAAATTAGAGCATACCAATCTAAAGACGGGTTTATGGAAAAAAGTTAGAGTGAAATTAACATTAGTGTAGAGTAGAGATCTGGCAGAAAGCGATAAAGCTAAAGCAGGCCAAACTTCAAATAGAGGGACCCAAACCTGGCCTAGCTAAGAAACTACTCCTATTAAATAGGAGTCAACTAGGTACATAGCTGGGCAGAAAAGCCTTAATCCGTTAATTGTTAATTAAGGAAGTTAACATATTGCTTAACGTTTTAACTTTTAAGTTAAATCCAAAAACCATTAACGGTCTTATTAACTTCCGTTAACTTTTAATTCTGTTAATTTAAGTGTGTTACTTTTGTTTAGAGCCATCTAGATTGCCATTTAATAACTTCGTGAAGGAGTTGTGTTGAGAATGCAATTCAGAGAACTCTGCGTTTGTACTGCAATCAGACTTTTACGTAACTTTTACAGAAAACATTTACACAGTCAAGGCTCACGTTACCACCCTAAACAATATTAAACAAGACATGAGGAGAACGCATCCATCTAAATACGTTCAATTTGAAGAAAAAGTAAAGGCAGGATCAACTCGCGGGAAAACGAAAACCAAGTCTAAGGCTTCTTCAAGAGCTGTGGATTCTTCATATGTCAATAGTTTTTTCACCATCTAATGGCAAAAAAACTACGCCAGCAATATATTAGTGAATCTTTTGGTATCGCAGCTACCAGTAGCGGTGTATCCCAAGGTTTCTATTTTCACAATCAAATACAAACAGCGTCAGGTCCAACTTTACTGACGGAAACGGTTAATTACTATGAAACTCCATACCTCATGTGTATAAGTCTACATTACCTAAGCTATACTGTTTATTAAGTATTTTTGACCATGAAATTCTTATTAAGTTCATTGACATTAAAAATACCTAAATGATAAGTGACATATAATTCAAAATTGCCAACAATTTAATATAGATTTTTAACTTTAACGGATAACTTTAACTCGCGTTAAATTTTCATCAAGATAACAATTTAACGATTAACGAAGTTAACTTTTTGAGTAGCTTTTAATACATTAACGAAGTTAATTTTAGGATTAACTTTGCCCAGCTATGACTAGGTATGATAGTGGGACTGTTCACCGGACACTATCAAGTGATGAGACACCTTCATCTCCTGAAGATAATTGATTCAGCCAGATGCAGATGGTGTGAAGAAGAGGATGAATCCCTCACCTTCTTTGCGAGTGCCCAGCCATAATGAGGACTCGGAATAGATACCTTGGCTCACCTTTTCTGGAACCCAATTAAATTAAAGGAATCCTCATAGGAGACCTCCTGGCTTTTAGCCGGGCGATCGGTCTCTATAGGTGATCTCCTGAATGGTGGTTGGCACAATGGACCAACAGGTCTAAGTGCCCCAGGGACTCTTAGAGTACCCCCACCTATATTTTAATATAATCTATCTATCTAACATTAGCGTACACTTAGTGTGGGATTAGAGAACCCTACCAGCAATGGTGGCTTTCACATAAAAAATTAGTGTGAAAACCATCTTAAGTTACGAAAAATTAGTGTAAGCTTTGGTCGAATTTGAATTTGCGTGAAATTAACTTAAGAGCACAGGGTCATAGTCATTTGTTTCAGTGCCTTTCTTCAGGGTTTTGTTAATATTTTCCGCACATCATGGGAGGAAAACATCACAGGATGAAAAATATGTAATAGAAGTCTATACCATTTTCCTCCACTCTGTACGGCAGTTTTCTGCATATATGACGTGAGATTTCCAGAATCTTTCAGGCCATGAATACCGAACAGTATGCTAAGTGAGCATTCACAATTAGTGCTAAGAAACAGATAGATGGAATCCAGTCTATGCTTTTTTTCTATAAACGCCCCATGGGCATTTAATTAATTAATCGTTACATGCTTAAGTTAATTTTACACTATTTTTTTCTATAAACCCACCTTAACTAGATTTATCTAAACCACAAATCTTCATCTCAATGAAAAACACCATTCTAGAGGTCATAGTCTTCCTCATAGACCATGACAAAAATAAAACTCTAAATAAAGGAAACTAAGAGTTGGAAGTACCCAATACAATCAATATTATATGGTTTTTCATACAGATACTGTTTCTAAGCAGATATGCACAGGATTAGAAATGATAAAAATTACTTTGTAAATTTAAAAATGACCCAATATATGGAGAGAGAAAATTGCTAAGCTCTAAACATGAAATATGTACACCTTACAGCACCACTTCAGACTTTAAATCATCAACCATTGGCAGTTTTTTTCTTCTCCACAAATTTGAAATTTTAGATCTCTGCAGCTTCTGTTCAACTACATAGTTTTTTTTTGGACTGTTGGTATGACACTATAGAGTGGAGAGACTTCAGTACAATCTTTATGGTTTTATATCATCATGTTTATGGTACTTAGCTTCGCAATTCACACACGGGCTACAAAATTCAAGCCATCCAGTGAATTTTCTGTGAATTTCTGCATGAAATAGAAGCCACAAATGACATATTTTCATGCTAATAGAGAGACAGGAGGTACAAATGGACACTTACGAGGTATTATTTACTCAATTTCATTAGGAGTGCAAAAAACACACCTCTGCCAAAAAAGTAGTCACCAAGGTGCATTCATTGATAAAAATATATATCACGACCAAAAACTACCCAAGTATTGCATAACTTATTATTAAGTTATATTTTCCTTATTACCGACAGATATGAATTCCTAAGCAAACTACAACAAACCTTTTCAGAATATCCTCCAAAAAGAATTCTTCGACTGGATACAGGTTTCCTGGGACTGAAATAGTTAGAATTTTAATTAATGATACTATAAATAATGCATTTTCTTGATAAAATAAAAAAGGCATGCTAGAATTACTAAATAACAGAATTTTACACAATGTTAAGTTTTTAACTCTAATGTGGCAAATTTCACATACACCTAATGAGGAATTTCTTACACTACATTACTAAATACAAAAATACCCCATTTTAAGTTTTTAACTCTCAAGTGGCAAATTTCATATACCCAATGAGGAATTTCCTACCCTGTAAAATAAATGTTATGCATGTTGTGTACACAATGCTCCTTTGGACTCAACTTTGTGAAACATCCCTGTCCTTTGCATGGGAAAATATCACAAATAACATCAACTCTCAAGCAGCATGGTAACAAAAGGTAACAGCCAAATAACTGTATGTGCAGTGGTTTCATCTAAAGCACTTAACCCATATCCTCAAAAATTGGGTGCATAGTTGATACAATATATTGCTTTGAATTTTTGCAGAGCATTTATATTTGACAAACTCCAACACATATTACATATTTTTCAACTGCATATTAATTCTGCAAAAGTACCAGTCAACAAATCAGAAGGATGAAGTCTCTGGTGTTTTTGTTGTCATTAGGGGAGGAAACGGACACCTTACATCATTTGCACAAAAAAGATAGGTGGGCAATGCTGACAGTATTCTACTCTTAGTAAAATTCAGAAAGGTGTCCACCGTTTAATGTCTTATTCGACAAACTGAATACTCAACTTGAAGTCGCATAGTATTATTTTCAGAAATTTCAATTAAGTTTGTAGTTTTCTTTTTGAATGACAGTTCTACCCTTCATCCTGAGGGCATCTTCAGGTTGAAAAGACATTTTTTGTAATTATATACTTTTGTTGCTATTTATGTGGTTGCCTTCTTATTCACTAAAAAATGTCTTTTCACCCTAAAGACACCCCAAGGATGAGAGGTGAAACAGTCATAAAAAAACTACATATGTGACGGAAATTCCTAGAAATAATATCAAGCCATTAATAATAAATCACAGAAGCCTTAAAAGTAACTGAACAGTGTTCTCCACACCACACTCATGAAGGTTGTGGGATATCACTGAAATATCTGTACCTGTGAGATGTGACCCCAAACCCTAAGTATGGGAAGCCATTACTCTAGACACCACACTAACCCAATCCCCAGTTGTCTCCAATCAGTTCCCAAGGAGAGGGTCTGGTGCCCATATGGGTTGGATTCCAACAGGTCAAAGTGTACTCAAAGGAACTTTCCTGTTCTGAAAATGTTAGGTGCAGGGGAGCAGTGTCTGTCATTAAAGTAATTGATGCACTTGTCAATGCATTCCAGTGATTTGGGGGGGGGGGGCAATAAACAATAGAAGGCTTAAAAATATGAAAAATTAAGGAAATGCAACTGTCTGGCCAAATAAGATATTGATAATGCATAATTATCAAAAACATGAAATCGAAAAGTGAACCTTTCAGTTGAGGGAAGGACATCACTTTGTAGCAAAAATAGTAAAAACACTCCACAAAACAAATCAGCACCACAAAGAAAATCCCGGACAGAAATCAGCACAGGGGGGAAGCTGATGCTGGGTACACTGTTGCTGGGTACACTGATGTGAAAAGGTAAACCTGGATTCACCAAACAACACCAAAAAACTAAGTAGAAATTCACATAAGTCGAAACACCACAACTTACCTATCCATTTTTGAACCATTAGTGGTGCTAGCATCAAAGCGGCTATCAGCAACGATTACAGAAAATGTCATCTTTTGAGAGGCTGTTAGTTATCATAATACAACAAAGTTGAGAGTAACACAAATCCAATCTTTTTTCACTGGATATTTAAATCTAAAATAAGTACAATTATCCAAAACTTCTTTTTTTGCTTTAATGGACAACAGGCATCATCTATGGAGTAGATAATTAACAACGCGTCGACTTATGTGGGAAGGTCAAACCATGCTGCAAAAGGACGTTGATGCCTGATCACATCAGACTTTATCACCATCACGATGATCAAATATCTCCTATCGAACTATGCAATGTCTTAAATTAGAGTTGACATTCTGAACACCCGTAGTTTGGCATCAATTCTTGCGAGCTTGGCAATAAGTCGCGGGTCGTCATGCGGTTGAATCTGTCACGGCAACAGAAACATGGAGAAATGCAAGCATGTCACCAGCCTAACTGAACATACGCGTAACTCCGGATCCGTGTAACTCGGATCGGCGTAAGTCCTCGACTTACGCCGACTTACTGTAGTTTTCCACCACTGGTACATAGAATCCGCATGACTGGTATTCAAATCTTTCATACATTAATCTTCGGATTCGATCGAATCTTTTAACCATGGATTCGATAGGATTCGATCGAATCTTCGAAATCCTGCCCCAACCCTAGTTTTTATTGTAAAGGGGTGAGTGTATTCAACAGAAGGCTTAAAAAAAATGAAAAATTCCAGCATATATTATCTACTTGCTACCCAACTATATCTCATACACATACCACCTCAAAGAATTATTGATAATTTCATGTTTTTCATTAACCCATGACTCAAGCATTTATTCATTTCAGTCAACCTTTTAGTGTTCATTCAACTTTTTCTTGTACAAATCAACTCATCTTCTATTGCTTTCTCACTTTTTAATGATAGCATTATTTCACACAACCTTAACTAATTCAGTACAGCTATACTACAGTACAAAAGTCTTTCACGGTAATAACTAATAAAACACATTAAAATAAATATATTAAACACATGTTGCTTCATATTTAGATATTAACACCATACTTGTGATTAACTAACAAGGTATACATAAATATATGATGCTAACATGAACAAGATATAAACATAAATTATGCATGTAAGAAATAACTGATCTGCACACATGACGTCACTGAAGCACGATCAACTGGAACTATTTAGTATTCATAACACCCATTGTATACAGGAGAAAAATAAATAAAAATAACGGATGTCACATACAAGCATCAGGAAATCTAATTCCTAAAATCCTTCAAGGCAAGTATATAATACATTCTTGTGTAGGCTTCCGTGGGCTGTCTTACTTGAAGATGCTGGTCTTTCTTGATTCCCTCCGCGTTGGTCCATAGTTCCTGGGACGACAGTTTCGCCGGCGTTGCAGTCGGCTTCTTCAGGTCAGTGAAGACTTCACTGACCTGAAGAAGCCGACTGCAACGCCGGCAAAACTGTCGTCCCAGGAACTATGGACCAACGCGGAGGGAATCCTGAAAGACCAGCATCTTCATATATAATACATTCTACAGACCTATATTGCCCGGAGGAGCAAGAGCCAGACCATTATCAAATAAATACTATAAGTAGAATTGAAAGTAGCCACCCACCTGTTAATACTGGGCATCCTCCAAAATATTTGACAAATAATTGAGTGTCCATGGTAGCCGACATTAGAATTAGCCTGAGATTTTGAAATCTTGATAGAGATTCACGCAAAACAATAAGTAGAAAGTCAGAGAACCTATCTCTTTCGTGCACTTCATCCACTATCACATGTGTCACTGTAGCTAAAGCTGAATCACCACCCATTAATGTCCTCAGCAAAACTCCATTTGTGCAGTATGTCAGGACTGTCTTGGGAGACACCCTGCAACAACACACAAGAGCCGTCTTCAGTTTTTACCCACACAAATCATCTTAAGCAAAGTGCTGCATCCAAGCTTACCCATTACATACAAAATGTTCCCCAGGAAAAGAGGAAGACATCTTAAAGGCATTCTGAATTCCTTACTTATTAATTTGACTGATAACACAATAATAGTTAAAATTAGAAGAGTAAGCATCAGCAAAGGGTGCAATTTCATCCTTTTGCAATGCCATATGGTAACTGATTGCAAAATCATAATTTTTTCTCTTCTTGTTTAAAGAGAGAAATTAAAGAATTTTCCAAGGAATTAAAAAAATATATATATAAATTAACTGGAGAACAGCAGTAATTTAAACAACAAATCCTACAACAACTGCGAATGTCATAACTAGAGATGAGTCGATACCAAAATTTCTCGATACCATTTCCTGGAAAATCAATTCTCGATACCAATACCATCAACCTCTACATTTATACGTTTTTTACATTAATATTTTTTACGTGGGCATTTTTAATAACAAATGCCATGTTTAATGTAAAAAAATATGTTCGGTATCAGATAAAAATTGTCGTAACAGATTCAAAATAATATGATTGTCATGTCATCAGTTGAATTTTAATATGATTAATAATTAGTTATAAGAGCAATAAAAACACTAACCTATATATAATTCAAACTTTAAACATTAAGAAATAAGAATTAAAGGTCATGACACAAACCCTTGAGCCTACTTTATGTTTTTGTTCAAAAAACCAACATTTTAGCCTTACTGGATCAAGGCGATTTTGTTTCTGGTCACTAATGTTTCCTGCTGTGCTAAATATGTTTCTCATTTTTGAACAGAAATTTTCATACTTCGTATTCTTTTATGATTTTTAACCTATACAGAAAAACAGCAATAATTGTAATTCCAAAATGCAAGTAAATTTATAGTAGAAAATATCAACTTCCCATCATCTGTGTGGATCATATTTTCCTAGATCAAGATTTACGAATGCAATAGCTATAAGTTATTACTTCTAATATATAAAGTTCACTTTCCTTTTCACATACTCATAAAACAATACATTTTTTAAACCTGTACAACTGTTCTTTAAAGTGTAGTTAAAAGAAACTTTATAAGTTCATTTTAATTAATAATTTAATTTTGTCCCAAAATATAAGATGCTAGTGATGCCATACTGTGTCACCCTCTATCCAGAAAGGTATAAATGTAATTATAGAAAAAAGACTTCCGAGCATGTCACATGCCAAGAATAATATAATATAGAATATTAAATAATAAAGAAAATCAAAAAACTAAAATTAATTCAGTGCACAATTGGTTTTCATTAACTTGGGTAGCTGTTGTAAATCAAATCCTTGAATGCTTTCAAATTCTTTTTTCGGAGACACAAAAAAAAAGTTTAATTCGGTCAGGATATTCCATTTATGGAATATCTGGGGATTCAATTTTTAAGATGAAAAAATTATTATAGAATATTCCAAGCAGCTAAATTTGTAATTTTGCAATGTCTTATTAATAATAACCCTTAAAATGGAATAAGTGAGTTTTATACTCATAAGGAGAGATTGTGTAACTCAGATCATGATATGAGATGAGACTTTTTACATGCTACTAAGGAAAATAAAGAAATATGTGTCTCGGCTTTTTTTCTCCATTGGTCCAGGATCCCAAGAAAAAAAGTAGAATGACATGTGGGGAGCCTGCATTCTCCGAACTGGGGTAAGCTGACAATAGTAGAGTGGGGTAGGGTACTGCAGGTAATGAAGTTCGATTCTTATCGATGTTTAAAAGTTCTCTTTCAGTCATTGAATCAAAAATTGTATCATCCTTAATTTCCAACCCTTGTAAGCAAATACTGAATTTTTTGTACTTTTATCAATTAAACTAGATTTACAAAATGCATCACTCAAAAAAACATTGTAAAGTTAACGTACTGTTTCCATGGTTTCAATTCAGTAATAAAATATTTTTCCAATCACTTTCACTAACACCAAATTTTATTATTTTTATTTACTTTGTTGACTTTATATTGACATGAAATTTCAGATAATCTAATTTTTTTAACAGCCTGTTTGACTTACTCTAGGAATACAGCATGACGGTATTACTAGTCAGTGTTAAATATCCAATGCATGAACGGCAGAATACTAGCTCACATTTTTAAAAGATTCATTATCAACGGTTCGTTCGAGTCTGGCAAATGTAGGTGACCCGTGTGACACTCTGCTTAATTTTTTTCCCGTGCATCCAGGCCTGTGGAGGAGAAAAGAAAGCCAAGAGGAAAATTTCTTTATTTTGCTCTAGTAGCACGGAAAAATTTTCATCTAATTTTGTGAGCCGATTTACAAATCCTCTCCTTGTCAGTATCTACGGTCTCTACATTACATTTGTGAGGCGCATTGATCACTATGCCACAAAATTAAAAAATTTCTGATTAGGATACGATATTATAGTATTCGGATATGATTTCAGTAGCAAATGTAATGAAAGATCCATGGGTCTTTGGATCCAACCCAACAATCCCTAATTTTTGAGTGATACATTCATAAATCTAATTTAAACAATAAAAGTATAAAAAACTGAGCATACAGATGTAAGGGTTTTAAATTGAATGACAACATTTTCGATGCAATAACTGAAAGAAAATATTAAATTGAGATCGGGATCGAACTTCCTTTCATACACTAGTTCTCGATGTCCGCATGATTCCGGTGAATGTAAGCTACTCGCATGCAATTATACTAGTTTTTTTCTTGCAATGCCAGGGCAATGGGGAAAAAAGTCATATTTCTTCATTTTACTTCTAGTTGCACGGGAAATTTTCATCTAATTTCGTGATCTGAATTACACAAACTCTCCTTGTAAATATCTACCGTACCTGGTACCATAGGGGGAGACTTCAATTGCTAAGCCACGAAAATTTAAAATCTACAATCTAGATCTGTTTTTCCTCTGTGTCTTTGGATCGGGATCCGAGTAAAGTGATAGATTCGCGAATCCTTGGACCCGACAGATCCGATCCGACTATCCCTAGTATCGATGGTATCGGTATCGACTTTAGGTGATCGATTCTCAATTACCGATACCAATCCTCAAGAATCAGTGGTATCAAGAATAGATATCGAGAATCGGCACATCCTTAGTCATTACTAATTCCAATGAAAGTTGATTTTCATTCCTATAGTGGTCACAACTAGTTAATAAATAAGTCATTAAGGGACATAATACCATTGACAGCTTAGAGACCTTTGCTAATTCCTGATACCTAATGCATTTGTCACAGCCAAAATGCCAATACTGCTGTGGCAAAGTACTAGTACCTACACTTTGCACCTTAGACCAAAACAAAGCAAACACTATCAATATGTTTTGCAAAAACCCACACCTTCCAGGGATCCTCTAGTTTTAACATTAACTAGCACTTATTGGCTCTAATATATTCTTCACTCTTAAATCCCAATCTTATACTCTAACAAGATAACCAAAGAATCAACAAAAAAACCTGATCAACCCCAGCAGGTTATACTGACTACTGTAGCAACCTTTGAATAGCATGACAAAAATATTACTTCAGTACTGTTCAACAATGTCTGTACTACTAAGTACTAAGCATCTCCAGGAGCACCTTAAGGAGAGAACATATGGCTATATAAATGTTGTCTTGATGGCAAAGTTTAAATATGTTTATCCCTGAGTTCAATCCCTTAATGTAAAAAATCATCATGATACGGAGGATACCTTAAGTCTATCAAACACAAAATTCATTATATTTTTAAAATGGTTAAACATTTTACACTTTCATGGATGTTATATGAGCACAGATCATCAGAAGAACTAATAAACATTTGATGCTGAATATATCCAGTACCTGATCTATCTAGACTTAACTTATTCCAACTGCTCACATTTCCTTAGTGTTACAACTGAATTGGGATTTCATGTGATGATAATGTGCATATGAGATGAAATTTACTGTTTGAAATTTGATTTCTGTAGAACATTTATGAATCCCTCAAATTTCATCCAGAGCAAAAGACGGTACGTAGGTGGACCACAAGTACACTACAAACCACAATGCTCAACTCAAAGATCACTCCAATTGGTAAGGATTTTTTTTTAAATTACTAAGCCCAATGACACTTAATATTTACACATTGGGATATGCTAGACAGTTTCTTTCTGTGCCTCCTGCAGTTTCCCAGACAGATAGGGCACTAGGAAAATGAATGAAAGAAGGTTTAGGCTAAGTTGGGGGTATCAGAAGAGACCTCTCCATGATTTGAACCTCATACCTCTGGTCTGTAGACCAACACTCCACCCACTGAGCTATCATGCACCCTGTGAGCACATATTCTTTCTAACCTGCTCTCAAGCCTGACTTGGTAGCCAACAGATTGCCCAATCCTCTCATCTCTTTCAGCAGATACTCGTTCACTCACAGTAATCGCTGACAATCGTCTTGGCTGGGTGCAAATTATTCGACAGGGCCTTGCGGTGCGGTTGCAATGCTCCATTATGTACTGGGGAACCTTGAAACAAAATTACTATTATGTACTGGGGAACCTTGAAACAAAATTACTAGTCAAGCAAGGTAAATGTCAACAGGGAAAAGTAACTCATACCAGCCCATTAACAAAAAAAAGGTACAAATAGACAAACTACTCATTACAAATGCCTACTTATTTAATTCTCATGTTTTTCTTTCACTGGTAAAACCTAGTCATCTTATTAATGCAACCAAGTTATGAATGACTAGCCAGAACAGTACTATTTGAATATCGACTTAGGTTTACATTGCTACCTGTTTATTTACAACTGCAATGTTCATTCCAATGCATAAACATTATAACCAAGAATGTGCTGCATAACTGTGAAAATAAGGCCATGGAATCATGCAGCAAGCAAGGTGATTATGCCTAGGTGTTAAGGCACACCATGCTTTTTAAAGTATTTTAGTGGACAGCACCAAATTTATCCCTATTTACAATAATCATCTAATTTTACAGTGACTTCTAATCTAATCTTCAGAGCATTAAATTAACATCTCAATCGCACAACCTTTAAGTCAGCTAACATTGAATATCAAGATAAATATTTATATCTAAAGAGGCAGCATGATATGGCATGAAGAGCCTGAGATATGTAAGTTTCAGCTGATGATACATACCTATATGCTTCTTTCCCATGCATAGCAAAGTAGAAAACCACTTGTAAACACATATAAATCACTATTCATATACATAATAAATTTCAAAGCAAGTATAGCACCAAAACTTGACACTATACTTAAATTTGTTTTCGTTAAAATTTTCAGATTAAAGCACAGAGATACAGGCTCACAGAGACAATTAAAATTAATTCAATACATACTATTAAGGGATAAATTAATTTATCCACATCCTGCTGCCATTACAGATGGCCAATGGATGTAGTCAAGTAATATGGCACAATATAATAACAATCAGAGAAAAAAGTCATTAAAAGAAACAACTGTACTAAGGAGAACTTTCAAATGTTAGAAAAAGTAGTTTTATAGAATTAAATAAAACTCTGTCCTCTACAAAGTAATGGTACTCACTATAGTCAATTAATTTATTAAGGAAACAAAACTTTTGCAAAATATCATGAACAAACACTCTTACAACCTGGGTTTTGAACAAATTATCGTCACTATCAGGTGAATAAAATATGGTTCCAACTTTTTATATATAGCAACCAACAACTGAGGAAGGGGAGAGGTGAGTAGTAGGAAGGGTGTAGGAAAAATGTAGTGTTGTCAGTCAATCAAGAGCTATGGATTGAGCTGGTCAATGGGGGTGTAAGAAGATGGGAGGTTCAGGAGTTGGGAAAGAAAAACCACTACATTCAGGATGGGGAGGCAGGAAGTGAACACTCATTCATGATCATGGAGATGACTCGTGCAACACTACAGGGTCATACATCCTCTTTTAACATTTCTAGTTGGTTGCAGGAATCAAGCTCCCATCAGTTTTTGCATAAACAAAATATTGAAATAATTAATTAATAAATGTTCCTTGGTCCACAAGATAAAACTTCGGGATATCTGTCCAGCGCAAATCCTGCCACAGTATGGGCCATTACGCTGCAAACACTGCTTTTGGTCATTGGGTCAAAAGTGTCGCTGCATTTCACCATAATATTTTAACTTTTCACTTTTCAAACACCTCTCTCTTTTGACCAATCTCACGACTGGATTTTAATTGAAACCAGAGTGGTTTGTTTTCCTAGGTATTTTGTAAAAATTTGTTTCCCTTATATGTTAATTACTGAATTAGTCTTAGATAAAGAATTGATGTGTAAGGTAAATTACCCACATGTTGAGCATCAGAATTTGTACAGTAATAATTATATGGCAATTCTTTTGAAGAATTTAAAATTAAATTTCATGAATGTGTGAAGGTGTAGGCATTGTTCATGTTCAGTAGACCTGAGAAAGGCAGCAGGAGCACTAGTGAAATATAGTAAACAAATATACAAATGCAGAATGAATCCCGAAAGAAATAAAACTGAAATAGCATTGCCATGGAAGCCTTCATACAAATGCTTAAACATTTTTTACAGGAAAAAGAGTTTTGCACTTAAATAAAATGAGGACGTTTGAAGGGTTGTTAAATTTGAATATGTAATCATTTTTGTTCCCAACTTTTAATGCAGAGGGGCTTCAAAAACAGCTTAAGTACATTTACGAGGAAGATCTGTTTTGGAAGTGTGTTATTGCAAAAGAAGAGGTACCACTGGAGGAAGTTGAGAATTATGAGGCCAAAACAATTTTGTTATTGCCAAATGATGAGAAGGGTGATGTTGCATAAGAATATTAGCTATTTGACCCCTTAGAAAGTCACAGTATTTAATCACCAATACATCTGCGCAAACCTTTTGCACATTCAACTTCCCCCTCCCCCCACTACCTCTAACTCCCAAAATTATTGACTTTTGTTGGGCTGTTGAAATGAAATTGGAAAATGCACATACAAAATAGCATAGACAGTTTATTAAAGTGAACACATTTACATTTTACAATACCTCTTTGAGATAATGGGTGTGTTTACTCGGAACCGAAATCATAATTTTGTATACAAAATCGTTAGATGGAAACGAAAAATGAATTTTAGTGAAAAATTAATCTTCTAACCAGAGCCATTCACTTATAAATCACAAATTAAAATAAGCAAAAGGTGACGCCCACCGAAGAAGCTGTTTTGAGACCATTGACATCATTTGCCTCCCGTACTTGACTGCTTTTATGGAAAGGGAAGGGAGTGGAGGGGAGTGTCGGAAGGTCTGCTCGCAGAGGTCCTGTCGCAACTGCTCCCATTGGCAGAGACAGCTGTGTGTCCCCCATTTCGATGACACGAAGTAGCTTTACAGGCTCAGTTGTGATTGGACGAAGTGGATGACGTAAGAGGTTGCATGCAAGCCCACTTTTCCAAAAGCCTTAAAAACGTCAGTTTTTCGTCGATTGTAACTCGAGAACTAATTGACGGATCGAAAAACAGAAAAATACGGGTCTTTTTATTTTACAAACTCTATCAGATTTGGCAACCAAAAATTGTGGTAAACGACCCCATTATGTGCATGATTAAAAGCAGCATAGGTACATGTCTCTTGCCAGCAATAAACTCTTCTTTTTTGTTGTTTACTTATATGCCTCCATGTTCTTGTTTTGAAATGGTAAAAAAAAATTTCTTTCAAGATAAATTATAAAACAACAATGTTTTCATATTAACTAAGTATGTACATATGCAAAGCAAGAAGTTAATAAAAAACCATATCCACTGATACCTTATTAATAGCTATAGGCATTGTATTAGTTGATAAAAAGGAATGTTGACAACAGACATATTATTTAGGATGTCATGCACCATTACTGGAACAATTGATTTTATTTTATAGAGGAAATGATGTTTGGCAGACGAAATTGATTAGACTAGTATGACATATACTCTCGACCCTTGTAACAGAGACATCCAACCATGTCCGCCTGCCCATACCCTTGGTGGGCATGCATTCCTTGCTCTTCCCTCCCTTGGGCAGGCAAAGGATGCCACCTAAGGCTAATCGAATGGCAACCGACCAGATTTTTGGAAGGGGTGAAACCTCAATCGTGGCACCTAAGAGAAGTTCAACACTGATGTAGTCTTCTCAGGCATGGCACCAGGTGAGTACAATTGCTGCTGCTAACATTGTGACAGATGGCTCTGCTATCATCTTCGGGACATGAAGCAGCAGAGTCAGCCAAGGAAACATCAGCAGCAGCCATTTTACTGACCCAGTACCAAGCCCAAGAAGACTTCATTGGCATAATTTGCCAGGAATGCTTCCTTCCTTCAGACTGAATTCTTCAGTCATCATGAACACCTGAGGGTTGTGCCTCACTCTAGTTACCTGGCACAGAGGTGGGTGAGGGTGGACCATATTTTGCATCCATGTAGAGTCTATACAATCAAATATGTAATCCTTGGAAATTCTGGTGATATATATATCCCCCAGAAGTTCTTCTACCAAACACATGAATAATGAATGATTATCTGCATCTCCTCAGGCTTACGTTAATCCCTCATATACTTACCATCGGTTTCCCTGGATCACCGTTGTACCATATGGTTTGTAAACAAGTGACGATAATATTAACAGGGTGCTTACCTGTGTGGTTTTTCCTGAGCCTGTTTCTCCTGAAATGATGATCACTTGATTGTTGTTGATGTTGTACATAATTTCTCCCTTAAGATGCCATACAGGAAGTGTCTTTCTGAAGTTGAGCAACTCCAGAGAAATTGACAGGCAGGGAACTTGAGGAACGCCATTAGTTAAACGGCCTGTTGCTTTGTTAAAATCTCTTGCTAGAAGTAAAACCAGTGAAAGGATGGGTGAGACCCGAAAATTACAACTCCATGATTTAAAAAGTGAGATTACTGTAGGTATTTTTTCATTGACTGAGCCAGCGAATCGGAATGTGGTCTGAATGGTACTCTTTAAAATCTTTAAGACATCCCATATTAATTAAGAATTAGAGCAAAAACCGGTACTTGGATACGAAATGCAAACAATGAGCTAAAAGTAATTACCTGATAAAATTACATAGGAATGCTATTCACAGGAAGAGGACATTTTCTACTTATTCTCAAAAATAAGTCATGGCCTGATTCCTTTCCCTGACACTTATCAACATTGCCCATAGTTTCCTACACATGTGACTTTGGAAAAGATTCAAGTTGATGCATAAGAACAAATATAGGATTTTTTTCTCCATGCAGTTATTAATTTAGGGTATAGAGTCAATACTAACCTTCGGTATTAATTAACCTATCTCTTTCAGTAAGTGGTAGCAGTTCTTGTCTCTCCTTGTTGGTAAGGGGATATTTATGAAGCAGCAAATATATATTTTGGCGTGAGGAATGAAGTAACTGAAAAACAGCATCTGCTTGAACAATAGTCGAACCCTCTCGTTTATACACAGTGAGATAGCGATTGGCACCTTTCCTAAATTATGATTGGATCAAGAATTAATATACGCGATCGTATTTTCACAAACAATATAATGGCAAATAAGTGGGGAATTACTAACCCTCTACTCTTCGATTTTAATCCCAACTGAAGAGCAACTTGATGGATATACGCCCTTTCTTCCGAGGTCAGAGAAGATGGGAACTCCAACTCTAAAACAGGACGTAACACTATTATTTAGAAGTTTAAAAAAACATAGTATTAAACTTAACTGTGGATAAATATAAGTGTGCTCTTACCTTTCTGGTCCTCGGTCAAATTAAATTTCTTCAAGGAGAGATCGACTGCAATTTTCACATCTTCTCCTACAATTGGTACCTTATTTCGCCTCGGCATTGTCCCGGTAAATACCTAAAAATCGACGCCAGTGATAATGCCTTGTAGAAAATTTAACTCACCTTCTAATACATAAACCTGGCAATTCAGGACAAACCGTTAACTTACCAATAAGAAAAATAAAAAAAGCAACTACGATCGTGGTTTATTTCATGCTACTAAATATTTTACAACAATGCTGACATGATGAGCTCCATTAAACTGTTGGAAATGTATAACAATTATCACTATGACAAGTCTACGTTCACTGGATCATTCTCGAGTACCGTTTTTCTCAGCCCCAAGTAAATTTCTCCATGATTTTCAAGCGACTTTCATGAAATATGAAGAGCCTATCAAGACATAACTCAAACTAGAGCTTTCCTATTTACGTTTCGTATTCCATCCTAAACATACCACAAATCCCCACAACCCCCCACCTCTATCTCTCTATTTTGCCGTAACCTAACCCAATTGATGTTGCCAAAACCTCAGTCGGTATGAGCCAGTGCTACCAATACACAACGACACACCACACAACTACGTTACATGTTGCCAACCAAAATGTTACCGAGAGGGAAATGTGATCGACCATGATAGACACCTCACTTATATTACCTCGTGCGAGTGTTTAACTTTCAATTTATTATGGTTGATGACATTTTCAAGCGGATAATCGTGGATCTGTTCTCCGTAATAATTTGTACATTCCTGGATAATCATCTAAGGGCGACAGTCATAGCAAAATACATATTTGGGACCCCTCTCCAATCGCCTACAGTACTGTACCAATACCTACATTGCCCCATTTACACTGCAGCAGAAAAACTTCGTTGAGCAATAAATCCAATGTTATGCTCACTTTTACCTCTACTTGTTGTTGATGGAGGTGTATGTCATCATTGCTGCTCTTTGGGGGATGCGACTGACATCTGAGGTCAATTCCACAATGTGTAACTGGTGGTGTAATTGGGTAGGATTTTTCAGGGAATGGAGGAAGGATGGAGAGAAACCTTGCGTCAGTATTCCTACTGGTGCTCTCAATGGAAGGCGTACCTTAAGGGGCCCATGGTTTGAAGACCCATTCAATGGATGGAGTAGGATACTGCTCTCCACATATACTCAAATATGGAATGGTGAAAAATCTCCTTCCCTTACAGGATCTCCTTCCCCCTTCCCTGGGGGCCTTCGAGATGGGAGCCCAGTACTCTAGCCACCACACCACCCTTCTGCAAGATACTTCTGGAGGTAAATTGGGAGAAGCGACTATAGTCGTGATGCAGGTATACCTGCATCAATGCATGATGCCGGTTTTCCAAATAGAAAAAAAAATAGAGCTAGGTGAAACAACATTTCCGTGTAATACATTCAAGTCATAAGACAGCAACAAAATCTCTATCCTGCTGCAATGTCAGCTGTGAGGGATTAATATTTAGTGGTAGAGGAGAGGTTAGAGGAGTGTCCATGAAGCCTGCAGTGACTTGTTCTTTACCATTCACTTTATTCTCCTAGAGTGGAGAAACATTCTCTTTGGAGAAGAGCAAGGGCCTAGACATGTTGTCCTGTGAGATCACCGAAGTTAAGCGACATTGGGCCCAGACAGAGGTTGGATGGCAGACCCTCCTTATACCTCTACTGCAGTGCTCTTGTTCCCTGTGGCGAGTGGCGAGCAGGTGCAATGCGGGATGGCATAATGGGTCTAAAGATGTCCAAGTGCCAGGGGGGCTCTAGAAGGCCCCCGCCCACTCTTCCAATTTATTTTCTCTTTGGAGGCTACAGTGAAAAGACGAATCAATATTGTCCAACTTTGTGGGAGTAATGTCAGGACAACCAAGCATAAATTGTAACATCCTCAGTTTATTCAGCGATTAGGACCTGTCAGTCCTTAGGACATCCCCCATTCCTCATCATTTCCTTGTTTTTCTGGAGTGTGAGCTTCCAGCATTGGCAGAGCCCATATATTGTGTTTTAGTTGAAATTTCTGCCTTTAAGCAGGAATTACATGCCTCCTTCATCAGTCTGTCCCAGTAACTATTAGTTCTGAGTTTGCATTGCCTATGAGTTTGGCATTGTCAAAGTACATGAGATGATCATGGCACAACAGCCTCACTCTGATAATCTGAACTGGTCCTGTAGTTCTATAAGATGGAAAAGAACCAAATCCTGGTATCAAAGCCCTGAGAATGATGGTGGAACTAGTCATCATAATGTTGGCACCAGAGCTACTGACCCAGAGAGAATTTCAATAATGAATATTCACCTATGAAGTAAATAAAGTAAAAAGAAGAGCATAATTTGATGCAGATATAAGTGAGAGGTAAAGGAAACAGGATTGGAAAGGAATCATCCTGAGGCAGATGAGAAAAAGGATCACATCAGCTCTGATTTAGAGAGATAATTTAAAAATAACCATGGTGGTAAATGGAATGTTGAAGACAGTAAGAAGTGCTGCCTTGTAAGGGTATTGGTATATAGTGCTTACCCAGACAGCACACATGCTACTGTATACGCTAAATATATGTATAATTAGTGTATAACATGTGTATACAGTAGATGATACACATATACTGTATACGTATAAAACCCTGCTACGCCCCATCTACCAGGTGTAGCAAATGCAGCAAATGTCCTCCTACAATGCATATACAGTATACATATACAGTATACAAGATGTATACCTACATATACAGTATACAACATGAATACACACAGTATACTCTTTTTGATTTGACAAAACCCTAAATGCAGTAGTTAACTTTATTTGCTGTATTAAAACTGAAATTATTAAATCACCAAAGTTAAAACTAACAACTTTATCCTGGTGCCAGTATATATTAGTGCAAGCTTGGAGATACTGCCTGATGCCAAACGGGCATTGCTTTAGTTACCATTAGGCATAGCATTGGTTGAGATATGCCAATGCGGAAATTCCCTGTACTAATTACCTTCACCTTTCTCTAAGCCACCATTACTATAAATATTTTAACACAACCTCAGATAGTATAGAACAGATGACGGAATGGACTTCCAGAAAGTGACGGCTACAGCCAATAATCGTCATAATATAACTTCCAGGAACAACACGAAAACACCATGCACAACTTTAAACAAAAACAGCTGTATACTTAAACATTTATTGACACTACTTCAAATTTCAATTACAGCATTCACTTGCCTATGTAGCACACATTTTAAATACGATTCCAAATTTCAGGCATTATCCAACAGTTTAGCCAAAGTTTATCTGGGTATTCAGTAACCAGGGGTCTTTTAAAAGAACAATAGTCCACTCAAAATTAAAAGTAGGTTTTTGAAGAGGGAGTTCTTTGAAATCTCATCGAAAGTCACCACTGCACTGAGGAGGACACAACTACACAAAACGTTTTCACACTAATCGCAAAGTTGAATGGTGATCGAATCTTCAATTAGCTCATCACTAATGTCCCAATGCGTTAATGATATAACACGCCTGTAAAAATAAATAAATTCTGTAACTCCTTATGCTAAGAATTAAATCAAGACTGTAAGGAAGGCAGATCAAAACAAAAACATTGGCAACAAATTCGTGAATTATCTTCAGCAGTATCGCTTTGTAAAGACAATACTTGACTCAGCGTACCTTAATCGTCAACCCAGCTTTAAAGTAAGCTTCTATGGTGACGAACTTCATAAAAACACTATGCTCCGAGATCAGTTTCATTCCGGTTGCTTGCCTCCGGGATGACTTTACAAGATCATATTATTCACCAAAGATTATTATACACAGGATTATTCACAACCAGGGATACAATATTAATATTTACACACTCCCTGTTCACAACCATGGACAACATCACAAATTACAACCGCCATTTTGAATGTAGAATTCGATTAGCAGTTCGATTATATCGATATAGTCGATACGTTTCAGAGCCGCGTACCCCGCGAACTATTTAAAATGAATATTCTGGTTAAAGTTGTTTTTGTGCACCCAAGTTGTGATTTATCGTTGATGATAGTGCTCTAACTAAAAAAAATTAGTTTTCTAAACTGCAGCTGTGTTTGAATGCATGTACTTTGAATTTCATCATTGAAAATTAAAGTGCAATTGTTTACGACATGAACGTTTTGATCCTAGAATCTTATTTTATGTTAAAATAATGGAAATCAGTTTCAATAGATAATGAAATCACGTTTACTTAAAAGCATTTAAATAATTTGAAATCAGCTTGTCTTTCCTGAGTTCCTATAGGTATACTCAAAGGAATTAAATATACTTTTCCTGCAAATAGAATTTCCCTGCAAGGAATTCTATTTCCCCACGGGGAATTTCAGATCCCTGCAGGAAATATCATTTCCTTGCAGGGAAATTCCTTTTGCTGCGGGGAATTTTAAATCCCTGTGGGGAATTTCGTTTCCCTACACGGAATTGCATTCCCTGTGCATCCCCGCAGGGAATTTAATGGGGAACTGCATATTGTATCAACATAGGATTTTCAACAGGGAGAGAGTAAAATATTGGAGTTCGTATGGCATGAGGTGCCAAAGGAGATAAATCAAATTTAAATGATAGATAATGCCGTACATTGTCGTGCATAAAGGGTATCGTTCAGGCAGAGCCTGTCCACCTATATATGTTAACCTAATTTTTACCGCAAAATATTAATAGACCTATAGGTTTAAGTTAACCAATATATTGGTTAACTTAAATAATTATTAATATTCAGTGTCGTAAATATTGGATTGATTCTGCAAAGATAACGTACGTAAAGCACGTTGATTTTCCTGTATACACTTGTATACTAAACCCTTATGTATACCTTTTAGATACTGTTTATGTATACGTTTCTGTCTACTGTTTATGTATACGTTTTTGTCTACTGTTTATGTATACTAAGCATCTAAAACATGTATACAGATTCTCAAGGAAACGGTATACACCTGGTATACATCTAAAACATGTATACAGATTCTAAAGGAAACAGTATACACTTGGTATACATGCAGTATATGTATACAGTCATCAGTGTGCTGTCTGGGTAGTTACCAAAAGGAAATGCATAGATTAGTACATTACAGCCAGTCATATTGAATGGCTAGATAAGGAAAGTGCTCCTAGGTATAAAGAAATTTCTATAGTGACCCTGTCAAAAATTCCCCATAGAAAATCTTTATAGGGACATGGAATTCCTTATAGGGACATGGAATTCCTTATAGGGAATTGGCATTCCCTATAGGGACACCTATAGGTAAATGAAATTCCCTATAGGGACATGAAATCCCCTATAGGGATTTTATGTTCCCTATGGGGAACTCCATTAAAAATCCCTATAAGGACATGAAATTCCCTATAGGGAATTTCATTTCCCTATAGGGATTTCATGTTTCCCTATAGGGATTTCATGTTTCCCCATTGCCAATTCCCTATAAGGACATGCAATGGGGAATTTTTAACAGGGGAGAATGGAAAATGTCACAGAAAATTACAAATGAGTTTAGAGAAATATGAAAATACAAGATTTCTTGGGTTCATAGTTACTGCCAATAAAGAATAAGGCAAAAGAAAAAGATGTATTATGGTTTACACAGCAGCATCTTGACTATGTGTGCCAATGCCGATTTAATCGTCTCCGGGGCCAGGAGTTTATCCCTTTAGAGGGAAGAAGTCCCTAGAGCTTTATAATTACTTGGGTCACTACACGCTCAGCGGTTGACTGAGTGACCACATTTCTGAGAACGAGTGACTCGAATGAGTAGATGGTGAACCTGACATCTATTGATCATCAAGGCAACGCAACTACACATACGCTGAGGAAAACTCATGCAAAAAATCATAGAGACTGCCACGATTGAGGTGGTCGATCAGGCGACCACCAACCTAAAAATGGTTATCTAGTGGATGAAAAACTCAGGAACTATGCAAAAATAATTTATAAGCAGTAATTATATAAACCAAGTATTTCCCACTCAATGAGGTAAGAAGATTAGGATAAAAATATGTGATGGCTATGAAGATTTTATTTCTGTAAACTAAATATTTCCCTTTTCTTACACCAAAAATAATAGAAGTGAAAAGTGGGCAGTGGATTTAATATTGTGGAAATCATATCAGAGATCTAACAGAACTCTGCAAATCTGAAGAGCAATCCATATGTAACTACAAATATCCCTTTCCGACTGCAAAACATAACAAATTACTGACACAACCAGATCATAACTTTTTCCACACTTGATAAGTAGTCCTGATAATTTTATCCTTTTTCCTTGTATAGTGGCATGAAATTCTGAATCGTGCCACCCAACCTTCATTTGTCCGTCAGCTCTGCATTGCGACAAAATGCTTTGCCATTCACTATTGACCTTGATCGTGACCAATTCCCCTGGAAGTTGCAGCCAGTCATGAATACTGGAAATCAGTTGGCTAGACTCATAAGCTGGCATATGGCTTACAATTTTGAATAGGCATCAGCTCTGGACAAAAGATCCCTGACAACTGGGCATTTATTGTAACAGCATGCCCTTAGTTGTGGTGGCATCCATTATTCATAGAGTCTTGAATATTGACCCAAGACTTGGGTAAGTGTAGCCAAACCTAAATTTTATATGGGAATGTGTTTGAAAGGCCACAACGTGGCCCAGAAAAGGCAAAAATGTATCTTTCTGTCCTGATCTTCCATGGATATGGATCAACAAGCCCCAAAATGAGGGCCTAGAAGATCGAAGTTTTATATGGCTTTGCCATTAATTTTGGGTGAATACCTTAAGAACAAAGTATGACCAGGGATGGGAAGTACATAAAAATATACTGCTATGTTGTAAAGCAATACATTTTAGTATTATTGTACTGATTCTCCAATAGGCATAATTTTTAATTACAGTAGAAGTCTGCAATAACTAGTGCAAGTTCGCTCATTATGACCAACATGATTTTTTTATGCTTCCTGATCATGTATCATAGCAACTAGTTAGGATGAAAATGAACTTGAGTATCAGACACAATCCACCAGTAAATGCTGAAATAAATAAGACAATTTTGTCACCAATGCAACATCATTAGCCAGTACATTAGTTATGCAACTGGGTCGAAAAAATGCCAAAATTGAAGAAATGAATTTCTCGAGAAACTGTAATGTGACCCTAACTGATAGTACATCTGAGTGAATTTTACTACCCTTTCTGACTGATAATATGCAGTATAAGTTGTAACTTTGTATTTCACGGGATGTAGGGTTCTGCAAGTTGTCCAACTCAGTAAGAAAATACAACCAAATATTTAGGCCATTCAGCTTCTAAAATACACATTTTCATAAATATGTGTAAATATACCACATGTACCTCCCATTCTTAACAAAGGATTCATTTTTCAACATTACGATGCCATTTCATTTCTAAACTAATTGCTTTATGTTCGCAAAGTAATATTATCATCACAGATGCAATCATAAGTAGTTCTAAGAGTTATTGACAGATATTGAAATGTTTTTCCTAGTATGAAAAAGAAACATTGAAAAACCCTGTTGCAAACATTCATAGAAACATGGATTCTTGCAAACAGTAAATATAAATAGATTACAAAAGGTTCTTCTCCACTACTTATGAAATATGTTACACCATTTATTCTTCCATAAACATCCAAAACAGAACTCATGAATAGTAGGCCAAATATTTTTATTTTCTTGAATTCACACAAAATGCCCCCAAGCCTTTTCCAGCAACAACTTAAATTTTTTCGGCAAAAAGGGCGAAAATTATAAAAC
Organism: Platycnemis pennipes; assembly: GCA_933228895.1. Classification (NCBI taxonomy): domain Eukaryota; kingdom Metazoa; phylum Arthropoda; class Insecta; order Odonata; family Platycnemididae; genus Platycnemis; species Platycnemis pennipes. The sequence goes on along the minus strand of OW121856.1, from coordinate 68,637,081 downwards.
AATAACAACATAAATAACTACAAAAAAAACTCACAATAGGCAAAAGTGAAATAACATCACGCTAAGTATTCATTATGAAGCATTGGTGAAATTGAAACACATCCCACGTAAAAAAATATAAGAGGATAGGATGATGTGGGAGCATTTACATTCATATTTGAAGCACAAAAAGAGGTAAAAAAAATGGGTACACAATAAGTAAAAAATAACTTCAATTGTGAAAGAATAACACAATCAACACTCACTTTAGAATTAACAGATTTGAGTTCCAGTACTCAGTATTCATCTGCTCTTTTAGCCACAGAGACACAAGTCCTTCAGTTATAGGTGACCAAAATATCCTGAGATTTGAGACGTAGAATAATTTGACAGCACAACATAAGAATGACCCATTCTTCACAATGTTTCCAAGATTTAAAAAAAGTCTTCCTTTCATGAAGTTTCTTGATCCACATGATTGAAATTTGTATTACTTCACAAAAAAAGTTTTCACTTGGTCAACAGAGCTCCATCAAGTGAGACAGCAGCATCAGCTTTGGAAGGTAATGGGAAACTTGCAGTCACAGGATCACCCCCCGTTTTAACCTCACTAGCATTGATATCAGCCTGTGATGGATCCAAAGCTGAATATCCAGATGGCTTCTTCTTCTCAATTAAAGATGAGATGTATAAAAGAGCACTGCTCAACATGCCTGACGAAAGAAAGTACACAGTAAGTAATGTCTAAAAAAGGAAAAAAAAACAGGTTTTCATCTTCAGTCATAATAATACTCAACAAGTAAGTACAAACTCCATGAAATCCACCTATGGCAAAATAAAATAAAGTCAAACTTGTGGATAAAATAAGAGATATCACCTTATAAATACCACTACAGATTAGTATACAATTCCACTACAGATTAGTAGTGGATTTATAAAGTGATATCTTATTTTATGTATAGCAGATATACTCCACAGTATCAAACCTGATAGTTTTTTCAGTTTAAAGGTAAACTTCATAACTTCCAAGGTTAATTTATCAGTATTAGCCTTGAGACCATCATCATAAACACAATGATGACCTGATGGTGAAACTTCCAAAGTTTACATTGGTTTCATTTAAATATCTCATCACATTTATGCATAGCAATAAGAATTTACATGTTGGCCCAAAAGAGATCAACATTTTCGTTCATGGCTGGTAGCAAAGAAGTCATTACACATGTGGCCTTGGGCCCAAAATCTGCAGTGTCAATCTCCTTCAGGAAACAATTCTTCATTAACATGAAAGGCTGTAGTTGGGAAGAGAGCAGCAGTTACTGAAGGTAAGCAGAGCATCACACACCACAGAAAAGACTGAGGGAACTCCTTCAAAGGTGTAAGATCCCTTGTGAGTTCTACTTGTAACAAGATAAATAATTCACTATAAGCAATATGCTATGATAAATTTTGAAGAATGCTTCTGACAGCACTTCAAATAATATGTTTGCAACCAGTAGTTCAAAATTCTAATTGCATAAGCAACTTATTTTCTTAAAATACACTTTGACATTAAATAAAATAACTTAAGCTCATGGGAAAGGAAAACATGATGAATTTCTTGGTTTTGGATCTCAAGAGAAACCATCATTATAAAAAAATAATCCAATTTCAGTTTCTGCAAAACCTTTCTTCTGACTTTTGATGCTTTTGTGTGATTGGTGTATTACTGACTTCGGGAATGATATTTTTGTCTTTTTTCCTCAAAAACAATTGAACATTCTGTGATGCCTCTGACATTTATTGATATTAATTCTTCCAGCTTCTGATCAACTACTGAGAAAAGTCTTCCAGCTCTTCCTGGCCATGCATCCCATCCAAATGATAAAAGTTGCATCAATATGTCTAACCCAGATATTTGGCTTACATTAGAGATGACAGCAATTCATAAGGCGAAGTTGGAACTCTCCCATCATTGATGCAGTGATGTACCTGAGATAACTCTTTTGCTCTGAATTGCTATGACCCTGGAAAGTTTTAATGATGAATTGAAAATACAAAAAAAATTTAACACTGCCCAACTTACCAACACAAACATATACTCCTCCAACGATTGCACACAGACGAGCCAGGAATGTGAACAGAGATGAGTCTCTCTCCTGCGTGATTTTGACTCGCATTGCAGCCATGTCGTACTTAAAGTATATGCCAGGAATTCCATGGGAACCTCGGGCATGGTCCACTGGTCTCTCATGGGCTCGAGCAGAATATTGATAGGTAGACATCCTTGGTACTCTCATTGTGCTCACTTCTGTCCCAACAACTTCCAAAAAGTATTGGTACAACATTGCACCTGTGGAATCAATTAATGTATGAAAAATGACTATAAATTAGACATTGGTCGAAAAGTATATTTCTTCAATTTGATAATTCAATCACGACTGGAATATCTCAAATTTTGAATACCTCAAATACTAGAATTGCAATTGATATGCTAAATGTCATTCTGCAAATTAATTTGTTGCCTTTTGAACTAAAAATCTACACGTTGATTAAATTCAAAAAAATACCAGGATTTCTGGTCAAGTCATAAGTTAATTTTGTTATATTTAATCACCAATAATTTATGGTAATAACTTTGAAATTACTATGTCAGTGTCCATAAGTAATAATTTTCCAATTATTGTATTTGGCATTGTTCTTTCCTTTATTTTTATATGTTTTTTCGTATGGCATTTATTTAAAAAATTCTGTTTTTCATCCAATTACGGACTGGTGAACATACTAACTTTAATTAGTCTAAATAAGTAAGCAAAAAGCGTTAATACACAATGCTCTGCCCAGTTTTGAATTAATATAATGTAGTTCATCAACACGCAAAATATAGCGTATTAAGCAAAATTATTCAAGATTTTGAATATCTAATTCTTTTAGCATGATTATTTGAAGTCTCGAATATCGAATACTTTCTAGTATTTGAGTATTTGCTCATCTCTACTATAAACCAATGATTTCAATTCATTCATTCATTATTAAGTTACGATAAATCATCTTCATACCTGGAGACTTAGGCCAAATATTTGAGTCTGGATTTTTGTAGCCTAAATTTTGCTAAGTTTTATTAGTATTCAGGGCTCCAGAAACTGGTCGAAAGGAACCTTATATGTCATAACCAAGAAAAATAAAGTATAGAGACTATAGCAATTGTATGTATTCTATTGTTCCTCCATTATGACATATAAGGCACCTTTCAACCAGTTTACCAGAGTCTCCAGGCCCAAAGAATATTTTTTTATTATTCAAGTGGTCAAGATAATAACAATGTTAGCAATACTGGGTGGGTGGTGTTGCAGCCCAGTGGGAAGAATGTTGGCTACCAGCATTATGGATCTCATAATCACAAAATGTACAAATATTCTGGTTATTTGGACTAGACTGAGAACCATGACTGGACTTGGGAAAGAAAATTGCCAATCCACTCTGAAAATGAAGACTTCACAAGCCTGGGTGGTAAGTAAGAAAGGTCATACTGATGACAGCATATGGGACATAATATTTTCTTAATAGAGTCAAGCCCACTTATATCAAACCCGTTTATGACGAAGTTCCGGTTATAACAAAGTGAAAAGCTATTCCCGTCAAAGACAGGCTCTGAAAAACTGGTCCACATATATCGAAGTTTGGTTATTACAAAGTAAATATTCGGCCCCTTCAACTTCATTATAAATGGGCTTCACTGTATTTTCAATTTTTTACTAATATTGACAGATTATCATGTTACCAGTTCCTGAGATGTTCACCATTCCATACTGAATTCTATTAAACAATATTCCATAATTCAGCAAGTATATCAATTTCTACATAAGTGATAACATATGCACATTCAAGATAATGGAACAGACAGAAGGGGCACATGCAGGTGTTAATATACAACTAAAAATGACGCTCCTAATTTCTTCACGTGTGGGAGGCAGAGAGTAGTAGGTCACTAGCCACATCCAAAAATGAAGATATAATAGGCTTCATGAATGAAATTGAGTTTTGTGACATGGAGTAAGATGATATTGATTGATAGTTCTCTACTGGTCACAGTAGATTTTGATGGAGTGTCCCTATTCTCCTCGGCATTTCATTTATCTATCAGCATCATCCCTGGATTATTTCTCAATTCCAGTTGATACTTCTTACACTTCTTCACACCATCCATTATACCTTTCCTTTTTCTTCCTTGTCTTCTCTTTCTCAGCATTCTACCTTTGATGGGGACCTTCAGCATTTTGTCCTCCCAAATTACCTCTTCCATCCACCTATCCTGCGTTCTCCTAATTTCTAACAACAATCTTCCCTCACCAAACATGTTAAACACCTGTTCATTTGTATGCCTTTCCATCCTTTGCATCCTCCTCAAATCCACATTTCTATGGTTTCCTATCTTTTCTGATCATCCTTCCCAATGCCCAGGTGTCATACCCATAAATGTACAGCTATTTCTCTGTATCAAGCTCTTTACTAGCCTTCACTTTTCATGCAAGTGGTGGTGCATCAATGTGATTAGAGCGTGAAACAGAACACAGACCTAGTTCTTCTCACACCTCTCCAATCATTTCCTCTCCAATACAGTAGACTCTCGATATGAAAAACGAAAATACAACGTTTCGATTATGCAAAGCAAAACTGCCGATCTTGATGAAAATCCTATAGCAATACCATGGCAATATTCGAAAATATGAAATTTCGAAAATATGAATTTTTTTGAAATTATGAATTCAGGAGCAGTCCACAGGAATAAATGGAATTCGTTTTTATGAACCTTAGCAAAAAGCTGCTTCAGCACAACTATTTTTGATGGCGTAGACACCTAACAAATCAATGTTGGTGCATAAAAAATGTAAGGAAAGGATAGTGTTGCATTCACACTCTGAGATTTCAGGTCGGGTCTGACTGGTCAGCACCTTCCCGCTCTCTCTTCAGTAATTTCAAGACTGGTTTCCATGCACTGCTTAGCTGGAAATTGCTGTCTCTGTTAAAATTATCTTTTTCCATTCTAATTTTCACTGCCTCTTTTACTGTGCGGTCCCAATAGTCCTTTGCATGGCACAGAATTTTTGTGCTCATTAAATCAATCCTGTGATCATTGTTCAGGCAGTGTTGGGCAACTGCAGATTTCTCCGGGTAAAAAAGTCTCATGCTCCTCTCGTGCTCCTTTAGACGCATCTCTACTGTTCTGCAAGTTTTCCCGATGTAAACTTGGCCGCAATCACAGGGAATACGGTAGACACCAGGTGTTTTGAGGCCACGTTTATCCTTAGGAGGAGCTGTGATGTCGATTCTCTTGCATAAAGTTGAGTGTGCCTTCCTCTCCTTACCCGTAATGTTTGGTTTCAGCGATAGTGTGGCCACTTGGGCTGGAAACTCTACCCTGAATCCTAGAACACATGAACAGCCAGAATCTGAAGATCCATTTTACCATGGAAATCGAACAACATCGAAAAATAATAACCGCCTGCTCTTTCTCGACATCCTTATTGAGAGGAAAATGGAGCACTCGGGCACAGTGTGTACCGAAAACCAACCCACAGTGATCTATATTTGAACAGGGGAAGCAACCACCATCCTGCCCAAAAAAGAGGAGTACTGACAACGCTTTATCACTGAGCGAAAGCAGTATCAGATGACATTTTTCTGCATCTTGTTTTAAATTATTGGGTGTATGCTAGTGCTAGAAGTAGCATACATTCATACGTCCCTATTTTATGCGTCATTTATTAGTAGGCACTAGGCCTCTGATCACGAAATGGAGCAGGGACTCGGTTTGGCTAGGCCTAGGACTAAGAGATTTCTCGAGATTTTGTGGCATGACATCATGAAATTATCATGCAAAAGTAAGGGAATAAATATTAATTTCCTACGTCGCATTGTAACACAAGGCCCCGTAAAATTATGTCCACCACGACGGAGATCTCGGCTTCAAACGGTTATTCCATGCATGGATAAAAAAAACAATTCTCCAATGACATCAGTAGAAAAAGAGAAAAGACCTCCAGGTCAGCTGTTCAAGTAATGATACCTCAGGTCACTGGAATCACAGTGTATAGGCAGAATCTTGAAGAAATAAGATAAAATTGGCTATTTGAACACCAGAGTGATGATATGTGACATTCTTCCTGGAGCAAAAGACTGGCTCGCATGCATTAAACATGAAGGCAAGCATGAAATTCCTAGCAGTTGCAGGAGAGTATACGTCGGCGAATCTGGTTGTACAGTGAATGAATCTATCAAGGAGCATGAAAGAGCAATTGGTACCTCAAAGCCCTTGTGGAACACATACATTTAGAGAAAATGCATAAAATTAAGTCAAATGAAACTTAACATAAACGTAAAGAAATAGAATAGTTCCCAAGAGTGATCAGGGAAGCAATAGAGCAATTAAAAATACCAAAAAATCTCAACGGGGATAGTGGAACTTAGCTTCTATAAGTATGGAAAAGCTAAATATAAAATTCAAATAGGTCCAATTATCAGTCTCCATTGTTGTAACCGCCAAATATCAATATACGAGGGCCTCAAACTATGACTTAATTTTTGCCTGATGAAGTTGGCAGAAGGGTCAGCAAAAGTTGTGCTTAATTAAATTTATAATCAGTGAACTGTACCATGAATCATACCGAAAGCAGAAGAGGCATGAAATATTTTTATTTGATATTTCCCATTCTAATTCCTGTCTGATTTTCAGAATTAGAATTATCAGAATCTGTGATGTTTTCCAATTCTCTCAATCATTCATTTTCATTAAATATCTACTTCCATAATTATTTGAATCTTCTCATAAAGGCCATGTTTTTGTACTATCAACTATGTTATTTGTTCTTTGCAACACCAAAATCATGACATACTTAATGATCATTTTGTTTTATTCCAGATCTCAGAAAATGCGTGTTGTCGCTTAACATTGTATATTTTCTTTCCATCTTTACTTACATTGTAGTAAGTGAAATATAATGATGCTCAAGTCAATTAAATTATGTATTACGAAGTTCTTAGTTCTTTAGGTTCGAAACAACCACTAGAATGGAAAACTACAACCACTGGAATGGCAAAGATGTGAAGAATGAGATGAAATACAGTCCTTACTATTATCGGTAACTTTCTCATCCCCCTCCAGGGGATGAATGATCCCAGGGCTTGGGTCACCAAAGGAGAACCTCTCGATTCGATGAGAGAAGTTATGCACGTTGTGTCCAAATGAAATAGCTGAGAGGTGAAAGTGTCCCTGGGCCAGATTTAACGTCTTTCCTGCTGTGATATGAAAATTTCCAGCGACTTTGTTGAGCATAAGGGTTCCATGGAATCTACAAGCATCCGGAGGGTGGTCTGGAATTTCCTCTCTGTATGGGAAAGAAGAGATGGTTAAAATTAAAACACAGCAAAAACAAGTGAACAGAAATGGTTTCTCTAGAATCTTTACTGATTCATGCATGAACCACATGGAAATGCCATTCCATCACAAACATAGATGCAGCACCATGTTATAATATTTAATTCGTATAAAATTACTGATAATAATTATAGGAAAGTCAAACTTTTCACCCATACAATGGTCCTATAAGATTATTAATAACAAATGGTATTGCACCAGAGAAAGGTATGGCAATATGTATTGATAAAATATGAGTGTGATTCATACAAAAATCTTAGTTATTTTATTATTATTTAATTTAAAAAATGACCGTCCTTTGCCCTCCTGCTTTTCTTCTCCCACACCCCCACCTTCAGTTATATCTTTGATCTGACCACTCTTCAATAACATGAAATGATAAATACATGTTCGGTTCAAATGTTAGAGGTCTCATGGTTTTTCTTGTGCATTCTTCCATTACAGTGTTATGAGTGGATTGCCTGAGAAACTATTGAACAAAAAAAATGAAACACATACCCATCCACAACTGAAGGGTTAAATAGTAGGCACATATATAATATCATCACAGAAATTCATAATAATGCTGATTTGCTTAAAGTGATGCAATCTAAATATCACTCGGGCATTAACCATTTTGAAGAAATTCTTCTTGGTTATGTGATTTCCCGGTGAACTGATTGAAGACATTCTTTTTGGTTTTCCACCGGTTCAGATTAACAATGCTGGCCGACATTTCAATGCCTGTGTTGAGCATCGAAACAATGGCCAGCATGGACTATCTGAACCGGTGGAAAACCCAAAAAGAATGTCTTCAATCCGTTCACCGGGAAATCACATGCATTTATTTCATTAACCATTTCACGACCAGCCCCTTCGAGGTAGAATGCGCGGAGACTGCACACCCATATTGCATAATTTTTTCAAGACTCTTTATTTTACACTATATTTTAATTAGTTACTATAATGTGACTTCCTCCTCCGAGTCTCCGGCTAGCATCAGGTTTCGTTGCCATCATAATTGCTGGAGACGAGAGGGGTCGTGCCTAAGGGTAGCCACATCCGCCACCGTCGGATAGGTGGCTACCCAGCATTAGGGTCATGTGCACGAAGCAGGCGGAGGGACCCGAGAAGGACAGCCTTCTGCACTGCACTTGCAAGTGCATCAGTTTGCGCCCCCTGGGATGCACTTGAGATTCTCAACCAGTGAGCTCACCACCAAGCACGCCCATGATGAGGACTACCAGTTTCACAGAGTAGCCCACGTACATTTGCCGTAGTTCGCACAGCAGATCTTGATACTTAGTCCTTTTTCCTATCTCCTTCGCTGCCATGTTCATTTCGGCCGGTGCCGAAAACTCAATCACGGAGGCATGCAAGAGGCAAGAGATTGTCGAGGAGAACGATATCATGATTTGTCTCCTCCAACAGCCTGGTGGTGGAGAAGGAATAATTTCACCAGATCTTACACTTATCGTTCTCCACGACAGACTCGATGTCTCCAGGGGCATAAGGCAGCACTGGATTCGCATCTATACCGTAATGGTGTCTTAGGTGGTAGTACAACACCCGCAGAGCCGAGTTGTGCCAGTGTATGAGTTCTTCGCATAAAAGCTGCAGCCGGAGAGTAGATGACCTAAAGTCTCTGGCTGCCTTCGAGCATCTGCTTCTCGTGTCCGTCACGTTTGTCCCAAAGATGAGGCGACGGTACACGAGGGTTACACTACATATATTACTATTATATATACACTACATATAATTACTTTTAATGAATGAAACCTAAATTTATCTACATGATGATGGCAATTTCAGTTGTGGAAAAATGACAGATATAACCCGACCTTGTTAAAATACCCTGAACAGAATTAACCTGAATTGTCTGAGACATAGGTACACCATCAGGAAATATCTACAAGTAAAGCTGCCTAAAAGACAGACAACAGATTGGCCTGCGGCACTCTTCGACAACCCAAAAGACAAGTACGTCAATGGCAGTGAAAGGATTAATGAAAGATGTTGATGCTGAATATGATATAAAAAAAACTGAACCAAACCTTGGTGGCATATCTCCAAAGAGGGACAGGTAAGTAGATCGCCAAAGAACATCTTGCAGTGCATGGGATTCTTCCCGGAGATTACTATTGACTTGTTTGATGGAATCAAAGTGCAACCTCTGCTGTGTAGACAGTTCAAACCATGTGTCTTCCTCCTCCAGTATTCCAAATTGAAGAATGTTCTGATTGGTAGAATCAAGTATGTCCGCACCAAGGTCTGCCAGGATTCAGGTACCATTCAGAAAGAAACACATGGGTAAAAACACAAAGAATGATTTCTCTGCACAAGCTCAAAGAAACATCTAATGCTGTTGGTAGTGGGGGAGGCGATTAACAACCGAGGCCATTTATGCCCGTGAGGAGAGGTGGGTAACTGGATAAAGATAGAAGTTTTAGAAAACGGAAAAAGGGTGGAGAAAAACCCAGCATCCATATTAGCCTGTTCTTAACAATATGACCAAGGGGGACATGGCTTAGCATCCCATCCGACAAACGGAGAACTGGAATTAAAGTGCTCTCCACAAGAATTAAATTGCTCTCCACAAGAATAGAAGTTTATTGATTCTTATGTGACATGTTTGGTACATGTATAGAATAAGTCAAGATTCGCTCACCTAATTATAAGGTGAGAACATTATCGTAATAATTAAAAATAAATATCACATATGGGGATACAAATACGGTAAAACCCCTTATTTACACTTTTCTAGGGACCACAAGAAAAAAGTGTAAATTGCGGGAAAATGGAAATAGAGGGAAAAGGACGATATTCAGTTTCACATGCATACTCTAACAATATAAAGTAAATATATAAATAAGAAACAGTGATAAACTGAATTAGAGAAATATTATTAATTATTTCTTAAAGTTTAGAGCTGTCCAGATTTATTTTTGTACGATATATTTTAACCAATGTTTCAACCAACTTTAACCGACCATTGGAGGTTGTCAACTCCATAATTCCCAAACTTATACATTATGCAATGCCTTTTCTCTTATGACGAAGCCATTTACGGTGATATTAGATGATCTAGAACTTAGAAATTGCTTTTTATGTTGGTATTTCTTCATACCATGATTTCTTGAGATTTTCTCTTTTTCGACAGGTGTCTGCACTAGCTAGCATGTTTCTGAATCACATCGAGATTTTTCATAATTTCATCCATTGTAGAGACCGGTAATCTTAGATTTTTCGATATATCAGTGAGAGTTGCCCAGCCTTTGCCATCACATATGGGGATACAAATACGGTAAAACCCCTTATTTACACTTTTCTAGGGACCACAAGAAAAAAGTGTAAATTGCGGGAAAATGGAAATAGAGGGAAAAGGACGATATTCAGTTTCACATGCATACTCTAACAATATAAAGTAAATATATAAATAAGAAACAGTGATAAACTGAATTAGAGAAATATTATTAATTATTTCTTAAAGTTTAGAGCTGTCCAGATTTATTTTTGTACGATATATTTTAACCAATGTTTCAACCAACCCAACTATAAACCATTGGAGGGTGTCAAATCCATAATTCCCTAACTTATACATTATGCAATGCCTTTCCTCTTATGACTTCACCAGCCATTCACGGCAATATTAGACGATCTAGAACGATTAGACGATCCATTGTAGGGACCAGTAATCTTAGATGTTTCGCTATATTAGTGCAAGTTGCATCATGAGAATTGTTGCTGCGAAGATTTCTGCGGTGATTAGAAGATTTCTCAAGGGTTTCTTTTTATTCCCCGTTGATTCAACTCACTGCATGACAGTTTCGCCGGCATTCCAGACTGCATTTTCAGGTCCAAAGAATAGGAAATATATATAGGTAGTACGAAGATATGGGAAATGTATAGTACGAAGATATGGGAAATGTATTGAATGAAGATATGGGAAATTTGATGGGACACGATCTTCGGACTTGAAGATGCCATCTAGAATGCCAACGAAACTGTCATCCAGAGGGATGAACCAACGTGGAAGAAACCCAACAACCCTCTAGTCATCTTGAAATATTGTAATTTTCATCCATTAACATGCAAAATAAAATTTACATTCTGGAGTAATTAAGGATAACATAAACAACACATGAGAATATTGAGACACCTTGCTGGTCGGCCTGCACAAGCAGTTATCCAACAGCAAAAAATTTCTCAACAAAATTATTTTATTTATTTAATGCTGTATTCATGTGATAAAACTAGTTTTAATAAGTTTTGCTTTGTGGTAACGTGTACTAAAACTGTTGAATTATAGCAGTGCGATGATTGGCATTTCATAATGTCTGGGTAAAAATTAATTTTCATTCTTTACAATATGAACTTCGGTAAAGCTTAAATATACTCCCGCAGGTGTTCCTAAATTACAAATTGCATCCTATACGCATATATTTCATTATAGGAACTAAGAAGAGTAGAGAACACTACTCTCCTTGGTAGGAACCTATTCCCAGCAAAAGGATAGGAACTTCCTATCGTGATCACGAGTGATATTTCTCATCTCATTTCTCTCAGTCACATTACTGCTCTCTCTCTTGTTTTTGAAGTTTATATGCACGAAATGGGGTAAAACAGTTTTATATAGACTGGTTTTTGTGGCTAAATGTCATAGAAGAGAATTTTGTTTTTTTAATCTATTGCCTTCTTACCCGCATCTAACGCAAACAGTGGGAAAACGGAAAAGCCATTGTCTAAATACGGGGTTCTACATACGTTGGAGACATAGGAAATTGGATGGGACCCAATAAAAACTTTGTAAATTGTGGGAAAATGTAAATACAGGGTTCTACATACGTTGGAGATATAGGAAATGGGATGGGATTCGATAAAAACGTTGCACATTGCGGGAAAACGTAAATTCCGATAACGTAAATACGAGGTTTTACTGCATACAAAATTTAGACAAAATATCACTGAGTGTTGAATGAATGATAATCAAGAGATATAGACAAGATTTCATCAATTGAATAACATTGATATTTACAGAGGAATTGAAATAGTCTAGATTTAAACAGTAAAAACTTTTCTATTTGCCTTATATTTCTAGGCAATGTATTCATGAACCTCACCTCAGCCAGCCTCCCCAGGGTTCTTGGTGAACATTGCAGTATTGTAGCTATTCTTAAGTCATCACAACCTCTTGTTTTATTGCCATGTGTATCTGCATTAGTTTTAAGGTTGTACATGTCTCTATTTTGGTGTACGAAGATGATAGATTGAAAGAAATCATAAACAGGGGAGAGAAAAAATTTTGAAGTTTTTAAAAAGGGGTCTACAGTTGGTTCTCCTAGGGGCATTTCCTATGATTGTTATTGCCCATTTTTGCAGCCTAAATAGGCGAATGAAATGATAGGAGTGACCCCACACCACAATTCCATACTTTAAACGACTATGAATAAGTGCACGAAACACTGATAGTAGGAGTAGTATCAACCAGGGTCACAATTTTTCTAGCAGATACCATCCTGAGGCAACTTTTGAACAATTTATCCACGTGGGTTTCCCAGGATAAGGAATCCTGTACATACAGGCCTAGGAATTTTGTTACTGAAGAACACTTCAGAGAAGACCCATTTAATTTTAAAAGAGGAGAAGCAATAACTTTTCTTTGATGTAGATGGAACTGCATAAAAGATTTTTCATTATTGATAAAAACCAAATTATCCACACACCATCTGCTCATGCAGTCAATATTGAATTGTACTAAAACATAATTAGGCTTCTCTGAGGTGGTCAGATGGAGTGTGTCATCTGCATACACATATACTACTAAACCATTGTTAAAACGATTCGGGAGATCATTAATATATACAAGAAAAAGAATGGAGCCTTGCGGAACACCTCTAACCAATGTCGTCAAGGGGTTTGAGGTTGAGTGTGATCTCTTTTATAATGAGTATAATTTAACGTTTTGTGTTCATCCTGAGAGGAAAGATTTGATCCAATAATTGGCAGTCCCTGATATTCCATACCTCTCTAGTTTTCATAGTGTTTCATAGTAGTTCATACACCATGATCAATGAGTCAAAGGCCTTTCTGAGGTCATAGAAAACACCAATTACATTACTTTGATTGTCAAGTTCAAGTAAGATATCATGAATGTACTTATTTTTGGCAGTTTCAGCGGATCAAGAAGCCATACTGACTTTCTTTCAAGAAGCCATACTGAGAATCAGCTAGAATATTGAATTTACTGAGGAAGCACAGTAATCTGTAATACATTACTAGTTGAAATATCTTGGAGAATACAGAGAGAACTGAAATAGGCCTATAGTTGTTTATATCCTGTGGATCATCTCCCTTGAATACAAGGATGACCTTAGTCTCCTTAAGTCGGTTAGGGAAAATTATGGAGGAGAGAGATTCATTTATTAAATGAGTTACGGGATGGATTACTGAAAATTTAGCAATCCCTTTAAGCAAAGAGCATAGTATATCATCACATCCAGCTGAACGCTTCTTGCTAATCCTATTAATAATGCAGTCAATTTCATTGTCATCAGAGGGATGAAGAAAGACTGTAAGATCTGCACATAATTTGGCATGCCCTGCATCAACCAATTCGTTTTATGTTGATGGCTGGTATTATTAAGCAAGCTAGATATGGAATTGAGAAAGTTTTCATTAAATAATTTTGCAATATCAAGTTGGTTAGTGATAAGTTTATTATCGTGATAAACAGTTTCTATATTTGATTTTGCAGCTTTGGAGGACGTAGTAGAATTATTAATGAGGCTCTAGGTGACTTTACTGCGGTTGTTAGAGGAGTTTATAAATTGCATACTATAGTTTCTTTCAGCATTCGTCACTAATTTACTATCTTCCTTTTTAAGGGACTTATAATATGACCTCATAGCAATGAGGTCATATCATAAGTCCCTTAGGTCATATTATAAGAGGCAGTTTTAAAAACAAGGGAACAAAGTGCTATACTTACTTGAACATGGCATAGCTATGGTAATATCAACATTTACTTTGAGTTTTGCATCAAACTCTGTGTCAGGGAGAAATCGGAATTTGAAGCGAGCATCGAGGTAGAATGTTACTTCCCAGTATACGATCCATAAAATTGCTATCCATGCTATCAGGGTAACTGTAAATGAGTGATTATCATTACAATGAGCAGCACGAGAAATTATATAAGCCATAAATACATTATTAAGAAACAGGAGTTACTTACGTGATCCCCCAACAGGAGAGGCTTCAATATAAGTATCTGAAACTTTTGGAAAAGCATCCAAATCCTTGATAGCCTTCCAGGAAACCACCTTCCCTCTACTCCTTAACATGATTATTTGACTTCTGGGGCATCAGAAATTTTTAAAATTATATCTGAATGCTGTTAAATTCAATGACTCATTGCCAGATACGATATTATTTTAACTACACCCAGCAGCCTGCAACAATATAACATAAACTTAGTCTACCACAAAAAAGAGAAATGCATGCTAAAAACTAAAAAAAATAAACCTGACTTATGTTGTATACTATTGCTATACAAACATGAGCTCCAACCATTTCATTTGATTAACATTTGGACTGACCATATAACAGGAGAATGATACTTTGGCATATGCCAAAATCTTGTGCATTACTACATTAGGAGATACTTTTATGAGGATATAATTACTCTTTCTACCTAGGAAACTGAGTAACCAGAAATGGACAAAGTAAGAAGATAAAGTCAGTAGAATAGCCCAGGCAAATAGGACACTTCACCACAGATAGAATCTACTTACAGCGGTATATCGAATCATGCAAGTATGGAATCAATTCATCAGACCATACATCTGGAGCATTCTTCTGGCAGAGGGGCATGGACAATGACAACAGCAGAGAAGACAAAGCTGGAAGAATTCGAAATGTGGTGTCCATGTTCGAAATTTAGTTTTTTGCACAAAAAACTGAAGATTTTTCCATGGATTCTGATAATTGCTACAACTTTAAGTCTAGTGAGACATCGGAATACGCTGCAGGGGTATTATATATTATTCTAAGCATAGACTTAACGCCCATTTACGGAAGACAAAAGAAAGATGAGCGAATCAAGGAAAAGAGATAAGCCCTTGAATGGCACTGGATAGGCACAAATGCCAAATTTCCAACAAATACACCTTAAATCTCTATACAAATACATTTGCATGGAGGGCTAAACCCTTACTAAGCCCAAGTAAATGCTTAGTATGGGTTAAAGAGCGCCTCACGTGGAAATAAGTAGACAACTAATGAAGTCAGTTTTCAAAATTTCATGCCTCAACCGGTTAGTGCTTAGTAATTATAGTCACTACTTAACTCACTTCAAGAGAGCGCAAGGAATAGTATGAAAATGGCATTGTGATGTATCGAGTATTAGAGAAAATTAACAGACATTGATAAAATAAAAAATAGAAAACTTAGAAAATAAACATCGAAGTCAGTCAATCCATAATGAACCGGAAGATCGGTTAGATAGGCGAAGGTAGATCCCACTGGTAACCAACTGCAGAATGATTACAACAAGTTACAATCTCTGGAGATGTAAATTACTAGGTAGCGAACGTATAGAATGTATTTAGGGTGGCTGAAGAAAGTAAATTTCAAAATGCACATCTACTTCCGAATCATGAGCGAAATTCAACAGGGTATCTATGTCTTAACTACTGATTTATACCACGACATATCTACCGCATAAGCTACACTAACAAAATGAACTCACTACGGGATACTTAAATAAATCAGTTGCAGAATGTTATGATCAACCGGCTGATGCTAAACGAACACACCTGATTAATATCTACCAGAAATTTCTACAACATAATAGTTTTTGTGCTTGAAGTTGACACAAGAAACCTTATAGAAAATATCAGAGGGGAAGAATATTCAAGCATTTAAGTGCAACTCCACTAAATGTTTACTTTCTTGGGTACAATTTAGAGGACTAAATTTGAGAGTCACCGATGATTTACACTTACGCTTGCAATCATGTCCAAATAACAATAAAATTTGACGACAACGGTCAATTTTTAATATTAATTCAAAGTAACTGCTGAGGCATTTTAAGAGAGAAATATTTCAAAATACTTTATCAAAGTAATACCCCACCTCCGATTAAATTACCTGCGCAGACACGCAGTCAAATATTTTCTTGTTTTTGTTCGTGTACTTCGTGGTTGCACCACCCTTTATGACGTCACAGCGGACAGGTGCAAAATGTGCTGTGAATAATGCATTATAAAAGTAATCTCTAGAGACCTGATAATGGTTTGCATAATTATAAAAATAATATAAAATTAGGCTAATGTTAAATAACCTTCCATTTCACGAGATATTTACCATTGCTATGCAGAGCTTCTATGCTGCCATCTTACGGAAAAAAAATCAACATCCTAAATTGAGCAAGGTGCAATGCCAAATGACATTTGTTAAATAATGTTATTGTTTTGGATTTGTGTTAAGTTCATTTATCATTAGTGTGTGATAAGTTTGGCTGTGAAAAGTAGTGTACTTGGGAAGATATATTCTGATCGAGATTCGCAATTCTGACATGTTCCAACTCGTTGGAGATGGCAGCTGATAACTATCTTTTATCATTCGTCATTCAATGAGGCCATCGGTAATTTGCCTTCTCATATATCTTATGCTAAAGTGTAATTAGTTTCCTTATTCAGAGAATCTTCTTTGCGTGTTGTTAATTGTGGAGACGCACTGCCATATGTAATATTTGTGTCGTAGCGTTTCTTAAATTGGTCGATCATTCCTCATATTACTGCTGACGGGTTTCTGGTAAGCTCTGAGAAGCCACAATTTTATACTACGTCAACAAGTCATGTTGCATATCACCATGTTCCCTAAAATCTCTTTCTGTGTATCATCATGTTTCTTAAAATCCTTATTGCACAACTCTTGTCCGTCAATCTGAGCTTTTTAATTACAATGTGTCAAAAGTCTACGTCAATTATGTTCTTGTACCTTGATGGTGAAATCTGTTGATTTTAAATTTTTATTAGTAAATTTGATTTTCAATTCTGTGAATTTTATTTTTTTTTCCTTTTCCAGGAGTGATGAAAACTATTGCAATCAGAATTGGTAGACCCAGTGGTACCTGTAGTGTGCTGATTCTCTGTTTTTGCTTGAAGTTGCTGTTGAAGTGTAACCTACAGAATTGAACCAACTGGATGGTGAAGTTTATCGCACTGTTTATCACTGTCACACAAGGGAAACGCCTTGTTTCACACGTACCTATTGTTTGGAGTGTCAGCAAGTTCAGTTAATACACACTTTCCATAAGCTACATATTGTTATTGATGTTTATGTAAATTAGATTTGGAAGAGCTTACTTTGCTTATCGTGTCGTTCGACATCGAGTAATGTGTGGTTAAGTAAAGGGAAACCAAATTTGTGTATTAGGCAAAAGGTTCGTGTTTTTAGTAGTCCTCGATTGAATTTGAACTAGATGAATTTTCTTATGGCAGAGTTAACGTGGGGAAGCTTCTTGTTGAAGAATCAACCCTATTTGAGTCGTGAATTATAATGTGACGTTCACAAGTCATTGTGAATGTCATATTTTGATAAGTTTCTTCGCTCGCGTGTATTAATAAGAACCTCATGCTTCGAGTTGCCACTGGATTTTCTACAGCCGCAGTATTAGTTACCGATGGGTTGGGTGAAAATATGTTTCAATTCCATGGGCAGCTGCGATGCATTATTCCCATAGTGTATTACAATGGGCCAGAGGCTGAGTGGGCTTCGAGGCCTCTTTCGTTTCATGGAAGGAAGGAGAATTGAGGGACCGACGGAAAGTGATGTGTCGGCCAGTTCCCAAAATCGAGTGACGCGGAGTGACTCATCCGATACTTGCGACACTCAAGGATCTTACTCCATGGAGTGTCCGAGCTCCACGGACGACACCGAGAGCAACATATCATCCGAGGGGACGTGCAAGAAATTGAGCCGCACGGTTGCATCTTGCCCTTGTCCCAACTTGGCCGTCTCCTCAGAGGCAGAGGCGAGTGGGTACGGAGCCATTGGTGCTATGCGGCCCCGGAAGGAAGGGGGCAGCGGCGAGTCACGGACTGGTAAAAGGAACACCCCTAGGGTCAAGACGAAACCCTCAAAGGATTCCGCCGGCTCAAGCAGTGGCTCTGGAGCGCGGAAGAAGAGGGCAACGCACTGGGCATATCGCTTGAACGGAAAGCTGAAAGGGAGCGTGATAAAGACACATGGGGAGGTGGAGATCCCGGAACCCAACATGGGTGGCGAGGCGTGCATCTGCACGGGATATCGCCGTACGGAGGAGCACCTACTTGGTCCAGGGGTCGTGTTCGAGGCAGAGGACGAGCAGGGCCATCGGGAGTTAGCGGCGAGGCGCCCCGGGCCGTCCAGGGCGAGGGAGCCGGATAGTGGTGCCGTGGAGGCCGGACAGCGAAGTGGTGCTGAGATCCTGCAGTCGGCAGCTGGTGCTATTATAGATTTCCCCCCCATCGAAGACTGTGATGAGTTGGCCAGGTTGGAGCGTGCCAGAGAAATAGCCGAGGGAGTGGATCCACCCCCGGGCTTCAGGCCAAGGAACAAAAACGTTGTCCCTCAGACAGTGCCGAAAAGCCACTTGCCCCCACCAAACATTTTCCCCATCAACGCCAGCAACCTTGTGAACCATAGAACTGCAACATCAGGCCCAGAGGTGGTAGACATAAACACATTGACAGCTTCGTTTCAGACAAGGCTCGGAATGCCAGGGGGGAGTTTGAATTCAGTCTCAGGATCTGTCATGGATGAGTCGGCTGCTGGAAATGTAGTCCACACACAGGCAAGTAATTTATACATAAAATAGATATCATAATCTGAGATGTATCCTCTTCGTGTTTACATATTTTCAGTTTTGCTTCCGTCATTATATGCTTCCTCTGTCACATTCTAGGCCGTCATTTATCACGAAATGTCTGATATGATGGTCTTGTATTATTTTGGGATGTCTTATATCATTAATCAATTGTTCTTCCTATTCAGCATTCCCTCTACAAGTGTCTTCTTGATTCCATTATTCATCAAGATTTTACTGATTGGTTTTATTGTATTCTTTTGGTATATCTTTTCTCTCAAACTCATCTTAGAACGTACTCTTCATAACATAATCAGTCTGTTCATTTGATCATCATTTTGTCTCTCTGTCATCAGTTTTCAAATGCTTCCATCATATTTTTCTTTCATTTCTGCGGCTGCCATTTAGAAGCATGCTCACTATTTACTTTCTTAAAAAGTTCCTCCTTGGCTTGTTTCCAGTCTAAGATGGAGTTTTCTTATGACAGATGGGCATTTTCGCCTGTACTGATGCATCTCTACATGTGTCGTATATTCTGTTAACAAAAATTCTTCCAAATTTTTGTTTCACTATATTAATATTTTTGTTGAAATCCATGTACTATTATACAAATAAGCATGATTTTTGATTGTTTTTTAAAATGTAGGGGAGGATGGGGTAATTGGAATAAGATGAAAGCATCTTTATTTCATCAGGGTATAACCAGCACACTACATGCATGATTTAAAAATATTTTATTCTGCATTAATAAGAGTATATTTGAATGCAGAATATCAGGTTAGATGTATGTCACTGTAGATGTGAATGGAAAAAAGTATTTTCCAATTAGTCCAGGTCCAAAATGTTCTATTTACCCCACATGGGGTTATTGGAACAGATGTCAAGAAACTTCTTAAATTTAAATGAAATATTCTGATACAATAGATAAGTAACTATTGGCATATACTCATTTTATGATCCAAATTTGTAAAAGATCCATGAAAAAACAAAAAAATTATTAGATCACATAAAAGTTGAAATGAAAACTCTTTATTTCCAGCACGTATGGCATTTTCATGAATTCAACTTGATTTACAACTTTAAGCTAAAATATATCTGTAAACTTAAAATAAATTTCTAGAACATTTTGGAAGATGAACTTTTTGAACATTTTTTTAGCATTGCATCAAATATTTTTTTCTTCTTCATATTTTATCATTATTTTTCTACTACGTAATATTTAAAATGGACCATTGCAAATCAGTTTAACTGGGCCATAAAATATGAAGACAAACTTTACCTCTGATTTGTCATCTTGCTCAGGCCAATCTAAAGTATCTTGCTTTGTTTTATGTAACAATTTAATTTTTGTAGTTTTTTATCATCACTTAAATTCAGTAAACGACCAAGAAACTATTGCTCATATACAGCATAATGCATATGCTCCTTCAGAGCCAGTGGCGGATTTAGGGGGGGGGGGTCACAGGGGTCATGACCCCCCCCCCAAATTTAATCAAAAAATTTTAATTTTTATTAGTTTCATAGTTTTTGTATCCTTGAAAAGGATTGCCGGCCCCGGTGGCGGCGGGGTAAATCCCTCGCCTGTCGATCCCATGGTCGCGGGTTCGAATCCCGCCCGGGGAGTATTTTCACTTTCTGGGGCATGGATGTTTGTACCGTCCAACATGTTCATTGGAAGAGATGACTTTGAGTCCTGAAATTCGCATGTTAAAATAAGACAAATAAATAAAATAAAATAAATAAAGGGGGTGTATATGCAAATGCATGGCTACAAGTCCCAAACGTGAGAGAAGTTTGAGTTGTCTTTATCGTAGAGCGTAGCACTCCCTACTGTAAAAAACAAGCTCAAAAATAAAATAGGCTGTTAGGCATTAGGGAGAATGGATTTGGGTGCCTAAAATTTAGCTGGCGAACCTAAAAGAGAGCATGAATTGGGACATCCTTACGCAGGTATTGCTATCTGCTGGTATCTGTGATTGGTCAGAACATCAGAAACCACTTGGAGGCCTACATATAAAATAAGAAATATGACTATTTAAGGATTCGATAACACAGAAAGAAAAAACACGATCCTGCGTTATCATGTTTCGCTTCCACTCCATATCGCTTGAATCTTCAGAATTAGTAAGGATTCAATGTTTGCTTACAAATTGCCGTTCACGCGTCAGGCTTGGAATATCCTACATTTACCGCCAAGTGCGGCTTTAGCGCTGGATGGGGTTCACCTTTGGTCGTGGCTTCTTTGAAGCCCTTTCTCCCTTACATTGCCATCCTTGATGGACCGCGAGGGCTCAATATCTAGTACCTTGAACCTCGGTGATTGTGCCTTGCGAATTAGAGATCCTGGGTAGCGTAATGGTCTGAGCAGCCAAAGGTCCGTGGTTCCATTCCCGGTCCAGGCGAATTTTTTTGCATGGCAATTAATGTGAACCCCCCACATTGGGTTATAACTCCAATAACTTCAACAGAAAACGAGTTTGAAATATTTTATTACAATGATAACGCTTAAAGTTGCGTATCTTTCAGTAACTTTCAGTAACTAAATCTTTCAGCCATTGTATAGTGGTGACATATGTCTTTTTATCATAAAATTAATATTTGCCCAATATCGTCAGCAAATGTCATTTTTATAATGGCAAATGTTATCACTTTAGACATTTGCCGATATCGGTAGCCAATATCGGATTGACCAATAAGTGATATGTGACGGTGTAAAAATGATATTGGGCCGATATCATGATGCTCCGTTGGAAAGGCTACGTTGTTGCAGAAACCGCGTACTCCTCCTTTAGACTACCAGTTCCCTCATAACTAAGTAATGAAGAAAGGAAAGCCTACAAAAAATATGCACAGAGATCACATCTTGACAAGTTCCACTGGCTTGTGCTGTCTCGTAAAGACAGGGGGCTGTACTGTAAATATTGTGTACTTTTTTCATCTGGCTTAGGAAGTGTCCACCACAACGTGACTTTACTTAGGAAATTCGTTAAGGAACCCCTTAAAAAATTTGATAATCTCTTATGAGAAAAAGGTGACCTCACCACTCACGAGGAAAACCGATTCCATGTATCTGCAGTTGACAATGGAAAAGACTTTTTACTAACATGCAATGAACCATCTTTAGAAATAAACAACCGACTAATGGGATCTGGTTGGTGTGGTGGCTAGAGTACTGGCCTCCAATCTCGAGGGCCCAGGTTCGATTCCTGGCAGTGGCAGATTTTTCAGTGGAAAATCGGTCCCCACTTGCGTGCCTAGTGGAGGGCATTTCAAGTCCAGTACTCCGTCCGTCGGATGGGACGTTAAACCATGGTCCCCTCGGTGCCTAGGGCATTTCAAGTCCAGTACTCCATCCGTCGGATGGGACGTTAAACCATGGTCCCCTTGGCGCCTTTCGTTAAGAGTAGGCTAATGCCGACACCGGGTTTCTCTCCACCCTTCTTCCGTTTCCTGAAAACTTCTACTATTACCCAATTACCAACCTATCCTAAATGGCGCAAATGACCTCAGCTGACGGTTTTTTTTAACATTTTTGTATGCAATTATTTTCTAGATTTTCCCACTTGCGTAATTTGAAAAATCTGATCATGAGTTAGCTTTCTATAAATTCTTTTGTTTCATGATACTGATGATACCGTACAGCAATATTAGCACCCAACTCAAACTTTTTAGTAAGCCCCTAATTAAACAGATTATTTAACTTTGATGTATGTGCTTATCATCACTGTAAACCTTTTCCAATGACATTTTTTCACATTTTCTGTCGTAAGAAACATTAATATTTTATAATTATTTTAAACTTCAAGTTGGCTTTTTATTCCTTCTCCATTGTTAAACTTCTTAAATGTCTAAAATTGTTCAATTTCATCTGTTGTTAAGAATACAAATGAAATTTTAGGCTCCAAAATGCGTAAAAAATGGGTATTTGAAAAAAAAATGTACACGGGAGAACCCTCCTCTCTCCCGTGGGGGGAGGGGGGGGAAGGGGGTGTATTCCAAACTCCCTGGACCCAGGTCATGACCCCCCCCCCCCCCCAATTTGATGCTGAATCCGCCCCTGTTCAGAGCATTGGATGGAATGCTAAATTTGTTTTGAGAATCTTTCTCTATCTCATCCAAGGAACTGACTGACCCCTGTTGTGGTCCTCGTTCAGACTCAGATGATGTGAAATCCTCAATGGTTTGATTTTTAGCCTCAGGCTTGTTTTTTCTTCATCGGAAAACTTTTTTTGGACGTGTTTCTTTTTTGCTCAGATTCATGCCTAAGCAGTGCCATTATTTCCTTGTGTGTTAAAATTTCACCATAGGAATTAATTTTTAATCTCTAGTGCTTACTGTTTCATTTGATTTTTCTTTGTAACGGGTGCTTAACGTTTCTCAGATAAACAATTAAAATGAAGGACTATCTAATATTGAGCTATTTGGAGTAGTTTCCCTGACTTCTGGCGAAATTCGCTCACTGGATTGTGCAGAAGTGCTTGAATAAATTGGTGGAGATGTTACTCTTAATGAGGATGAAAATGGCAGAATAAGGTTATTAGATTTTGTAGACGAGTCTGTATCCAGTGTGCCTAGTGCAGTTGTGCACATACTGAGGGCTTTAGATATTTTCTAAGTCATATATATTTTCAATATCATCATAAAATTTGAAAATTTGAAGGATCTGCTCTATTGAGCCTGCTCACTGACAGTCGCTCTCCTTTTCTTATGGAGAGATGATTTTGTCTGTTGAGAAATGCAGTAAACCATTCATCGCCAGGGCAGCTATCAACCCATGGCGTCTTCAAACTTCTATTTTTGCAAAACTACTGAACCAGGTCAAGAACTTCCAACTTAGTCAGTCCATCTCCATAACTGGCACATGTCTTGACTTAAGTAGCCAATTGAGACTCAATATCAAAAGAAGGCACTGGAGGTCGACCTGCACCATGAGACTCGATCGAAGCATGTCTAGTCAGTTTTTTTTTTAAGCCAGAATGGGGGTGTTTACTCGGAACCGAAATCACAATTTTGTACACGAAATCGTTAGATGGAAACGAAAAAAGAATTTTGGTGAACTAATTGTAACCATTCACTCATAAATTAAAATAAAAAAGTGACGCCCACAGAAAAAGCTGCATTGATATCATTGACGTAATTTTCCTGTCCTTGACTGCTTTTTGGGGAAGGGAAGGGTGTGGAGTGGGGTTCTCGTAAGTTCTGCTCGCACAGATGCTGTCGCAACTGCTCCTATTGGCAGAGTTAGCTGTATCCCCCCATTGCAATAAGGCAAAGTAGCTTCGCGGGCTCAGTTGTGATTAGACGAAGTTGATATGTGTCAAAGGTTGCACTTTTCCGAAAGGGTTAAAATCATCAGTTTTTCGCCTCTTATAACTTGAGAAATAATTGACGGTTTAAAAAATGGAAAAATACGGGTCTTTTTATTTTACAATCTCTATCAGATTCGGCAATAAAAATATAGTAAACGGCCACATTCCACGAGGTACCTACACCAAATCTCTTAGTAGCCACTATTTGTGACATACTACAAGCCTTTACAGCAGCAATAGTATCCGAACATGGATTGTACTGGATAAGCACAATTATTCATTGTCCGTTTTCTTCTTCTTGGTATTCTGAGTTTTTTGAAATAACTTATAGTTTACAATATCTAGCTGCTTTTTGACTAATCAGATGTTTTCCTTTAACAAATACACCCTGAAAATGTTTATGTTCCTACTAATTAAGGTCCAATACTGGTTTATCTACTGATACCAACACTGAAGGTGATTACATATTCAAAATCTTGAAGGCTGTTGCACAGAGAATACAGTAGAAAGCAACTGCGGATGGAAGACCACATAAAACCTCCACCAGAGGAGACCACTAAAGAATGGCTGATCTAAACTGAATTATATTCCCCTACTCCTTGTTACAATGCTTTCTACTGCTCTTGGAAAATGTATCTTAGGGCTGAAAGTATCTTCTTTAGCTCCTATATTTCTTGTATGGCACGAAAGTTACAACACTCTTCATCTTTTTCAATTTTTTCCATCTCAAGTCACAATGCGTCTCTACTTTAATTCTTTCTTCTTAAAATGCATACATTTCCAGCTTGGTAGGCCAAATGTGATACTTTTCAATCAAGTATTGATTCTGTTCTGTGCCCTCAAAATATGGTTACGAACAAAACAAGGGATTGAGAGGGTGTGGGAGACAACCTTCCACCCCTCTTGTTGTGAGGTGTTGAGGGGAGGGTGGAGCAATAATCTCTCTTCTCCTGTTTTGGATGGACTTAGAAGCAGCATATTAGCAATTTATCAGCTGATTGTGATGTGTCACTTTAAGACTTCCTCTTGTTCTAATAACCCCATCCATACTGTTCTAATTACCCCAGTGATACATTTTTGAGGTAATTAGAACATGGCCTAAGAATGAGGTTTCATCATCAAGGGTCAACAATCCTAGGATTGGTTTGACGCAGCCCTCCACTCGATTCTTCTATCGGCCAACCTCTTCATACCAACGTAGTTCCTCTCTTTCACGTCCTTTACGACCTGCTCCATGTAACTCATATGAGGTCTGCCTCTTCCATTTTTCCCGTTCACTTTTCCCTCGACGATTGTCTTCATCAGGCCGAATGAGGTTTAGTCAAAGATAAATTTAAAATAATTGCTAACTCTATGATTAGGAATGCTATATTTCATACCATAATAATTTTTTGGCCTGATACCTGATAAATTATTTTTCCTCACTTCTTTCTGATATGAGGTGTAAAGTCGAGGGTTAAGTTTTTTACGCTCTTGAGGGAAAAATACTTGCTAAAGAAAATCTATAAAGGTATATACACTAATTTTTTTACAATCTTTAGGAAAAAAGTGTCTACAGGTCCCTTGTGATTTTTAGGTCATTTGCTTTACAAATAAATAATATATGGTATTCTGTTCCAATTACCCCATGTTCTATTTACCCCAGCCTCCCCTAATTTTCATATTCAGCCATTTGCTTTTTTTTCAAGTGGTCCTTGTGAGTGATAAAACAACCAGTCTCTACAAAGTTCTTAAGCTTATATTTTTTGTTTCTTTTCCTTCGAAACCTAGTAAATAGTTCTGTATAGCAGGGTTTATACCGATCAGGGAAGTCATAGAAATGTCTGGGGAAAACTCTGGGAGGCACAGCAAAAATATGAAAATCGTGGTTGAATGCACGGAGCATTGCTGTGCTCGAGTTGCGCATTTTGTTGTTGTCAGCTTGCCGTCCTGGCTGGGCTCCTGGGTGGTAGCTCCAACTTGGCAGCTCGCTTGGGCTCAGGATCTGGCTGCTTGGTCTGCTCATCTTTTTTTGTTTTTGAATTTTGACTGGAATAAGTTCCTTTCCTGGGATAAATAAATTTTATTTCACAATATACCTTGCTGCATTTTTCCATAAAATCCCTATATATGACTGCTTTGCCATTGATAAAGTCAGGGAAATTAAAAAAAATTAGGGCTGGAAGTTAGGGAAATTGAAAATGGAAAGTTTGTATGAACCCTGTATAAGTGCAAAAAGTTTTATCAATTTAAGTTTTCACTTTTCTTCGTGCAATACTCTTTGCTCTGTTTTTGGAAACCTTGTAATGTTAAATCATTGAAAGCTTCTCTGAGGTGGCTGGATTTCCTTCTGCCTTTACCATTAAGGCTATGTTTTTAACAGTCTTTGAGGTCTCTTTTTGAATTTTGAAAATGCACGTGAAGAGTGCACATCCATATTTTTCCTTCCTTTTATTATTCTCGTTTCTTCACTTGTTTTGATGTAGTCACAACCATTAAAACTGTGTGCATGCTGTGGATTTATAATATTTATTTACGGGCACTAGACCACTATAGAAGTACAAGAACAATTACAAAAAGTGAGCTTGATAATAAAGTAATATGAAATAAACAAACAGATTGAAAATTACATTAATATAAAATTCATAATTACATAAACAAATTATTTATGGATGAGTGTATTTTTAGTGTATACAATATTTTCATAGATTATTTTTTTATATTTAGAAGTCAATCTCTTTAATTTCATTTGCTAACATGTGTATTCTTGAGACAGGGTTATTGAATGCATAATTAGTATTGTGATTATTTATTTGAAACAGAGTAACTGATCGAAATGCATGACTAGGTACATGAAAATTAATTAAAGACAATTTTGTATAAGTTTACATGGTTATTTAATACATTATACAATAAAACTAGGTCATTAATTTTTCTCCTTTCTGCTAGAGTAGGCATATTAAAAACAGATAAAGGTCTTGGTAGGGAGTTAAGTATGATTACTTACATTTGATGGCTATGTCTCTCATAAATTTTCGTTGTATCCTCTCTAAGGAGTTAAGAGTCATTTGCGTAAAAGGAACCATATTGGTGAGCAGTATTCAAGACGAGACCCGACAAAAGAAGTGTATAAGATATTTTTGCAGTATAAATTGTTGAATATCTCAATAGCATTCATTTTTCCCCTCAGTTGACATATCCAGATTAGTGTTACTGTTTCACAATCCAAATAGAAATTGTATGATCATATATGAAATGAATGTGATAATGAGCTGGAAGGAGTGACTATGTTACCCCAGACTGAATTAGTAATAATCATTAAATACAATGCATAGTCATGCAACACCTGTGTATCTAGAATTTAAGTTTATTATGACAATGGCTGGCCTTTCTAGAGGCAGTTGAGACCAAGTTAGAAGAGGATCAGACTGTGAAGTCAGGGGAAAAGGGATGGGAAAACATCAGCATTGAGTAAAAAGAGGCGTTTCAGGCATGATGTGGTGGAATAACATAATTAAATAAGATTGGCAATTTTCCACAAAGAATTCTTTACTCCGACCAGTTTCGATGTGATACATCATCATCAGGTGCCTGCTTCAGCACCTGATGATCATGTATCGTATCGAAACCGGTCGGAGTAAAGAATTCTTTGTGAAAAATTGCCAATCTAATTTAATCAGCATTGAGCTACAGGAATCTGCTAAAGAAGTTCTGGGGAGAAGAAAAGTTGTCAAGAAGAAGCCATGGATTACAGAAGAAGTCATAGAATTGATTGAAGAGAGAAGAAAATACAAAAATGTGGAAACTGAAGAGGGCAACATTGCTACAAAAGAATCAGGATTGAGATAAACCATAAAGCGAGAAAAGCAAGGGAAATGTGGATGAAATGTAGAAAGTGACCTCGCACATTGAAATGTGGAAGTTACCTTCAGGATGGTGAGGAATCACTTCAAGGAACAATGCAAGGCCAGATGCAATACCATTAGGGACAAGAATAGGGGAACTCATAATTGTATGTGAGGATAAAGTGAAGAGATGGAAAGAGTACCTGGAACAGTTGCACAATGGAAGCTAACTCAATGTGAAAGTAATAGAAGAGGAAAATGAAGTCGACAAGGATGATTTGGAAGTCTCATTCTTAAGATCGGAATTCAGTGCAGTTGTAAGGGACCTGCGGATAAATAAGGCATCTGGAATAGATGATATTCCTGCCAAACTAATAAAAATTTGGGAGGGAAGACATTTACCCAGCTGTACTAAACCATCTGTGACATTACTCTACAGGAGAGATACCCACAACTTAGAGAAAAACATCATCATCCCTATTGCCAAAGAGAAGAGCGCTGAGAATTCTGAACATTTTAGGATCACAAGCCTGATGACACTAGCCTCAAAGATATTGACAAGAATCATCTAAAGAAGAATTGAACAAAGAATTGGTGAGTTTCTGGATGAGAACCAATTTGGGTTTAGAAAAAAACAAGGGCACAAGAGAAACAATTTTGGTTTTCAGGCTACTTATAGTGAAGAATCTACTGACATTTGTTGGGTTTGTAGATTTGGAGAAGGCATTTGACAACATGGATTGTGAACTTGATGCTGAGGATTCTGAAGGAAAATGGGGTATCATACAAAGACTGAAGAGTTATGCACAGCTTGTATAAATCAGGCGTTTGTGATCAAATCAGGGCCCAGTAGTAGAGAAGCAAGCGCAAAGAAAGGAGTGAGACAAGGCTGTGCACTGTCTCCTGTATTATTCAACGTCTACATCAAGAAAGCCATCAAAGAAGTCTTCGGGAGTGGATATCCACAGGGAGAAAATCAGCATGCTGCGATTCACCGGTGACATAGTGATCATGGCAGAAACAGAAGGAGATTTAAAGAAGACACTAGGAAATATGGAAAGGACAGTGGCCAGATATCATTTGAAACTCAATAAACAGAAAAGGTGTTGGTATGCAGTAAGAGGAAGAAGCTAGGACCAATTTTAAAATAGAAATACAAAAATTTGAGGAGGTGAAAGAATACTGCTACCTGGGAAGTTAAGTAACCAGCGATGGACGAAGTAAAAGAGAAATTTTCAGTAAAATAGCCCAGGCAAAAAGGGCATTTGACCAAAAGAAAATTCTACTTACAGTTGCAAATACAAGCGTGGAAGTGAGGAAACATTTCATTAGAACATTCATCTGGAGCATGCTACAATATGGCAGCGAATCGTGGACGATAATAGCAGCAGAGAAGTCAAGGCTATGAGCATTTAAAATGTTGTGCCACCAAAGAATAACGAAAATAAAATGGATCGATTGAGTGACAAAAAAGTTTTAAGAAGAGTGGGATGAAAGAGAAGTCTGCTGAAAAATCTTAAAAAGAAGACAGGACAGCTTAAGTGGCCATATCTTAAAAGGCACAATGTCCTGATGAAGACTAGCTATAGTCATGGAAAAAGTGAGCGGGAAGAATAGAAAAGGCCTACCTAGGTGTATGGAACAAGTTGTGAAGGATGTAAAAGAGAAGAATTACGTCAAAATGAAGAGGTTGGTTGATAGGAGAATCAGTGCCGGGCTGCGTCAAACCAATCTTAAGGCCGCTTTACACGATACAATTTTTTGCACAATTTCTTCTACAAACTCTTGCATAGACTGAACGAAATTGTATGTTTGTCTGAATGGAATAAGAACACGTTCTATTTCCTGTTCAGTCATTCAGACAATCGCACAAGTTTTCGTACAATTTACCGCTTTACACGGTACAATTTCCTCATGCAAGAGTTTGTACAAGAAATTGTACAAAAAATTGTATCGTGTAAAGTGGCCTTTAGGGTTGTTGACTGATGATAATGGTGATGAAATAAAAGGTTTGGGGAACCTCTAAAGTATGGCATGTAGCTGAACACAGCTGTTTGAAAATGTGTAGATTTAATGGCCAAAAAAAGGTTGTTCAATTCTTACTCAATTGAAATTATTTTTTTTCTTAGGTGGATTACATTCATTGCTTGGTGCCTGATTTGCTCAGGATCACGGCATGCTCGTTTTATTGGGGCAAAATGGACAGGTACGAGGCTGAGAGATTGCTGGAAAGTCGACCGGAGGGAACTTTCCTTCTCAGAGATTCAGCCCAAGAGGAGCACCTCTTCTCCGTTAGCTTCCGCAAGTATGGGCGGTCACTGCATGCCCGTGTTGAGCAGTGGAACCACAATTTCAGCTTCGATTCCCATGACCCTGGTGTTTTTGCCTCCCCCACAGTCACTGGTCTCGTGGAACACTACAAGGACCCTGCCTGTTGCATGTTCTTTGAGCCAATGCTCACGCTCCCGTTGCATCGCTCTTTCCCCTTCCCTCTTCAACACCTCTGCCGTGCAGTTGTGTGCTCCAGGACTTCATACGATGCGATTGCATCTTTAAGACTGCCCAAAGCATTGAAAGCATATCTCAAAGAGTATCATTATAAGCAGAGGGTGCGAGTGAGAAGGTTTGACTCAGAGCACTGATAAAATTGTGTTCTTCCTGTTGTTGAGTTTTATTACCATGCTACCTACCTTGTGTGGTTAGACATTGAAACCTCTAAAAACAACCCCTAGCTCCCAAGAAGCTGTGAGGATGTAATGGGTGTGTGTTATTTGTAGTGGGTGCAGAAATAAATTATTCACTCTTGTTTGTTGCTGCTAGTAAACATTATGAGTAGGGATGGGTCGGTTCGGTTCTTCGGTTCTTGGTTCCACCGGTTCTTGAGCTTAGAACCGGAACCGAGGCCAAAAAGAATCGGTACCGAAATAATTGGCGCGAAAACCAATTTGAAACCTGCACACGCTCTGAAAGTAGAGGCTTCACATTAAAACCTGGTGAAATAGTGTACATAGATGCTTCAAAGTCGCGAATTATTCTAATTCAGTCTCTGATGTTGATTATTGATTACCGTATCTTACCATTGAGCAATGCAAAGTAAGTGGTAAATTAAGAACCGGAACCGAGAACCGAAGTTAACAACCGAACCGGAACCGAAAAAAAGTGGAACCGACCCATCCCTAATTATGAGTTAATATTAATGTCTTTATTACTTTTTGTGAGTTAAGTTGCTCTCGTGTTCCATAATTTCGAATCCAGTCCACGCTGGTGAACATTTGCTGTCCTTTATCCCTTTTGGACTGTGTAGGAAGCCTGGAGTAATTGTTTCATATTAATTACATTCTCAGAAAGGGCATTTAATCTACCTGGTTGATGGTTGTGTGTAACTCTTTATAAAATTAGTCTTGTTGAGAACAGCTTGGATTTTTGAAAAAATTGTTAGGGTAGCTTTGAATCACCATTAATTCAAAACTCCAAATACATTTATGAAAAGGAAATTATTTTTATAAAATGTAAATATTGTACTCCTCACTGCCTTACTTTGTGTCTTGGGGATGAGGAAAAGTTGTTTAAATGGAAGCTTCATGATTGTATGTGTTGCTGTAATGTTATCTGCTGTTACCCATCTCTTCAGTCACCATTTGATTGCTCTAATAATTTTGTTTCTTAAAGTAATATTTTGTGTACTAATTTCTAACAATTTCAAAAATCTCAACTGTAAATATAGCCTGCGAGGAGTCTTTATTCATTCATCTGCAGTAACATTTCACAGGATGCATTATCCCTATTCTCTATGACGTCATTGGAGCTCCACACTTTTCTAAACATTGAACTTGTTTTTTATCAGTTTTTGTATTTTGAATCAGTGTGAACCCTCTTAGCAATATATTTTTTGGACTGCCACCAGCTCAAATTTTACTAGGTTTGTCCATGATTTTTAGTTGATTTTTCTTTCTTTCCATTTATTCCAAAATCTCTAAACATGATTTTAAGATTTGTTAGAAACATCTGAATATCATTGCTATCCCAGGTCAGCATTAAATCTGCCCTGAAAGTGCGTATGCCAGAATTGTTGTCAAGGCACAAGGGTTTGGTTGCATTAAGCAGAGGATGTTTATAGAGACTTAATTTTATGCACAAAATTGTCTCAAATTTTAGTTCCCAACATGCCCCCTGCGTATCATGAGTTATCTTTCACATTTTATGTGTGATTATGAATGTATTACATTAAGAAATTTAAAGCAGCAATAAGGTGATTCAAATGTTACTTGTTGTACCTGTTAGGCATTAAATGCCTTGCATAGTTCTGGCATTAATATGGCAATGCCTGAAAGTTTACTTGAAATTTACTATATATTAATTAATGCTCAAAGTTGATGGCTGAAACACAGCCATTAATTTTTATATCTTGAATTCCATGACTCTTTTTCACAAACATGGTTGCCTTAAGTACTAAAATACAGCATGCTCACTGGTACATAATGTTTATTCCCTTGAAATTCTTTTTTTTTTAATGTATACTTGATCACAATGTGGTATTTCTTGCAGTTTTTTAATGCATTGGATTGCCTATCAATTTTAATTGAAATGGGGACATCTTTGTTGCTAGTTACTTTATATGGTACAACCATTCCAATAACAGCAAACATTGTGCGTCCTGGTAATCCCAATAAGTTTTCAATCTGTGCTCATATGTCTAAAGTAAGTGTGGAGTGATGTGTTGAAATATCTGGGGTGGCAAATATCAATTTCAATCCATTGGCATTTGCATGCAATAAATACTCTCTTTTTACAATTTTCCAAAATATTAAAATCTTCTGGCTTCTGTGTGGTAATTGATATACATTTCTGCTTTGATCACTGAATTTTTCATACAGTGTAGCAAAATTTTAATACAGTGAAGCCCACTTATATCAAACCTGTTTATAACTAAATTCTGGGTATAACGAAGTGAAGGCTATTCCCCGTAAAAGGGAGGCTGGGAAAAACTGGTCCACATATAATGAAGTTCGGTTATTACGAAGTAAATATTCGGCCCCCTCAAGTTCGTTATAAATGGGCTTGACTGTATCACCAATTGTTTTTTTTTCTCTTCTTTTTGGAACATTGTGTGGAATCTTACAGTACTCCTGTAATAATTGTAAACTGGGCTCTGAAATTCTTTTCTAATGTTCTGTCCACAAAGTGTGTGAATTCTATGCACAAATGCTTGTTTTAAATGTAAACATGTACCTATCTCAATGGAATTCAATTTAGCTTTTAGGATTCCCACTAATGCTCTTCTTCTATTTACCAATGGTTGCAAATTTGATCAATACTCATAAGAATTCGAATACAAAATGGTGTAAAGGAGCACTGCATATAGAACATTGTGCTGCTCATGTGGATTTGGTTAATGGTTATTTCCATCTGGGTTTTGGATGTTAAATTATTGGATGCGGAGTCCTCGTCTTCTGTAGAGCCTATTCCAGTTAAGTTTTTAGGATTGTTAATATTGGTATATTTTTAAGGCTGGTTGCCAGTGCCAAAATATTCTAATCTAATTTTTCTAAAGGAGCGGAGAACAGCTATGAAAAGTGGTGCTTAGTTTTATCTTAGGTTGCTGCATTGGAATTTTAAGTTTCAAGTACAAAGAAAAAATATTTATGTTTAAGCAATCACAAATTGGAGTGCAGACTGTTGGCATCCATTTAAGAGTTTATGAAATGCATGAAAAACCCTCTATAGAGTGTGTTGCTATTTTTCCCTTTGGTGCCTAAATACAGTCAAGCCCACTTATATCAAACCCGTTTATGACGAAGTTCCGGTTATAACAAAGTGAAGGCTATTCCCTGTAAAAGAGAGTCTTGGAAAAACTGGTCTACCTATAACGAAGTTCGGTTATTACGACGTAAATATTCAGCCCCCTCAACTTCGTTATAAACGGGCTTGACTGTATATTAATTTTTAAAATTAACTGTTTCAGGCTTAACTTTGTGGAAGGTCAACATATTCATAAGGAAAGTAAAACTTTGTATTTCCACATAAACGTTATGCACTGGCACGGCTGGGTGAAACCAGTCATGCCAGTGTATAACGTTTGTGTGAAAATACAAAGTTTTACTTTCCTTGTGAATATATTAATTTTTTTTGCTATGTGGAAGGTAGAAAAACATGAATTAGAGTGGAATAACCCATTGCTTTGCTTGCACTTAGTATGAGCCAGTCCCTTAACGTTACATCAAACACTGGGGCTACATTCTGTTAAAGTCTGTTCTAATGAGTATGGCTTACAGCAAAAATATTGCTGTAGGTAGTGCTTCTTTTGCCGCTGTTGGTCCGCTGTGAGAAGCGTATGAATTTTTGTCAGTTATAATGAGTTTTCATATCTGCCACTGGCCATGGCAAGTTGATTTTGCCATGATTGCTTCCCGGTTACATGAGTAACTCATAGTGAGAGTCAAAGTTATGCTAATTACCCTTATGTATTCAGCATGTTGTCACCTTGAAAGAAAAATGAAATGCAGCTAGATGCATCATGAGTTATCACCACCTTACTCTTCTGTTACATTGTAATACCCCTAGAGATTGCATTTGTTTGATTTTGCTTGGTTGTCATTCGAGTTGGGCAACTCATGAACTGGCTACCGATATCCCTTTTGTGATGAAATTTTATCATTTCTTTAAAAGCCTGTGGTTTTCAGCATTTATCAGTGGATTGTTACAAATACTCAATATTTCATATTCACCCTAACTAGTCGGGATTATACATGACAGTGGGGAAGGATTGGAATTCATGTTGGTTATATCGAGTGCCATGTATTACAAAAAAATTTGTGACTACTGTAGTTACTTGTCCGGGATTTAAAAGATTTTTTTTTAAATTGGAGATTATTTTATGAAATCTATTTGCTGCTTGTATCCGTGATTAAAGAGCGCTCAAAATCTGTCATAATCATCAAAGGTGTATAAAGTAAATGTTCTATGAATAACCAGATAGTGTAAAGGTGTCATATTGCATAAGCTTTGGCATAAAGTGGTCATATCTCTAGCATTGTGGTGTTTTGAAGAATATAAAAATGGTTACAGTAGGTTGTGTGCGCAGTGTAACTGCTAGAATCCTCTTATTTTATAGTATGTCAAACAATTGAGGCATCCAAATTTAAAGAAGCCTAATTTTTTTTTATCTTTAGGCAAAACCGTTGGGGTCATATCATAGCTAATTTCGATTCAAAATTAAGTTTGACTTGAAAGCCTATCACCTCTGGTTTAAGATTTTGTTTGCATTCAAGAGGCATGTAATTTTCATCATATCAGGCTTTAATTGGGGGAACAGCACTAAGAAAATATAGGAATG
This sequence comes from Platycnemis pennipes, assembly GCA_933228895.1. Classification (NCBI taxonomy): domain Eukaryota; kingdom Metazoa; phylum Arthropoda; class Insecta; order Odonata; family Platycnemididae; genus Platycnemis; species Platycnemis pennipes. Next base: position 68,601,395 of record OW121856.1, on the reverse strand, counting down.
GCACTGACCACTGATGAATTATATGAAGTAACACATGTTTCTACACACAATGGTGTTATCATCAGGTATGCAGTACTCTTTTTTGCATCCTGACAATTCTGTTGGTCCATATACCCCTGGAATCCCAGTAGGCAATGGACTGTCATCAGGTTTCCCAGGGGCTGAACCAACAGAGTTTGACAAACATCCATGCCCTGGGTGGAGAAAAACCCGACCAGGCAGTACTTGAACTGACGACACCAGGATTAGCAGGCAAAGACTTTTCCTCGCCGCAACTGGGGCCGTCTTCTTCTAGTAATACTTCATGCAGATGATGACACCAGTGCATTTAAATGCTTCTTTTGTTAACATAAACCAGTGGACAGTACCAATCCTGTATTTTCTTACTTGTAATTTGTTATTGATTGGCCGTCTACTCATGAATATTTACCTTTCTATCTTTTATTCATGACTGTTAGAAGTGCATTTGAAGGTTGTTGAACAATAGGCACAATTGCATGGACATTGAAACTCAGCCTCAGAGGTAAATACATTTTCAATGCCCAGACTTAGGAGGGGGTTACTCACAGTTTCATGAGATACTTCAGGAAGTACATATCTTTCTATAGTTTTTTTTTCATGTTCTTATGGAAGTGACAAGATATAGAAGGTGTTCTATCTTGGATAGTACTAAGTAAGAATTGGAATATGCAATCAAAAGCCATGCTAACCCGTTGAAAAAATTATATTAATTGTAAAAATCGTGACTCTAGGCTCACAACATTTAAGCCATGAAGCACCAGTATGCAAGAAAGTTTTCATTGGAAATCTTTGTAGTTGGTTGATGCATGATGCAACTGTTTTGCTGGCTAGAAGCAGGGATATTAGGTTATGTGCATGGCTTCTGTTGTTGTTTGTCTGGTGAGAGTTAATGGGTCTGATAGTTTACCATTATTTTTATTTACCTCATTGTTTGTTGTTCTTTGAGCCCCATATAACCATTCAGCTGTGATGGTCTTTTCATTCTTTTAACTTATTCACACCAATCAAAATTTCTGATTGTTAAGAGTACCTTTGTATTTTTTATATTTGAAAAAAATGGGAAAAATGCATTTTTAATGGCTGCCATCTGCTAATAAACTGCCAATTTATGAATCGGTTAATTTTCTGAACCTTAGTGGGCGGTACAATAGTACTTGTCTAGCTAGAAAATACTTGGTATCTTTACGTGTGCTCATTGGATGGTAAGGTCTTCCAAAATTAAAATTCTGGCATTCTTGTAAGAGGTCAGGGCATGCATATATGCAATAAGCACATAATGTGCGGTTTCATGGAGATCCCTAGGACCACATTTTCCTTCTTTGTAATAATTGAGTATGCCATCATTTGAATATTGCTTGATGTCCATTGCTAGACAAACTGAATTTGACAAGCCCACATAATTGCATGGTGATAAACTTATGGTTAGGTGAAAAAACTATGCAGGGGTACATAATATTAAGTGAATGCCGGAGGCATACATGTTATGGCCCAAAGAATATGGTAACATTATTGCAAAAGTTATTTTATTTGTTACATTTATACAGGTGTGAAGTTCAAAATTGATAGCTGTGAGTTTGTGAAGGTTATTTTAGTTCCATCTGTTATTTTATTTAGGAGTTCAGTATCAGGCAGGCTCTTAGGATTTTGTATTCTATTTTTGTGGAGTGGTCAACATTAGATTTCATAAGAGCTGGATGCATGAGAGTAGTACAGTCTTACTTTTCTTGTATTTATGAATATGCCAGGCTGGATCTGGAGTACGTGCTATAGGTTGAGCTCCCTTTAATCTATTCGGTTAGAAGATATTTTCCTTAAATTATTATTGCCCACCAATCCTCTCTTATTTACGGTGCTCTGTTCAGCTCAAGAGCCAATCTATATTTGTTGGGTCAATCCAGTGGATTGATAGTGATAGGGAATACCTTATGGTTGCTAAGCTGATTTTGAAGGTGGTGTTGTATTTTATTGTGCTCCAAACAAGAGGTTATGTATGTTCATTTTGTAAATAAAGTTTAGGTAAATATATCAGAGAGGTATGCAATTAAAAAAATAGCTCATGGGATGTTTAAAGTGTAGTTCAGGTGGTCAGGAGGAGTGTTTGATGGATGGAATAATTGAGTGATCCAGGAAGTGGGGAAGAGGCCCATGTGCTTAAATGTTGTTAGATTTTTTTGTCCATGGGTTCTTTATATCATGTACTCCCCATTCCTGAGTCTTGTGTTGGTGCTTGAAATGTTGTTTCTTCTGAGTGCTCCATATTGTTGAATATTGTTGTTTGCTTTTATATAGTGCTCTAAACTGGAATTTTTAGAGCTTAGGAGATTTTGGATGAAAAATAAATTTGTATCAATATTTGTGCATTAAGGGTGAGGCATTAGACATCGAAGTATCCTAACTGAAATATCAGTTTATTTAATTTTATTTTCCAAGATTTATATTAGTATTTGACATGCTTAGTTGACTTCTCTGTGAATCCTATAGTATATATGTATATTTCAACATAATTACGATGACCCCATGAAAAAATCCATGTTTCGTTTCTTTCGATTTCTTTTGACAGTGATTGACTTTTGTCGAACTTTGAACTAGGATATGTGATTTTTTCTTCATCAAAGTTAAGCAGAAATTAATCCCCTCAAGGTTAAAAAATAATATATATTATTTTTTATGTACTTATTTTTAAAATTTGCGTTGTTGTTCGTAAGAATTTCTTCAAAACTGTTGTTGCATTGCCAAAAGCATTTCTCACATAGAAGAATAATGCTGTGATAAAGCATACCCTGCCGTATATACCCTTCATTATGGTTGTTGTGATTTCATATTTGAAATAAGAAGTGAATTATTGAAGAGCTTTTTGCTGAAAATTTGAAATATTTACCCCATATTAAAATGTTTGACTGAGATTTTTAACCTTGGTAGCAAATTTCTATTATCTATTTACATTTCCTTAAATGTTTGAGATAAAGTTAGCCCTCACCAGCATGCATAGATGTGTTTGTTTATGTGCATATTAAACCTTTCTCCAGTCTGTTGAAAAAAACACAATACAGTTATCTGTGATAATTATTATCTATTATCATTGTAAGAGGCTAAAAAACATATTGTGATATGTTCATGTTTGGCCTTAGCTGTAAGATGTCTTTTCCAGGGGTTGGTCCCCTTCTCCTGGGACGTTATTATGAGCAAGTCGAATGCATCAGGTGTAAATTCATTGTTGGCTATAGAAGTATGCATGACCAAAGCACATTTTCAAATGTACATATGAATAGAAAATGTTCAGGATTGGAGTGAAAAATCTCCACTTATTTTTATATTGTCCTTTTTCTCATTTCCCCATTTAGTAGTTGAGAGTCTCAGTAGCAGAGGTCAGCATTTCGTGGCTAATTCCCCAGCAATATTATTTATACTCTCTCATTCCAAAACATTTAACCAAGTTCACTAATTATTTTTAAATGTGTGAGCCATTCTGTTAAATGTAACCCCAGCAAATATTTTACTGAGGAAGGAAGGGTGAAGTTGTGTTCTTTGTTTCCTAATTAAGTATAGAATCATATAGTCTTGTGTTTGGGATGTGGTTTAAAAACATGTATTGATGCAACTTATTTTTTTCATTTACTATTACCTGATTAAAGAATAAGTGATACTGTGTGGAAAATTTTGGCAGGTATTAATTTCCTCATGTTTGGCATCTCAATTGATTGTGATTCATTTTCCTTTCAAACTGAAATTTATTAAAAATTATTTGGTTAATCCAGATGTATGTGGCTCCTTTTACTTTTTGGGTGGTGCTTGAAGCCATGTTTAGAGAGGGAAATAATATTTTTGTGGCTGATACTATGATTTGTGTGTGTGGGTATTTTAATCTTCCTGTGCATCAATAATGGAGAATTAAGAGTACATGTTAATTTTATTTGAATAGACTAAAATTATCACACAGTCTTTGTTACAATGATAACCTGTAACTCTCTGATGTTATAGCTTGTGACCAAAGTAAATAAATGCTGACACATGCTCTACTGCATGTTAAATACTGCTCGTGCTGCTGTACAATGTAAATTAGCTTGGTAATGTGAATTTTATTTCATAAATTATACTCGAATTGTCAATGTATGTATTTGAAATTCAAAATGTATGTTGACATGTGGAATATTTTTATTTGAACTACCTGCGAATATGGTGATTAATAAAAACACCAAACAAAATGATTATCTTGTCTCTTTTTCATTTTTCTCAGAGTATTCGTCCATCTCTTTTCAGGTGTGGTTCTGAATGAACATGTACAACACAATTTTGCATTGAAATATTGCCATTCCGCTGTAAACTGGATCTTTTTGGTGAAGGCAATGCTTTGCTGATAGGTAAACTTGATGATATCTGATTCTTTTAGTTTTTCATTTTAATTCAGACTTGCTTCATGTAATTCAAAACTCTTGGGAAATTTTTATTTAAGTCCTTTTCCTTTGCATATCATCACTGTGGTGCGAATGACCTTCGTTGTTGATGAACCCTTAAAACTAATTCTACTACATATCATCACCCATGTTTCGTATTTTCATGTGACATAGGTTACTTTTTTGTAGCTTGCTTTCTATGGAGATGATAATGCATTCACCTTGGATTGGTGGATGATCTTTTTTACTGTAGAACTCTTGCTAAAGTGCAGAAGTCCAGTAACTTTTCGGATGTAAGAGCCAAATCTGTCCCTGAAAATGACTTACATTTTTTTGAGAGCCATGATATTTTTAAAAATCAATTGAAGTGGTCGGTAATGTTATGAAGAATAATAGTATATCTCTACTAAAATTCTTATTGACGACTTTATGTCACATGACCAGCCGAACAATAAATTTATTACTTTATTATTTATAAAATAAAAGACTAACTAAAAAAATTCTTGTTGGTTTTAAATGAGCAGTGAGAAAATTTGTCAGTTTTGTAAATATAACCTATTTTATAGTTCCATATACAAATTCCATTATATTGAAATATATATTTGAATATGTGAATTCAAATATTGTACTATTTAAATGAGACTGCAATAGTTTTATTTCAATTACCATAATTAAATTCAGAAAAATTTTTGAATAAAGTATTTATTCAACCATGACACCAAAATGTGGATAAAATCGAGCCATAGTTATAGTAGAGAACAAGTAATTTTTAGGGGAAAAATAAACAAACTTAATGTGAACTTGATTCATCCACCTTCTGAAGTTAACATGCTCCCTTTTCTTTGGTCATAATGACCAAAACAGGCACAATTTGCTTTGCCTACTGTAACCAAAGGAATAATTTTCACTGCTTGCTGTCACAATTATGGCGATGCTGCAAGGCTTAACCGGCATGGAATTCATTGCCAAATCATGGAAAAACGTTTGGGATTTTAGTAGTAAAACAAGATTAGAAGAAACAAAATCGCATTGGCTCAGTGGGTGAAATTGGTGAGAAACAGAGGTATGGAATGTGTTAATCATTGTATTCTAAGGAATATTCAGCCAGCTATAGTACCAACACACATCCATAATTCCTCTATGAGATAAAAATATGGTGAGAAGAAATACATAAATACGAAGTGGTTAGCTGATAGCAGAAATGATTGGAGAGCTTTGCCAAAACAATCTTAAGATTGTTGACTTCTGATGATTATTATATATTAGATACTGCTTCCATCGTCCGGTATTTCTTAGACAACTCCTTATTCTTATAGTTTTATCTAAGATGAACTAGCTTCTTATCTCCAAGAATGAACACTCGTAGGTCATAAATTTAACTAAATGTAAATTATCAGAGTTAAGTGGTATAATTAATCATGATTCTACAGTACTCCCAAAGATATAAAGTGGCTGTACAATAACTTTCTGCTGTTGTCCATTCAAAATTATTAAAAGCAATGCCACTGAAAACAACCTGCACATCCCAAGGTAATTGCAAATCCCACATACCGTCTTTTCTCTTATTATATTTTCTACGCGATAGATCCTCAGTACCTTGATTTGCAATTACCAGTTATTATAGTGTCTGATGTTATCTCATTCATGTATAAAACTTATGTTTCCCTATCTTATATGAAACAATAGATTAATTTTTCATCAATCCTGAACTACAGTCTGCCAGGTGTGTACAGTGGACGACTCACCTATATTACATGTACTTGCTCTTTCTACCTTGCTATTTTGACTTTTTTTTCTGCAGATCATTAGGCTGAAATGCAGAAATGACAATACACATGCTCTTTCTTTTGATTTTTATTTGTTGAATTATTTCTCTGTCTTCTGTATACTTTTTTCCAGGCAATTAATTGTATTTCTTCCATTTCCTTCTCATCTCTCCTGTGCTTCATCAATTTCAAACTTTAGCCATCCCCTTTTCAAACCTGTTGGTTTCCACCTGTTGCTAAACCAACCTAGAACATCATCACCTGTTATAATGCCTCAATCTTGTTATTCAAATTCAAGCTTTCAAAGTGCATATATTTTTTCCATTCTCCTTCCCTAAAATGGAACTAGAACTTGTGTATTCCACAGATTATTTATTAGACCAGTTTTGGCCCCAAGACCATCTTCAGGCACACTTCTACTTGTTCTGTTTTGTACAAGAAAAATTGACAACTAACTGAACATCAAATTTTAATCAACTTATTTTCCACACCTTCATTTTTCAAATAAATTAAGATATAATTTGCATGGAAAAAGACATTAGACGTGAACAAGAATTTGAATTTTTTTAGTTTAATTTTGTCACATTCACTCAATTTCATTCCTAAGGAAAATGCAAAATTTACGAAAAAGAATCCTCATGATCCTCGAGAATCACAGTAAGATTTATTGATGAAAGATATCTTGGCTACCACAGCAGCATCAACAAGCCAGATGGTTCAAAAACCTATGCATACAGTACAGCCTTAAGGATCAGATGAGCACGTGAACCACCCGGTAATCCCAAACAGTTGCAATATATACGATATTGTGCGATAAAAACATGATTTCTGTATGTTGAGAATGTATTTGTGCGCCGATTTACTTTGTTTCCATTTGAATCACACTACATGTCTGCTGATCACAATATGGTCGTGAACTACGAATTTGGGCATATTGCATAGCTAGCACTTCAAAGGGCAATGGTGTTAATATATGGTGAAGAGCACAACTTGAGTGTGATTGTGGTGCCACTGACCCTCTTCTAATGCCGTCTCTAATAATTCTTGTAAAATCCCATAGATAGTGCAAGGCTCCTACCCCAGAGTATAGTTAGTTGAACAACCACATGGCATCATTCTGGATGGTTAGAAGTCCCAAAATAATTATAAACCATAAAGACATGCAACTAATTATTTGGTTGCAAAATAGATTAACTTTCAGCTGGCATAGTTGAAAATATTAGTTGATACAACACTTAACAAGTATATTGTCAGCCCTTCAATAGAATGGGAACACAATGCAGGCTATCTGGGCTCAGATTACGTACTGACCGAATGAGGAGCAACTTACATTGATAGTGTATAATGATTGCAACAAAAACCTGATCCAGCACAAGTCCCTGGAGGCATTAATGGCTTTAAATGGTAGAAGCAGCAGACATGTAGAAGACCCATCAAGAAATCACAAGCAATAGTCAGGAAGGCAGGGAATCTCTCATTTACACATTAAATGGTTGTTACTTCAGGGATGTGGATTAGATTAGATTGTTTTGCGATGGAGTTCCTCCAAGGAGGCCCTGAAGCACTCAGACCTATTGGCCCATTGTGCCAACCACCCATCTAAGAAAATCACCCATAAAGGCCGATTGCCTTGCTGAAGGCCAACAGGTCCCCCATGGGGATTTCCCTTACCTCCCTAGGTTCCAAAAATGGAGACCCCAGGCACCTATTTTGAGTCCTCATCACAGCAGGGTACTAGCATAATATGTGGGCTGTAGTTTCATCCCCTTCTTCGCACCACCTGCATCTAGGTGAATCTACAATTCCCAGAAGGTGCAGGTGCATCACCTGGTAGTGCCCCATGAGGAGTCCCACTACCGTTCGTAATTGACCCCTGTTTAGTGACAGGAGTCGTTTGGCAAGCCCTGGCCTAGGTTCTCCTATGTGTAGTTTGGCCTGCCTAAGACTTGGTGTAGTTCGCCAGATCTCAGAATGCCGGGCTAAGCCCCACATTCTAATTTCTGCTATCCCTATTGATGTAGCAATAGGTATGATTGGCTCGGGTCCAATCGGATCTCGGCTGGAACAGGCCCTTGCCAGGTCATCAGCCATCTCATTTCCGGATATGCCTGCATGACCAGGCACCCAGAAAAGTTCCACCTTGCCACATCTGCCTATATCGTTGAGTGCTTCACGACACTCTTGCAGCAGCTGTGATGTGCACCATGATGATGTCAGCGCTTTTAGAGCCACCTGACTATCCAGGCATATATGTATTGGTCTGTTAAACATCCTGATCTCCTTAATAGCATACGTGCAGGTCAGAAGTGCATATACCTCTGCTCGGAACACCGTAGCAGGTTTTCCCAAAGGGATTGAGAGCTTACTTGGTGTGCCACAATTGTAGACCCCTGCTTCTGCTCTTCCTTCTTTCCTAGAGCCATCCGTATACCAGACCTCGGCCCCAGAATCAAGTTCTTTTCTCTTTCCTCAAGCCCACTGTTCTCTATCGGGAAGTGGGTTTTGAAGTAGGGGGGTGATTGGTTGAACCTGGCTATCATTCCATCACTGCTCATCTCGAGGATGGGACTCGACTTCATGAGCTCTGTCCAAACTTGTCTGTGACCATAGGAACTTCCTTTGTCATACCACTGTCCCATACACTTGAGATGATAAGCCACTGTCCTTGCCTGCACCTCAAGCTTCCCCATGGAGTGGAGTGAGGTTCAGCAGCGTTTCCAGTGTCATAGTTGTTCTCATAGCCCCTGAAATGCCCATACAGGCCATTCATTGAAGGTGGTTCAGCTTGTTCCCAGCAGTTTTGAGCCGGACTCTCTTCCACCAAACTATAGAGCAGTACAAGAAACTAGGTTAAACATCCATAAGGAGGCACAGGCTTTCTTTGCCTTGGTTTCCAAATGCTCTCCCCAGTTAAGCTTGGAGTCCAAAATAACCCCAAGATACTTGACCGATGGTGGGGGATATAAAACCTTTACCTGCAAAGAGGGAGGTCTAAAGCCCTCCATTTTCCTTCTATTGGTAAACAATAAAAGCTTAGTTTTCTCCGGATTTGCAGTCAGCCCTGTTTCTGCACACCATCCCATTGCTCTATCCAGGGCTTTCTGCATAACTCCAGAGACAGTACTGAGGTACTTTCCAGTGATGAGTATAGCGACATTATCTGTGTACCCTTGAGTGTATGCGCCAGTCCTATTCAATTTTAAAATAAGACTGTCGACTACCATATTCCAGAGGAGTGGAGATAACACTCCTCCCTGAGGGCAGCCTCGAGTCACCGCTACCTTCATTGAACTGTCTCTCAAGACTAATTTGACAGTTCTTTGTTCCAACATGTATCTAATTCAGCTCACAATGTGAGCATGGATACCATGTCTTCCTGCAGCAATGCAGATTTGATCGAAGGACGTATTATTAGTTGCTCCCTCGACGTCAAGAAATGCCCCCAGTCCGTACATTCCATGTCCCAGCACTCCTTCAGTCCTGCTAACAAGATTGTGGAGCATTGTCTCCACAGATTTTCCCTTCTGCTAGGCATGTTGATGCAGGTGCAGGGGGTGATCCCTTAATGGCCCATCCCTTATGTACCTGTCCACTATCTTATCTAGTGTTTTCAGTAGAAAGGACATGAGACTGATTCCTCGAAAGGAGTCTGCGCTTGCGTAGTCTGTCTTGCCTGGTTTAGGTATAAAAACCACCTTGGTGACCCTCCAGGCTTTTGGAACATATCCATAAGCTAGGCAGGAGCGAAATATTCTTACCATTGGAAGGAGGAGCAGATCCTGCCCTTCCTGAAGGAGTGCAGGAAATACCCCATCCTCCCCAGCAGCCTTAAAGGGGCTAAAACTAATGATTTTCCATTTTGTAACTGTGTACGTCACGATGCTGGAGGAAAGTCTCCATTCCGTCCGAGCCGGATGGATTCCTCCCATGATGCATCTTCCTCAACTCCATGGAGCCTGGAAAGTGGGTCTCCAGCATTAGCTTTAGCGCTTCCTTGTCGGAAGACGTGAAGTCTCCTGAGGGAAGCAGCAGAGAACCCACCCCCGCTTCAGAATCTTTCGATAGGATCTTATGAAGTCTTTCCATCTGTGGAACAGTCTCTATGCTCTCACAGAAGCTCCTCCATGAGTCCCTTTTACAGCGCTTGATTGCTGTTTTGTACCTCTGTTGGGCAACCTTAAAGTTTTCCCAATCCAGAGGCATTCTTGTACTCTTTGCTTTATTAAAGAGTTTCCTAGTCTCTCTACGGAGACCGTTTAATTCTGCTCCCCACCAGGGTAATTTACACCCTTCCTGGTCCTTAGGGGGCAGCTGTTTTCATAGGATGTGATGATGCTTCTCTGTAGATAATCAACAGCAGCATCTACCTCATCCACATTTCTAAACTTACACTGAGGTGCCCCTAGGGCAGGCCTCTAGGGCAGCTCCCAGCCTTTCTCCATATGGTCCCCAGTCGGTAGTCCTGGGGTTCCTATATGTTATTTCCCTGTGATTGGATTCTAAAAGAGTGAAGAGTATGTGTCTGTGGTCGGACAAAGTTATCTCCCCTGACACTCTCCACCCACGAATCCTGTGCAGCAGAGAACTGGTGCAGTGTGTTATCTATCATCTCCTGCCTAATGCTGTTTGCAAGGTAGGTTGTGATCATTTATTGAGTATTTGTAACTCCGTAGACATAAGATACTCCAACAGTGCCTCTCCCCTCCTGTTGGTCCTTCTACTCCCCCACACAATGTGGTGCGAGTTAGCATCACAACCGATCAGAAGATCCCACTTGTTGGTCTTACAGTGACTCACCAGCCTCTCCATCGCATTTGATGGTGGAGGAGCCGGTGCATCGTATGGCAGGTAGGAGGAGCAGATGACCACCCTCTTCCTGTTCTCACCTTCCCCCAGGGTCAGCAGAACTGCTGTCTGATCCCTAGTGGTAAATTCTGATAGATGCAAAGCACTTATCCCATTCACATAGATACACGATCTAGGCCTATCAACAGTGGTACAGTAATATATTTTTCCCCCTGTCATGCTCAGGGCCCTGACTCTTCCCTGGAAAGCCCAGGGTTCCTGAATCAGAGCTATTTTGACCATACCTTCAGAGAGTATCCTTTGCAGAACCCCTGAGTCAGCCTTACTGTTGTAGGTTGGCCTGAAGCACGGCTATGCCAGCCATGGTTTGGCCCCACCCGCATCTTCTTCCTCCCTTGTCTCCTTCTCTTCGAGGGGATATGGAGCCTTCCCTTAAGCCACTACCCACGGGGGCTCCTGAGTCAGACTACACTCCCATGGGGCAGACCAGGCTTGGTGCCTCCTTGAAGGTGGGCCCAGAGAGGTTGAAAAGGATGTCATCCTCCTCTCTCCACCTAGGGTATGAGGGGCAACTGCGATGTGTGGGTCTCCCAGAAGGAATCCCCACAGGCAAAGTTAAGGTAGTAGAGGGTGCGTCCCAACTGGGATCCCCATCGGGGCTCTCCACCGGTATCGCATCCCCCAAGGAAGAAGACAGACTAAAAGAGTCCATGTAAAGAGTGCACCTCTCAGCACCCTCCATAGTTTTGTTTAAGGGTCCCAAGTGTGGTCCCACGAGTAGCTAGGGAAATATGGTGTCCGCCCATGCAGAGCCCCGCATGCATGGGTAAGGCTAAATAAAACCGGAGGTCGCCCAGTATCTGGAGTCTCTCTGTTAGTGACTTCTTACCCTCCGCCCCGCAGATGCGATCACCCTTAGCACAGAGACATACCGTGGTGATGGGAGCTGTTTATTGACCGCCAGGTCTAGATCCGTCATGTTCAGCGATACCAGGGGCACCTCGAGGAGGATGTGGCTCTTCAACACGCACGACAGTCTTGGTGGTCCATAGGCATGTTCTGCCTTTGTCCCACCCTGGAGTCATTGACCCCTTACCCCCCAGGGATGTGGAAAACACGTGTTAGTTACCTCAAATCCCTGATTAATTACCTAAATGATTAAGAGTAAATTAGATTTTTCATCATCATACCAAATGGTCATTTCAAACAAAACTAAGGTTCCAAGGTTTCTTAATTTAATACAAGGGTAAATTAAAATAATTACGATTTTCTTAGTTTTGTGAAACCAATCATGAGTCATCAAACAATAGTCTCCCACACATTATTCAATATGCATAAATTTCTCATATTGGAGAAATTTACTGATGTCACCTAAATATATAATTATTATTACGGATATTACCTAAATAAATTATTTATTGTATCCAATATCATGCAAATATTTTTGTTCAGTCAACTAGTATTGTTTTTTAAAAACATTATTAAGTTGATTGCCATACACGTACTTCACAGCGGAACCACTTTTTTGAATAATGTCAAATGAAAGTCTATTTCTTCCCCTGAAGTAACTGACAGCTGTCAAACCCTAGGATATGCTATATTAAGGAAAGAAACTGAAGTTTAAAACATTGGAAATTCCACCAACTAACTGGCAATAACATTACTGTTACATTTTTTTAGTTAAAATGCCAGTGACACTTCCTGTCAGCGCAGCTAAATTTTGGTGGTTAAAAGATTTATGATGTAAATAATGAAACCCAAATTCAGCCATGCTGCTATTTAAAATGAGTCTGAGAAAGTAATTTGAGGAGGATAAATTCAACCTATGAAGTAACTTTGGGTAAAACAAAATTTCTACTATAGTAGAATATGTGTATTCTTTATCAAATTATTACCAGATTTTGGATGTCAAACACCTGTCTGGCTGAATTAAGGCACCATAATCAAATCCTTTGTGGAAAATTCAAGGATGAGCACCAAAGAGTATCTTTACATATGTCTATCTGAAATGCTTAGCATAATAAGCTGTAACAAGAAATACTCGCATAAAACTGTAGCATAAGTACGTAAACAGTTAAAACAACAAATGTTCAGCTCTGAGCAATGTACATAAAAACACATAATTTCAAATAACGGAATGCCACATACTTAGTCAAGGCCATGATAATCTATATAACACCTTTTAAAAGATATATGCACATAACCATCACACTTATATAAGACTTTTTACAAGAATTCACAACGCACCAAATTTAATAAAACTAGCCCAGGAAAAATTCAACCAGATTTAATTTCAACAATTACAGTCAAAATTGGAGGTACAAATGCTGAACTGATCTATCGTTCGAATATATTCGACGTAAGCAAAGATCTTGAAGCATTTAAAGAAATAATGGCAAACGGATGTATGCCTGCACAATAAATGAACTAGAAACTGAAGCTATAAAGGCACACGGTATTACGTGATTCCACATAGAATGACGCTTAAAAGTGAACAATTTCAAATGATGAAAAACATTAGTTCTTCTCTGAAACCACAACCTGCTGACTAAACATATTTTCACAGCCAAAACAAGTACATTTTAATCACTCCATAGTTCAGAATTAGAACTCACTCAATGCCAAATAATGAATGAAAAAGATAAAATATATGCGGCCATACTAAAAGTCCCCCAAAAAAGTTTACAAAATGCGAGATTATTCAACATTACACGTATAACAAAACAGCGTTCTCTGGCATATTTGCACAGGAACGCATTTTGCAGAAGTTATCGGCAGTAGTTTCAGAAAAAAATGACACAATATCAATACACGGGATGCTAGACATTACCGAATCTAACAGTACAGGCATTCTTCCGTGTTACAGGTACTCAAACATATATATTTCCAAAGTTTTCTGGGCAGCTTTCAAAATAGATAGTTCTATTTCAATTCACATTTCAACTAAATGGACAAATGGAACAAAATATATAGATTTGTGCTACAAATGTAGTCATTTCATACCAAAAATACATTTTTCCATGAAGCACATGAGCACCTAACAGAATTTATTATAAAAAATTACAAACACCAAGATATCGTCATAAGTTACTATAATAGACGACTTATCAGCTTTTACTGTTGTAGCCACAACTGATGTCGATTTTGCGAATATCTTTATCGCCACTAATGACAGGAATGACAATGAATACCATCTCCAACGCTTTGACAGTCGGCTACGAAATACACCGACGAAGGTATGACACAGCATTAATAAAAACAGCATGGTTGAAGTAAAACAGTAGAAAAAATAGAACCATCATTCCCGAATCTGAATATATTTTAAGGGAAATACCAGAGCTACACATTGTTCAACACACGTCGGTTGATGTTTAATTAATGTAGGTTGATGTTGATGACTAATTTGACCATTATATTTAAAATTGAAAAGGATACTAATTACAATCTGTTCCCATCTTTCCACCATGTAGAGTTCAGTAACCATCAAGTACCTGAAGTACCAATAACATATGAAGTTCCAAGTTTTCTTAAACATATCTAGAGAGCTCTCCGAAGCAGCCGGCAATGGCGTCAATATTTCCTTGGAGATAAAATCCTCGGCTAATTTAATCTAAAAGAAACTACACTTGATTAAGAGAAAATTTCATTTCTTTGATAAACATACTCTGACTTTCGTTTTCAATTTATTTACCTATGAAATTGAATTATTTGATGGCCAGCCTCCCTGACATCATGGGCGAAATTTTTTTACCTGACGCTAGAAAAGACAAAGATATAGTTTCACTTCAGAAGGAAGCAAACCTTGCCCCGCGTCAGATAGGGATACAATTTCCTACACTGTAATTACAGTTATCACCAACTTTTTTCTTTTCCGCTATAACACGCCGGATTACGCTATGCAATTGATAGCCAATTAGAGCTAGTGTTTTTTTTACCAACGTAGCGCCATATGGGTGAAGACGGCCGAATCGCCGAATAGTAGGGTGTAGTAGGGGTAGTAGGGGATACATCACCGAAATGAGTCAGTGAACTGTGATCTTGGTGGTTTAAGAAATTCAGTTTCGAACAATTTGCGACTACTGTGTGGAAATAGAGTCCCGAGTTGTGTGTAAAAGGTATGTCTAGCCGGAATGTTCTGTCATCGTCCGTATTTTAATGTGTCAAGTGCATGCTGCCAAATTTGTAGATGGATGTTATTATCTGGGTATTTACTCTGGCTCTTGAGTTGAAGGAAATGATCCTTGGAAGGCCTATATCCCTTGAGAGTTACTGAGTTGGTAGTTGCCCTTTATATATTTTTACCGATCTTTTTATGACCTGCAAAGTAACGATGATTAATGTGCGTGTGCACACCGTGAACATAGTAGTATGGCATGAAGTCGGCTGCCAGATAGGGTGCACGAATGAAAGCTAACACTTAACAGTTCATGACTATGGAAACACTAAGTCATCGCTTGTTGCACGTTTATTTTTTGAGAAACTTATGGCCGACATTTTGATATTTCTTTGAACACATTCATCCCAGGATATTATTTGTTAGTTGATTATGTAATCCAGTGGTTATCCGGTTTGAGTTACTTAGCTATAATTTTCATAATCATGGTCTCCAGACCTATGTAGGCTGAGGTAAATTTTCATTGGCATCCGTATTCAGGTTAGTTTCTAGAGCTGTGTTCTTGGCTTATGAAGTTGACTACCTTGACGTTTACAACTCTTATTCAAATGAAGAGCCAGCTACAAATTCGGTTGCGTTTTATGTAGTCACGCCCATACATAGCAGTCATTTTCTTCGATTAATGCACCTAAGAAATTATACCCATTTTTTACGGTATTCAGGACTGATTTTATTTGGGAACTACCTTTGCAAAGAAGTGCTACAGAGGTAGGCGCGACTATATCCATTATGATGAATATGTCAGTATTCATGTTTGGACTTGCATATCAGTCAGAGGATTTTATATCTTCTCTGTTTCTGGTAATGACCTTTACGTGTGATGCAATCACGATGCAACTTTTTGGCTAAAAAGGGTTTTTACTCAGTTTTAAATGACGGAAAATCTGTTCACGTGTGCATGGGGATGTAATGAGCTCCATACAAACTTATATGGTGTTTAGGCGACGTGATTTTAGCCCACGAGCTCCGTAGCCCACGGTCGATAATTGCAGGGCAGCCAACATAAACTGGGTAAAAATTGTTTAAAAGTAATATACGGCAGAAATAAAGCGTAAATGTGAGAAATTCATGGGAAAACACTGGCGAAGGGGTTGTACAAGTGTGATTCGTGGAATACAAAGATAGAGCAAGGGGATTGTCGTACTCCGGGCCGTTGCGGATACCTGGAGAGGCGATTGCTTATAAATCACATCGTATCTCACTTATCCTATCACACACTGGTATAAAACTTTGCGAACGTCATCACAACACATGAACCCACGAGAAAATGGTAAAAAACCCCTGTCATATAGTCAGGATTTTATGTGAGGGGGGTAGGAAATCAAGTCAAAAAACCTATAAAACCTTGTAATATCTCACTTATCCTATCACACATTATCATGAAACATTTTTAACGTCATTGTGACACCCCAACCCACGAGAAAATAGAAAAAAATACTTATCATATTCCCAAAGTTTATCAGGAGGGTTGTCCACCCCACGCTGGACGCTAAGGGACCCGACCGGGCGGCGCGTGCTTATAAATCACATCGTATTTCACTTATCCTATCACACACTCGTATAAAACTTTGCGAACGTCATCACAACACATTAACCCACGAGAAAATGGTAAACAAACCCTGTCATATAGTCAGGATTTTATGTGAGGGGGGTAGGAAATCAAGTCAAAAAACCTATAAAACCTTGTAATATCTCACTTATCCTATCACACATTATCATGAAACTTTTTTAACGTCATTGTGACACCCCAACCCACGATAAAATGGAAAAAAATACTTATCATATTCCCAAATTTTAACAGGAGGGTTGTCCACCCCACGCAGGACACTAAGGGACCCGGCCGGGAGGCGCGTGCTTATTATCACATCGTATTTCACTTATCCTATCACACACTCGTATAAAACTTTGCGAACGTCATCACAACACATTCACCCACGAGAAAATGGTAAAAAAACCCTGTCATATAGTCAGGATTTTATATGAGGGGGGTAGGAAATCAAGTCAAAAAACCTATAAAACCTTGTATAATCTCACTTATCCTATCACACATTATCATGAAACTTTTTTAACGTCATTGTGACACCCCAACCCACGAGAAAATAGAAAAAAATACTTATCATATTCCCAAAGTTTAACAGGAGGGTTGTCCACCCCACGCTGGACGCTAAGGGACCCGGCCGGGCGGCGCGTGCTTATAAATCACATCGTATTTCACTTATCCTATCACACACTCGTATAAAACTTTGCGAACCTCATCACAACACATTAACCCACGAGAAAATGGTGAAAAAACCCTGTCATATAGTCAGGATTTTATGTGAGGGGGGTAGGAAATCAAGTCAAAAAACCTATAAAACCTTGTAATATCTCACTTATCCTATCACACATTATCATGAAACTTTTTTAACGTCATTGTGACACCCCAACCCACGATAAAATGGAAAAAAATACTTATCATATTCCCAAATTTTAACAGGAGGGTTGTCCACCCCACGCAGGACGCTAAGGGACCCGGCCGGGCGGCGCGTGCTTATAAATCACATCGTATTTCACTTATCCTATCACACACTCGTATAAAACTTTGCGAACCTCATCACAACACATTAACCCACGAGAAAATGGTAAAAAAACCCTGTCATATAGTCAGGATTTTATGTGAGGGGGGTAGGAAATCAAGTCAAAAAACCTATAAAACCTTGTAATATCTCACTTATCCTATCACACATTATCATGAAACTTTTTTAACGTCATTGTGACACCCCAACCCACGATAAAATGGAAAAAAATACTTATCATATTCCCAAATTTTAACAGGAGGGTTGTCCACCCCACGCAGGACGCTAAGGGACCCGGCCGGGCGGCGCGTGCTTATAAATCACATCGTATTTCACTTATCCTATCACACACTCGTATAAAACTTTGCGAACGTCATCACAACACATTAACCCACGAGAAAATGGAAAAAAAAACCCTGTCATATAGTCAGGATTTTATGTGAGGGGGGTAGGAAATCAAGTGAAAAAACCTATAAAACCTTGTAATATCTCACTTATCCTATCACACATTATCATGAAACGTTTTTAACGTCATTGTGACACCCCAACCCACGAGAAAATAGAAAAAAATACTTATCATATTCCCAAAGTTTAACAGGAGGGTTGTCCACCCCACGCTGGACGCTAAGGGACCCGGCCGGGCGGCGCGTGCTTATAAATCACACTGTATCTCACTTATCCTATCACACACTCGTATAAAACTTTGCGAACGTCATCGCAACACATTAGCCCACGAGAAAATGGTAAACAAACCCTGTCATATAGTCAGGATTTTATGTGAGGGGGGTAGGAAATCAAGTCAAAAAACCTATAAAACATTGTAATATCTCACTTATCCTATCACACATTATCATGAAACTTTTTTAACGTCATTGTGACACCCCAACCCACGATAAAATGGAAAAAAAAACTTATCATATTCCCAAATTTTAACAGGAGGGTTGTCCACCCCACGCAGGACACTAAGGGACCCGGCCGGGCGGCGCGTGCTTATAAATCACATCGTATTTCACTTATCCTATCACACACTGGTATAAAACTTTGCGAACGTCATCACAACACATGAACCCACGAGAAAATGGTAAAAAACCCCTGTCATATAGTCAGGATTTTATGTGAGGGGGGTAGGAAATCAAGTCAAAAAACCTATAAAACCTTGTAATATCTCACTTATCCTATCACACATTATCATGAAACATTTTTAACGTCATTGTGACACCCCAACCCACGAGAAAATAGAAAAAAATACTTATCATATTCCCAAAGTTTATCAGGAGGGTTGTCCACCCCACGCTGGACGCTAAGGGACCCGACCGGGCGGCGCGTGCTTATAAATCACATCGTATTTCACTTATCCTATCACACACTCGTGTAAAACTTTGCGAACGTCATCACAACACATTAACCCACGAGAAAATGGTAAACAAACCCTGTCATATAGTCAGGATTTTATGTGAGGGGGGTAGGAAATCAAGTCAAAAAACCTATAAAACCTTGTAATATCTCACTTATCCTATCACACATTATCATGAAACTTTTTTAACGTCATTGTGACACCCCAACCCACGATAAAATGGAAAAAAATACTTATCATATTCCCAAATTTTAACAGGAGGGTTGTCCACCCCACGCAGGACACTAAGGGACCCGGCCGGGCGGCGCGTGCTTATAAATCACATCGTATTTCACTTATCCTATCACACACTCGTATAAAACTTTGCGAACGTCATCACAACACATTCACCCACGAGAAAATGGTAAAAAAACCCTGTCATATAGTCAGGATTTTATATGAGGGGGGTAGGAAATCAAGTCAAAAAACCTATAAAACCTTGTATAATCTCACTTATCCTATCACACATTATCATGAAACTTTTTTAACGTCATTGTGACACCCCAACCCACGAGAAAATAGAAAAAAATACTTATCATATTCCCAAAGTTTAACAGGAGGGTTGTCCACCCCACGCTGGACGCTAAGGGACCCGGCCGGGCGGCGCGTGCTTATAAATCACATCGTATTTCAGTTATCCTATCACACACTCGTATAAAACTTTGCGAACGTCATCACAACACATTAACCCACGAGAAAATGGTGAAAAAACCCTGTCATATAGTCAGGATTTTATGTGAGGGGGGTAGGAAATCAAGTCAAAAAACCTATAAAACCTTGTAATATCTCACTTATCCTATCACACATTATCATGAAACTTTTTTAACGTCATTGTGACACCCCAACCCACGATAAAATGGAAAAAAATACTTATCATATTCCCAAATTTTAACAGGAGGGTTGTCCACCCCACGCAGGACGCTAAGGGACCCGGCCGGGCGGCGCGTGCTTATAAATCACATCGTATTTCACTTATCCTATCACACACTCGTATAAAACTTTGCGAACCTCATCACAACACATTAACCCACGAGAAAATGGTAAAAAAACCCTGTCATATAGTCAGGATTTTATGTGAGGGGGGTAGGAAATCAAGTCAAAAAACCTATAAAACCTTGTAATATCTCACTTATCCTATCACACATTATCATGAAACTTTTTTAACGTCATTGTGACACCCCAACACACGATAAAATGGAAAAAAATACTTATCATATTCCCAAATTTTAACAGGAGGGTTGTCCACCCCACGCAGGACGCTAAGGGACCCGGCCGGGCGGCGCGTGCTTATAAATCACATCGTATTTCACTTATCCTATCACACACTCGTATAAAACTTTGCGAACGTCATCACAACACATTAACCCACGAGAAAATGGAAAAAAAAACCCTGTCATATAGTCAGGATTTTATGTGAGGGGGGTAGGAAATCAAGTGAAAAAACCTATAAAACCTTGTAATATCTCACTTATCCTATCACACATTATCATGAAACGTTTTTAACGTCATTGTGACACCCCAACCCACGAGAAAATAGAAAAAAATACTTATCATATTCCCAAAGTTTAACAGGAGGGTTGTCCACCCCACGCTGGACGCTAAGGGACCCGGCCGGGCGGCGCGTGCTTATAAATCACACTGTATCTCACTTATCCTATCACACACTCGTATAAAACTTTGCGAACGTCATCGCAACACATTAGCCCACGAGAAAATGGTAAACAAACCCTGTCATATAGTCAGGATTTTATGTGAGGGGGGTAGGAAATCAAGTCAAAAAACCTATAAAACATTGTAATATCTCACTTATCCTATCACACATTATCATGAAACTTTTTTACGTCATTGTGACACCCCAACCCACGATAAAATGGAAAAAAATACTTATCATATTCCCAAATTTTAACAGGAGGGTTGTCCACCCCACGCAGGACACTAAGGGACCCGGCCGGGCGGCGCGTGCTTATAAATCACATCGTATTTCACTTATCCTATCACACACTGGTATAAAACTTTGCGAACGTCATCACAACACATGAACCCACGAGAAAATGGTAAAAAACCCCTGTCATATAGTCAGGATTTTATGTGAGGGGGGTAGGAAATCAAGTCAAAAAACCTATAAAACCTTGTAATATCTCACTTATCCTATCACACATTATCATGAAACATTTTTAACGTCATTGTGACACCCCAACCCACGAGAAAATAGAAAAAAATACTTATCATATTCCCAAAGTTTAACAGGAGGGTTGTCCACCCCACGCTGGACGCTAAGGGACCCGACCGGGCGGCGCGTGCTTATAAATCACATCGTATTTCACTTATCCTATCACACACTCGTATAAAACTTTGCCAACGTCATCACAACACATTAACCCACGAGAAAATGGTAAACAAACCCTGTCATATAGTCAGGATTTTATGTGAGGGGGGTAGGAAATCAAGTCAAAAAACCTATAAAACCTTGTAATATCTCACTTATCCTATCACACATTATCATGAAACTTTTTTAACGTCATTGTGACACCCCAACCCACGAGAAAATATAAAAAAATACTTATCATATTCCCAAAGTTTAACAGGAGGGTTGTCCACCCCACGCAGGGCGCTAAGCGACCCGGCCGGGAGGCGCGTGCTTATAAATCACATCGTATCTCACTTATCCTATCACACACTCGTATAAAACTTTGCGAACGTCATCACAACACATTAGCCCACGAGCAAATGGTAAAAAACCCCTGTCATATAGTCAGGATTTTATGTGAGGGGGGTAGGAAATCAAGTCAAAAAACCTATAAAACCTTGTAATATCTCACTTATCCTATCACACATTATCATGAAACTTTTTTAACGTCATTGTGACACCCCAACCCAGGAGAAAATAGAAAAAAATACTTATCATATTCCCAAAGTTTAACAGGAGGGTTGTCCACCCCACGCTGGACGCTAAGGGACCCGGCCGGGCGGCGCGTGCTTATAAATCACATCGTATTTCACTTATCCTATCACACACTCGCATAAAACTTTGCGAACGTCATCACAACACATTAGCCCACGAGCAAATGGTAAAAAACCCCTGTCATATAGTCAGGATTTTATGTGAGGGGGGTAGGAAATCAAGTCAAAAAACCTATAAAACCTTGTAATATCTCACTTATCCTATCACACATTATCATGAAACTTTTTATCTTTTTTTAACTTTTTGGGAATATGAAATACTTATCATATTCCCAAAGTTTAACAGGAGGGTTGTCCACCCCACGCTGGACGCTAAGGGACCCGGCCGGGCGGCGCGTGATTATAAATCACATCGTATCTCACTTATCCTATCACACACTCGTATAAAACTTTGCGAACGTCATCACAACACATTAGCCCACGAGCAAATGGTAAAAAACCCCTGTCATATAGTCAGGATTTTATGTGAGGGGGGTAGGAAATCAAGTCAAAAAACCTATAAAACCTTGTAATATCTCACTTATCCTATCACACATTATCATGAAACTGTTTTAACGTCATTGTGACACCCTAACCCACGAGAAAATAGAAAAAAATACTTATCATATTCCCAAAGTTTAACAGGAGGGTTGTCCACCCCACGCAGGGCGCTAAGGGACCCGGCCGGGAGGCGCGTGCTTATAAATCACATCGTATCTCACTTATCCTATCACACACTCGTATAAAACTTTGCGAACGTCATCACAACACATTAACCTACGAGCAAATGGTAAAAAAAACCCTGTCATATAGTCAGGATTTTATGTGAGGGGGGAAGGAAATCAAGCGAAAAAACCTATAACACCTTGTAATATCTCACTTATCCTATCACACATTATCATGAAACGTTTTTAACGTCATTGTGACACCCCAACCCACGAGAAAATAGAAAAAAATACTTATCATATTCCCAAAGTTTAACAGGAGGGTTGTCCACCCCACGCTGGACGCTAAGGGACCCGACCGGGCGGCGCGTGCTTATAAATCACATCGTATTTCACTTATCCTATCACACACTCGTATAAAACTTTGCGAACGTCATCACAACACATTAACCCACGAGAAAATGGTAAACAAACCCTGTCATATAGTCAGGATTTTATGTGAGGGGGGTAGGAAATCAAGTCAAAAAACCTATAAAACCTTGTAATATCTCACTTATCCTATCACACATTATCATGAAACTTTTTTAACGTCATTGTGACACCCCAACCCACGAGAAAATATAAAAAAATACTTATCATATTCCCAAAGTTTAACAGGAGGGTTGTCCACCCCACGCAGGGCGCTAAGCGACCCGGCCGGGAGGCGCGTGCTTATAAATCACATCGTATCTCACTTATCCTATCACACACTCGTATAAAACTTTGCGAACGTCATCACAACACATTAGCCCACGAGCAAATGGTAAAAAACCCCTGTCATATAGTCAGGATTTTATGTGAGGGGGGTAGGAAATCAAGTCAAAAAACCTATAAAACCTTGTAATATCTCACTTATCCTATCACACATTATCATGAAACTTTTTTAACGTCATTGTGACACCCCAACCCAGGAGAAAATAGAAAAAAATACTTATCATATTCCCAAAGTTTAACAGGAGGGTTGTCCACCCCACGCTGGACGCTAAGGGACCCGGCCGGGCGGCGCGTGCTTATAAATCACATCGTATTTCACTTATCCTATCACACACTCGCATAAAACTTTGCGAACTTCATCACAACACATTAGCCCACGAGCAAATGGTAAAAAACCCCTGTCATATAGTCAGGATTTTATGTGAGGGGGGTAGGAAATCAAGTCAAAAAACCTATAAAACCTTGTAATATCTCACTTATCCTATCACACATTATCATGAAACTTTTTATCTTTTTTTAACTTTTTGGGAATATGAAATACTTATCATATTCCCAAAGTTTAACAGGAGGGTTGTCCACCCCACGCTGGACGCTAAGGGACCCGGCCGGGCGGCGCGTGCTTATAAATCACATCGTATTTCACTTATCCTATCACACACTCGTATAAACCTTTGCAAACCTCATCACAACACATTAACCCACGAGAAAATGGTAAAAAACCCTGTCATATAGTCAGGATTTTATGTGAGGGGGGCAGGAAATCAAGTCAAAAAACCTATAAAACCTTGTAATATCTCACTTATCTTATCACACATTATCATGAAACTTTTTTAACGTCATTGTGACACCCCAACCCACGATAAAATGGAAAAAAATACTTATCATATTCCCAAATTTTAACAGGAGGGTTGTCCACCCCACGCTGGACGCTAAGGGACTCGGCCGGGCGGCGCGTGATTATAAATCACATCGTATCTCACTTATCCTATCACACACTCGTATAAAACTTTGTGAACGTCATCACAACACATTAACCCACGAGCAAATGGTAAAAAACCCCTGTCATATAGTCAGGATTTTATGTGAGGGGGGTAGGAAATCAAGTCAAAAAACCTATAAAACCTTGTAATATCTCACTTGTCCTATCACACATTATCATGAAACTTTTTTAACGTCATTGTGACACCCTAACCCACGAGAAAATAGAAAAAAATACTTATCATATTCCCAAAGTTTAACAGGAGGGTTGTCCACCCCACGCTGGACGCTAAGGGACCCGGCCGGGCGGCGCGTGCTTATAAATCAAATCGTATTTCACTTATCCTATCACACACTCGTATAAAACTTTGCGAACGTCATCACAACACATTAACCCACGAGAAAATGGTAAAAAAAACCTGTCATATAGTCAGGATTTTATGTGAGGGGGGTAGGAAATCAAGTCAAAAAACCTATAAAACCTTGTAATATCTCACTTATCCTATCACACATTATCATGAAACGTTTTTAACGTCATTGTGACACCCCAACCCACGAGAAAATAGAAAAAAATACTTATCATATTCCCAAAGTTTAACAGGAGGGTTGTCCACCCCACGCTGGACGCTAAGGGACCCGGCCGGGCGGCGCGTGCTTATAAATCACATCGTATTTCACTTATCCTATCACACACTCGTATAAAACTTTGCGAACCTCATCACAACACATTAGCCCACGAGAAAATGGTAAAAAAACCCTGTCATATAGTCAGGATTTTATGTGAGGGGGGTAGGAAATCAAGTCAAAAAACCTATAAAACTTTGTAATATCTCACTTATCCTATCACACATTATCATGAAACTTTTTTAACGTCATTGTGACACCCCAACCCACGATAAAATGGAAAAAAATACTTATCATATTCCCAAATTTTAACAGGAGGGTTGTCCACCCCACGCAGGACGCTAAGGGACCCGGCCGGGCGGCGCGTGCTTATAAATCACATCGTATTTCACTTATCCTATCACACACTCGTATAAAACTTTGCGAACGTCATCACAACACATTAACCTACGAGAAAATGGTAAAAAAAACCCTGTCATATAGTCAGGATTTTATGTGAGGGGGGTAGGAAATCAAGCGAAAAAACCTATAAAACCTTGTAATATCTCACTTATCCTATCACACATTATCATGAAACGTTTTTAACGTCATTGTGACACCCCAACCCACGAGAAAATAGAAAAAAATACTTATCATATTCCCAAAGTTTAACAGGAGGGTTGTCAACCCCACGCAGGGCGCTAAGGGACCCGGCCGGGAGGCGCGTGCTTATAAATCACATCGTATCTCACTTATCCTATCACACACTCGTATAAAACTTTGCGAACGTCATCACAACACATTAGCCCACGAGCAAATGGTAAAAAACTCCTGTCATATAGTCAGGATTTTGTGTGAGGGGGGTAGGAAATCAAGTCAAAAAACCTATAAAACCTTGTAATATCTCACTTATCCTATCACACATTATCATGAAACTTTTTATCTTTTTTTAACTTTTTGGGAATATGAAATACTTATCATATTCCCAAAGTTTAACAGGAGGGTTGTCCACCCCACGCTGGACGCTAAGGGACCCGGCCGGGCGGCGCGTGCTTATAAATCACATCGTATTTCACTTATCCTATCACACACTCGTATAAAACTTTGCGAACGTCATCACAACACATTAACCCACGAGAAAATGGTAAAAAAAACCCTGTCATATAGTCAGGATTTTATGTGAGGGGGGTAGGAAATCAAGTCAAAAAACCTATAAAACCTTGTAATATCTCACTTATCCTATCACACATTATCATGAAACGTTTTTAACGTCATTGTGACACCCCAACCCACGAGAAAATAGAAAAAAATACTTATCATATTCCCAAAGTTTAACAGGAGGGTTGTCCACCCCACGCTGGACGCTAAGGGACCCGGCCGGGCGGCGCGTGCTTATAAATCACATCGTATTTCACTTATCCTATCACACACTCGTATAAAACTTTGCGAACCTCATCACAACACATTAACCCACGAGAAAATGGTAAAAAAACCCTGTCATATAGTCAGGATTTTATGTGAGGGGGGTAGGAAATCAAGTCAAAAAACCTATAAAACTTTGTAATATCTCACTTATCCTATCACACATTATCATGAAACTTTTTTAACGTCATTGTGACACCCCAACCCACGATAAAATGGAAAAAAATACTTATCATATTCCCAAATTTTAACAGGAGGGTTGTCCACCCCACGCAGGACGCTAAGGGACCCGGCCGGGCGGCGCGTGCTTATAAATCACATCGTATTTCACTTATCCTATCACACACTCGTATAAAACTTTGCGAACGTCATCACAACACATTAACCTACGAGAAAATGGTAAAAAAAACCCTGTCATATAGTCAGGATTTTATGTGAGGGGGGAAGGAAATCAAGCGAAAAAACCTATAAAACCTTGTAATATCTCACTTATCCTATCACACATTATCATGAAACGTTTTTAACGTCATTGTGACACCCCAACCCACGAGAAAATAGAAAAAAATACTTATCATATTCCCAAAGTTTAACAGGAGGGTTGTCCACCCCACGCTGGACGCTAAGGGACCCGGCCGGGCGGCGCGTGCTTATAAATCACACTGTATCTCACTTATCCTATCACACACTCGTATAAAACTTTGCGAACGTCATCACAACACATTAGCCCACGAGAAAATGGTAAAAAAACCCTGTCATATAGTCAGGATTTTGTGTGAGGGGGGTAGGAAATCAAGTCAAAAAACCTATAAAACCTTGTAATATCTCACTTATCCTATCACACATTATCATGAAACTTTTTTAATGTCATTGTGACACCCCAACCCACGAGAAAATAGAAAAAAATACTTATCATATTCCCAAAGTTTAACAGGAGGGTTGTCCACCCCACGCAGGGCGCTAAGCGACCCGGCCGGGAGACGCGTGCTTATAAATCACATCGTATCTCACTTATCCTATCACACACTCGTATAAAACTTTGCGAACGTCATCACAACACATTAGCCCACGAGCAAATGGTAAAAAACCCCTGTCATATAGTCAGGATTTTATGTGAGGGGGGTAGGAAATCAAGTCAAAAAACCTATAAAACCTTGTAATATCTCACTTATCCTATCACACATTATCATGAAACTTTTTTAACGTCATTGTGACACCCCAACCCACGAGAAAATAGAAAAAAATACTTATCATATTCCCAAAGTTTAACAGGAGGGTTGTCCACCCCACGCTGGACGCTAAGGGACCCGGCCGGGCGGCGCGTGCTTATAAATCACATCGTATTTCACTTATCCTATCACACACTCGCATAAAACTTTGCGAACTTCATCACAACACATTAGCCCACGAGCAAATGGTAAAAAACCCCTGTCATATAGTCAGGATTTTATGTGAGGGGGGTAGGAAATCAAGTCAAAAAACCTATAAAACCTTGTAATATCTCACTTATCCTATCACACATTATCATGAAACTTTTTATCTTTTTTTAACTTTTTGGGAATATGAAATACTTATCATATTCCCAAAGTTTAACAGGAGGGTTGTCCACCCCACGCTGGACGCTAAGGGACCCGGCCGGGCGGCGCGTGCTTATAAATCACATCGTATTTCACTTATCCTATCACACACTCGTATAAACCTTTGCAAACCTCATCACAACACATTAACCCACGAGAAAATGGTAAAAAACCCTGTCATATAGTCAGGATTTTATGTGAGGGGGGCAGGAAATCAAGTCAAAAAACCTATAAAACCTTGTAATATCTCACTTATCCTATCACACATTATCATGAAACTTTTTTAACGTCATTGTGACACCCCAACCCACGATAAAATGGAAAAAAATACTTATCATATTCCCAAATTTTAACAGGAGGGTTGTCCACCCCACGCTGGACGCTAAGGGACTCGGCCGGGCGGCGCGTGATTATAAATCACATCGTATCTCACTTATCCTATCACACACTCGTATAAAACTTTGCGAACGTCATCACAACACATTAGCCCACGAGCAAATGGTAAAAAACCCCTGTCATATAGTCAGGATTTTATGTGAGGGGGGTAGGAAATCAAGTCAAAAAACCTATAAAACCTTGTAATATCTCACTTATCCTATCACACATTATCATGAAACTTTTTTAACGTCATTGTGACACCCTAACCCACGAGAAAATAGAAAAAAATACTTATCATATTCCCAAAGTTTAACAGGAGGGTTGTCCACCCCACGCAGGGCGCTAAGGGACCCGGCCGGGAGGCGCGTGCTTATAAATCACATCGTATCTCACTTATCCTATCACACACTCGTATAAAACTTTGCGAACGTCATCACAACACATTAGTCCACGAGTAAATGGTAAAAAACCCCTGTCATATAGTCAGGATTTTATGTGAGGGGGGTAGGAAATCAAGTCAAAAAACCTATAAAACCTTGTAATATCTCACTTATCCTATCACACATTATCATGAAACTTTTTTAACGTCATTGTGACACCCCAACCCACGAGAAAATAGAAAAAAATACTTATCATATTCCCAAAGTTTAACAGGAGGGTTGTCCACCCAACGCAAGACGCTCAGGGACCCGGCCGGGCGGCGCTTGGTTATAAATCACATCGTATCTCCAGTTCCTTAGAAACAATCTTCATTTTCTCGTGGGCTAATGTGTTGCGATGACGTTCGCAAAGTTTTATACCAGTGTGTGATAGGATAAGTGAGATACGATGTGATTTATAACCACGCGCCGCCCGGCCGGGTCCCTTAGCGTCTTGCGTGGGGTGGGCACCCCTCCTGTTAAAATTTGGGAATATGATAAGTATTTTTTTCTATTTTCTCGTGGGTTGGGGTGTCACAATGACGTTAAAAAAGTTTCATGATAATGTGTGATAGGATAAGTGAGATATAACAAGGTTTTATAGGTTTTTTGACTTGATTTCCCACCCCCCTCACATAAAATCCTGACTATATGACAGGGTTTTTTTACCATTTTCTCGTGGGCTAATGTGTTGCGATGACGTTTGCAAATTTTTATACGAGTGTGTGATAGGATAAGTGAGATACGATGTGATTTATAACCAAGCGCCGCCCGGCCGGGTCCCTGAGCGTCTTGCGTGGGGTAGCCACCCCACCGTGGGCTAGCCACCCCACCTGTTAAAATTTGGGAATATGATAAGTATTTTTTTCTATTTTCTCGTGGGTTGGGGTGTCACAATGACGTTAAAAAAGTTTCATGATAATGTGTGATAGGATAAGTGAGATATTACAAGGTTTTATAGGATTTTTGGCTTGGATTCCCACCCCCCTCACATAAAATCCTGACTATATGACAGGGGCTTTTTACCATTTTCTCGTGGGCTAATGTGTTGCGATGACGTTTGCAAATTTTTATACGAGTGTGTGATAGGATAAGTGAGATACGATGTGATTTATAACCAAGCGCCGCCCGGCCGGGTCCCTGAGCGTCTTGCGTGGGGTAGCCACCCCACCGTGGGCTAGCCACCCCACCTGTTAAAATTTGGGAATATGATAAGTATTTTTTTCATTTTTCTTTTGGGTTTGGGTGTTACAATGACGCTTAAAAAGTTTCATGATAATGTGTGATAGGATAAGTGAGATATTACAAGGTTTTATAGGATTTTTGGCTTGATTTCCCACCCCCCTCACATAAAATCCTGACTATATGACAGGGGTTTTTTACCATTTTATCGTGGGCTAATGTGTTGGGATGACGTTTGCAAATTTTTATACGAGTGTGTGATAGGATAAGTGAGATACGATGTGATTTATAACCACGCGCCGCCCGGCCGGGTCCCTTAGCGTCTTGCGTGGGGTGGGCACCCCTCCTGTTAAAATTTGGGAATATGATAAGTATTTTTTTCTATTTTCTCGTGGGTTGGGGTGTCACAATGACGTTAAAAAAGTTTCATGATAATGTGTGATAGGATAAGTGAGATATTACAAGGTTTTATAGGTTTTTTGACTTAATTTCCCACCCCCCTCACATAAAATCCTGACAATATGACAGGGGTTTTTTACCATTTTATCGTGGGCTAATGTGTTGGGATGACGTTTGCAAATTTTTATACGAGTGTGTGATAGGATAAGTGAGATACGATGTGATTTATAACCACGCGCCGCCCGGCCGGGTCCCTTAGCGTCTTGCGTGGGGTGGGCACCCCTCCTGTTAAAATTTGGGAATATGATAAGTATTTTTTTCTATTTTCTCGTGGGTTGGGGTGTCACAATGACGTTAAAAAAGTTTCATGATAATGTGTGATAGGATAAGTGAGATATAACAAGGTTTTATAGGTTTTTTGACTCGATTTCCCACCCCCCTCACATAAAATCCTGACTATATGACAGGGTTTTTTTACCATTTTCTCGTGGGCTAATGTGTTGCGATGACGTTTGCAAATTTTAATACGAGTGTGTGATAGGATAAGTGAGATACGATGTGATTTATAACCAAGCGCCGCCCGGCCGGGTCCCTGAGCGTCTTGCGTGGGGTAGCCACCCCACCGTGGGCTAGCCACCCCACCTGTTAAAATTTGGGAATATGATAAGTATTTTTTTCTATTTTCTCGTGGGTTGGGGTGTCACAATGACGTTAAAAAAGTTTCATGATAATGTGTGATAGGATAAGTGAGATATTACAAGGTTTTATAGGATTTTTGGCTTGGTTTCCCACCCCCCTCACATAAAATCCTGACTATATGACAGGGTTTTTTTACCATTTTCTCGTGGGCTAATGTGTTGCGATGACGTTTGCAAATTTTTATACGAGTGTGTGATAGGATAAGTGAGATACGATGTGATTTATAACCAAGCGCCGCCCGGCCGGGTCCCTGAGCGTCTTGCGTGGGGTAGCCACCCCACCGTGGGCTAGCCACCCCACCTGTTAAAATTTGGGAATATGATAAGTATTTTTTTCACTTTTCTTTTGGGTTTGGGTGTTACAATGACGCTTAAAAAGTTTCATGATAATGTGTGATAGGATAAGTGAGATATTACAAGGTTTTATAGGTTTTTTGGCTTGATTTCCCACCCCCCTCACATAAAATCCTGACTATATGACAGGGGTTTTTTACCATTTTATCGTGGGCTAATGTGTTGGGATGACGTTTGCAAATTTTTATACGAGTGTGTGATAGGATAAGTGAGATACGATGTGATTTATAACCACGCGCCGCCCGGCCGGGTCCCTTAGCGTCTTGCGTGGGGTGGGCACCCCTCCTGTTAAAATTTGGGAATATGATAAGTATTTTTTTCTATTTTCTCGTGGGTTGGGGTGTCACAATGACGTTAAAAAAGTTTCATGATAATGTGTGATAGGATAAGTGAGATATTACAAGGTTTTATAGGTTTTTTGACTTGATTTCCCACCCCCCTCACATAAAATCCTGACTATATGACAGGGGTTTTTTACCATTTTATCGTGGGCTAATGTGTTGCGATGACGTTTGCAAATTTTTATACCAGTGTGTGATAGGATAAGTGAGATACGATGTGATTTATAACCACGCGCCGCCCGGCCGGGTCCCTGAGCGTCTTGCGTGGGGTAGCCACCCCACCGTGGGCTAGCCACCCCACCTGTTAAAATTTGGGAATATGATAAGTATTTTTTTCTATTTTCTCGTGGGTTGGGGTGTCACAATGACGTTAAAAAAGTTTCATGATAATGTGTGATAGGATAAGTGAGATATTACAAGGTTTTATAGGATTTTTGGCTTGATTTCCCACCCCCCTCACATAAAATCCTGACTATATGACAGGGGCTTTTTACCATTTTCTCGTGGGCTAATGTGTTGCGATGACGTTTGCAAATTTTTATACGAGTGTGTGATAGGATAAGTGAGATACGATGTGATTTATAACCACGCGCCGCCCGGCCGGGTCCCTTAGCGTCTTGCGTGGGGTGGGCACCCCTCCTGTTAAAATTTGGGAATATGATAAGTATTTTTTTCTATTTTCTCGTGGGTTGGGGTGTCACAATGACGTTAAAAAAGTTTCATGATAATGTGTGATAGGATACGTGAGAAATTACAAGGTTTTATAGGTTTTTTGACTTGATTTCCCACCCCCCTCACATAAAATCCTGACTATATGACAAGGGTTTTTTACCATTTTATCGTGGGCTAATGTGTTGGGATGACGTTTGCAAATTTTTATACCAGTGTGTGATAGGATAAGTGAGATACGATGTGATTTATAACCACGCGCCGCCCGGCCGGGTCCCTGAGCGTCTTGCGTGGGGTAGCCACCCCACCGTGGGCTAGCCACCCCACCTGTTAAAATTTGGGAATATGATAAGTATTTTTTTCTATTTTCTCGTGGGTTGGGGTGTCACAATGACGTTAAAAAAGTTTCATGATAATGTGTGATAGGATAAGTGAGATATTACAAGGTTTTATAGGATTTTTGGCTTGATTTCCCACCCCCCTCACATAAAATCCTGACTATATGACAGGGGCTTTTTACCATTTTCTCGTGGGCTAATGTGTTGCGATGACGTTTGCAAATTTTTATACGAGTGTGTGATAGGATAAGTGAGATACGATGTGATTTATAACCACGGGCCGCCCGGCCGGGTCCCTTAGCGTCTTGCGTGGGGTGGGCACCCCTCCTGTTAAAATTTGGGAATATGATAAGTATTTTTTTCTATTTTCTCGTGGGTTGGGGTGTCACAATGACGTTAAAAAAGTTTCATGATAATGTGTGATAGGATAAGTGAGATATAACAAGGTTTTATAGGTTTTTTGACTTGATTTCCCACCCCCATCACATAAAATCCTGACTATATGACAGGATTTTTTTACCATTTTCTCGTGGGCTAATGTGTTGCGATGACGTTTGCAAATTTTTATACGAGTGTGTGATAGGATAAGTGCGATACGATGTGATTTATAACCAAGCGCCGCCCGGCCGGGTCCCTGAGCGTCTTGCGTGGGGCGGCGCGATTTCAGCCCAGAATGAGGTTTTTTTTGGTGTTTTGTATGGAATGGCATAGAAATAGTCTTTAGTAACGCTGTATTAGTGAAATGGAACGGAAATATTGATATTTAAATTGTTTGAATGGTATTGGTTCAGTTATGTTGGTAGCACTGAAATCCTAGTCCGTGGGGTGGAAACGGCGTGGGCTAACTTCCTGCGCGTTGGTGTTTACTGTGAATGAAGTTAGTGGTATATGTAATAAAATCGGGAAAATGTGTGCTGTTGTTACTCAAGTCTCATGTCCCGATCTGCAGGATCAAGTTTTCTTTATTCAAGCGCCTCAGATCCACAGGTGGCATCTACGCGATATACGCCTGGAGAAATGAAGTATTCCCCTACCGGAAAGTGGTTCGCCTCTACACTCTCGCACAGTGTCGGGAATACACTACATGTGTAGGTACATGTGGTGGCAGGTTTTTAACAGGAGTGACATATGGACTAAGGAGTGGAAATGATTTGTGCTTTGAAAGCAAAATAGCATTAGTAAGTGGAAACCGAGAGGATTAAAAAAATCTGTAGCATCGACTAGGTAGAAAACAAATTCCACGCGAAGATAAGTATGTTTAACCTGGAATTGTCAGCTTGTGGTTATAATGATTGCTTAGTAGAATCCTTCTGACTCGCATTTACGTGGCTGTACATGGGTATAGGCCGTTGTACACGGTACAATTTCTTGTACAAGGTCTTGTACCATAAATTGAACGGCAAGTTTCGACCAACAAATTGTACAAGAAGTTGGTTGATGGTCGTACACGATCAAAGATTTTCGTGCAAATTGTGCACCAATTACATGTGCAGAAATCGTTTTCTTTCAAACAGCTGAATTGCAATATCTGATGACGATAGTATTTTGAAAATACTGTCACAGTAACCGGGTTACAATGATTAGCTACCATTAATCCTAGCATTAATAAAATGAAAGTTTACGATTGGTTACTTGCACTCTTTCGTCGACTCATGAAACCCATCATTCATCCTGCAAACATCATCCCAGATAAAAAGCCAGCTGGATTCCAGCCTGGATTTCAGCTGGATGAATCCAGTCGGAAAATCGCCTGGAATCCAGCTGGAATATGTAGCTAAAATCCAGCTGGACTAATCAAGTCTGTATCCAGCTGAAATCCTGCTGGAGTCATGTAAAAAGCACAGTTGGAATCCAGTTTGATTCCAGCTGGATACCAGCTTTACACTGATATCGAAATGGATTCCAACTGGCTTTGCTATCAAGGATGTTTATTATTAGTATTCTACCGGTGAAGGTAGGTTTAAATGGACATTTAATTCTTCGCACCCCCTAAATTTCACATGATGTCCCTCTTCAGCCCCTCATACCTTCCACCACCCATCATTCCATCCAAGCTAATCATTCTTCTGCTCCCTTTTCCCCGCTTACCCTCTTCCCTCAATCACCTCCTTCAAAACACCATCCCCTTTTATTACCTTTTCCATCCACACCTTCTGCCTTCTCCTAATTTCGTCTATCAAATTTCTTTGCTCTCCTACGAATTCTAGCACTTCGTTTGTCTTCCTTTCGACCCACTTTACTTTCTCCATTCTTCTCCACACCCACATCTCAAAAGCCCTAAGTCTATTTTCGTCTTCTTTTTGCAAAGCCCACGTTTCCGCCCCATATAGTGCAACGCTCCATATTAAACTTTTCATTAGTCTTTTCTTCACTTCCCTACTCAACGCCCCTGTCATTAGCTCACGCCCATGAGTAAAAGCTTCTTCTGCCAACGCAATTCTCCTTCTCACTTCAAGGCTGGTATACCCTTTTTCTTCCAACACACTACCTAGATAGCTTAAATTGCTCTACCTGCTCTAGCTTCTGACCTCCTACTTTTATTGTAATACTGGCGGCCCTTTTTGTTCTTGAAAATGGCATTACTTCAAGTCCATTGTGTTCTTGGGAGAGTTTATTTGAGGTGGTTTCCTGTTGCCTGCCTCAATAGTGTTTTTAACGTGACACCATCACTTGTTAGGCCGCCCCACTGGGGTCAGATGCCTTCTCACAGCCGCCTTACTGAGGAACAGACGCTGTGAGTATGGTACATGGACTACCTTTTGTCAGGCTCCTACCCTTCGACCTATCTGGCATGGGTGACCCTTCCAGGAGCAATATTAGTTGCTCCCGCCAGTTCAGCTCTAGGGGTCACGGGAACATGCAAGCCCCAATCCCACCACATAAAGGCGTAGTCCATGGGGAAGGAAGGGATGTGTATGCTTGTTGCTAATATTTCCTTTTTGGTTCAATAACATCATCTTAATTTCATTGTGGTTTAATGTTTGTCAGTGTGTCCAACTCATATTTTGAGAAATAGAGCACTTCCAACGCGACCGACGAATATCACAATATGGAAGCAACAAAGAATATCACGATATGTACCGCAGAACTGGAGGTTTTGCCCCGCTAATAGGAGTAAAAGTGATCGCAAACACAGAACACCAACCTTACGAATTCTAAACGAATGCATCACTACCATCACATGTCACGCGCAGAAGTTTCAGAGTGGATCTTTGACAGTTTCATCCAATAATTTAGAGCATGATCTAATTTCTTGTACAAGAAATAGTACGAACACCTCGTACCCGATGCAATTTGCGCATTGAGCAAGTTCTTGTACAAGAAAATATACCATGTACAACGACCTTATTAGCAATCAGTTACATCTAACAATTCATTGTTAATGGCATCCACCAATGAAGAAAAATGTCATGATTCAGGAATGTGCCACTGACATTATCGAAGTTCACTTAAAGATGGGTATAAATGCTATATTCTATAAAGTATGATTTTATGATGGTGAAGTTGTGATGAGGCCATGACATACAGTCATCTACAGCTTCATGGGTATCTTTCATTTATGTTTGACGACCAAGGATAGTTGTGTGTCATGGGGTATGAAAAATTCTTTTTTCAAGTGATAAGCCACAAACTTCATGGATAGGATTCTCACTATGGGTTATTGGTTTATTGAAAGACAATGAATTACCCCCAGTCATGCCTAAATGAAAGGTGATTTATTAATATTATGTTGGAGGATTTATGCACCTTGGAAAATTGTTGTGAATGAGTTGGACAGGATATACTGGAGAGGTGTGCCCTCCTATTGATTAAGGGGAATAAAACTAATGGCAATTTGGGAGAGAGATTAGGAGTCATCCATTCCCATCAATTACATGATCACAAATACATGTACGAGGGTTGCTATTTATATTTCTGGCCTTAGCAACAGTAAGTGTTGTCAGGCGCTATCTGATGTTTACATTGGAAACTTGACATTGTTGAATATAACCTTCTTCAGAACATTTTGTCATTTGAGGTGATTTTTGCTGCTTACAGTAACTTTAAATATTTATCTCGGGCAAAAAAATGTATTTAACTTGCGAACATTTTCATGCGATTATTTTTCATAACTTTTGATGTGGATTATCAAGGCAAGTGTGCATCAATGAACTTTATTCTTTATGCGGTGATAAAGCACCATCCTACAGCACTGTAAAAACTAGTGTAAAGAATTCAGTTGTGACCGACGTTCGCTCCAGGACGAATTCCGTCATCCAAAATCGGTTGTGCCAGAAAACATTGATGCTGTGCGAGAACTGATAAAGCAAGATCGCCATGTGATAAACCGTGAGATTGAGGCTTCTTTGGGCATTGGTATGACAGGCATCAATAAGATATTGAATGATCATTTGGCCTTAAAAAAGGTTTGTTCTAGTTGGGTCCCGCATAATCTGACAAACGCTCCAAAGAAGGCTCATGTCGATTGGTGCAAGGAAATGTTGGAAAAATATGTTCAAGGTGCATCAAAGGCTGTGTATAGCATCTACACAGGTGACGAAACATGGAACTATGCACATGAGCCCGGGAAAAAACAGCAATTGACTGTTTGGGTCTTCCAAGATGAGCCAAATCCAACAAAAGTTGTTCGCAGAAGAAGCACATCAAAGCAAATAGTTGACTGTTTCTTCGACATTACTGGTCACATGGCGACATTGGCGTTAGAGAATCATAGAACAGTCAATTCTGTGTGGTACACGACCATTTGTTTGCCAGAAGTCCATAATCCTTTGTCAATCTCGTTTGCCAAAGCTTGGTGTTCTACAAACCTAAATACCATTCCTCCCACTTTTTGCCTGCATCAAGCCCCTCCCTTGTCTCTTTACCCATTTCCTCTACATATATGTGTTGATGAGTACCAGAGACAGTACTATCTGTATATAATTTATTTTTCCTCTATACCAAACTCACTTTACCTCCTTTTTTATTTATTTTTCCTCTATACCAAACTCACTTTACCTCCTTGTTAATGTGTAATTTACCACCCATCCTGTCTCCTTTGGTTTCTTATTTCATTGAGAGGGCATATAAGTAAGCCTCAGTGAAAGTGTTATCACCTTGACAATGACCCGAAAGCATCAGAACTGTTTGGGATCATTAAAAGTTTGTGTGAAAACATACTAAGCCTATTTCTTTTCATTATATCTTAAGTTCTTCCAAGTGTCTTAGCATTCCATCCAAGTTCACCTAGGTAGTTGTTTGCTTGATTATAAAATCTTATGAATAACTCACTGTAAAAGTTTTACCTTCTTACTCCTCTGTGGTATAGGAACCAAAAATTACATTTTGAAGTCATCAAATCACACTCATTCATCCTTGATCCTATGGATAAGACCAAATGTTTCCTACAATTTCTTTTAATTTTTAAGGGTTGCTGGTTGGATGAAATTACGTATTATGTTATGTTTTGGCTGCTTTTATTGTTTAAAAAAATTGAGGAACTGCGGGGATGGGTTCTGCTAGGATAAAATTGGTTAATCTAGATTTATTTGCTCCTACCTTTGGGTGTACTCTTTTGTCCGATTTCTATATTAGATTCTTGTCCTAAGAAATTTATGTTCATTTTTTGTCCTGTCCTCAAATGGGTGCATTCAATTAGTGTGTTTGATCTCTTTAACAACTGCTCTACACATCAAATCATCCACTTCAGTTCAAACTTGCATTCTGTTATAATGTATACTTTGTCCAATTGTATGCAGCAGACAATTGAAGAATATATATCTATTCTGTCTCAAGGTTCAGCCATGGGCGACCACATAGGCTTGAGCGATGCAGAAGCAAAGGCTTGCTGCAGTGATCAAGATCCTGCAACCAAGGTAGGAATTAAAAGTAAAGCCATTATTCTGATTTTACTTATTTTCTTTATTTTTATGCTTTTTATTACGTTACGTAACTACTGTCAAATTCACTTTTTAAAAGGTTCTTTAAAAACATCTGTGTTTGATGTGTCACCATAAATGTAATGATATAATGGTGCTTGATGATGTACCTACTAGAGGCCTGCAAACTGGCGTGAAATCCGGGCGACCCTCACCCGCCCGTGCCAGGTGCCCTCACCCGTGTTCGCCTCTGCCCGTGTGACGTAGACACCCGACCGTGCCCGTTCACCCCGGGTGCCCGCATCCTAGGCGGGTGCCCGGATTGCTCGCCCAAACTGAGGGGAGGGGTGGTAAAAGAGTGAGTGAAAAATATTGTAAACGGCAAAGACCCTTGAGAAAGATACGCCGCCGTGATGATCTTAGGGCTGTCGCCCGTTCTGGAGGTGGGCGCCCATTCAGATGATGGGTGACCGTCTTTTCTCGGCAAGTTCTCCATTAGGCCTCATTCGTGACACTTCGGAAAAGTCTGTCAAATGTCTTCGGGTTGTGCCTCTCTCTTTATCTCTCGCACACAGGCGGGCGACCCTCGCCCGTATTTTGCAACCATGTGCAGGCCTCTAGTACCTACTTAGATCTGTAAAAAAATATTACAGCTACTTGTAATCACTTTGTTTTCTTAACTGTTTAATCATTTCATGTGTAATTTGAAATTTTTCATGTTATCACTTTGACATTTTATATGCATTAAGATGCCTAAATCTTTTTGAAATCAAAGGATTCTAGGATAAATGTATGGATCTTAAACTTGTCTACATAGCTTATTTCACTCTTAGCCTGGTTTTGAGTATGTTATTGTTGAGTATGAATTTGATGAGATCTTTGCAGACCCCTAAACTTGATTGCATATTTGTTGGTTGTAAAGAAGCATAATGCAATGCGGTAAATTTTGCAATAGTAGCTAAAAAATAAATTGTGGGCTGCTGTGAATGGTTGAGACTCACTATTAATTTGTGATAAGTACTTACCGAAGTCAAATTATTGGTGTTTTTATTCATGATTTGCATGTTTTGCTTCTTTCTTTGCTTTTGTTTCTTTGTGAATTATATACTTTTGCTAATCACTCTTTAGATCAATTTGTCAACAGTAGTTATCATACACTTTAGATGTCCTTTTTTAGTCTAATTTCTCCTATCGTACAAAAAGGCCCATGATTGTTCATTCTACTCTTGCACTTTGAATGGAAAATGTTTCTATGTGATTTTGATAAAAAAGCATATTTAGACCTCCATCAAGTGTAATTGGTAAAAGTAGAAGTACCTTTTGAGGTGTAATGGTGCTAAAAATTTCTTTGCTTTTGATAATACGCACTGCTGTTGAAGGACTACGTTGAACAGATTCCCACTGAAAATACCACAATGTACCTGCTTCTGCATCTCCTGTTTTTTTCACAGATTAACGGAATAAACCCAGAAAGCATTTAGAATTTAATGAATTTTTATGTATGCCAGAAATGAGAGCTTTCAGAGCAGGTACATTAATTTTTTTACCTGATCATTGTTATGTTTGACAAACAGATTGTCAAATCTAACAGTCAGCTGATATTAGTGAGTAATCATACATTTTTATATTTTTATATCCAGCCTCTATATTAAATCTCTGGCATAAGATCTTTACAGGGGATCGGGTTGGTGTGGTGGCTAGAGTACTGGCCTCCCATCCCGAGGGCCCGGGTTCGATTCCCGGCAATGGCGGATTTTTCAGTGGAAAACCGGTCCCCACTTGAGTGCCTAGTGGAGGGCATTTCAAGTTCAGTACTCCGTCCGTCGGATGGGACGTTAAGCCGTGGTCCCCTTGGCGCCTTTCGTTAAGAGTAGGCTAATGCCGACGTCGGGTTTCTCTCCACCCTTCCTCCGTTCCCTGAAAACTCCTACCATTACCCAAATATCCACCTATCCTATATGGCGCAAATGACCTCAGCTGTCGGTCGCCTCCCCTAAATAACCAAGCAACCAACCAAGATCTTTACTTCTTGGGCTGTTGTCTGATTTTTCAGGAACTGAACCAATGACGCTCACACTATTCCTGTGCTTATTACCTGGTTTTATCCCATCAGGGTATATGTTGCAAGCAAGATTAATGTTATTATCGTTAAAAAAAATGCTCCTTTTTCATTGTATTTGTATCAGCATTCATTTGATTTAAATTATCTTCTGTATTCATGAGAAGAGTGATCATGCACTGAAATACTCATAATTCTTGAAGATTGAGCAATGGTTTTTCTTATGTCATATTAAATGTGAGCATCATTTACTTTCTAGAATATCCCTTCATATTTTTCTTGTTCTTACTTTAATCATTGTGTTTATTAACTCATATCTGACACTGTCTTAGATAAATATACATACTTAAATATCAAGGGCATCTGAAGTTCTACCCATTTCTATACTTTTTTGGAAATTGCTTCTCCTAAATGCACAAACTTATTTAAAAATTGAGGTAATCTGGATTTCTTTGATTCAAGTTTCATATCTGTGAGCAATTTTTGAAAAAAACTTTATTTCTTTTAAAATGCATGCAAGTTATGCACGGTTTTATGGAGAGAATGGTTTACCACCCCATATTTTTTCCATTATATTATTCTCATTTTAAAAGAGTAGGCTGACTGAGTGAGTCTCTTTTTTCTCGTGTTTCATATGAGACTCGAGCAACTCTATGAAGTCATGATCTAGGACAAAAAAAAGTTGATTTTTCTAATAATTATTACTCATTTATTTCTGTTTTCCAGGATTTTTTGTTCCAACAAACCATGTACCGCATCAAGGATCCAAAAAAATCCTTGGATTTTTATACTCGAGTCCTTGGAATGGTTTTGTTGAAAAAGTTAGATTTTCCAGCCATGAAATTTTCATTATATTTCATGGGATATGAGGATAAATCTGATATCCCTTTGGATCCTGTGGAACAGACAGCATGGGCTTTCTCTAGGAAGGCTACACTTGAACTTACTCAGTAAGTAAACCATTTTTATCTTCCGCTTTGTTTTATTCTGAGGTTTACTGTGACTCTTTCGCCAATGCTTCCCACCTCTTAATATAATCTCTTCTATAAGCTACTGCTCCTGATGATATTTAATGAGTATTATACTTATGCGTAGCCCAGACGTTATATGTCAGGTTTAGTTTATGCATAAATATTTCATCCTCTTCCACATTAACTAAAAATGAGTCAAATACCAAATTTGCTCTACGAAAGCCATTTTGCTCTTCTTCACTGTACCATGCTGCCAATTCCAGTGACTAGGAGTTGCAAAAGAAAAGGTTAAGGCCCAGTCCATATCGATTCAGGCAGCCAAAGAAAAAATCTTACCTTCATAGTCTCAGATGTTATTGAATTTAACATATGTCAAACTTCAGGACAAAGTAAGTAATACGTATATTTTAGTTTTGTCCAAAAAAATTTTTGGCCAGAGATACAGTCCACCGAACATGGGCCCGCGAGCACTATTTTTCAAATGCGATTTTTGACAAAATACTAAAATGCTCATATCTCAGGAACGGTTCAAGATATTTTGCTCCTTTTTGTTTTATTTGAAAGATAATAATTTTGTGATTAAAATGATATCCTTGATTTGAAAATGTGTGTCCACATTCTCCTGCTGCAATTTTTTTATTTTATTTTTTTTTATTTAAAAAAATTGTTTTTCTTAAAAATGCCAATCCTAAAAATTTTTATTTTTTTACTGTTTATCGGCACCATAGAGTACTACAATCCCTGAAAAGGAGAACTTCCACTTTTCAGTTTAACAGGTTTTATAAACAATTCAAAAAATTTCCAAACATTAAGCCAGTTTCCAATACCACATTCTCAGATATTGGTCACATAAAATCAAAATCTCTAGTCTTACTTGACATTTTTTTCTTCTTAAATATGGGTAACAGACACAAGTTTCAAACATCAATAGCTTTCAAAATATATGTGCAGGTTAAAAAATGTATAGGTTCCGAAGCATACTTCTGTGCACTCTGCTTAGAACTGAATTTAGCAATTTAATGAACTAAAAATTTGTTCAACCGCATCAGTATCTTCCTTTGATATTGAGTGATGTCTTCCTGTTGAACCAATAGGAACTAGGGCACCCAAAATCTTCAAAACATCGCGAATTGGAAGTGAGCACTGGTGGTGGTGTTGCAGTCTTTCATCTGGGAATCTATATCCAGCAGCTGGTCCATGTGGCAGCATAAAGTCAACAATGATTTCACTTAACTCACAACTAATATCTATAATCTCTGCAATCCACCAGTCACAGTCATACACACAGGCCACAAACATTCCTTTTTGTAGTTCGTGAATTTGAATATTCTCTTGGCATTTATGAGATCTTGGATGGACAAATGAAATTTCTTCTTTCTTGCTCTTTAAAGTTCGTGCAATATAAGTTCGCCCATCAATTTGAGTCCAGACATGTGTCTTCTGAATTCCTTTCACAGGGGTAGTTTGGTTCGACCATTCTTTTATTTTCTGCTGGCGGAATTCTTCAACTTCCTCTTTGGGCAACAGAATCAGGTTTATTGATGTGTGTGACTGCACCACTCTTGTAGATTCCTTGGCATTCTGAATTGCAGCTGTACTTGGGCTGGAAAGATTATGTTTTGTTGCATGGTGCTTCAGCAGGCCTCCTACACCATCACAGGGCCCCTTACCATGTCCAGTAGCACTGTATACCCACTCCATTGGAACAAGAGACTTAGCAAGTTAAAATAGTTGGTAACGGTTTTTGAAGTGACTAGGGGCACCATCAGAATTATGATCTTTTCTACCTGTGATTGCAGTGGTTGAATAATTTTGTGTATTGCCAACAATGCATGTGCTGAGTCATGTCCTCTGTCATCACTTATAACTGCAACACTTGTGGTCTTGTTCTGAAAATGTCAC
This sequence comes from Platycnemis pennipes, assembly GCA_933228895.1. Taxonomy (NCBI): domain Eukaryota; kingdom Metazoa; phylum Arthropoda; class Insecta; order Odonata; family Platycnemididae; genus Platycnemis; species Platycnemis pennipes. The sequence goes on along the minus strand of OW121856.1, from coordinate 68,557,786 downwards.
TCCTGTAAAAATTGAAACTTGGTCATTACTCCAGTGATATCCTTTAACTTCTTGTGGTAGAACCACAGACCAGTTCTCAGCATAATCAGAGTGAAGCACTAAACATGCAGCCTCTACCCATTCCTTCACTTCTGCAATGTGTTCTTGTTGCAATTTTTTCTTTTCTTCAGATGTTGGTGTGTTACTGCTTTCACTGTCCACCTCCCAAGTTCGTCTACGAAGGTATCAATGGCAACATTTTTCTTAATGAGTTTATTTTCTTCCCATGTTGCATATGTAACTTCAGAAGAGTTATCTGCTACACTATCCAGACCAAGTGTCTGTAAGTCGAGTCCCCCCTTTCCAGGGCAGTCACCACAGTCCTGAAACAAACATATCTCTCGTTCTATGCCACAGACCACTAACGACTTCACATGTCCAACCAAGGTGTCATATGTCATATCTTCAAGTAAGTTCTTCAAAGCTACCACACAGTTCAAAATTTGCACAGTACAAACATAAACAGACATCTCTAGGTGGATGTGGAACAACCCACTTAGGTCGTAATGCATAAAATTTTGATCTTCCAATCTGCAATGTTGAATGTTCCTTCTTATATATGGCAAAAGTTTCTTTAATGCTGCAGGTCATGTATCTTTTCACTTTCACCACTTTTTCTCCTGCAACTGTCATAGTCATAATGTCTTTTTTGTTGGCACTCTGGCGAGAACAGTCCCACTTTTCTTCCAGATAAAATGACTGTGCAATTTGAACATTTGCTTCATTCACAGGATGACCATAATATGGATCTGGTTTTTCAAACACTCCTTTTGCTGACCTCAAATTTCTTGTCTTGTCCACCATGTATTTTGATGCAGATGGAATGTGGTGCAAAATTTGGTTCTTTGTAAAGGATACTGGGATAATTGTTAGAACTTGAACCTTATCATTGTAGGATGCACATGATTCAACAGCTGAACTGATATTTGATAAAAACTCTTGGCAGGTTGCACAAGCTCCTTTTGGTTCATTTTCTTCTGAAGTTGGAATTTCTACTTTGAAGCGTTTGGTTAGTTTTGTTCTGGTATGCTCACCCACTGCTCCAGAAATGTCTCTGTGTTTTCTTGATGCATACATCTCATGAATTGACTTCACTGACCATGGTTTCTTAACAGGACTAACACCAACCTCTGTAGCTGACTGATTCAGGATATGTAGTTCTTCCTCTGCAGTTACAAAATCTGCATCACACACAACATGGGGGGCTTCTTGTTCACTTATTGTCATGTTTGATATTGTGTTAAAGCATTTAGAACACAAAAAGTCATTACTGGAAACATTTTCACTTTGAAACAGTCTTAAAATGAGCACTCTTATTTCCAACCTGGTCTTTTTGCTAGTCTTATGTATCACTCTTTTATGGATATGAAAATAGTCAGCACACTTCACTCTCCTATGGCCCTAGTCATAAGACATTTCAAATAGACTTTTCCACAAACACCACAACCCAGTCAGTCAGCAGAATTCTCAAAAACCTTCACAGGTACTGTTAACAAAAATTTTTTTTAACTACTCTCTTTGTTTGCCTGTTGACAACTGAACTGTCAGTTCATGTGTCCTTCATTTTATATGCTAGGTCAAACATTTAGAATTTTCCGGTTAGTTTCAGATTGTTCTAGAAAGTTCTGTTACATTCTTTAATTATGTGGAAGGTTCCACATTGTCCTCAGAGGTTTTCGGAAGTTATCTGGAAGCTTCCACATTGTTCTAGAGTATTTTGTTACATTCTGGAATTATTTGCAAGTTTGTAGATTGTTGAAGTGTGTTCTATTATGATCTGAAATTATCTGGAAGCTTCCAAATTGTTCTAGAAGGTTCCGTTACGTTTTGGAATCATCTAGAATCTTCCACATTATTCCAGAAGATCATTAATGATTTGGAAGGTTATTAATAAAGAAAATCTAAAAAAATTATCAACATTTAACTATTTCCTAACTTTGTTTCATTTGTTGGTTTTAGTTAATCACAAACAGTACAAATTTTTTGAGATTGGTGTTTTAAAATAACAAAATTATAAAAACTTGCAATCAAGAAATTCACCATGGAAGGTAAAAAATTACATTAATTTATAAAACCTGTTAAACTGAAAAGTGGAAGTTCTCCTTTTCAAGGATTGTAGTACTCTATGGTACTGACAAACAGTAAAAAAATAAAAATTTTTAGGATTGGCGTTTTTAAGAAAAACAATTTTTTTAAATAAAAAAAAATAAAATAAAAAAATTGCAGCAGGAGAATGTGGACACACATTTTCAAATCAAGGATATCATTTTAATCACAAAATTATTATCTTTCCAAATAAAACAAAAAGGAGCAAAATATCTTGAACCGTTCCTGAGATATGAGCATTTTAGTATTTTGTCAAAAATCGCATTTGAAAAATAGTGCTCGCGGGCCCATGTTCGGTGGACTGTATCTCTGGCCAAAAATTTTTTTGGACAAAAGTAAAATATACGTATTACTTACTTTGTCCTGAAGTTTGACATATGTTAAATTCAATAACATCTGAGACTATGAAGGTAAGGCCCCTGCCTGAATCGATATGGACTGGGCCTTAACCAAATTTAACCCTTAACCAGTGACGTGCAATTTCTGTTACACAACCAGTGACGTGCGGTCTGGGAGACCGCAATAAATAAAATATTCATAAAATGTTGCAACGCCATTTTTAATGCTTAGTTTAATGTTCCTTTATCTGCTTAACTATTCTAAAACTTATATTTAATTTTATGCATTACCAATACGAACCAATTTTTCGGTAAAAATAGTTATTTGAAACATGGTCAAAAAACTTTTGTCAAAAACACTTGAGATATAATTATCGTTTTTAAGTATCAATATTTGGCCAGATTTAAAAATAAGGCCTTAAATGTTAAAGTACGACGGCTAAATAATAAGAAACAATTGAATTTATCTCGTTTATTCCTTTTCTTGATGCATTCTGCAGGTGATTAAAATTACATTTTTTCACAATGGCTCTCATATCTCCGTTGTCACACATTCTTTACGAATTTTCGTCATGCATTCCAAATACACAGGCTTTTTGCATTGGAAACATAAGAAAGAGGTTTTCCGTATTTTTTATGGCGAGCACAGTCTACATGTTGTCCGCTTCCCGAGCCTTTCTACTTCTTCAGCCTCTTCCAACAATAGATGGAGAATTTGCGCAATACTTAATCGTACCTGTCTCGGGAGTCTAAGATTCTACATTCTCCTTCTTATATGGGGTCTAACAAGATCTGCAGCTATCGATTTAATGAATTAAATCGTGTCATATCTTTCTTATCTTTCGTAGACTGCTGAAGCACAAAAGAGTTGACAAAGGAAATGCCTAATATTCTGAAAAATACTGCCATTGGCCACCTCCTTGTCCTTCGGCCGGATGTGTAGCTACAGCACATTTTGTCTAAAGAATCTATGCCACCCTTAGTCGCATTGTGAAATGCAATAACCTCTGGTTTCGCTGACTCTATATCGTCACTCACCCTGTAGTGCATCGATGAAACTAAGCAAACAACCTTATTTCTTTTGGGGACATGGGATACTAGAGTCATGTTGGTCGAGAATCCGTAAAGTGAAGGGCCCACTTTGCGCCCTTTGGATGGCGCAAAATCATTAGGTATTTCCCTTTTATTTTTCCTGATTATACCAACGTACGTCAGCCATTTTTCTTTTAATTTTTGTACCAGTTCAATAGATGTGAACCAATTATCCGCTGTGATATTCCTGTGGGACCCCATGATTGGCTCAGAGAGACGAAGAACTGACTGCGCTGATTTTGATAGCTTTTTGTCTTTCTCTGACAAACCTATCCCATCTGTGTCTTTCCATGCGTACAAATATGCGTTAAACAAGTAACTGTTTCGGCGTTAGTCAAACACATCATTTTCAAACCACACTTGGCGGGCTTGCTAGGAATATACATTTTGAAACGGCATCGGTCCCTTTATTTCTTCTGCCGGTAAAACTCGATGCTTACATGTTCTGTCCCCAAATCCCCCAAATACTTAAAGGGAGACCGACAGCCAAAAGAAAGGCACAAATGAATGTTGCACTCAAGGCGTGGGCGCGCGAAATTTCGGGGTTCAATGGGTTCCGTCATTTTTAGTAAATACATTACATGCGTACTGTCTGCAAGGGGTAGAGAAATTAACCACTGTTTTATTGTAATTATTTATAAAATCTATAAGAAGCTTAACATTTAAAGAACAAAATATGTAATATTTCCAATAAAAACCGGATTTCATTTGTTTTGCGTTGGCCTTCAGCAACGACTTGAATAGTCATTTATTCATACTGAATGTATTTTAGAAAAATTAGGTACTTTATTATCCACGTTGTGCAACAAAAAATGCTTCCTAATAAATTATTAATTATTCTTATACTTGAAAAATCACTACGAATTGTTTTTAACAACATTTTGAATCATGTCCACCAGCATTAGGTTTACTGATTTTTTCCAATTTAGTGACGTGCGGTCTCTCAGACCGCTAATCGAATTCAGTTGCAAATTTACAGAAATAAATAATACAAACGTTAAATTTTAAGAGTGTTATATCCTTATTAAAAAAAAATAGGAAGCTAACGAAAATTATAGACATTTTAAAATAGTCATTTTGAAAATATTCATAATTTTAAAAACGCAGCGGTCTCTCAGACCGCACGTCACCGGTTAAGGGTTAATATGCATTCAGTTTTCATTTTGCCAGTATATGTGTACTTGATGTGAGTTCATGGATCTCTCTGTACTATTTATATGATCTTGTAAAATATGCTTTTTTGTAGGGATGTGTCGATTCTTGATACCTATTCTCAATACCACCGATTATTGAGTATTAAGGTATCGGTATCGAGAATAGATCGTCTAAAGTCGATACTGATACCGTCGATACTAGGGATGGTTGGATCGGATCCATGGATTCAGATTAAAGACACAGATTAAAATCGGATCCGGATCATAGATTTTAAATTTTCGCGGCTTAGAGCTCGGAAGCCACGTGCCCCCGTGAATGGAATGTAGGTGCGGTAGATATTGACTAGGAGAGGTTTATATCTCAGGTCACAAAATTAGATGAAAATGTTTCTTGTTTTTTGGAAATACAATTGTTGCTGTTTTTCTGTATAGATTAAAAATCCTAAACGAATATGAAAAATGAGAATTTCTAAAAAAAAATGAGAAACGTATTTATCACAGCAGGAAAATTTGTGACCAGAAATGAAATCACCTTGATCCAGAGAGGCTAAAAATGTTGGTTTTTTTGAGCAAAAACCTAAGGTGGCTCAAAGGATTGTTTGTCAAAAGTGGCTCAAATATTCGTATTTCTTATTGTTTAAAGTTTAAATTATAATGCAGGTTAGTGTTTTCTTTACTCTTATAAATAATTATTAATCATATTAAAATTCAACCTATGACATGAGTCATATTATTTTGAATCTGTTATGACCTTTTTTATCTGATTTCAAACGTTTTGTTACTAAGCATGGCATTTTTTATTAAACATTCTCATTTAAAAAAATATAAAACTTTTTATTTTCATAATGTCCTCAGTGGAATATCAGAAGTTTTTCCCAAAGTAAATACTATGTTCAAATTTTTGTTTTTTAAAATTGTATTTTTAGGTTACATGGAACATTTAATATAATGTATAAGAAAACTAGGGTTCATCCAAAAGGGAAATTTGTTCATTTAAGTATCTGAATTGCTGATGTATGACAGTTGATTATCTTCACTGCTTTGAGATCATGGTATTTTTTTATTATCTTTTATAATTTTGGTAGTTTTTCTGATAATCCTCCATATGTACTCACTCCCTCGTATCATCCTTAATCAATTCTTCCAAAACTTGCCCTTTTTGAGAGTAAATGCTGGTATGTCTTTCCTGTTGCTCAACCTTAACAATCACGGTGTTGGTGGAAATTTGAAGTTGTGTAAAGTTTTGGGATTGACAATAAAATTTTCCTCTTCTAAAAATTATCTTATCGATTGCAGCAACTGGGGGACAGAAAGTGATCCTGACGCATGCTACCACAATGGAAATTCAGATCCACGGGGATTTGGTGAGTCGTTCTTTTTGGAAGACATCCTCTTTTAGTTCATGATTTCTTAGTTAGAATGGTTCTTAGCGTAACTACCCACTTTTACATATACATATAATTGATCTTTTCATATCGAAAGTAGTCCATTCATGTTATATACTGTTTAAAATTAAAATAATATCTCAGCATTTAACTCTTTAATTCAAAGAAAGATCTTTTAGCTTCTTGTGTCCATTAACAAATGAGCAATATGTGGTGTAATAAACATGCATATTATTAGGGGTCAACTGAGAGTTATAATCTATTTATGTATAGTTTGCAAAGTATCTGTCTATCCATTATCCCTTCAATCTTGGAAATGGTTATCCTTGATAGATACCATAAACTGAATGGTGCTTCAGGCAGCCTGAGCCCAGGGAAGCTTCCCATTTTTGTAATAGCCTGGGTTCAATTCCTGGCAACAATTATATATTACATTGGTTTAAATTAGAGATGGGTCGGTTCCACTTTTTTTCGGTTCCGGTTCGGTTCTTAACTTCGGTTCTCGGTTCCGATTCTCGGTTCCGGTTCTTAATTTACCACTTACTTTGCATTGCTTAGTGGTAAGATTCGATAATCAATAATCATTTTCAGAGACATACTGCTTGAAAAAGAATACCTACTTTATTATATTTTTATGCTATATATACTATATTATGATATTATTTACGAAAATGATATGAGGACTCGCAACTCCAAAGTAGGTGGACGTAACATATACCTATCAATCGGAATATCCTTATTACGGCTGTATTTCATCACTTAATAGAATTGGATGTAATAAAATAAATCATATAGTCATTTTAACGACTGAATTAGAATAATTCGCGGCAACTTTGAAGCATCTAAGTACACTATTTCACCAGGTTTTAATGTGAAGCCTCCACTTTCACAGTGTGAGCAGGTTTCAAACTGGTTTTCGCGCCAATTATTTCGGTACCGATTATTTTTGGCCCGGTTCCGGTTCTAAGCTCAAGAACCGGTGGAACCGAGAACCGAAGAACCGAACCGACCCATCCCTAGTTTAAATTGAATTTTACTTCATATTAAAGGTACATAAGTTCATATTTGGAAGTGTTGACCTCTTAATCTGTGATACTGCCTAGGAAGGGATCGGGAAGGGAAGGGATTCAGGCATGACTAGGTGAAACCGATTAATCTTGTATAAGAACATAATGAAACTCACTCCAACCATCCACAAAATATTTATTGCGTGTCTTACAAACGTCACTAAGCATCATCACACTTGATAATGGTGCAGAGCATTGAAGTACATCATGAAATGAAATATACAGTAGAACCTCACTTATGAAACTTTCAGCGGACAACCAAAAAAAGTTTCATAACAGAGGTTTCATAGTAAGGGAACATGAAACCATTTTCAAATGTCCAATTTAGTGTTGTTTGTTTCGTGGTTGCAGTTGCATGTTTAGATGCAGGCAAATGAAGCCTAATGATTTATTGTATTACAAGCAGCTATACAAATAAATGTATGTTTATTACACCTAGACAGAAACAATGTGCATTTACAATCCTGAAATATGCTAAGATCTGTACCCAAAGTTGAATTTCTTGGTCTAATAGTTAGCAATCCTGGCACTTGACCAACAGGGCCTAGTTTCAATTAATGCTTGGCACATTTTGTAATGGTAATTGTTGTCAGTTCATCTTCTACATACAAGCACCGACTTATGCAGGAGTATTGATTACTAAAAATAATGAGTAATAGGTAATGTTTTTCCTTTACCGACTATTTTTCTTCTAAAACAGAATATCACTAGGCATGAACAGAGATCTAACTGAAAATTAGTTTAAGTTTCTTTTAAAGAATACATTCATAAATATAATTTAAACATTATAAGTATAAAAATGTGAGTATTCAGATGCAAGGGTTTTTAATTGAAGATGATAAAATTTTCAATGCAAAGACTGAAGAAAAAATTAAACTGCGATAGGAATCAAACCTCGCTCACCTCTCATTGTGTGCTTGATGCGGGCAAATGTAGGCTACCCGCGTGACATTCTACGTATTTTTTTTCTCGTGATACCAGGGTAATTGAGAAAAAGGTCATATTTCTTACAATTTTTAGAAATGGTGCATGGATGAAAATACAAGACTTATAATAGACATTGAAAAAACTGAAATTCGACGTCTTTTCGTTGGTCAGTCACTGATAAGTTCTATGAGTGAGGACTTTTCTACCAAAGGACTGGAAAAAAACATTTCATTCTTGATTTTGTCGTATAAGTGAAAAGTTTCATAAGTGAGGTTGGAAATACATGGGGTCTTATGGGGTTATTTACCGGACCAAAGAAACAGTGTATAAATGAGGTTGTCGTATATCCAAGTTTCTACTGTATTATGGATGGTACAGTCAATTTCTTTTTGTTCCCTGGATCTGAAGGACTTTTTTTTGCAGTTTTTTTCTGATTTTTTTGTCTTGCCACCAATGCAGATCTTATTGGTTTCCATTGCTAATATCACATAGTTTTTGTGGTTAGTCCATAGATTTTCTTTTTTTGTGATGGAGGGAAAGGTAATTTTTTTCTGTATGGCATTGCAGGTCACATAGGTATCATGGTGCCAGATGTAGACAAGGCATGTGAAAGGTTTGAAAGTCATGGAGTTGAATTTGTCAAAAAACCAAATGATGGTATGTATTAAGACATTTCTTCTCATTTATTTTTGATGAAATTGTGTTAGTTTTATCACAGTTAAGTATTGCAGAAGAGCCCTTACAAATATAAACCTATTTAAATGAATTATTGCTAGAAAGTTGGCAAAATGAGGAACCTTCTTCTGTTTTGTGGGAAATAAAAATTCCTTCTTGATGAGACTTTTAGATGAATTTTTATTATTATTTTGCATTGCAGCCAGTATCATATAATTTATATTCCTAATTTCTGATGATCGCCTTTGTTAATTGTGACCAATTTTTAAAAGTATTCATCATCATCATCATAAATGAATATTGGTAAAATGCAACTCTCCAACTTTTTAACTTCATATTTACAATTCTTCCTTGTCATGTCCTTTGTATTCTGCCAGTCAAGGCAGGTTTTGATGAGCAATGAATTCTTATCATAGCTCCTATCTCTCATATACCCTTTTTCAGTTCCACATACTTCCTTTCTCCCATAATTCTATCCCAACTATTCACTCTTCGACTTGCCCAAAATCCTTCCCTCTATGACGTCCTTGAAATCACCCTTGCCCTGTAAACCAGCTTCATCTGCTCCTTCTGCCATCTCCTAATTTCCTCAGTCAATTTCCTTTCGTATTTCACCATCTCCAGCACTTCCACATTCATCTTCCTTTCTACCCACCTTACCTTCTCCATCCTTCTCCACACTTTTATCTCAAAAGCCCTAGGTCTATTTTCATCTTCTTTTCCTAAAGTTTATGCCAGCGCTACTCACTGTTGATGCACTGTAAAACAATATAATAAATAAATTTATGTTTCCACACCATACAATGGCACACCCATATCACAATTTTTACTAGTCTTTTCTTTGCTTTTATTTCCTTTATATCTCTACATAGGTTGTATACAATTGGGATATGAATTCTCTGGCCATTTTTCCTTCTAAAATATTGTCCTCTCCATGCATAAAATATGATGGGTATTTTTAGTGAGATTTTCGTATTTTTTTCTTCGTGCTTAGAAGAAATTTTCTTAGTACTTTCTCTTTGATCTATCGCAACCATAATTTTTTTGCTCCATTATGATCTGAGGAATAAGTTTTGGTATAAAAAAGAAAGGGAACCCTTTTCAGAATTTGTTTGATTAATTTTAGGGCACTTGCAACTCATCATATTAAGTTTCTGATCCTCTGTGTCATTTTGGTGATAGCGTGAATTAGCAGAAAATAAGGATATTTTGAACTTGAAATATGTGTAATTACTGTCTTTTTGGTTTTAAGGAAAAATGAAAGGAATTGCATTCATCAAAGACCCCGATGGCTACTGGATTGAAATTTTGAATGCTACAAACATGAGCAAAATGGTGTGATAATATCTTGCCTCTCCAAGGAATTTGGAAGGAAACTGATTTTGAAACTAGACTGTTTGCTGCCTTAAAAGTCCATGTATTTTTATAATATAAATATATTTAAATAGAATATTTTTGAAGTTAATTTTTGAACTTTTACAGTGAAAGTCTGTGCCTGAAGAGATGTAATCTTGTGTGCTGTTTTTCTTCATTTTTAATGTTTTGATATGTTAAATTGCACTGCTCTCTCTAAAGTATATTTTTCATCAGATAATTACATTCAAAATAGTTGACTGCTAGATTCTATAAGTGCCATTTGACATTGTTTTTATCTGTTTGTAGTTATTCCCGAATAAAGTAATATGAAGCCATCTACTGTCTATTTTATTAAATACTACTAATCCCGAAGTGACCAATCCCTTTGGAAGCAAACTCTTCACCTTTCACTATTTTTGATTCTCTTCCAATGGTGGAGATTTGAGTCAATGCGGTGGAGTTTTCAGTCTAGGTCATGAATGAATTCTAAATAGTGGCTGTTACAGCTCTTACATTTTGATCAATGCCCTTGAGTGAAAATCTGGATTTTCCAGTACATTTATTCAAATGCTAATGGTGCCAATAATTTAAGAATCCTTACATTCGGTGTTATTATGAAATGGGAATAAGTTTAAATTGCAGTATTTTCAACAATAAATAGTGACTTAGCTTAATTTCCGTAGTAGGATGACAATTGAGAGATACGAGGGGAATGGCTTGATAGATGAAATCATCAGAGTAAAATTTCACTTGTCATCGATCACTTGATTTTGGTGAAATTTGAAATAGTGAAGTCCATATGTCACTTTGATTTATTTTTCTGCATAGAAAAAAAATGTATGTATTACGTAGTGGAATCTTCCTTGATCAAAAGCACAATGATTTGCTTGCCCCTTAAAGTCCACCTGCAATTCATAATGCATCGTGGATTATTGGCTGTGTTCAGAATTTGAGGAAAACATAGGTGTAGCCACATTTCCAGGTAAACTGCTACTGTAATAATTTTAATTTTGTAATGAATACCTCTGATGAAACTTGGGACCTTTTATACTACTTGGTATTTGTTGAATAAAATTTGAAGATTTTAAATGTATTGCCAGAGGCCAATGTTAGATGGTAGTGTGTTAAATGTAATGGCCAATATGCACTACCTCACTCTGGAATAGGTTTCAAGAACCATTAAATTACATAAGTGAAAAACAGGGTAGTACATAGTAGATTTCAAGAAGTATGTATATAATAGGAATTAAAAGTTTCAAATTTCAGTCCTTATTGGTTAACCTGGAGTAGTAGTAGACTTGGGTTTTTATATGCTCCTTCAGCTGCGTACACATTGCACCATGCTAGGGCAAAAACTGCATTCATTCTTGAGTTGAACTTTGAACCCTAGAGCTTCGATTGCCAGCCTGGTATGTTTATGACCTGGAGGGGTGTGTTTGAAACCATCAGGATTATCATGGATAGGTAATCAAGGAGTCATGTGGTACAGACACACATGGTTTGCAAATATACTGTGTCTGAATTGCTCGTTCGAATATCATTGTTTTCACTTGAGTCTTTCCCAACTGTCTAGACTATAAAGGCCACAGATGGGATAACACACGAGTTTAAACAATGAATTAGGTTAAAATCAGTAGTTTTAACACAATATTTGCAAGCCATTTGTGTCTATACCACGCACCTCCTTGGTTACTTATTCAAGGTAATCCAGACTTGCAAACGCAACCCCCCAAGTAACTGTGGCTAAGTTAAAATGGTTTCGATGTGATATTAAATGATTTCAGCAAATTCTTGATTGCCCATGTAAATTTTCTCATATTTGAAATTTTTGTTCAATCAGGTATTTTGCTGTGCCCCTTTATAGCTAAGAAATAAAATAATCTTGTTCTTTCTTCTTTAAACAATTTAAATTTAAGCATCTTGAGCTGTTATGCCACATGAATTATCATCGTGTTCCCTGGGTAGAAGCGAACGGTGCTTTACTCTGCCCTATAATTTAATCTTGGTCAGGGAGTTAAAATGCTCGTAGGTGGTTACCCTGGAGCTTAATATAAGTTCATATCAACCGCCCAATGAGGAACGAAAATCGTGAGCGTAGTGCAAGCGAAGGCCGAGAAGGAGGCGTTACCATCGTTTCTTTTTATCTGCCTTCACGGAAACGGCGGCTCGGGCGCCATGGTTCAGTTCTGCTTCGCTCCAGTTGGGAAGAGGTGATTGAGGAAGAGAGTGGTAGAAGCGAGGCCGGAGATAATGTTCCGTCCTTAAGAAAGTGGGTATGTGCCCCGGTCAGCTGGTCAACACAAGCACCCATGCGATCGGGATCCCACCTCCTGCGGTGCAGTCAACTACATTGAACTCCAGCCCGATCACCCCTTGCCTACTGGTGAGTAAACAACTTCGTCTTTCCTCATGGTTTTTGATCGTTGTCTTAATTTCACTGGTGTTTAGGTCTGTCGCCCGCATATTAACCTTAGGAATTGAGTGACACGAGTGCTCTCTATCCGCGATTGGAGATTGTAGCAGAGGCATTGGTCTTCTTTTACGATTAATGTTGTCACGACAATCCGGTGTCATCTGTTAGGTCGTGGTGTCTAATGTTTTGATTTGGCTTCGTTGGGTATGGGTTGTTACTTCGTGCCTCTGGTGCCCTTTCTTTGCCATTGTTTACGTGGTTTTATGCCAAATAACGTGCGTTGTCTTTGAGGGACTTGCTAGTTATCGGAGTCGTTCACACCGGTACACCATGTTTATTCTCGCGTGTTTTCAACCAGCGTTCGGTTGACCGAGTAATATATGTTTATGTATGTGGATGCATACCTTCTGGTGAAGTCTGTAGGGATAATTTATAATATTAGACCTATAGCAGGCCACTTTTGCTTTGAAATCCCGGTAGCCGTAACCGGTACCTCAGTCATCAATATTTTGTTTTCGAAACGGCGTTCTTCGTGACGGAATTCGAGCTTTCGACCTCTGAGCGGTGAGGTAAGCGTGTTGTCCACCTGTTTAAGTCAACCTGCAGGTGATGATATCAAACTTTACCGTCGTACAGCCTAAAACCTGCTTAGTTGGGCACCGAATCACATGATCAATTTCTGACATTGCATACCGAACAACGAGATATGTTTCACGTAGTATTTTAATTGGTGCGTTGTGCTCCACCGGTCATTTCAATTTGAATTGTTAATACAAATTTACATCCAGAGCGGTCGTTGGTGTAGCTGTAACGTATCAATTGAGAATCGCAGGTTTCTCTACTCGGCCACATCTGGTCTATGCATCTGAAGTTTTTTTCGTGTCTACTTTCGCTGTTTAAATATGGGACATTAGTATTTCTTCGGGATACAAGTGAACAAAAAAGGCATTACCAGTTTGATTTACTCGTATCATGCGGTAGAGTGGTAACTTAAGGAATGTTCCGGTCGGCGTCAATTCCTGCTGCGATGCCTATACCAACAAACAAATGGGATTTTTCAATACGATTGTGCCATGCTTATGCTGATCCTCTGTCGGTTGTCAGCAATTATGTTTGGGTTGAGTGAAACGTGGACCGTCAGAAGTTTACTACAGCTACATAATGTTATGTACCTATAGGGTATATACCCTGAAAGCCATCGCCAGGGTGTGTGGGGGTGAACCATCGCCAGGCATGCATTATAAATTAGAATGGTATGAATGTGGACTCATTTTAAGCCTTTAAGTAAAAAATTTGCGTAGATGCGCTTATTCTGATACAGTTCTGATATAGAGGACGAGACAAGCATAACTTTCGGTGTTGTTTACGTTTTGGATGTGAATATGTCTGATTTTTATTAACTTGGGATCATCGTCAGTTGCTACTTCGATTGTGTCGCTAGTGTAAAGGTTTTGAACTTCAAGCTTCGTTGATTTTATTTCTCCAGTATGTGTGTCTTCGATATTGAACGTAGCGGCACGTACAGGTTCGTGCTCTACGTCGCTTCGCTCTTCGTCGTTTGGTGCGAAGAAAAATATGCCTTACCCCCTGCCACACACCTTTGTTGTGCAGGGTATTATGTAGATATGCAGTTATCCGCTACTCTGTCATCCCTATCGGGTTTTTCGACACATAACGCTTTAGAACTATGATATTTGGTACAGAATATATATAATAAATTAGATTGGCATGAAAATGTACTCATTTCAAGCCTTTGGAATTGCGTCGATGTGTTTACAGTGAAATAAGGTTTCTCATATGTTCATATCTATCAGAAAGAACCTGTGAACATTTTATGTATAAACTGCCTACGTAAAGCGTCCATGGAAAATGGTGATTCTCTTTGTCATTCTCCTTTACGTCGCGGTTATGCGGAACCTAATATCACGAAAAAGTGGGGACTCCCCATATCCGCGTCGCGATTGTGTGCGGGTGAAATAACAATTGTATCTCGTAGGGTCTCTCCGTATTCAGATGAGAAGACCATTGCTGACCTACCTTGGTTTGGAACTATATTTTGCTCTTACTTACTTGCCGAGCCTATTTCCGTGACGGATTAACCGATGTTATTTTAAAAATGTTCCCTATAATATCCTGTGATTAACGGCTTACATAGTTTTTATGATGATAGAATTGCCATTTGGTACCCTTTTTTTATTTGTATCACCGCTACCGCTTACTAGCAAGTGGGGGATGGTTTAGAAAATTCACTAACGTCTCTTTTTGGGCTAGTAGTTAGTTACAAGGGGGTGGCGACTGACAGCCGATGCCATTTCTGCAAGTTAAGACTTTAGCCTACTCATAACAAAAGGCGCCAAGGGGTCCTTTGAATGGGACATTCGACGAACCACTAGGCGGACGGACCACTGAACTTTTAGTCCTCTCCTAACAGTCCTCTGGCCTTCGGGAAGGGAGGCCAGATCCGTCACACCAACCTTATTCCAATTCTTTTTGCGAAGCCATTGATATTTTAAATGGAATATCATGCGGTAAACGCAGGTTAGATAGGAAGTGATAAGACCTGCATGGTTGGGAATAGTAGGCGGATTTTACCTGGAATAGTTGGCAATTTGTAGATTTTACGCGAAGAAATCTACAAATGTCGTTTGAAAGCTTTTGATGGGTGATGAAATATCAGTTGACCCGTCTTAAGATGATAGCGCGAAGCTGGTTTTATACAAATCATTTTATACAAACGAATGGCAATCGCGCGTTGTCCTGGCAATGCACAATTCGAGAAATGGTAGCGGGATTAACTTTGAGGAAGTCGTTCATTATTGGTAGGTTTGAGGATATTTGAACTGAGCTATTTTATTTTTTCCAAAAATGGTTTCGTTACTGGGTAACATCTAATGATGTTACACCGTAACGATATCATGGCCGGAAAAAAGAAAGTTATGTGTAGAAGAAAAAGCAGTTAAGATGTCTTCAACAACAATTCGCGAGTTGAAATAGTACCTCGATCAAAACTCTAGTTTTTGTTTGTATTTGGACCTGATTAAGGCCATATGGTGCGATATTATATTGGCAAGTGAAGTGGCATGTAGACCAATTTTACTATGTACAGCATTGATATTCATTCTCATGACAAGGGTTGTTAATTATTTTACGAATATTGTATTGCGTAAATATCTCATCGTTCCGCAATTCTAGTAAACTAAGGCGCACATATCACGTCGGTTTAGATGTATTTAATTTTTATTTTCTCATGTCTCTTTGCCGTATTGCCTTTCTCTTACTGAACGAACGCTTTCTTTCATTCGTGGCCGCTCATTGTAGTTTGTCTATTATGTGTGATCGTTTTTTCTCCGTTTTTGGTCCACGATAACTTTCAGAAAGCTGTTTCCAGAAGTATGTTCGTCGACTGTTGATCCTACTCCTTCTAATGTGTTCCTTGTATTTCTTCTTTCACACTTGGTAAACCCTACGACTTCTTCCTCGCCACAAAACGTCTCGATGGCTATCCCACCCGTTCGCTTGATTTATCATTCTCGGGTGCATCGCATTCCATCGCATCCCGTATCTTCCTTTTCCTCCCGATGCTATCAAATGGGAATCTCACATCCGCTGAAAAATACGAGGGAAAATTCCCAGAATTCATGAGGGTCCGCGTATGAGTGAACGGCTGATTGTTTTACCTCCGACGCTGTCATGGGAACTGAACGTCAACCCAAGAAGATTGAAATGTACCTACCGGAGGAGGCATCGCAGCTGATTTGAGAATCCAGCGGCCATTTTGGTCGGTACGGACATCCGTGCTTACTACTCGGCTATACTCGTACAGATGAAGTCTTTTACACGCGGTAAAACTTAAGATTAGTTAAGGAGAATAATGAAATGCATTTTTGAAATTCGTCAAAGAGAAAAGGAAAGTGTACAAATGACCAAAAATGTAGTGTACATAGGAAAATAAGAAAGGTTTCAGTGATCAAATAAACTCACTCCCAGGGTAATGAAATGTGTTAATACCCCTTAAATGGCCATAAGAATATTAACTGATGCCGCTGCATTGAAATTTGGGCAGGGTTTCATTGTTATTTATGTTTTAATAGACACTCAGTCTCCATAAGTGGCCGTATAAAACGTAATTTTTTGTACGGAGGAGGTGGGGCCTAATCCTTCCCAGGCACCCCCATTCTGGATAGGTTAGCATGCCAATGCCTCTTCCAATACTTTCTAACCTCCTCTTCTGACCGAATGTTTCAAACTCAAAGTTGGATTGGTTGGCGTCGGTTTAACGGAAGAAGATGAGTGAATATATCCAGCCAGTCAAAGTACCTACGTTTCAAAATAATACATATTGATCGTAACTAATGCTTGAACTGGAGGGATAGTCGACTCATTCGATGCATTTACATGGTCCCAATCGCGCAACAGCGTTAGTGGTCGAGAATATGGGCATGCAGGGCATGATAGAATGTTGCCCTTTATCGCTCTGTCAAGGCGTTTCATTACGTGTCTGATGCATTGTGGGATGCCCAGTGAGTATTTCAACTTCTAAAGTAACTAATTGTATGGAAAACATCCACGATATATGAACGACTGAGCGGAATATAGCCCGTTCTATTTTTAAGTATTCATCCATGCAATTTCCACGATTTGACACCGATTCAAGAAGTAAAGTTTCTTGCGTTCTGCAAAACGGAAAACGAAGACACGTTAAAAAAAACAGTAAGGGAGAGTTTCGCTTTGAAATGTTGGAATATCATTCATAAAATAAACCTAAAATTACTATATTTTAGAGTGAAAAGAAGGTAAAAACCGGGACTAGAACAAGATTGGAGGTAAAGTTTTTTTTATTTAGTAGCACTTTAGATGAAGATGGACTAAGCACTAATGTTTTAATGGAAGGATTACTTTAGCGAAACGCGTATATCATTAATGAGAGCTCGAGACACGATATCATTAAAAAGTTGATGGGCGTAAAATGTTGGTAGCATTTTGTAGATACGAAAGATGAAGAATTAATGGAGGTGAATTATGGGAGTGTCGAGTAGGATTGGTGGAGGACAAAAAGGAATATGTAGAATGAGCAGAGTGGGATGAAATATAAATAATATATAATTATAAAATGAATAAAAATAACTATATTTTGGCATATTAAAGACATTGTAGTTAGAGCACTTGAAAGAAGGAAAGGAAAAGGTATTTAAATAAGGTTAAATGAGATAAGAAATTTGCCAATATGAGGAAATGAATGATAGAGAGGTGGTCCCGAAGAAAATACAAATTAACGTAGGTAACTACCGTCATCGTCATCAGTCAACGATGAAAAGATAGGTTTCACGCTGCTCTCCAGTCGCTCTCTTATCGGCTAACCTTTTCATATCTACTCAATTCTTCCATTTCGTATTCTTCACTGCTTTCTTCGTATATCTCATACGAGGCCTTCCTTTGCCATTCTTCCCGTTTTCCTGTTTTGCCGTTCACTTGCCTCTTGAAGGTTGTCTTGACCAGGCCATTATGTCTCAAGATATGGCCGATTAAGTTGTCCCATCTTTTTTCTTCCGTTTTCAGCAGACTTCTCTTTCCTCCAGAAGGCTCGTCTTTTTCATCTTCTTTTAAAGTTTTCACTTAGCACAAACCTCGGTCGATCCATTCATCATTCTTGTGTAGCATCACATTTCGTTACAGCCATAACCGGTTGAAAGTGTCGATAGTAATTAATACTCAACCCTAGGATCTTGGGAGGTATTTTCATTGGGAACATCTCAAGTTCTCGGAGTTATCCGGCTAGCGGGATAATCACAGGTTTATGGGTAATTTCTATACGACGCTGTTTTTTTTCGGGCTCCTGGATAACCGAAAGGACATCGCACCCTTTCGATTGCTAAGGCCGCTCATCTGACCACACCCTCTGCTACTAAGTGTGCTGTTGGAGGCTACTGTGGGAGTCGCGGGCTTACATCTACATAATACCCTGCAAGCCACCATAAAGGTGTGTGGCAGGGGGTGAACTCTCACCAAACATGCACTACATATCATGCATAAAAAAAGGATCAGTACTTTTATAGGTACTGTTCAAAGCTACGCTATTTAAAAAAAGATAAAAATAGCCAAACATACATGCAATAACATGCCGTTAGTTGGGTTAGCTATAAGTCATTATACCAACATGCAGCTACCAATGTTATCCATTGCTACACTCGTACTGGATATATTTACCGTTATTCATATCCCTAATAGTACGAGGAAAAAAGGACATTTTGAATCTGTCAGTTCGGCAATCTATTTCTCTAATTTTATGATTATGGTCCAGTCTACCATGGTAAGTTGGGGTCCGCAAAATATTTTTAACATCATCACTGAAAATATGGTCTTGGAATTTGTTTAAGAGATTTAGTCTAAATTTCAACCTGTGATCTGACAATGTTTCCCAATTTAATTCATTTAATAGACTGGTTACGTTAATAAGGTTATCATACCGTCCCTTTACAAATCTTGCCGATCTTCGCTGCACACGTTCAAGTTCGTTATTTAGACCGATTTCGTAGGGATCCCATACACTGGCAGCATATTCCAAATGAGGTCTTACAAGGGAAAAGTAGCTGATTTCTCGTACATGATCGTCACATTTACCCAGTACTCTTTTGACGAATCCCAGTTTACGAGGGTGATCGCCTATGGTGATCCTGTGCGACATTTACCGTTGGCGACAGCGGAGAGACGAGAAAGAATGGATTTGTGAATCAGGGCGAATCGGCATTGATCTACGGTCTATGAACCTGGAAATCCTAGGAAATCAATGAAGAAAACGGCACTTAAGCGTTCGGCTCCTGCTATGATTTTTCGAACGGGACTTCTTTTGTTGCAGTGTTATGTTGCATTCAGTTGGGGAATTTTACGAGGGGAAAATGGGAAGGGGAGGAAGGGTAGGGAATATTTCTCGTGGATGTGAACTCCCGACGGACCGTGACGAGGGAAGTAATGATTGGAGTTTTTCGGTGGAATCCTATACTTCCTTGAGTGTTGCGTGGAAAATTTCTAACGGTCGGTGCTTCGTCCACCGTAAAGGACGTTAAGTAGCAAGTACTGGGCCCCTTAGAACTTTTTGTCAAAAATAAGCCAATACCGACCCCGCGCCAGTTCCTTACCGACCTTCCCACGTTTCCCATAAAACCCTACCCATACCGAACTTCTCACCTACCCTTTAATCAGGATATGACCATAACCGTCCTTCCATCATCTCTGAATAATTGAAACTGCCGGTACTAGTTTCCGACTCAGTATGACTGTCAAGCCGCAAGGAATACATTATTTAAGCGTGTTAGGCAGGAAGGTTTCCGACAATGTTGTGATATATCTTTTTTGTCCACCATTCTTTATTCTCATTAGTCCTGTTGCTAAATATTTTTAATAACAATACCAAGCATCCTCCATATTGGATTTATTGGTTGCTTTACAAACTTTCGTAAAAATCAGTGGCGCATAAAAGCTAAGGATTTGTTCTACGTGTCTATCCTCAATCTTAATTGAACTCCCTATTTGTATTTAAAAAAACTTCTTGAATATTTACCGTATAACACCTGTCTTTTGCTCAAGCATGCTGTTAATTTATGAATACTCAACTGATTAGGTTTGCGGTGCGAGGTTTTAAATGTCATTTTTGGAATTTCAAAATGTTTTCTGCAGTAGGTATTTTTAACGCGCAAAATTGAAATGAATTTTGTCATTCAATGATTGCCTTTGCTATAGAAGTTTTGTAAATTTGTTGTTGAATTGACCTGATGATGATGTATCACATCGAAACCGGTCGGAGTACAGAATTCTTTGTGGAAAATTGCCAATCTTATTTAATTATGTTATTTCACCACATCACGCCTGAAACGACTCTTTTTATTTGATGATGAAGATTATTGATGTCCTCATTGAACGAATTTGACAGCTGTTGACATCTTTCGCGAAGTTAATTTTATCAGCTTATTAGTGATTTTCCATCTTAGGAATGGTATTTGACGAACTATTTCTAATGTTATTGTTGGAGTAGCCAATGGGAAATTTTTATCACCGCAAATAATACAAATGCGTGCGTATTTCCTTATTAATATGTTTTTTATCACACGCCGATATGTGTACCATTAATCAATATGCCTGGTTGATGTGAAAGAGTTGATACTTATGATCACATTGGAGGTCGGCAAACCTCAGAAATGATTTGAATATGCAATGGCGACATTTTTTCGGAAATGGAGTGCACACCACGACCGTGGTACACACTTTAGATTGACAACTTTAGAACTTTCACTCTAACGCGATCTACATTGGCAAGAATTTCAAACTTATGGAATATATTGTGTAAATGTATGGAATTATAAAATCTCCAAAGGTCAAAAGAGTAAAGACGACAAGCTTAGCGTCGGAACGAGCTTAGTCCTTATGAAGTTCACTAGGAATCAAGAAATTGTGCAAATAACGCGTCCATGCATGCAAGTATTTCGTGCTAAAAACGCTCGCTTTGCGAGAAGCAGCTGCTGCCGAAGGAGATTTGAGAAAAGTTATTGTTTCAAACCTTGACTTAAGGCGTGGATATGATGATATTATAAACATCTTTTCAGTATTGTCTGAGATGCCGTGGCTTTACGCCGTCTTCACACCATTGTAGTTAAGTAAATTAATAAACGTACGGTTAAATGGATCACTGTAGGCAGCTGTTTCGGATTTAACTGTGAAATTTCTCCACTTTATTTTACCATTCTTCATGCAAACATTTTGTTAGTGGAAACTCGGTGTTTCTATCTTTGTTGCTCTCAATCCATCAGTGTGGTCTGCAAGGAGGGTATTTAAAATTATATTTATTCAGTTTTATAAATGCAATCGATCTTCTCATTCATTTGAAAATGTATTCAACATCTCATTATTAATTCATCTCATAATTATTCAACATAATGTACTCAGATTGCATTTCTAGTCGGGTCTAAGCAGAATCGTTAGTAAAAGTGCCACTTCTCATGAAGTTTAATCTGGTATTGGGAGACGGAGGGGAAAGAATTTGCTGAAAAATGCAATTCTTAGTAAATCACCAGAGGTACAATTGGACTTTTTTGAATGTACCAATTCATTCCTGGGAAAACAATAATATCTTGCTGGAAATTTATTGTTAAAGGGAATTTAAAAAGCATGAATTAGCATTTAAAAGCTACAATTTTAATTCAGCCTTTTGAAGAACCAGAGGCTTAAACACGGATCACCATTCCCGATTTGGCTTGCGATATCGTTATTTTGTGTTTTAGTGAGCTACATTATGATCTCAGTGCTTCTAATATTTTCTAGTGGATCAAATCGTAATTTTTATTTACAAGAGAAGAAAGAGTAATTAGAGTTGCAACTGTATGATATACGCTTCAAATTCTCGTTAATAATAACAAAAGTGACAAGATGGAGGGAAGACTCTTGAATTTCGCTCTAGTTTTTTCTAGTACAAACCCTTCTCATGATATCGTCTGTCCCGCAATGCTTAGGAGGAAATTGTTAAGGTCATCTGGAGACCGTTGCTAATCTATGTATAGTGTTGCGGGTGTTTTGACCGCATCCGACGGAGGAAGTTTTAAGCATGGGAATGTTTTTTTTTCGCGGTTATCTGTCGGCGTGAAGTTTTTATCAAAGAGACGGCTCGGGTATATCTTCCTACTCCTAACACTCAATCAAAAGAGTTGTTTTTTGCGTTTCCCCTCTCACATTGGCCTAATTCTTCGGGACAGCATATCCCGACATGAAATCTACGGAGATATCTAAATATATAACGCTTCTACTGTGAAAGGCGATTAAGAGTGTTTTGGAGTTGGTTATAACTTATTGAGTACTGCTGGTATAATGGTCAGGACGGCCTAGCGGCTGGAGTATTGGATTCTCATTCCTAAGACCCAGGTTCGGATCCCGGCAGTGGGAGAGGTTTTTCAGTGACATCTCGGCTCTCTTTTTGAGTGCTACTTGGAAAACTTTTGGAATACAGAACTCAGTTATCGGCTAGGTTGTTTCCCTTTGCAACTTTCTAGTAGAGTAGAGTAATGCCGAATTTGAATTTCTCTTCGATTTCCCATACTTCAAAAATTCTTTGTTCATCTACCCATCCAACAGCCCTCACCAGCGCTCCTCAGCACCGGTGAGGGCTGTTGGCGGATTTGTGCCAAGCGATTCACAATACCTACTTCTTCAAGATATGATTCTGGGTACAAATTATTTGTATTCCATGAATTGTTCTTAATTCGAATCATCTCAATGCAGTGTGGTTGATTACAGCATCAGAGAATGAATGTAATAGGAAATCGTTAGATTTGTCAATTTCTTTAATTTTGGGTCTTTACTTAAATACCTACCATTTTTTTAGACGGTAATTATGCTATTAAGGCGTCTTATGATCGCTTATATTAAAGTAAAAACACTCACCTTTGAATTTCTTAAGTTGTTTTTAGGTTCTTGCATTCAATATAGTTTAGTTACGCTATAATTGAGGCGTTAGTATTCCTCGAAAAGCCATTTAATACTGCAACAAGTAAATGGAGGTATTGGATACCTCAAAAAGGAATGCATTACAAGTTCATGTTTGCATGATACTGTAGACTTGTTAATGACCATAGATAGCACTTTGTTAGCATTTCGCAATTTCGTGAAAAATTTCGTAGCTCGGGAGAAGTGAACGTGCGATGAAGAAGTGAAGACAATCTGGGAGGTAGAAGAGCAGAAGTGACATCATTAGCAAGAGATGAGCCAAAAATATTCTTAATCTAATTGAGAGTGATTCAGGGAAGGTGGAGAGAATACGGAGGGGAACTTTAGGGAAAAGATATCATGTTAGCATGCTTATCCATTAGCTGGAAATGCAAAGTGCCTAAGGGTACGATTCCTAAACTTAACACGATCTCCGTCTTCAGACCCGAATACTTCCTACCTCCCATTATGATATCCAAACCACGAGTTTTCCTCCTCCTTCTAACCAGCCTACCCATCATTCCTCCCTCAATCACGTCCTTCAGAACTCCTTCCTATCTATGAAAAACCCGTATGTACCCATCGTAAACGGTCATACGTTGCAGTAATGTACTTGTTTTGCGGTATCTTTTTTCATGCTTCCTGCGAAGAGCCTCGATGGCATCCAGTCGATGTTCCACCTTCTGATGGTGATTTTTCTTAACAAAAAGTAACTTATGATAGAGCCGAAGATCTGCGGCATTAGATCCTTTTCATCAGTCTAGGGCATCATCCTGGTGATGTATTTCTTAGCTTTTTTATGGTTAAGCGACCACGATGTCCCTCTTGCCGGATTCCTGAGCATGAGTTCAAGGTACGATTGTTGAAGATTCACCTAGAATTTATCTTGAGTTTCTAGTCTTTGTCCTGATGCTGTAACTTGAAGTACGTGAAGTTCTAGATGTCTCTTTGATACCAGTGAGACTCGTGTTTTGGGAGTAGCTGTTCTTGTTCGTTCTTTTATTAGTAGTATAAAAGTACTGTCCCTAATACTTGTTTCAAATAGCAAATTCCGACGATTCTGGCAAAGTTAGGCGGATTTTATATTTAATGTTAAAAATTAGGGATGGGTCGGTTCCAATTTTTTTCGGTTCCGGTTCGGTTCTTAACTTCGGTTCTCGGTTCCGATTCTCGGTTCCGGTTCTTAATTTACCACTTACTTTGCATTGCTCAATGGTAAGATAAGGTAATCAATAATCATTTTCAGAGACTGAATTAGAATCATTCGCGACTTTGAAGCATCTAAGTACACTATTTCACCAGGTTTTAATGTGAAGCCTCCACTTTCGGAGTGTGAGTAGGTTTCAAACTGGTTTTCGCGCCAATTATTTCGGTTCCGATTATTTTCGGCCTCGGTTCCGGTTCCGGTTCTAAGCTCAAGAACCGGTGGAACCGAAGAACCGAACCGACCCATCCCTATTAAAAATAAAATAACTGCGATTTGCTCAAAGAAAATTTTTATACGGGGCCCAGTATAAAAATTACATATGAAAATCTCGGCTATTAAGCTCACGATTTAGTCTTAATTTCATTTACGCGTCGTAGCTATTGATCCATTTATGGTCCCGTAGATATCCCATTTCGTTCCAAATTTAATAAAATTCAATATTTGCTGACATGTTACTGAAGGACTGCCGCAAAAACGTTTGGTATACAGCAATAGGTTCCTAGCCACGAAAATAAGGTCGATGTGAAGGGGGGGGGGGGGGAAACGAGTAAAAGGAAGGCTTAGATTTTTAGAATGTATGGAGCTATGTGTGTAATGCTGTCGAAAATGTTGCTTCAAGAAAAGTGAATTCTCTCTTCTCCCACTATGACTAATGATCTAATTTGAATTGTCGCTTCTGCCTGTCCCGTTAATGTCGTATGACTATGGAGTGATGCTGTTTATTTTAATCAGTTAATTTTAATGTGGCACGCAACTTCCTTCCCATGTAGGGAGCCAACTAATAATTCTCTCTATCGATTGTTGCGCGTAATTGTCTCATAGAATTAATTATACTTAAGCGATGAAAGCCAAACCAAACCCAGTGTTGAACTTGATTGTGGGTTTGATTTTTCAAGGGTAGAGAGGTCATTAATCACCTAAGCCCTACTCCGCATAACATTCCTCATTTGAGTTGAGGGGACTATTCGGAACCCTGTACTGTATTTGGTTTGACAGAATGATCAGTACAAGGAAAGTTACACAGTACTCTGTGCGTCCTTTGTTTCCTATAAAGATCCATTACTGAGAAAATTACCCTGCATGTGTCTAATTGAAGGTACGTTAATGACAAGGACGCAACTAAATTGGAACCTGGGAACTTCGTTGAAAAGTCCGAATTCTCTTCTCCTTTTGATGCAGCGCCATTAAAAGAACACCCGCGCATCGGGAATAGAAATTGAAACTGCGTCTAAATTCGTCAGGGTCCAAGTCCATCTCGCTTGTTGACGAACTGCCGTCGTCTCCGCCTGAAAAATCAGAACTGTAAACAGTGTACTAAGACTCAACTTCTTATTTACGACTTGAAATCCTTTTCTCCTATTTTGAGCTCACGACTGGAGTGGACTTAGTCACCTTTGGGGGTAATTGCACACACTGACCTGGAAATCCAAAGAACTTCGTTGCAAGTCGCGTCCTGGACGAGAACGAGAATATCATATTTGTGTTCAGGGGAAGTCCATGTATTACGTAACGCCGAAAGGAGGAGGTGGTCCAGTCTTCCATAACCTAGGGAGAAAAAATTAAGAGGTAGTCCCCGTTTTTCCGTCGTGGCCGCCCGCCGGCGAATCAACATTTTCTGCAATAGCTTCATGTGTAGAGTTTATGCATATGTTTAAATACACTTACAATCTTCATAGGTGTCCCCTGATATTCCATGCGCGTATGAGAAACTCCATTTCACTGTAAAGAGGTCGTTGCACAAACGATTCCATAGAATTAAAATATGTGCGTATACATTCATGCCATTATTATTTCTTACATATTTTATGTATTAAATATATTATTATTGTAAACCATATATGTCTCGTAAAAGCGGATTGAGACTAGTGACCGGTGTGATAAAATTTTAAGTTAGCTTATTTGTAGTTGCTGTTTAATCATTACTGAGTTGTTCCTACTTTCACCTTCCTCAAATTCCTTTTATGAAAGGTACTTCAATTTACGGCATTTGAAAAAGTTTTTCATTTTTAGATATTTGTAAGCCGTAAGGGCTCACCAATTTTCATTAAAGAATGTTTGTTTTGTCTCTCACAAAAATATGTGGTTCATTGACAGTATTGTGTAATTTACAGGGGGGCTCTTCATAGAATGTTACGGAGCGTAGGGAGGAGGTAGGGTAAAAATAGTAGAAACTCAGCGTTACGTAACGTATGATCGGGTCCCTAGTATCAATTTGAAGGAAGAAGGTGGGATATTATCCTAATTGGAGCACCTGATAAAAATCACAATTCTGTGTTGGTTGTGAAAAACAGTTTCGAAGCTCATCCAACCCAAACGAAAGGCGTGAAGGATTCCATTGATTAGCGTCCCTAGCGATGGGCTGAGTATTGGCCATGAGGTGCTTTACACGTGGCACTTGCATTATTGCCAGAAGTATATTGAAAATCCTCTTTTCACCGCTAGGATTATTACCGGGCTATCAAAATATAAAGTCAGTTTTACAGGCGCCACACCAATTATTTTGTATGTTTTATAACAAGAAATGACCCTTAATATGAGATACCCGAACATTACCTGATCTTCATTATCGCTTTTGCATTTCCATTCACCCTATCTGCACCATTTCTGGCTGTAGAAGTATCTATGTCGATCATAGTACAAAGGAAATTGCCCCAGAAAACTTTTTAGAATATATCAGCGTGAATGCTAGTATCTATAATAAAATGCAATGCTCAGAGGAGTAGGGACAACGCGCTTGACCGTAGTATCCTGTTGCGTGTCATTGCTTGCAGAAGGAATAAAATTCTTTTGAGTTAATTTTTAACCTTTTCTCACTGTTGTTCCTCTGGAAGCTTAGCAAAATGTGTAAAAATGCTACCTTTTTCGACATTTTCCAACTAACGTATAAGTTAATACTAATAAACAAGTATTTATAACTATTTTAGCAGTGATTACGACGTTATTTCCTTCGTTGTGAGAGTAAATCGGAAAATCTCGCCGTTTTGGAGCTTTATCTTCGAAATGGAAAGGGAAACAAATCTTAGGTTATTTTTATTTCCGATTGAGAAACCTTTTTTGAGGCCCTCAAGGCTAAAAACATTCAAAATTATTGGTTCTGGAATTTAATGGAAATGCTGCGTTACCTTGGAAGCATCTATAGCTCGAGGCGTTCTCAAAGGAAACTGCTGTTATCGCGATAGATAAATCCTTATATTTCTGCGATTCTAGTAAATATTTGAAACTCAGTTATACTCACAATTCGACATCCATTTCAATAGACTAAGTATGGGGAGATATCTCTAGGTATTGGGATTTAGGTATCCATGCACAAGGCCATCATCTCTCTCATACCAATTCTCTAATACCCTTCTCATCTTGTTCCACATATCTCGTCCTAGTCCTTTGCCAATCTTTCCGTTCTTTTTTCCCTTGACGACTATATTCACAAGGTGATCATGTCTTGACATATGTCCTAGTTGTTTATCCGGGAGAGGCGACCCACAGCTAAGGCCATTTACGCTGTTAAGGATTGCTGGGCAATTGGGTGAAGCTAGGAAGCTCAGGGAACCGAGGAAGTGTGGAGCGAAACCTGGCGTTGGCGTTAACCTACCCTCAACGACAGCGCAGAGGTGTCTACTGTTTAACGTCCCTATCTGACGCATTAGGTATATGCTGATCTTGAAGTGCTCTTAACACAGCAAGTAGGGAACGGTATAACAATGAAAAATCTAAATCATGACCGGGAATCGAACCTGGGGCATGGCGATGGAAAGCTAGTTCTGTAGCTTACTTACCGACCGGATTCCTCTTCTCTCCTTTCCCAATATTTTTCCCTTTCTTTAGTTTATACATGAGTTTTTTCACCATCATTTAGCTACTTTGATAGTTGTCTTTTCTCTCCTGCGCTCATTAAGGAGGTAGGGATTGGTATCGTGTGTCGGCTAGAGTAATGGTTCATGGAAATAAAAATGACATGGTATATTCCACACCTTTTATGGCATATTATCACTATATGTTGCCTTGATAATGACGCTCTAGCCGTCGAAATTGCGGTCGGTTCTTGCAATAAAAGGTGTGGAATATACCAAGCCATTTTTATTTCCATGATGCTTCAATTCCACAAAGTAACGCCTGAGGGTATTTCTTCGATAGAGTAATGGTTTCCCATTCTGAGGGCCTGGGTTCGAATTCCGGTAGTATGGAGAATTTTTTTATTGGTGTACCGGTCCTATTTGAGTTTTGTGTGGGGAGTTCTTCGAGGGCAGTGTTCCATGTGTCGGATGGAGCGTTAAACCGTGGACCCCTTGGTGCCTTTCGTTAAGAGAAGTCTGATGCCGACGTTTTTCAGCTGCTTCCTGTACATCCCTTCCTCTACCCAAATACCCACCTTACCTAAATGATTTAATGACCTCCCCTGAATAACCGCTTACTAATATTCTTAAGGTTGTTTTACACGATGCAAGAAATTGCAGGAATTTAAATCGCAGAAGTAGATCAGGGGCTATTTACCGCGCAGCCGTTCATGCATTTGCGAATTTTCCATGCAGCTCTCTTTTTATACGCGATGCTATTTTCATGTTTCATCTTCCCATTCGTCAGACCGCTCAGTGACCGTCATCGTGTAAAACGTCTTCAATAAACTTTGCTTTTATGATTTGTTTCATCCATTCAGCCACTTATGTTCATTCTCTGAAACATCACCTTTCGAATGCAATTACACTTGTGGCTATTAAAATCCTCGATGCATATTCGCTTTAGCGTGGCCCATTCAAAAAGGAGGTTTGTGCTGTGACTGAATGATAATAATAATTATTTTCCCGGAGATCATGTTAATTTTGATATGTAAGAGATATAAGGCACGTCTCAGAATTGTAAATAGACACAGTTCATTATACGAACCCTCAGTATTACACAATATGCACTCAGATATTTGAAAATTTGAGTTGAAAAACTCTTTTACAGAATAAAACATTTTGGAGCGAAAAAAATGTAATACATTTTTTTCTGAATACTTCAACCTTAGTTTCAGATTTAAGCTCAGATGGTTATAAATCATTAAGCCCACGGACATTGGTCCATGCATAGCAGTGGTGATCCTTACAAAATTTTGATGGTTATCACAAACTCCACTGGCGATCGTCGTTTCATCACTGAATGAAAACATGCGCGGGAAAGTTCTCACGAACTGCACTGTGATACTGTCATTGGCCCTCAGTCTTCATTGAGCTCTCGTTTTACCATTTTTATCAATTAATAGCTTCAGTAGATGGGTTACCCGTCATTAAATTCCTGTGATGTCGCCGTTGTTTCTCGATTTGAATAGCTATGATACTCGTGCGACATTCAATGGCCAAAATTTGTGCATAATTCCTTATTTGATGTCAATATACGGCTTCTGCAAGATCAATCTGGATGGAGTGAAATCGGGTGTGGAATCACGGATGCATCTTTCGCGTTATCGCAATATTTAGCGTTAGCGCTTACCCATAGAGTAGCGCAGGGTTAACAATAACCGTCTATAATATTCGCTCCACTGATTGTGGTAAGCGGTTTGAAGTGCTGTGCGAAAAATGAAGAACGGAGATTACGTTCTCTCTGACATAAGTTAAATCAAAAAATAACGATAACGCTAGCGCACGCCTTATGAAGATCCTTGATCGAGGTCCAGATCCACATTATTGAATTAGTTACGGTTATTAAGAGAATATAGATCAATAGCTTATAAAGATATGCCAGTGTCAGTGATCCTTACAAATTGTTCTTAGACTTGGTAAGGTAAACTTATTATCATTTTTTACTGTTATCATTAATATAATTCAAAGTAATCATCTTATATCGTATAATAAATATTCATTACTTCAGAAGTAAATTTGAATATTGGCAGAATGAGGTTATCTTCCATAATTTTCTTGGGTTGGTAGTCGATCGTGCCTCAGTACATTCACTTACGCTCATTGCTTATTCTTAGAATCCCCGGCGTTGGTTGATGTTTTTTCTGCCTTTCATGTAATCATGAAAGAGGCTCTCGATATAGTAAACTCCGAAAACTACTGATTTATTTTATGCCTGAATGCATTGTGTCGTTTGGCATGACTCGCATAATGAAGGAAATAGATCGTCAGGCTACATCCTTACGTATTCATTTTCGCACGATTGAGTCACGTAGAAATTAAAGAAATTAAACTAAATGTTTGTGAAGTATTAGAGATTTCCCAGCTACTGAGTAAACTTTTGCTCTTTACCTATGACGCGAAGCGTGGAACATAAACTTTGGGAAGTATGTAGAAACTTTAACCAAAAAATGTTTTGTTCCCATATAATGCATAGATGTACTTCCAAAACGTGAAATGGAAGGGAAGGATGGAACTTCATGGAAGGATAATTTTATCTTGTGATGGGGCGAGTGGATGGAAATGGAAAAAGTTTCTGTGAAACCAGATCTTCCGGAAACAGGAAGAAAATGATACCGTGAAAGTAACATTAAGGAAGTGGCCATTGCAATATTTCGGCGGAGTTAAGGATGAGTTGTGCTCCTTGGGCAAACTGTGAGCATAAATTTGAGCATAACATGTGAGGAAATGTTCTTTTATGGACAATAAATCAAGTACTAAACTGAATAAATTGAAATTAACTGAATTAATTAAATGCGATTAAGGCATGAATTTTGTTTTGCGTAACTAAGATGGCGAGGAGCGAATGTTGCGGGAGACGGCGAATTTTTTTTCATAAATTGCAAGAACTTTCTTTGCCAGATGTATTTGATGAATGAAGAGATAATAAGCTACCACAGGGACCAAAACATTTGTTCGCTTACTTTTTCCTGATTGTAACATATTCTCTATATGTCACACATTTATTACATAAAACATGCACAGAAAATAAAATTTCCCTCACGAAATGCAATTCAAAATTACTCAAACACAAGCAAACAACTATTAAATTCTTTTTAGGCTCGCGCTTAACAGGCCATACTTTTTTCACTTTATTTTCTTTTGAGCCACTTCTCAATTCAAATAAGACACAACACAACCACACCAATAACATCTCTATCCTCACGGATGCTTACGGTCTATCACACAACTCTCCGATTCTCTCCTATTGTTTCCTTGATTACCCACGCTTCTGCCTATTGGCCCCGGTGTCACCTAGAAACAGATGTTTATCTCCATTTTTGCTTATTGCAGTGTTGATTTTGGTGGCTCAATTGTTATGTTACATGATGAATCTAAAAGTTACTATGTTTACACCAATTTGCATTAAAAAGTATTCCTACGCAGCAAAAGTTATATCCTGCTTCAAAAAATAGAATAAATACATATAAGTATACCTAAAAGACAAAGAAAAACAATTAATACTGATTATACGGAAAATAATGGCGCGTTACAAGTTAAAACTGTTTCCTTTTGTAATCGAAATTTTATGATTAATTAAATGAAAATTAAAAAAACATTGAGGGATGTTTTACAATTGAAAACGTCAAAAACTCTTTGTTTCATAGTTGCGAAGGAGAAGATTATTTACAGTTTCGGGCCAAATTTTGGGCATCCGAACCAGGGTTGCAGAAAAAGGAATATTATGTTTCCACGCATCCAAATCACACCCTTGTGACACATTCGCGATAAATGAATTGAGTACACGTTACCAATTTGATGATGAAGTCAAATCTATTATTATCCGCCGTTAATTTGTGTGAGTTCAATAAGGTCATGCTTCGAGACAAACTAATATTTACTATTAATCTTTAGTAACCAGCGTTATAGTGGATAGGATTTCTGTAATTTTGTGCTATTAAACCATTGAACGAAATCGGATGGCTAAAGTTTCACTTAAAACATTTCGAGCAACCTCGGCAAAGAATGTGGTTTATATGATGATTTTACGTATAGCCTGACTTTTAAGGAATTTAATATCCTAATGATCATGAAAACACTCGATTCCGTAAAAATTAACCACTAGTAGTGGACATAGACTACAGAATGCTCTTTTCTTCGTTTTACAGTTATAGGAAACATTGATGTAGCAATGAGTTAGGGGTACATCACACGTGAACAGCGATTGCACATACTACGTGGCTAATAGCCATGCATTGTGTGAGTTAATGCTTACATTGGTCTAGAATAAGTATGACTTTTGCATCACTTATTGTTAGTTCGATTCGCAATAATTTTATTTTGTGATGGGAGGTTATGAAGCCACCATAAAGGTGTGTGGCAGGGGGTGAATTCTCGCCAAACATGCACAAACATATCATGCATAGAAAAGGATTAGTATTAATATACTGTTCTAAACTTCACTATCTAAAAAAGATAAAAATAGCAAAGTAAGCATGCGAAAACATGCTGTTAGTTGGGTTACCTTCAAGTCCTTAAACCAACATGCAGCTACCTATGCTATACATTAATTCACTCGTATTGGACATATTTACTGCTATTCATAACCCTAATTGTACGAAGAAAAAAGGACATTTTGAATCTGTCAGTTCGGCAATAAATTTCTCTAATTTTGTAACTATGGTCCAGTCTACCATATTAACTTGGGATTCGCAAAATATTTTTAACGTAATCACTGAAAATATTGTCTTGGTATTTATTTAGGAGATTAAGTCTAAATTTCAACCTGCGATCTGACAATGATTCCCATTTTAATTCATGTAATAGACTGGTTACGCTAATAGAGTTATCGTGCCGGTCCTTTATAAATCTTGCCGATCTTCGCTGCACACGTTCAAGTTCATTATTTAGACCGATTTCGTAGGGATCCCATATACTGGCAGCATATTCCAAATGAGGTCTAACAAGAGAAAAGTAGCTGATTTCTCGTACATGGTTGGAACGGGCGGAAGTTTTATTCCGAAAGGGATCGTGGGACTCTTCGTGTCGAGGGTCAGGGGGCAGGGTTGGCCACGCTCGCCATGCCCCTGGTAGAGACGGCACGTCATCGGCGGACTGCAGGCCTCACAAGGCCCTATGGACTTATCGGAAGCCTTGGGTCGCGAGGGATTTTTTTGTTTCCACATTATCTGTCGACGCCCGCGTCGAAATTCAATGGAAGAGAAAGAGGGTATGATGGCGTGAGGATTTCTACTTCCCTTCGTCCTTGTCCTTGAAGTTTTGAGGGGTGCATTAAAATATAAATCAGGCTAAAGTAAAAATAAGAGTGGCCACAGATTCGCTTCCTTGGCCTGCCCGAAAAAGCGAGGTTGCGTCGAGGCGCGTTAATATTTTTGGGTGGATTTTGTGAACGAGTTTCAAAGGAGACAGGTTTGTTGTTTTGGCTACGGCTTCTGGCTTCCGATACCGATGTATGTGGTTCGAATCTCGGCATCAGGAAACATTTTTCAGGAAAATCCCGGTCGTACATACTCGAAGTGCCGTGTGTGCATCATTTCGCATTTAATACTCTGTTGGTTAGGACGTAAACTTTAATTAATTTGTGTCTTTTGTAAAGTACGGTCACCTAAATCTGCACCTACACGGTACCCTGCAAGCACCGCGAGGGCGTGTGGCAGGGAGTCTAGTGAAGACGCCGGGTTTATCTCTACACAACTTTCATTATCTAAAAATTCCCTAAAAATACAAGTTTAGGCAGCCTGGCAAAAATGCCAGAAAGATTGGTTTACGGGTTGCAATAACGGAATTCGTTCCAAATGCCGTCAAAACCACAATCTTAAGGCACCATTGTAAAGGATTTTTTTGTGATTCAACTTGGAGGGCATTTTGAGGGATGCTTGCAATGGTTTTTTTTTCGAGGATAAATATGATTGCCGCCTGTTTTAAAATATTCCATAAAATAGTTTGTTTTCTATTGGACTTCGAGCCTTGTCTTTCCAGCGAGAGATGACCTGTGTCCGAGCCACGGCTAGAGAAGGCACGGTGTGGATTGCAAGAACTGAGTTTAATAACGGATTTAGACAAGTCTAGATGGCATGATATAACATTAGCAGTTGGAGTACCTTAAAACCTAAAAATATTACCAAGTTAGTCACGTTTAGAGCTTCGTTCTCGTCATATATCCTCCCTTGAAACTTTTTTTGCGTCTCTAAGGGCACGCTGGCCATCGGGAAAACGGGATACCATTCACCTTTTTTGATATTGGTTTCAGGGCTGCGTAGCCTGCCTGCTTGCTTTCGTGTAGCATGCAAGTCGAATGCCAGACTTTGTTTTTGCCAGAGAAGGACTCGCGATTTAAGTGCGTGCGGGAGTTTATTACTGAAAGATATCAATCTTATCAGAATCTTGCTGCACACCTCAGCACGACATGGATACGCATAAAAGGCGCTAAGTTATGAGTTGTCGTGATGTATGTGAAGAAAAATAAGACTGCTACAAAAGTTTTTGTGGTGTGGTATGCACTAATTAATAAAAACGTTAACAATTGCTCGAAGAGGGAAAAGGAGTTTTAATTTAAATCTTTTCACGAAGAATATAGCTTGGGAGAGGAGAAACCGATAAAGGACTTTGAGGTAAAAATAACAAAAAATTTGTTGCTTTGAACTGTAATCGTTGATATCGGGGGGATCGGGTTGGTGTGGTGGCTAGAGTACTGGCCCGAGGCCCCGGGTTCGATTCCCGGTGGTGGCGGATTTTTCAGTGGAAAACCGGTCCCCACTTGAGTGCCTAGTGGAGGGCATTTCAAGTTCAGTACTCCGTCCGTCGGATGGGACGTTAAGCCGTGGTCCCATTGGCGCCTTTCGTTAAGAGTCGGCTAATGCCGACGCCGGGTTTCTATCCACCCTTCCTCCGTTCCCTGAAAACTCCTACCATTGCCCAATTATCCACCTATCCTATATGGCGCAAATGACCTCAGCTGTCGGTCGCCTCCCCTAAATAACCAACCAACTCGTTGATATCTGGTGGGTTCGAAACTTTTTTCCATTGACATGATAGTAAGCCATATTTAAGTGTGGGAGGCGTATCTGCTCCGTGGTGTTAGAATTGAATTTTGCTATCTTAATTTTGGCTTGGCTGGAACGGTATAGACTGTGGCCTTAGTCGCCAGGATTTAATCCAAGTATTGACAGAATACTGGTTTTCGGTGCTTCAAAGGCTGAGGTTATATTGCACCGCTAAGCCTAAGTTGTTAAAACACAATATCCGAGGGGGCATTCGAATCTGCGACCCTTTGGTTGCCAGGCCGAAGCGTTACGACCCAAAGCGGCCGGCTCCATTAAAGTCCGATTCCCCGGTGGTGATAACGTTGATCCAGTTGTTGTCACTTAGAAATTTCGACTGCTGGTCTACATTTTGTCTAGTCAATCATCATTCAGTTCTTTAAATCCTGTTCCGTTGAGCCACGCCGATGATTCGACAAGTATTCTATGTGTGATCAAACTAGAACTAGGTGAAACCCGCCGGCCATTTCTTATGCACCATGATAAAAAATTGCCAATTTTCGTCTTTCGTGTTTTAAATTAGGTTAATTTTCTCTCGGATGAAAGATTATTGACAATGTCAAAGTACATTTGACGCAGTCAGAAATAAAGAATGGTAAAGAAGTATTTTGTATGCAAAGCGGCATATTTTTCAGAGTGCATCCTCTTTCGGGATTTTGACTCAATGGCAATCGTCTTTATTGGAAGTCTTTTTCTCAGCTTTCCCTACCTTATTTTAATTTATAATTGTCATAATACGTTCACTCATATCATATATATATGAACTTGTTTTGACGATTTTTTTGTATTGCAACCCATTGTTCCCTTGATTTTTAGAATTGACATAATATATAATGGATTCCGCTTTTATAATGTCCATAAATAAAGGGGCTATTTTTATTCTTCCATGCACGTCTTTTATCTTTGTCCTCAAAGGGATGCCATATGTAGTCCTCTTGTGATGTGGACGTAATAAACCGAAGTTAATAGCAATAAATGGACTGGTTACACGAAAAGAATCTACGTTCCAAGGGCCCAAAAGTAATTGAGCTAGGAGCTATTCCTAATGTTCTAATGTATGATAACGCGCTTCATGGGAAGATAAAATAGATAAACAAACGAAGTTTGGGAAGAGTGGGAGAAAAGAGAAGTCTGCTGAAAACTTAGAACGAAGATGGAATAACTTAATCCGCATAACTTCGGACATGATGGGAAGACATAGGTACGTCGAGGGCTAAGTGAGCGGGAAGAATGGCAAATTAGGTCTTCACATGATATATATATGGAGCAAATGGTGAAGGATGTAAAATAGAAGAACTATTTACTTATGAAGAGGTTGCTAATACGTCCATGTATTGCGTAATGGGGTAGGAACAGGGGTCATTACCATGCACCATCGTAGAAAGAGGGGGGAAGGTCCAGCTAACGTTACGTGGGGGAATGACACATCGTAAAATTCCTTTCTTCTAAAAATAGTGATAATTAAGGATAAATGGTGAGTACATCATAATGTTGATAAATGAATTAGTCATTTATGAAGAGCGTCTGTTTAATTCCTCACGAAATCTGCCAATGAACCATGGCAGGTTTATTGGCAGATTTACATAATTTATTGTGGGAGCTTAAATAGAGAATGTTACGGGGCGGGTAGGGATGTGGAAAGGGGAAAAATAGTGGAAAAACAGCGTAACGTAATATAAGTATGTGTAGAGTAATTGGGTGGAGGGCTGTGTCAAACATATCTTAGGATTGATGAGTGTAATTTTGGAGTTCTTTTTGTAACTATTCCGACAGTAGAGTCGAACACCATGTATTGCTATTTTGCGGAGGCTCTCCCACTTCCATCCCGTGTCCATCTTACTTCCAAGGGTGCAAAAGAAGAACGTAAATCCTTTCAGGGTGAGAGCCCTGGGCCAAATAGTTAATTTTCTCTGATAAAATTGCCGTGCGTCCGTGGAGAAAGGTCAAAGCGGAAAGCAAATCGACACGGGACTCTTTGGTCGTGCGTGATCCCTTCGAAATAACCAATCCATTCCCTTGTTGTAGCTGTAATTGGCAGGGGAGAGAGGTACTAATTACCTGCCGGCGTATTTAGAAGGAATTGCGGGCACGCCATTGCCATTCGGAATTGTGTTTTATTGGAGAAATAATTGACGACACTCGAGAGAGACGAAAACGCCATAGATTAAATGTCGTGTTGCCTGAAAATTGGTCCGTGAGGGAATACCGGTGGTAGCGGTGAAGAAAGGCGACATTTCTATAAATAGTCGAAAATTCGAAGGAAACAATCGTAGAAGTCATTAAATAATAATTATAATGAGTAATATCCCTGATAATCGGCGCAATGGCGTCACCTCCACCGTGATTATTATTTTCATTGAATTACAAAAGGAATATATTGGATTGAGATAAGAATTTATCCATAGGCTTGACATTTCATATCGGTGAAAATTTTGACTGGGGTGTTTGTAGCTAAATTATTACTGGAAAAGAGTTGCTAAGATACGTTTATAGAACTGATTTCGAGGTTTATGGGTGAACTCTAATTTATATTTTTAGAGTAACTCGAATGTCAAGACGCTTCTCTAGACCTTCTTTTATGCACCTAAATTATTCGTATCTGCTAATTTTGATTCAATCGTATATTAGTTGATCCTAAATATTTTCCCAAAAGTATTAGGTGCTTTGTCTCATTCTAACAAAAATATATTGAAATTTTTTAATGTTGATGACTTTAGACGAAATGCTTTAAATCCAACAATGTTCATCAGTTCTGTATGATTGTTTTGAAATTCTACGTTCTGTTATATTCTTAAGGTAGCTTCTTCTCCATTGTCACCCTCATGTGCTCTTTTCATCGGTTTCTATATTGCATACATGGTTTTTTTTTACATTAGGTATATCATCAGCAGTAATTGGTTTTTTCGTTGTTAGGGTAGCAATCGGCTCCGCTGGTATTGCTCTTCAAAGGGATTTAGTATTTCTTCTCGTATTTCCATTATTACTATCGTATAGTAATCGTGGCAGTTGTATCAAATTTTCTTTTGTCATACATAAATTTGCAAATTTCATCTTCATGTCCCGTAGGGGGGAGGAACACCTCAAAAAGGGAGAAAGTACTTGAGGACGTGTACAATTAGTGTGTTCAACCAAAAGGTTGTTTTTTTTTATTGGTGAAGGCCGGTACCCGGTACTACCCAGGGCAGGTCCTACCCCGAATGTGTTAATTTCACTCGTCAATGGCCTAAGTAGGCGATTGGCGAGCGCCTGCCACCTGCGCGAGGCCACATGCGATTTCCTTCGAAGTTCTGACACGCAGAATATGAAATCGCAAGGATTCGGGGGGTGTCCAAAAAGGTTCCTGCCCAGCATTTAAACCTGGGACCCTCTGTTGAGTAGCTCAGCACTCCACCCGCTAGGCCACCACGATCTCCTTGTTTCCTTATGAATTAAGGACGTAAAGCGTAAGAATATTATCAACATGAAGGAGTTAGCGCTTTTGCGAGCCAAAAACGACTCTTGATCTGATTTGCAAAGATCTTGAGGACGATTGGCTAGGTTAACGACCTCTTCTGTCCTGATTCACACCCTTTGCAGAAAATACATTTGACACAATCATGGCTATTGGGCAATGTTTTATCGGACTACTAACAATGTTTTTTTTAATCATTGTTTATTCAGTTTTTGAACTCTCGCACACGTTTATAAGCTCCTTCCGAAGTTCGTGTAACTTAAACATAAAAAATTTACCTCGTCTTCACGGACTTGATTGCACAATGTGCAATGCACATGTGATCCCAAGAATGTAATGTTACTCTCTTGGAGTTTTTCTAGTACGTTTTTGTATCTTATTTTACATCTTTTTACATACCCGTCACGCTATCGAGGCGAGAAAGTAATTGAAAATGCGTGATATACTTCTCTATCGTTAATCCAGTCACTTTACGTCCATGAATAGTGATTTGGTAGTACGTTGGAGAGCTAAGAAAATAACCAACGTATACCTCACTTAATGTCTGTCAATATTTCCAATGTATGTGTTCGTAAGAATGGACCTTTGGAAGTTTCCCCTTAGCAAAATTTCCCCAGGGCGTCATCCTGACCAGCAACCTGCCTGCCTGATCGTGCGATCTTATCTGATGGCTAAGGAAGTGAAGCGAAATCCTTCAGGGGGCTTCGACCCGCCTTCCTTTATCATAAACTTGAGTAAACACGGGAGTATATCCTTAAAAGGGTAAGGAACGAGGGACTATTTCCGTACAGGTTAGATTCTCCGGGAAACCCCTCGTCTCGTCCCAAGAGATTGAACTTGACGGAAAATATACGTGAAAAAAGATGTGAAGCTTCGTGGAACGAAGTTGTTGCCTTTGAGAGAAGCCTGAAGGTGAGCTCGTCCATATTTTTTTAAATCTTTTCTCGAGAGACTTATTTTTTATGGTTAGGGCTTGTCGTCTGAATCAATCAATCCTGTACCCACGTTGTCATAATAATATTGATTCTCTAAGATGGATTTCTCTTGAATAACTCTCTCCTGACAGCAAAGAGAGACTGAGTTCATCGAGCTTCTGTCCTCGACGCAGTTTTTTTTCCTAGGTACGAAATGCAAATGTTTTCTCCGAAGAGTCGTAGTTTTGCTGAATAGTTGCTGGGATAATTACATATTTATTGTCGTTTTCGGCAACTGCAATTGTAACCTAACAGAAGACATTCAGTTTTATCTCAGGATAAGAAGGTCTGGTGAACGTCCTTGGTAAATGCAAAGCTGGGTTGGTTAGTTATTCAGGGGAGGCGATCTACAGCTGAGGTCATTTGCGCCATTTAGGATGGGTGGGTAATTGTGTAATGGTAGGTGTTTTTAGGGAACGGAGGAAGGGTGGAGAGAATCTCGGCGTCGGCATTTGCCTACTGTTAACGTAAGGCGCCAAGAGGACCACGGCTTAACGTCTCATCCGACGGACGGAGTGCTGAACTTGAAATGCCCTCCACTAGGCACTCAAGGGGGACCGGTTTTCCACTGAAAAATCTGCCATTGCCGGGAATCGAACCCGGGCCCTGGGGATGGGAGGCCAGTACCTACCACAGCACTGTAGCCACCGCCCCAACCCGATTCCCGAAAATGTAAAGCCTTCCCGAAAATGTAAAGGTGTATATTTATTGTACCATGAATGCGCTCGATAAAATTTTTATCTGTAAAATATAATGAATGGAATAATTTTTAGGACACAAATGTCTTGTGGCTATGTGACTTAAAGTTATTATTAAACATATGAATCAATTTACGCTATTGGCCATGAGGAAGAATTGCGAAAACCCAAGTCTTCATGTGCTCGATGTAGTCTTATCTAGAGCCAATAAAATCATGTAAAAATGATTTATATCAATATAAATGGCTAGATGCGTGGAGTTATTATACCTATATGATAGATTATGCATTCCGTCCCAATGAAATAAATGTGTTTTCTTTCCGTTGCAGTCGATTAACTTACATAATCAGAAGCTGTAAGATTTTTTTTTGACAGCTTTCTTTCTCATCTTTTCCCTAATATTTGTTCGAGGATTCGTATTCGAGAAATGGTATCTTATACGGTGGTATATGTTTCAGACAAGATGTAAGAGTATTTATTTTCAAACCCCTGGATTGTAAATACATTTCAGCCCGTCCAAACGAGCACATCAATGATAAATATTTCTTTGACCGCGTCGCTTAACGGCCATGCTAACAGATGGCATTAAAAGGATGTGTTTCCATTGGCTCATGATTGTATCTGGTGAAAACGCCAATGAAAAATTCGTATAGTGGAACGAGTGATGATAGAAGATCCAAAAGAAAGGTGTCAGGATAGCGTGAACTGACAAATGTTGAAAAGCTTGGGTTCTGCACGGGACTAAAATAGCATTGAATATAAATATAATAAAAAAACATTTATTGTCCTAGAAGAAATAGCTCGTATGGGGAAAAAGTTTACATTAAAACATTTTGGCTGCAAATAAAAAAAAACATAATATGCATCATACAGAAATCAGAATAATTGTTTCAGTTTTATAAATAATAAATTAGTACTTAAATTCCATATAAGGTGATACGAAGTGTGGGCAAATTTAGCTTAGCGAATTTAGTGAAAATTTAAAACGGGATATAAGTCCAAAGAATATTACAAATCATACTATAAACCTATCATGATAGACATCAAGACTAATATACAATATATTAGCAATATTTATTTGCTATTAAAACAGATTCCAAAAAATACGGCAATTGGATAAGCTGGTAATTAAAATGCACTGGCCTAGCAACCCAAAGGTTACGGGTACGATTCTTGCTCAGGGTATGGGTGCTGTGTTTGCCCTGGAAATATATTACATGGGTTTGACGGTGCGATCATTTGGAGCTCCTAAATGCAAAGATTCGCTGCGTTTTGAGGTATTCCTCCGTAGGGAGTTACTACCTGCCGAATCAAATAGTTGTGTTGGGTATGCATAAAATAATATTGAGACTTTTTGTTCTCGGAGATAAATGATGAATTCCTCTTCACCTTTGAATGAAAAGTGAAAAAGATTTGATACGTAAATTAAGTATGATATAGGGGCAACAAGAAAGTTTGGAATACTAAAAAAATGGAAATGTACACTGGAAGAATATTCGAGGAATCGTCTTTTGGGTCGACGTGTATCATTCGGGCAGGTAATGTTTGTAATTCGTGGATTGTGACCGACTGTATAGAGAGTTTTTGTCTTCGAGGATAAGTGGGTGGCGGTATATAGGAAGGGTTTTTAGGATCTGATTCCTGTGGATAATGACAAGAGCGAGGAGAGTGGAAGAGAAACGAAGTCTTTGATGGGCAGTAGAAGCATTGGAAGAGTCAAAGAAATCAAAGGGCTAAGTAAGGGCAGAGATGAGTGGGACGAGAGACATTTTTGTTTTTAATTTTAGGGGGACTGTCGTCTTATAGTTGAGTATAAGAGCGGGGTGAATGAAAAGATAAGCCTGGTGCCGGTATTAACCTGCTCATGAAGAAAGATTCATTCACATGTACGCAATATTCTTCAAATCACCGCGAGGGTGAATGGCAGGGGGGTGAAAGATCATTCATGCATGACTTATATGCAATGAATAGGTACAATGCCAGTAATTATGTCTTTTACTACTTTGCTATTTTTATCATTTTTAAATTGTGAAGTTTAGACTAGAATATTATTAATAATCCTTTTTATGCATGATATGTAATGCATACTTGGTGTGAATTCACCCCCTGACACACACCTTTATGATGACTTTCAGGGTATTATGTCGATGTAGATGTACTTCATAGAAATATGTTGGATAAAAGAGTCAGATACAACCATACTTGTGGTTTGTATCTACATTGTCATCATCATCAGTCAACAATCTGTAGATTCGTTTGACGCAGCCCCCAACTCGATTCTTCTAACAGGTAACCTTTTCATATTTGGGTAATTCTTCTCCTTCAAATTGTTTACCCCTTAATTTCCTTCCTTCACCTTTACCTTCATTTGCCATTCGTTCACTTGTTCTTCTATGACTGTTTTCATCAGGCTATCATGTCTCATATGGCTGATTAAGTTGTCTCGTCTTCTTCTCAGGGTTTTCAGACGACTTCTCTTTTCTTCCGCTCTTCTTAAGACTTTTTTCGTTAGCCACTCGGTCGATCCATTTAATTTCTTCATCAGTGATCTGTAGGACCACATTTCCAAAGCTTCCTGCCGGGCTGCCCTGTTATAGTCCATGCCTCACTATGAAGTGACTAATGATTAGACGCATTTATTTAAATATTTTAATCGATATTTATTTGGCGTGTACGAATCAATAATTCTAGATCATGCTTCATTCAACAAAATATTTCAACCACCTACTTATTTGCTATGTTGTCTATTATGTTCTCTGTGATATGCGGGAAAAATGACTTTTCAGTCTATAGGTTCGACGGTCTACCTCTCTAATCGTGTTTTATTTTCTGATCAACTCTAGCGTATATATTTCTGACGTTATCTACGAAATATATCAGCTTCAAATTTGCTTTAAATATTTATTCTAGGGTCCCAAAGGTTCCATGGTTTCCCTCTCCATCCGACAGACGAAGGAAGGAGATGAATATATAATGGTCATTACAATTAGCGCTTAAGTCAAGACTGGAGGTCCTCTGACAAATCTGTCATTGCCGTGGCTCGGTCTGAGGCACTCGAGGTGGTTGCCACTCCAGCAATTCGATCCTCTGCATGTCGTGTTGAAAGGATGCTTGACTGCTGGATTGATGAATGGAGGACCTCTGAAAAAATCCAATATTACATTGCTTTACGTGTTCAAGGTAGATGATATTGGAAGACTCTGAGACCGGGGCTGTACCTATAAAATAAAATTGGCGAAAAATTATGAATAGCAGCTAAGTGAGTGCTATTTCATGAAGATGTAGCTTTTTCTGAGCTTCGTTATTCCATAAGAAATCTATGATTTACCTGATCTGTCGCCGTCCTGCTTCTGCAAACGGTTCCACGGGATACTATTTGTCGCGCTTACGAACTAGTAAGTTGCGAGTTGTCTGGTTACCAATTGTCGTGGTCACGAGATGTACGTTTACGAGATGTCGGCTACGAAATGTGCGGTAACGACTCGACGTGATACCTCTGCAAACGGAGGAACTATCTCGCTGACGCCAAACGAGTGCGTTAGAGGTCACCACTTGCCGGTCGCCTGACCTTTCCGCTCACGCCTCGAGGGCATATGATGAAGCCCTTTGTTTCATGTTCCGACGTTGTTGATTTAATTCTTGCGGGGGCGTATTTCTCGGAACGTAACCCGCTGCTTCCGCCGCCGACTTCCACCTCCCTTGTTCTCATCCGTCCGTAGGCGTGACGGAAAACACAAAACGAGAGGGAGACGCCTCCCACTGACGGTTTCGGAAGCGGTGTGGCACCCACCGAAAAGGTCAAGAGAAAGATGAGGAATGCAACAGGGCGATAAAATGAACTCTTGGAACCAGTACGCCCCCGCAGAAGCAATTACGAAGCCCTTGTGGGAGACAAATGATGGCGAGGGAAGGGCGTGGTAAAATCGGCAAGACTTTGTTAACTGCCATCCGTAATGATCTCTTTATTTTTCGGGGATCTGATACCTTCAGTTTCATTTTCTTCCTCTTAGCCTGAAGAAGACAAGGGAAACCACCACATAACTATCCCGCTGATGATCAATCAACTCTTACCTTTGTATCTTTTAGTTGAATAAAAAAGATACGAAAAAATTCAGAAGCTGGGAGACGATCAAATTATAAGAGAGGAAAAGTTCACCCACTCAGTGTTCAATCCAAAGTCTGGTTTCATAGGTGAAGGTAGAGCTCACCCCACTCTAAGCCATCGGCGTGTGAAATTTACACACTCAAGGTAGGGGAGGCAGTTCCTTTCCCTGGGCCACTTGCTATTTC
This sequence comes from Platycnemis pennipes, assembly GCA_933228895.1. Taxonomy (NCBI): domain Eukaryota; kingdom Metazoa; phylum Arthropoda; class Insecta; order Odonata; family Platycnemididae; genus Platycnemis; species Platycnemis pennipes. The sequence goes on along the minus strand of OW121856.1, from coordinate 68,513,280 downwards.
CCACAAAGTTCTGACATTCGGAAGATCGCATCTCTGGGATTTTAAGTGGGAGTGTCCAGACCCGGGACCTTCCAGTCCGTAGCATGGAAACCAAATTAACATTACCATAAGCTACACGCTCGCCAATTTCGACATCTACTACAGCTTAATTAAAATTAAATTAATTCTAAAATTTCGGGAAACTGATGAAGAATCATAAAAATAGAAAAAAATGAAGAAGGCAAGAAGGCCCTATATATACTGGGCTTTCAAAGGCATTGAGTAGAATAACGAAGAATATTATCGAAGAGATGGAAAAATATTTGGTAACGGACTCGTAGTAACGTAACGAACAGCCAACAGCAGCAAAAATAAACGATCGGTACGAGGACAAATGACAAGAGAAAGCCCTTGTATGTCGGAGAAGCCGTAATGTTGAATGAATAAGGTAGATAATGAACGCATACAATTTGTATTCCATCGGTGGCGGTACAAGTTTTCGCGCATACCGTCATCGAAATTAGTATTTTCCATCCACTAAAATTATTTGTACGTTTACCTCTATCCGGGGAAAATTTTTTTAAAAGGTTTTTGGGTATTTTTCGCAAATTTCCCTCATTTTCGATAATTGATGTATTTATTCTTGTGAGGCGGCCGACTACGATGGTCAATCGCGCCATAAGGAATACGTGAGTCTTTGAATATTAGTAGGATTATTCCGGGAAACAGCGAAGGGTGGAAGGAAACCCGGTATAAGTATTAGCCTATTCTTAGTGAGATGGTTTACCGTTACCAATTACGGTTTTACCGTTGAACTTCCTATCTGACCTTTAGAGTACTCAATTTTAAGGCTCTCCACATCGCTCTCCAGTAGAAGCTGAATTCCAAGTGAAAAATCCCTGCTTTTCTAGGGATCCGAAACCACGGTCTCGTAATACCGTAAATAATCTTTCCACTACGCACAGAAACTTTCCTTTTAGACTCTTTCTCGCAAATTATTCATAATTGATGAATGTAGACATAGTTCTAGCATACATGTTGACACATTGACATGAGGAGGAAATGAAATAATAGATGTAATACCAGAAGGTGACATGTTTGACTGTAATTTGAGTGAATGGAAACGGTGGGTGAAGAGATGGATTAGTGTGATAAGGAACTATAGTATAAGAAAAAGAAACGACCAAGGCTGGAAAACTGTTGATTTTCGTAGTTATCACCCAATACTTGGTTTAAATAACACCAGAGGCGTAGGTACGCATGTATAATCCCCGGAGGTAACGGGAGATTCCAGTTCCATTACTTTCTTTACAGTTAGTCTTTGTTTTGGCAAGTTTTTGGTAACAGCGTAGCTTCTCTTAGCATTTCCGGTGATGATTTTCGCCATGTTCTAAGCAGAGATGAGAAGAAAATCTGGTCCTTGCCGGAGGGGCACTTGCGGAAATGGATGTCTTTGATCAGTGGGTGTGGAGAAGAATGTAAAAGGTCAGATGGGTGGAGAGGAAGGCGAACAAGGAGGTCTTAAATCAGGTGGGAGAGAAGGGAAAGTTGATCGGAGGGATTGGAAAGAAACGGTAGTGGGTTAGGGTACGTTTTGAGGGGGAATGTTGGGTTATACGCGGCCGAGGGTGGGACAGAACAATTATTTTGGATAATACATATAAAGATGCAAAGAGAGAGTAAATGCAGAAAATGTGGATTAGACAGGAGAGAAGGCGACCAACGATGGCTTCGGAATAGCAGGTAAGGAGTACCCACAAAGCTACCAATTGTGCTTGTGATTGATGGATTTATGTTGACGAATACATGGAATATTTAATTAGAAGAGTACCTGTTTTTAAAACTCTTAATTGCTATGGTCCACGTAATTTTTATTTGTATTCAAGTTTTATCAATTCTTTGACATGTCCTTAGTACTACCCTTAGCATTTTGTCAGAATTATAATTAGTGGTTAAAAAAACTAGCTTTTAAGGTTTAAGGAATTAACTGTTATTATTATGTTTATGTTTGCATATGAAAGTCCGTAGCATTGGAAATGTGAAATTTAAAACCAATAGGTGGAGGTATATGCTGGAAAATATTTTTATATCCGAGAATCCACCTGCCTTGCATTCCCTACTATACCTTTCGTTTATCAGTTGAGTGTCGTAGTATTTTGAGTTTCCAACTAGTCACGGGAATGTCAGTTCCACCCTTGTGAGTGTCAAAGATGTAGGTACCTTACTTCTGTGACGATCTAGTGTATTAGCCGAGGTGTAATTTTATCCCAGTCGCGGCCGTATTATCATCGGCGAAACACTATCTGAAATCGGGACGATTTTGACATCGAACTGTCTTTATTGTGTGGAGCCGCTTTTATCTGGGTCGTCCTCTTTCCTTATCAGTGCATGACATTAGTATGAGTTGGTTAATGGCCGAGCAGACGGGTTTTAAAACGGAGGCAAAAAAAAGAGAACACTCGTCTAGTTTTGTTTCCAGCGACCGACTTGATTTCCTGTAGTTAATGAAAATTGTGTGTTGCTGTTCATGTTGCAAATTTCTTAAGCTCTTCTCAGATTAAAGTTTTGTAGAATCAGGGTTCGGTTGCGGAGAGGAAGGATGTGATCATGACGTATTGTTAGTCTTATACTAATAATGGGAAGTAAGATTAGTTTCGCGTCCGCGGAACATTGCAATGAAATCGGGATTGTTACTCACGTAATTGGGTATGATGTTAGGTCTGTAAATTGATAATGAGTATCGGTCAGGCAAGTAAAGGTAGATATGAGCAGGTACACTAAAAAAAACCTAACGTTCAAAAAACTTACCAAACAATCACTTTTCTCCCCACTCTTCAGATCCTTTTCTTGCAAGATTTACATATCCTTACGCGCCGTTTGAAACACCTTTTATTTTACTTCATTTTTCACGTTTTACCGGTACACAAATCTGTTCCATTCTCTCTCGGCTTTCAGTATTCAGTTGAGATCCTATCCATCGTTGAATTTCAAGTGACTCATTCCTGTGTCTGCTATAATGCTAGCTCTTATTCATTCATATTCGTTTCCTTCCACTCGAATTTCCTCACTCACATCTCAAAATGCTCCAGTCTACGTTCGTGTTTTCTCCCAAGATATTAAGTTTCAGTTTGATATCTTAGGGTATAGCATGAACAAACACCCCTACTGATAATATCAAACAAATGATTCCTTTTTTATATCCATTTCTCAGAGCTCCTAGATTCACTTCCCACCTCTTTTATGTGTTATTTTGCGAAGAGTACAGTAATTTCCTTGCAATAGAATCGTATTTCGTCAAATATACGATTTTGATGATTGAATGGTTTCACCGCTCCTAATCTATATTTTCCTTTATCACTGCTTGAAATGTCTTTCTCGTTTTTTGTGAATATTTTTTATTATTTTTTATACGTTATTCTTGTGGCATACCTCTCATTTAGTCTAAATTTAGCCCAAAACTATGATAATGTAAGCCGCGACTGACTTCACCGTCTTCGCTAACCTTTGATCACGACCTCATGGAATTTGATACATGACTATTGCTACTTTAGGGTAAAGCAATTAAGCTGAAGTGATTTTCAATGTTAATTAAATGCTGGCGGCCTGGGTAAATCCCAAATTTCAAATATCTTTGACCAAGCGGACTTGACTCGCGAGAGAGAACGTCCGGAAAATCATCGGCCTTCCTAAACTTGGAAAAGCCGCGGATATTGGAAAATATATATTTGGAATATAAAATATATAATGCAGAATTGCTGTTTTTTTACCTTAAAACAAACGTCCCCCTACGCTAAACTGTTAGCCATCATAGAGATAGTACGAATGTAAATGTTTTCATTACTCTATTATTATTAAAGGCCATGGGCAATTTTGCATGGAAATATAATAAGCTATAAGCATTTTACGAATGTAATTTGAAATTATTTTTGGGTTGATTTTTTAATTCATATGGATTTTCCAGAACGTTAAAAATAAATTTACAATGCATTGACAACCGTATGAAATTTTCAAATTAACATTCAGAGTACTAGACGATGAGGTTATGATGAGAGTAACAGAAGAAAGAGTGCGCCTATATGAATGTTCAGAAATGACTATGAACAGCATTGTTGGACAAGACGCGATGACCTTGAGAGATGGTATTTATCGTGAGAGGACGATTTTCGCCGGAAAGTAAAATTGAGGACTGCAAACGAAGACGTCGGTATGTATGTATGAATCGAGTATGAAGTGAAGAATGGAATACGGTGTCCATTCGGTGATTGATGATTTGTGATGATGGTGAACAATATGCACTTCTTTTAGTATTGTTTTTTCAGAGGCGACTACCAGTGGAGGTTTTGTGTGCCATTAATGATCGACTATTGGGCAACCATATTTATCCATCTACACCCGTACAATATCCATAAAGTCACCTCAAGGGTGGATGACAGTCAGTATTTCTATAGCATCCATGCTGCCAGGCAGAGCGCTAGGCAATAAATACCTACCCACGCTCCAATAAGATGTGTGTACCAGCAATGCTTTCGTCAGTGTAAAATGGAGTACAAGATCTAAACTTCCTGCCGAGTATACTTTTATTAATACTTCCCCGTTCACTGTCCATCCGTGGTTTGTGAACTAACATGCTCATTTGGATATTTATCCTTTTAGTCAATGCTCATGTCGATCTAAGTCGGTGCTTATGCTCCATGTCTCTTAATGTCGGCCTCAGGGCCGGCTTGAGATAAAATTTTCACCCGGGCGAGAGAGTATTACGCCCCCACACTCCCCGCTTATCAAACCCTGTTGTAACACATATTCACCAGTTGAACGTAGTCAGGCACGTAGCCGGGAGGTGGGGGGGGGGGGGGGGCTTTTGGTGCTTCAGGCCCCCCGAAATTTTTTCCCATTAATTCTCTTGTTCTGATTTAAGCAGCGAACTTAACCAGTGAGAAGAGATTATTATGGACACTGCAAAAGTAAATACCAAGCACTGAAGATTAAGGGAAGAGATTTGTAACATGTCGGCACCGAATGGGCAAGGCTGCTTTGTTTCAAGTTACGCAAGATAAACCCCCTCCACGAAGCAACTTTCTGGCTGCGTGCCTGAACGTAGTAGTAAAAATTAAGTAGTAAATTAGCTTGTTGGACGTGAAAGAAGTTGTCAATCCCCTAATGAATACAAAGCTTTTTCCATTCCCTCGGAGCCCCTTCCCTCGCGGCGCCACGGGCAGTTGCCCGGGCCTAGTCGGCCTGATACAGTATTCGCACTTTTAACTAGTCGGCGGAAAAGAAGGAAGTGACGTCAAAGGCCCGCCATGTGCACGTGCGCTATCCTTGGATGAACGCGACGCTTATCGTCCGACATCGTCTCCTTCTCCATGCGGTATATCTCTTTGACTTTCTTCCGAATCTGTTATGTCGGATCTTACGTACGCGGCGGACTTCCTCATTTTTCTCAGGAGTTTCATTCATTCGAATCTTCCGCCAATGGCCGCCTCACTCCACAGGTTCTGCTGATATGTTGCGGGTTGGAACCACCCGATGGTACATTTCTAAATAAAATTGTACTCCTTAAGTTTGTTTTTAATGGCACTGATTCACGACGATTGCCATTATTTTTTTTAACAAGAGCGCCCCAGTCCTACTGAACCAGTGGCTCTCCATGAGGTGCCAAGTACTGATAGTAGGAATAATGTAATTGAACATTTGCGCGAAAGATGGCAACTTGTTTTGGGGTCTAAACAGCATCAGCTGTAGAGTGTAAGAAGCTGACAGACTGGCCCAACGTGGCCTCCCCGCCGACTCCAAAACATTTGATTCTCTCATCACAGGGATCGGGTTGATATGATGATTTCCCATCGCTTTGGCTCTGGTTCGGCTCTCGATAGTAGGAAATATTTGTCATTGATATACCGGTCCCTGCATGAGTGCTGCGTGGAGAGCATTTTGAGTTCAGCACTCCGTCCGTCGGTTGGGACGTTAGGCAGTGGACCTCTTCACGTCTTTCGTTGAGGAATTACTAATGCCGACCCTGGGTTACTCTCCACCCTTCTTCCATTGCCTGATAAATTCCTTCTGCTCCAGTTACTCACTATTCTAAAAGGTGCAAATTATCTTAGCTTTCGGTCGCCTTCTTAATTAGTCATCGACTCAGACCTCTTCCCTTAATCAGGCACAAATAGTTTTCCAAGCGCGCGAGCCAATCAGTTGGATAAACAATCAAAAATCCATTAATTTCATTTCACTATTGTTATTATTCTACAAGGGATTGCGCTCTCATGGATTGCAATCGTCAGAGGTTTTTTGTCGAGATTAAACGTCAAAGGAAGATCCACAGAAAGGAGTAGACGTTAGACGACTGGGTTTTTCTCCATGTGGGTCATTCATGTGCCGCTGCGATGAAACTGCATGGGATAAAAGGGGAAGCACTTGGTGTTGGCTTATAATTTAATAAAAGCTTAACTAACAGGGTTTTTGTTGTGTTGTATGATACGGACTTTCCGGACGGAATGTGAATACGGTATAAAGTAATGCTTAGGGTACGATATGGGGTGCGGATTGACAGTGTTGTGTCATATTTTTAACTATCCGGTTTTGGCTCCAATTCAATACAATACCTCCTTCGCCTCAATGGGTTCGTTTACCATATTTTTTTTATTGCCGAATCTGATAGAGTTTGTAAAATAAAACGACCCGTATTTTCCCGTCCTTCGATCCGTCAAGTAGTTCTCGAGTTATAAGCGGCGAAAACTGATGTTTATAGCCCTTTCGGAAAAGTGGTCGTGCAAAGGACATGGACATAAGTCATCCAATTCTTACTATCAAAATTGAGACAATGAGAGAGACACAGCTGACTCTGCCAATGGAAGTGGTTGCGACAGGAGGGTGCGCGAGTAGACCTTCCGCCCCCACCTCCTATCGCCTCTCTTTCCCTCAAAACAGCTAAGGACGGGAGGTAGATGACGTAGATATCCTTAACGCAGCTCATTCAGTGGGCGTCACCTTTGGCTTATTTAAATTTTTGATTTACAACTGGATGGCTCCGGTTAGAAGAATAATGTCTTCACTAAAACTCTTTTTTTGTTTCCATCTAACGAACTCTTGTATAAATTGGTGAGTTTGTTTCCGTGTAAATGAGCCCATTGCTTCCATAATAAACGTTTTAATAAGACGCGCTTCCTCTGATTTCAGTTGTTAACCATTCCAATTCCAAGTTATGAGAAAGATACACGCACCATGTACGTTCTCTGAGTGGATATTTTCTCTTGAAATTTTCAGCCGTTTTTAATGCAGAGATTTATCACTAAGGGCAGGCTGTGATCACTGAACTCTGTTCACCGTGCATAGATCACGTTAAAATGAGATCTTATCTCTATATACATACCATCCAAACTCGGATGTATTTGACGGAGCTACGATCTCTCGATTCTTCTACTGGCTGAGGTCTTCAAGCTAACAGATTTCTTCTTCCAGGAAAGTAGCCGTTAGGTAAACATCAACACAAAGATTTTTGCGATTACAGTGAGTAGGAATTTCTATGAAAACTTATCCTGGCCGATAGAAAACTAGCAATCAATAAACCCGGGCCGTAGATATAAAGCTTCTGGCTCGATATTGAGTGTAATTATAATGTGCCTTACACACGGGGCCCATCCCATGGTTCTAGATTCTTGGTTGAGTTACGATAATACGTAATTGTAGTAAATTGTCTATATTTTAGGTAATATTGGGTCTAAATGGTCCCTTCTTCCACCTAGCCCCTAGTCAATATTTATGGCAGAAAATTACAGAAAGCAAATAAATAATTTCACTGCGAAGTAAGCAATTCAAATATTTTACTAAGTTGCTGGTGATTGGCATGAAACTTACCGACTATAATGGAATTATATGAAATTTAGACACCATCTGCTCTCTTTCCCTTCCAATTGCTTTGGTATACATATGACTATGGATCTCTGTTTTCTCACCTAAGATGACACACCGTGTCGAAACCCAGGTCGTGTCAATAAATAATCACTGGAATTTACCTTGTGGAATTTTTATTTTATCCGCCGTGATAGAAACGAAGATAAGTATTGTCCACTGGTTTAGTTTGACAACTTGTTTTCAACAACGTGTTTCAACACAGTATAGTGTCATCATAAGGTGTGAAAATGTAGGTAATAACGGGGCGAGATAGTCGATAGAAAGGCTAGACCTGACAGAAAATGCCCTCCCTCCAGAAAAAAAACCCTCCAGTAGTGACGTTAGAACAGTAACGATTATGACTCATGCAGCGGCGTCGGAAGTGGGGGGCAGGGGAGGCATTCGCCCCCCCCCCCCCAGAATATGCCCCGGACCCTTGAGAAATGAGTCTTCATTAATAAAAATTAAATTTCACTTGTTTCCAGCTTGCCTTTTCCCTTCTCACGTATATTCTATCACCTTGATATGCACTTTTAGCGGAATTCTAGTCTCTACCTCCTATCCGCAAAAAAATTCGGGCCCCTTTCATAGGAGCCGGGCCCTTTTCTTAAGAGCCGGGCCCTTTTCAAGGTTGGCCCCTCCCAGCGAAATATAGTTACGACGCCCCTGGACTCATGTTTATTTTATCCCGAGAAAACGTTTTCGCTATTAAGGTCAAACTCGTCTCTCCACTTCAGGCTATGACATCAAACAAAAGGGATAATAACTTGCAGTTAGATTGTTAAAATAAGCCGGTGGGCAGTACTAATCATCTGTTTTATCACGGTACTATTTCACCATTTAACGCCTGTTACTGTGGACTTTACATAAATATGGGAGTATGTTCAAATATTTTCAGGGAGCCCGCGGACTACCCTGCAATCCACTTAGAAAGCTAGTGGCAGGGGGTGAGTAATTTACCAAACATGCGCTTCTAAGGAGAGATTTCTATGAATATAATGCGGGACACACTTTTCCATTTGTACTTTTTATCCAACAAGCAAAGAAACATTTGATAAGTACTACAAGAATGCGTTACATTTATTAGTACGTCATGAAGCCGTGGTTAAAGCATGAAATATAAAAATCCAAAATCTTAATTTATTGTCTGTTTCTTTCATTAATCTGCATCAATCTAATGTGTGCCATTTCACTTTCATGTCAAGGTAAATTTAATTTGGAGTGTGGTTAAATGCACGTTTGAGAAAACAGTATGAAGATAAAAGCCTCGTATTGTTTACGATTGTGGATCCCCGGCTGAGATCCGTGGCGGTCGGCAAATGAGTCGGTCGTCCCCGGCAGCGCGCGTTTTGTCCGCCGGTTCGTGGCACGAGGAGTGCGGGCGGATGGGCCTCCCTGCGCTCGATCGATCGGGCCGTGGTGGGTGCCCCGCTCGGGGTGCGGCGTTGTCCGTTCATTCAGCCTCGCCGAGGAGCTGGCGGTCACCCCTCGCCCGCCTCGAACATCATCCTCTTCTTCCTGGGATACGGCCATGACCCGGGTCCGACAGAGGCTCGGTGTTTTCGAGTTTCGAGCCGTCCACGACCGAAGAGTTCTATTCGAAGTGAAACGAAAAAAATAGACCTTTTCGAGCGTCAAATAGTTTGGTCTCAATAGCGAAAAAGTTTTCTTGGGACAAACGAAACGTGAGTCATCATCACCACTGTTCTAACATCACTCTTGGTAGGTTTTTGTACAGTTCCTATCTGATATAACATTTCCTTATCCTACACGGAAAAAAGTTAGAATAACTAGAATCTTGGTTATTTTTATCGTCGGATAGTTTATTAGACGGATAATAACTGTGTAGTAAAATATGAACCAACTCGATTCCTGGTTACAACTACTGCACCGTGTAGATAAACCAGTCTGGTTAGAATTACTACACTTTCTGGTTATTTTAACATCCCTGTCCAGTAAGAAATACTAAACCCGCGGGTAAAATTGCTACACCTTCTGGTAAAAGCAGCAGAGTTGTCTCGTTAGAAATACTACGCAGTCAGTTGAAATTACTACACTGTTTGGTGAAAACAGCATGACAGCCTGGTAGGAAATACTACATATTCTGGTAAAACTGGCCTCTCAGGAATAGTAATTTTTTAGGAATACTATGGTTTGTTGTCACTATACCTGTACTTTATAGGTGGTCTACCGAGTTATAAATTACAAGGGATGAATATGTTGTAATAATACAAAAAAATTTATAATACGGTGGTATTATAATAGACATTTATTATTTTGCACATTTTCATACAATATATGGAAAGCGGATATGAGGTGTGACTTATAGCACATAACGTTAGCAAAAATGTAGAAAGAAAAGTATACATACATGTTTTTATGCTATAAACCATGTCAAATAACACATTTGGATAATTTTCCGTCACTGATTGGAATTCCACACATTTTTGATGATAGGCAATTGACTATCTCCAGTAGAATTCTACAACTCACAGTTGACACCCACCTTTATTCTATTTTTCAAAACGGTTTTTTTCTACTGCTTTCAAATCACGTGCCAATCATTGTATTTACAGCACTGTTACGTTGACTGGTTAATCTGTAATTATTATTCCGTCCTTTATACGTTTCATCTAACGACAACCACCGGCTTTTCAAGACACATCTGTGATAGCTACAAATAATGATGCTTCATAGTATGAGTTTCACGGCATTTCTTCCAAATTCGTTCTGTCATATTCTCGGGAAGGAAGATTCGTTGTAAGTAAAAGATTCTCTCATAAGATTCTTCCCACTCGGTGCTGATGAAATGCACGTTAACATGCGTGTGACTTGCGTGTGGAGGTCTTGTATTAATAATAATTTCCCAAAGATGCTATAGAGTTTTACGACACGTGAGTCGGTTCACGCGACGTTGAACTGGCTTTAATAGTGAATGATTTCAGGAGCTGCTCATCTTTAAGCTCATTAAACAGATTCATTTCTCACGGTGCGGCATAAGCCGAGGTTTATTTTATTCCGTGAGAACTATTTTTCCTGACATATTCACCCAACTCCGCTGATGTATTCACCCAACAACAGGTGTCCCGAACGAGGAAGTTTCTTACGAGCTCCGAGAAAGATTTAGTGCTTTTCATTATCGTCGTTACCGCCTTTCGGGGTAGCGGTCCATAACAGTAATGCATCTTTTGGGACAAGTTACCGTTAACCTCGATTTTTGGTGCGCTTCATCAACAAATATTTTGATGAGAATACCAAACAGTAGTTAAGTATAATATGACGGACTTACTGTTGAGGGTGATGAAAAATAACTTGTCCGCGTAGTTACTCTTGCAGCCTAAAAAAACGAAATATTCATTTCTTCCTTTTTCCTTAGGTTTCCTTGCATTTTTTTTCTTCTTAAATTTAATCACATCCAATTTTCTTAATGTGAAAATTATTTAAATTAATGTAATATAGGCTGTTCGGGAATTGCCGTTGGTAGAATTATTTATAGACTGTGAAATGGCGATAAGTAATTCGCGTGTCCAAACACTCTTCTAAAACTTCTCACAAAACGACCTTGAACTCGTTCAATTGCCAGTAATTACTTAATCGCATGGTAGTCCCGAGTATCTTCTATAGTAGTCTTATTTTCTTCTATTTTCTTTTCGTGAAGAATTATTTTCCGTCCGGATAACCTAAAAATTCATAGTAACCTATGCATCTATAGGTATAGAAACATTGGAACTATGGTTATGTGTGACTCATTCAGATATATGGATAAATGATTCAGATATATAACTAAGTGACTCATCGATCACTCGATATTTAGAGGTAGAAGGTGTTGACATTGGATTAATAATTGCGCGAGGTATGAGTAAATTGTACGAGGTCATAAAACGATTATGCAACGGGTGTTGCTTCGGAGCAACGCCAACTGCATAACTCAAAGGTTCAAATCTTCGCCAGACGCCATACGTCGGGTCACAACGCCACATTTTCATTTTATTGCCTTTGATTTTAACCATGATTCTGGGTTTTTAGGACAGTGTAAGTTTCATTACGTATACGTGAAAAGGAATCAATGACAAAACGGATAGAATCTAGGATTTTTGTTTGACACCCATCTCTAAATTAAACAGTTCTACTCGACATAATAACATAGTTATCTTGTTTCTACCGAGGTTCAGTGGTTTTTGTTTTTAATTTATAATTTAGATTTATTTGAATAGCCAAGTTATCAAATATCTATAACCTAATTCGAAACAGATACGCCGCTCCCCTGAAAATCGTTAAACTGTCGCAAATAGTGTCTTAAGTAACAATAGTTGGTCTTCAGGAAGAGAAGTACAACCATACATCTCCATATTTTTCACCGTCGGCACCAATTCAATGAGTGTAAATTAGAAAAGGCCACGAGGCAGGCCAATGGAAATATGTTGAAATTTTTGGCTGGTGGAAAGTTCCAATAAAATCGGGGCCGTGAGGTTCTGAGGAATTAAACAGTTATACGTTGATGAAGGCAATGTGGGGCCTGAAATTAAAGCTTGGTCTTATTCCGGCGGTTTTTATTCAAATCTTGCTTGGAGTGCTGTGAAGGCTGGCATAACGCAATGAATGTTTCAAGTATGCCCTAGATCGGAGCTTTTTCCCCCTGTATACCCTATGAGAGCCCATTTTTCTTATCTGCCCCCTTAACTATGAGTCATGCTTGTGGCTTATTTAGGCACTCTTTATTTACGTACAGTTGAACCCATAGTGTTGGTATCCACCAGCGTTTTGGCTGTTTAGTTATTGATGTTGCAATGAAGGTTGTTAGCCCGTAAATAGATGTAAATAATCAGACGGACGAATGTGCTTACTGTTACTTCCGTCATTCTTAAACTTTCTTCGCATAACCCTAATTCAGCGTTCCCCAAATCATTCCATCTACATCTACGTAATACCCTGCGAGCCACCGCGAAGATGTGTGAAATAGGGGTTTCAGTGAATTAACACTTCATAATTCGTGATGTTTGAATGAAACACTTAGTTTGTTATGTAGGCTGTATAGATATAAATAATAAAAGAGTTAAGTAAGTAAAAGATACGGGAACATGCCGCGACTGATTTATTCGATAGATAGATATTAATATCATACAATGTAAGCAAGTAAATATTGCTGATAAGATGCAATATGACTAATCGTAATTTTTTACGAAACTCATATTGACCTTTCCGTGAAACACAGTTTGGAAAACGCTGCCCTAAATTTTCAAGTGCTAACCTCTTGGGTCACACGTACCCCTGATAGAGAACCGCTGCTCTGATATAAGAGATCTCATAGGCCAACTCATAAAACAGCTTAGGGTAGGTAGTCCATAAACTAAAATAGATACCCGAAAGAGAATGCGTAGAAACCGGTGCAAAGTTTTGGGTTGTTTTCTATCATTGTCTGTGTTATAAGTGTGTCTCATTTCCTAACTCATTTGAGCCCAATGAAATCAGAGGGATACTGTTTGTGATATCACGGTGACCCGAACGCTTTGGTATCTGTTCCGCTTTCTTCCTCTACCTTTAACCCAGCCGACTTCCCGGCACCCTTCCCCGTTTATCCCCTTTCCCACCCCTGTATTCCCTCCTCCTCGCGTCCTCAGCCCTACTAAACCGCCCCTTCTCACGCAACGGAGTTGACGACGGGTTCATCCCATGGGAACGGAGGCAGAAGACGGGGGGTGGTCAACCCGGAAATATAAGGGGAGTCGGGGAGATAGGGTGACTTCCTCGGCGGGTGTCCATTCAGGCGAAGACTCCCAGGAAATCTTTACTTCCAAGCTTTCACTACCGTTCTATTTTCTGGCTGTTGCCGCCATTGTACGTAAAGACTGTTTTCAATTGTTGGGGCATTCTGCAGAAGTTTATATTAGGTTTGACAAAAGTGCTAAAACTATTCTTAAATGTTTCGTTTGTTTTATTTGTTTGTAAACTTATTCCTTCAACTATTTCCTTCATCAGCTCTGCAGGATTCCTACCCTTTTCTAGGGTCCTCTTTTTCATATACATAATACCCTGCAAGCCACCATAAAGGTGTGTGGCAGGGGGTGAATTCTCACCAAACATGCACTATATATCATGCATTTAAAAGGATTAGTATATATATACTGTTCTAAACTACGCTACTTATTTAAAAAAAGATAAAAATAGCAAAGCATACATGCAAAAACATGCTGTTAGTTGGGTTAGCTTTAAATCCTTATACCAACATGCAACTACCAATGTTATCCATTGCTACACTCGTACTGGATATATTTACCGTTATTCATATCCCTAATTGTACGAGGAAAAAAGGACATTTTGAATCTGTTTTTATAGGGGTTTGGGATGGTGTGGTGTCTCGTGTTCTGGCTTCTTATTCCCAGGGGCCGAGTTTGAATCCTGGGAGTGGCAGACGTTTCTATTAGGATACAGGTCCATAATTAAGTGCTTGGTAGGGATAGTTTCCAGTGTAGTTAATTTACACCATTCCTATATTCCCTATGCAAATCCTTCATAGATCCATCTATTCATTTATTTCGAGTAGCGAGGATCACCACAGCTGTCGAGTCGCCTCCCGTCCCGACAGTGACAACCTTTGTCTTTTCCAGGATGGATGCAATTTTCTTTGTTTTTCTTTGGTTGAAAATGCGCGATAAAATTCTACTATTGCTACTAAAATTGCTCGTCTACTCCGTACATATTTATTTAAACGGCAAAGGTTTTACAGCCCTGATTAATTGTAATTTACTAAATTCTTTCTAGTTTTCCAGTTACGAAGATTTCTCGAAATCAACCACAAAACAACAAAGGCGAACATGCTTAAATGCTGTTGATTGAAAGAAAACACAGAGTGATGGGATATGAACTCAATCGCTCAGACTCGTGAGGCGAATGTCCTCAGGTGATTTTTTTACCACTGGGAGTTTGAATATTCAAAATTTCTACCATTTTAATCACCCGTATAAATATCATTGCTGCCTACCTCGCGAGAGTATATCAGTTATATTGTTTTTGCTCTGGAAATAGCTATCAATCTTCTAAAGGTAGTGACTTAAGACGCAATGAAATTCAAATTATCTATTTATTTTCCCGAAAATATTCCACTTCTAAGCTTTGCTTGCTCAGCCTTCTGCTGTGCTGCTCATGTCCATCCAATCGAGTGTCTGGTTTACTTTTATCTTGAAGTAAAGAGTTTTTTTTCCGTTCTATCTTGATAAATGATGTCATCTAGATCCTTTTCGTTCTCGCTATGGAGATTAAATATTTATCGTGCTGTGATGGCAGATGTCGAATCTCACTATGAACAAGTCCTTCAGAAATATAGGCGAGACAGTATAAATTCATTAGATAACTGGGTATCAAGCTGCCCGCGGAAGGAAAAATTCTTCTCCTAAATATTCATTGACATCTATAGGAAAAATTTCAGTTTTGTAATATGTTTTATTTGATATAAATTGAACACGTCAAAGTTGGATGAATGGGAATGTAGGCATAGGTGTCACTTGGAAGCGTATGGAAGTGAACCTCTTTCAGAGAGGAATTGACATCGTTGATTGATCGAGACAATGATTGAAAAATAAAATAAAATGTTGACGATGGAAATGAAATCAGGATTAAAATCGGAGACTAAAAGATGACATTCTCCGAGGAAAAAGTCGAAGCAGTGCTTTATATTTGGGTGGCATGAAATGAAACACATGGCTCCGTTTTTTACTCTAATATAATTTCGTACAGATTGCAGGAGGATGATACTCCAGGAGGAGAGTTCTCGTTGTGAAAGAGGTATTCACTGGCAGGAAGGAATTAGTGAGAGGAACTCTCGTTAAAGACATTAATTGAAGGTTAATAACAGTGTTCAAATTGGGCGCGGCGTTGCACGGTTGCGAAACCAACAAATTGTGTAATGGGAATGGGTAGGTTTTTAGTGCTGACGTTTATGTTTATGTTTTTATGGGTGTTAGTGCTGAGCCTGAAAGAGTTCTCAGAAAGGGGATTGGAAGAAAGGAAGGCGGACGGATAATTGTTTTAAATAACATAGTATGGAAGGGTTGCGATCTGCTCGGAGAGAGTCGGGGAGACAAAGTTAGTAGTAGGAGCATGTACTGAGAAGCAATAGGATGATGGAATTCATTGCAGAATGCAGAGGGTTAGAGGCCGCAGCTATAAAATGAGGAGGTAAAAATGGTAGAATTTGCTTCCTGGATGGAAAGTCAGGAGAGGTTTTCAATAAAAAAGTAGATGACCATGCGAAGAATCGGCTTCTAAAGTAGTTCACAGAATGTCGAAGTGCTTAATGCATATCCATACCTGCCTTCAGCAGAAGAAACTCACGATAATATTACAATTCATTACTAATGGAGACTTCTTATCATTATCATCCAGCCACTTACCAATCTTAGTCGGTTACTGTAATCCTTTTGAAATATTTTCTTTAATGTAACTCCAAACATGGCCACTGTTAGTGAATAACTTTCTACAAAACCTAACAAAGATTTTGAATATTGATGAAAATCTCTCTCGCTATCCGATGCTAGCTGTATTGTGCATCGCATTACTTTTTAGTTACCTCGCAAGAATAATATGAATATCTTTAATGTAGGTAAATCAGATTGTTTTAGCTTATAATTTTCAAGATATAATTAAATTCTGGCAAGATGTCAAGCCAATTGCTTTACTATTGTATAACACTGTGCACGAATGTAATCGAATTATATTTTTGAAAGAATAATTAATTAAAGTAATAGCCACTAAATAATTTACTATGGTGTTTGCGTTTGTGGTTTTAGAATATTATTTTTTTCCAATACTCCCTCTGTACATTTTTATGCATATAATTTTTTTAACGGAGTGGATCCATTTAGCGAAACGAGGCTTAAGTGAAAAACATGGAAACGTTATCCTCGTGGGCAGGACAGGTTTTTTTAAACGGAATATCTATCTATATTTTTATGCTAGGTAGAAATCGTTTAAAGTTACCTTAAAGTCAAATTATCAGGCAAATACAATCTGACATGTTCGTGATGACCTTTAACCCTTCGTATCAATATCCTCGTATCCTATGTTAATCAATATATTAACTGTGATCTTTGAAATATTTGGTGAAAGCCATTTGGATGGCTGTGATTAACATAATGTGGTCGTTTACTGGTAAGATTATCGCAGGTTATCAGCCGAAGTCTAAATTAAGGTTTAGTTCAAAAGAACGTGAATAATTTCATGAATAATGATTGCGAGGCATTTATGACCTAAGTTACTGCTCTCGTATTGAATTTCTCATGGGATCACGTGAAATTTACCATTTATGGCATGTTCGAACAAAAGTATTAGGATATGATGTCGATGATACATAAATCGTCAACAGTTCAATCCTTGTGATAGTACAGGCAGAACTCAAATGATCTACTTTCGGGGCAGATCCTACACTGTAAAAAGTAGATCTGATTTTAAGGTACAAAAGTGATCTGAATTTCAGATGCAACAATTTTAAGACAGGGTATGTTGAATTTCAGCAGTAATATCTTGTCTAAAAATAAGGCAGGCGAACGACTGAAAATCAGACCATCCAGAATCCTGCTCCCTCTGCTTCCTGCTTAACTGCTCCTGTACCAACCATCCATGTTCCTGCCTCTTCCGCACCTTGCATCCGTGTTCCTGCCTTAAACCAGACAGCGCTTAAATTCAGATCGCACTGAAAATCAGATCAACTTTTTACAGTGTATTTCTTGACGAAAGGGGAGAGTTCTATGGGTAAATCGCTGAGCGAATTGAGAAAGCGGGTCCATTGAAAATAGCTATGCACTTAACGAAGAGAAGGGATAATAGTTCCTCTGTATTGCCCCTATTCTTGAAAAAAAATTCTACTCAACGTCCGCGTCCTGCCTTCTTGTTGTTGTGGTTGAATGGGACTGAATGAGTTGGCTCATGGCAGATGCCTTTAGTATCTCTGCCATCCTTGCGTTAGTGGTCACAGACAGTTACCAGGAGATCTACTTCTACAGATTACCCTGTTAGCCACCTCTGAGATGTGTGGCAGGGGGTTAATCATTGTCAATTACGCACTACATCAACATCATCTGTCTACATGCACTAAGGAACATGATGATGAAAAACGTGGTAGTCTGGCATAAACCAGCCATGTGTAAACATTTCATCACAATCTACGAAGTAATAATATCTTATTATTCGGTTAGGCGTTTGCTGTCATGTAATAATTTTCATTCCATTTACGCTTGCAAGGATGCAGTTAGTATGGGTTTGTAGGACTATGAGCATGCATAGCTAACTACACTATCTGCGTCATAACTACCTAACTGCGTATTATAGGGATAGCTTCAACTAGGTAAAAAGAGTTAATCTGATGCATGGATTCCTCTCAAGAAGAAAAAAATGATTGATAGTTTTCATCCGGTTAACAAAGTTTCATTCGGTTCATCTAGTATTCACTCTGTAGACTTCAGGGAGAGAGAAGATAAGAAGAAAGCATTCCGATTGTGTTAAAGCAGTTTTTGGTATCACTCATTAATTTTTTATTTCATTATTAGGGATCTCAATTGTTTTTTTTCCAGATTTTGAAATTTATGTACAGAGTACACCATATTTCTCGAATTTTTTTAATTCCTCTTTCGGGTACTTTCATTTTCAATCGAGAAATAAAATAGATATGGAATAACGTGTAATACTCCGTGTTGAATGTGATAGCCACTTGAATTCACGTGGAAGGATACCGTATAAGGTTATATTAAATAGTAAAGGATAATAGGGGTAAGCGTTAGACACTTGAGGCCATTTGAGAAGTTAAGGATTGGTAAAGTGGAATATTCGTAGGATTTATTAGGATAGGAGGAAGTGTGGAACGGAATCCAGCTCCGATATCAATGTGCTCATAACAAGAGAAGGCCCCTTGGTGTCCACAACTGTACGTACCATCCGACTGACGGAATACTAAACTTAAAGGGGGTATGGGTTGGTGCTCTGGTCAGAGGAGATACTATCCTCCCATAGGTACAGAAGGCCCGGGTTCGTTTCCCGGCGAATGACGAGATTTTTCATCAGTATATTGATCGCTACTTGAGTGCTGTGTGGAGAGCACCTCGGGTTCAGTATGCCGTCCTTCGGATGGGAAGTTAACCCGTGGTCCCCTTGGTGCATTTCGTT
This sequence comes from Platycnemis pennipes, assembly GCA_933228895.1. NCBI lineage: Eukaryota > Metazoa > Arthropoda > Insecta > Odonata > Platycnemididae > Platycnemis > Platycnemis pennipes. Next base: position 68,494,260 of record OW121856.1, on the reverse strand, counting down.
AAGAGCAGGCTAATGCCGACGTTGGGTTTCCCTCCGTTGGCTGAAAAATTCCTACCGTGTTACCCACCTATTATCCATTCACCTATCATCTTCACCTATAGCGCAAAGTACCTTAGGCTAGATTGCTTCACCCGAGTAACTGCTAACTCAATAAGTCTCCACGCAGCGCTTAATTATGTAATGAGGTCTTCTGAAAAATATTCATTCCAGCCTGGATTTAAACCCGGGCTCTTGGTTTGGGAAGCCAATACTCTACCCTACACACCAAGACTATACCCTATTTCATGAGTGTGTCGCATTGTGCATTGGAATTACCGAAACCAGTCATTCTTCGCAAGTTTCTGTCCTACATCACATTTCCAATCACTCAATCCAAACACTTGCCTTGTCATTCCTCATCTCTAAACCGTTCAGTGACCTTTCTTTAACCGTCCCCACGATAGCCTTTCTCCAAACGGTCTATAGCCATATCGCCCTTCGAAAGACGCCTATTGTCTCTTAATGTATGCCCTCCGATGAGACAGATGAACTCTCTGGTGGTCCAAGTCCAATCACTTGATCCACAATCACCAGGGCAAACAGAACCTTCAGCCTTACACACCTTGCGTCAACATAATCTTTCCTTCGCATTGGCGTGCTCGTATTTGAGGAAGGGAACATGTGAACCGATAAAATGTTTACTTTCTTGCTGCCTGGCTCGGCGTTATCGCTGAAATAGTCTCCGGCCACTCGAACTTTCGAGTGCTTTCGACACGGCAGTGATCGAAGCATCAGATACGTTAAATAATTTGCAAATGAAAACATTTGCTTGTTGTCTCCTTTGGAGAATTCGAAAGGCTCCCGCGTTAGTATTTTTATGCCCGCATTGCACATTACTTATTTGAGAAGTTAAGGATTGGTAAAGTGAAATATTCGTAGGATTTATTAGAATAGGAGGTGTGAAACGCAATCCAACTCCGATATCAATGTGCTCATAACAAATAACTGAGAGAAAATGGGCAAACAGGAACGCTGATGTCCTTAAGTTTGAGCAATAAGAATATGTTTTATCTGTATAACTTGAATTTATATCTGGAATTAAATCATGAAACTGATTCATAATACCTAAAAGAGATGATGAAATCGGTCTTAAGATATTTTTCACAAATAGTAGGTATGCACTTAGGGTGAAAATGCAAAACTAAGACCAAGCATGATTTATATTACTTTTAGATGGCGTTACCTATGTGCATTATAATTACGAGAAAAATATCTTCCAATTATTTAAACTTGCACTATTATGATCACACAACTTTTACGCAGATTATAGAATCCAAATCATGTCATGAAATGCACGTACTGCAGTTCTCGAATTTAAGTAGACATCTATGATAATTAAACCGTATATAATATAAAACAGTTTTAATTAAGAAAATGTCCATTTTGGTGGATTGGTGACAGGGCTTTTTGTTGCAAGTAATGATTCCATTTCCTTTCCGGAAACTGATTGTTGCTGAAACGATGTAGAATATTTTCAAGTTAACCCGATGGCGAATCAATCACTTACTTCAGGGGCAAACTGACTGGCAGCTTAATTATATGCATTATTTTACAGATTTTTAGTTTATTAGAATAAATATTTAGTCCAAACTATTGGCCAAAAGTCATGTTTTTGTTACCATTATTCTTCGCTAACCGTTGGCATTTTTTGCATAAACCTTCATTTAGTCTGCCGATGGTACCCTGAAATGCTAATGCATGATCTTAATTTAATTTTCCATTAATAAACAACCATAAATATATTATGACATTCAGAAAATATAATGTCTTGATAGATGAATGTGCTATATATTATGAAATGAGTAAAGAGCCTAGAGTCTGACCCTTTGAAGTGTTAGACACTAGACCGTATCAATCACTAGAATTACCGTAGCAAACCATAAATCCACTAACAGGAGAGAACGTAAAATCTTGACACTGATTTCAAATTATGGTTAGTATAGATTTTGGTGCTTAGTATTGCGTAGTTTAGGATTAGGGTATTTTGGGAAAAAAGGCAATTTTTAGGGTGAAAAGGAGTCTCTAACGAATTGTTTACATTGAACTATGAATCACTTTGTGTAACCATGGCCCTATTGGCGACTATGCTATGTAACTACCACCATTAATTTCGATTCTCTTTGTTGTCTTAAGTGCTCTTGATGGTTAGTTGTGAGAAGGATCATGTTCCAACTCATCCCCCATTCTATTTAAGTTGCGTGGAAGAAGCACTGTTTTCACGGGCAGTTTTCGAAACTTCTCATTGTGTTATTCTCATTTTGGCAAAGAGTCAGGGAATGTGTGTTCGTGAAATTCGACGTCGAGGCCGTTGGCACTTGAATAATCTCGATTGAAGAGTGCGCACTGTTACCTTCGCTTTGCGTCGAGGACATTTGTACCAATGCTCAACTCGGCTTGAATGGCCTCGTGGCACTCAGTGATACATACTGCAAAGTAATGTTCCAAGCTGGTTGCGACCGCTAGTGTGTTACGGTTGCGTAAATTAGATGCGGAAACAGCATTTGCGCCGAGATAACGCTGCGAATCAAAATAGCGGTCCTTGAGAACTGGAGTAAACTTTTTAATTATAGCACGTCGTAATTAGTGTCGACATATCATTATGTGTTAGGTGAGAGCGTACGGAGACCTTGTGGTCTAGTGTTAGAGCGAGCGTCAAACGAAGAGGCCGGATTGTTTTTCGTGTTCATCGGCTAGATAACGTTCTTAGTTTCCACCTTGATCTAATTCAAATAATTCCATAACGATCACTCGAGCAGAATATGATTTCAGCATTACAATGCACTGATAGCCTCAAAAGAAAAACTCCATTATCATAAGCAACTCATACTAAAAGGTTTTCGTGGAGAATGGTACCAATATAATTGAGAAATATTTTGAATACGACCCGTAGAAATGGCGGAATTCGTAAGCGGGACCGAAATTAAGTGTTCGTTTCTCCATCCATTTACTCGGTCAATGCTTCATCTTGGTATTGATCATCATCATCAGCCATCAATCCTAACATTGGATTGCAGCTGCTATCCACTTCTTTCTCCTATCAGATGACCTGTTAATATTTATATAATTCTTATCTCAAATCCTTCACTATATGTTCCATAAATCCCATGTGAGGCCTGCCTTTGCCATTCTTCCCGTTTAATTTTCCGTCGACTATTATCTTCATCAGACCATCTTGTCTCACGATATGACCGATTAGATCGTTTTGTCGGCTTTTAAAAATTTTTGGAATGCTTCTTTTTCCTACCGGTCTCCTAAGGACTTCTTCGTTTAATACTCGGTTGATCTATTTTACCTCCGTCAATCTTCTGTAACTCGGTGCAGGTGTTATCGTCCATGACTCACTGACATAATGAAGCGTACTTCATATGTAAGCTGTAATGAATTGTTATTGTTGGTCTTCAGAAGTGACACTACTCCAATGGTGTCAATTATTTTTATCTCAAGCTTTATCTTCCATGCTTATTTCCTCGAGTAAATAGGTAGTCTTTTCTACCTTAGTATCCAGTTCTGCAGGCAGTAGAAAATTTAACACCTAAAAATCTCTTTGCTACTCTTAAAGTCGCTCTTTTGTCCTCAGCCATACTTAGCTACGTGGGAGTTAATTTATGAATAACATCAATACATTTTTTGTGCTACAAAATTTTATTATTTGTTTTTCATTTGAAGACGATCGTTTCAAAAACATTTTCTCCCATTCCTTACAAAGCTCGTTCAGCCAGACTATTCCGTAACTCCGAAGTCATTCCAATTTGCCAGTCTGAAAATACCTTTTCAGCATTCTGAAGGCCGCATGGAATCAATACACCTTTGACATACGGCACAGCACTTGTGTCAGATTTACCTGGTGACCTTTTTTCATGGTCCTGAGCATAAATAGAAGACCATGAAAAAGGTTATCACAGTTAGGTGATCATGTCGTCATTGCAAAGCTGTTTTGTATATATATATTTTTTTTGGTTGACTTTATCTGCCTCGATGAAGTAACAATGAACGAAAAATAGACTTGGCCATAGGGTTAGCAAATGCATAAGGTCATAAGGGAGGACACTGTCAGCTGAAATGCCAGACAAACATTGTCGGTCACATTCATCAAAATTACCGCTGTAATTTTATCCGAATGGGGGGTATCTGATGGGATAAAAGCAATAACCTCAGGGTGGCACCAATGCTGAATACAGCTATTCAAGGAGAAAATTTGATGGTTGCATTATAAGTCGCATTGCAGGGAATGCAGTTTTTTAGAGGAATCGTTAGGCAATTTTACCCTTGTCCGGATAATGCCAGGCAGGAATCAAAGTCCCTACCGAACATTCTTAAAAAGAGGACATGACCGTGAAAAGGCAGACGTCTGGTGATTCGGCGAGGTATTTCTGTGTTTCTGTTGTCTAATCAATTGAATTGAGATTACGAGAATTTCGTCGGTATTCTTGGCACAAATAAATGGAAAAACATGGATGTTGCTAGTCCTTGGAAGGACTAAATTACAGCAGACGTGGTTATGCACGGTTGGAAGTGTAAAAGTGGTGACTTCGAAGAATTGGATTTATGTTTACAGCTAATGAGCTTCGATAATAATCGCTTTCTATTGGAATCATGCCCATTCCACCAGGTTGGCTCGTTTCAAGAGGACACCTCATGAAATATCCATTTGAGCTTAGGGGGTTGAGTGTGGATTTCTCTTCGGGAATATGCTATCCTATTTTTCTACTGTAATTTTATATATTTTTTGAGTATTTAGAACAACGTTTATATGCGTATATATGCTATATTTCATCTATTGACGAGGGGTTAGATGGGTGAGGGGACTTATAGTCTCAATATCGCCCCAATAAAAACGCTCATCTATCTATCTATTTATGCAGGTTAATGATGCAGGTGGCCCTTAATTTCATTGCGACCGGGTGTGTGTAAATCAATACCGCGCGATTAAAAAAGCTCCCGCACTGTTGAATTTATTTATGGATGTCGTGTTATGGTAGCATAATTAAATTATTTTCGGGTTATACTCAATGGTTCAGTTTTTTCCGTTCCATGCAGTGTGTGAAAAGCGCAAATGCTGCTGGGAGAAAATCATCAAATTTGGATCCGGGCTCGTTTCCATGTAGTTGTTCATGCATTTTTTGTGATTTTTAGCGCAAATTTCTGCGTTACACCAAGCAATTTTATAGTACATCTCTCCACTAAATGGGCTGTCTCATGCCAATTGTCCTGCATAATAGCCTAAATTGTTTGTGTATAAATGAGTCCCTTTGTTCGCTCAAAGTTCACGACCACATTATTATTAGATGCCGCCGCTACGCGCGCCGTTCTTGGCCAAACATAAAGAGGGTCCAAGTGCTTTAAAATAACTGAACGTCTGCGCGTGCTCACCCTGAGAAGAGAGGAAGAAAAAACACTAACCGTGAAGAAATAGGATGCGTGGACAAAAAATTGAACGGGACTCTAAATTTGGCTCGAAAGTGGGGCAGACACATTGAAGATTCCCCCGTGATACTCTGCAGAGGACGTAGTTCCTTGCCTCGCGGGAGATAAGTAAGGCGCGTGTTTTGCGAGCTGGGAAGAAAAGAGATGCTAATGCAGGCGGCGTAATATTTCTTTTCGCGCGGCGCGTAAGCCGGTCGGCCATTGGGGAGTCGCGGATGGAAAAAGAATCCGCTGAAAGGAAGTGTAAGGATAACGTCGTTCGAATGTCAATATGCTGTCGTAAATCCAGCTACTTGAGGATATGCGGTGCTATAAATTCCATTTGATTGACGTCGAGTGGTAGGATGATATCTTGAAGAAATGGTTGGAAGACAAGAACGTGTGCAATGCTATCTATCATAGTGCGTAGTTGAGAAATATACTCTACCGTCTCGACTCCCTTAAAAATACGTTTTGAGATTACCGCTTTTGGAGGACAATGAATCAAGAGTGATTTTTTTAAATTTTGATACGAACACTGAAAGAATCACTTGGACAGCACTGTACTCTCTCAGCATTGTACTTGTATTCTACTACTTTTATGTTCAGCTTAGACTTTATTTTTCCTTGAGAATTTCATTAGTTTCCTTACATTTTATTCCGGAAAATAAGCACAGCATGGTGTAGTACAATTTTAAAGTTTTTAAAGTAGGAAAAATATTGCTCTGGTTTCGTGGCAGAGTAGGCAATGCGTAAGATGCTTATGCATGATGTTTATCTTTGGACCGAATTCACATTTAAAGAACACTCGACGTTGAGGTTTTTGGGAAGAAAAATAACAGTTTTGATGGTCTAATCAAAACTTCCGTCCAGTTTCATGTATGGGGCGAAACATACCTACGAGATATTCACTTTACTTTTCATCTTCATGAAATTAACTACTGAACTTTTCACAGATTCTTTGATGTGTTAATGTTGGTACGTCTGAATTCGTTATATAAATGCATTCTTAATATATTTTTTAAAGGAGTAGTAGTAGTAGTAGTAGTCTTGAGATTTTGGTTCTTCGGCGGACAAGATTTTGTCGCGTTGTTAACGCGTATCGTTAGTATCGGGCGTTCACCCAACTTGTATTTCCCCGGGCGGATTCGAACCTACGACCTTCGAGCTTCCAAGCCAGCATATAACCAACCAGACTCGTGGCGGCCTTTTGCATAACTTGGGAGGGCATATACGTATGTCAGTCTGCGGAGGAGAAAGAAATGTTCTCGGTCGTTGGCCTAGGCGGGATGAGGCAAAAAAATGATGGATGAGTGAAAATGAAAGGTGCATTGGGCACTCCATATTGGGTTGAGTGCATCCGATCGGACGTGATTGTTTGAGCGGAGTTATAGGTTGCTGAAGTGGATGTAAAGTGTATAAGGCTCTTGTTCATTGGAAAAGGAGACGTTGAGAAGTTGAGGTGAAAAAATGAATGGTAAACATTCTTGTCTAGTTGCCGTGCCCCATCTTAATCTCCAAATGCTCTAACGCATCCGAGCAGCGTCATTTTTTTCATCTATATCCAAACAATATCCTTGCAAGCCCTGCAATTGCGTGTGGCACGGGTGAACCATCACCATGCTGTTTATCTATCGGGGAGAACACTTACTACCGTACAGACATGTAATAATAATACTACTCCAGTTTACACGTACTTAATTGAAACTAAGTTTCACAATAATACCACACCAAGGAAAATATCAAGCATGCAGTTGCGAAACATGTGAAATGTTGGCTATAAATGGCACTAAATTGATCAATCCGAATGGCACTACAATTTCCGTGCGGATAATTTCCTTACCTGGAGTTGTCATCTTTTTTTCCGTGAGGTGAATGGCATCTGGCATATACTCTGTGTGACAAAACTGTCCATACTGAGTAAAACTGTAAAGGAAATCAACAAATGCTTCCTATGTTCATTTCACGCCCCAGGCTTTAGGTGAAAAATGCAAAAACGCTTCAATTTTTTTCCGCGAAACATTAGTGAAGTTATAATCATTTCTATCCCAATAACTAACGGCAGTAACTAATAACTAAATACTGCCTCTCCTTAAGATCTCTACTAGGAATTTACCAGTCAATCGAAGTTTCGGACTTACAAGTGCGCTGGGTGATTTAATCTTAGGCTCTTTGTCAATACTTTCCGAAGAATAAATTCTCTTTTTGGGATTGGGGTTTTGTACAATATGGATGAATAAAAGTTTACTTGATTAAATACTTTAACGGCAGAGTAATCGCATAACCCTTTATATTATTACTTCTGTTTAATAACGATTTCATTAAGAATTAAACTACTTTGGCTTTACTAAGGAAATGTTGTTAGGTTTAATTTTGTGGAAACAACCCATAATGGATACATGTGATAAGATTAGTATATTCCATACTGTATTTAATATAATAATTATAGTTATTATATATAATATATAGCTATAATAATTATATAATTAGTGTATCATCTAATATATTTGTAGATTCCACTACTGATTTTTTTGTTTCGCCCAGTCTTTACAGCACACTATTCCATCTTTAGGCCTTGAGTTCTCATTAATTGCCATGTGAAAAAATTCACCTGGACCGTGAGTCAAACCACGGACCTTTGAATTTCAATTATGGATCCTGGGTAGCGTAGTGGTCTGCGTAGTGGCCCGGAACGCCAAAGGTCCGTGGTTCGATTCCCGGTCCAGATGTATTTTTTCACATGGCAATTGATGTGAATTTCACCGGCTGGTTTGATATTTAATACACTCAGGTCTTGAGGTTCGGGGTTCAGACCAGAAGATGACGTACTGTGTTGAAGTATAGGTCATGACAGCAAAGAAAGCAGTGGTGGAATTTTCAAAGTAATTTCTCAGTTATCCGACGCACATTTGTTTGGTTTTCGTTGCTTTGTCATGCTTCTGGGAAACGCTCGGGCGTTGGTTCTTTTCTCCTCGACTTCCATTCTCGGGAGTGCATTTTTCCGGAATTTAAAAGTGGAGAGACGAGTGGCCGTTGAGTTTTCGCTTTTTTTTCCTTTTCATCCGCCGCCGAGCGGCGATTAGAGTTGACCGAGATTCCGCGTTGGGTTTCCGCTCTTGGAGCGAGTGCAAGTGTTGATTCATCATGGCCTTCCAGGAACTGAGGGACCTCGCTGTATACGCATGTCCAATAGTGTGGGAGATTACATTTGCATCATTCGGTGCATAATTGTTGGCAGAATTTAATATGCACTTCGATCGTAACCAGAAGTAGGCCATATGACAAGGACTTCCGTTAGTGGTGGATGATTTTCGTCGTCTTTTTGAATCAAGTAATGTTATTGTTGACATTGGAAGGTGAAATGTGATCTTGAACAGGTTGACATTAGTTCATATGTTTTGCAAACGTATTGAGGTGATGTTATTTAGCAATATTTTTATTACAGTTTTCATAGGCATGAGCTTATAATAGTAATCAGAATGTATACTTAATAATGAAGTATGTTATCGACCACTATATTTTTTATGTAGAAATGGATAATTTGTCTGGAGTAGTTTGGTCGTTAAGAGAAAGACCACTTTTACCAACGTTTCGCCTCTTTATTGTGGCTTCATCAGGGCTATTGGTGGCAATAAAAAAAAAAATTGTCACAAAAAAAAATTGTCACCAAAATAAATTGTCACCAAAAGCCCTGATGAAGCCACAATAAAGAGGCGAAACGTTGGTAAAATTGGTGTTTCTCTTAACAACCAAACTACTCCAGACAAATTATCCATTTCTGTATACTTAATGAAATAAATACTCCTATATGCCTATTAGAGCTCGAATAGGTGGTTTTGAAATGGAGTAAAATAACCAGCCTGGGTACGTAAAATATTAACAGAACCGTAGACTAACGACTTCAAAGGCAATTGTATAGAAAAAAAGAGACCAAGACAAAAATTTTACTCGGAAACAAAAGCTAGAAGAGGTGAGAAATTATTGCTATCTAGAAGTAGCAATGAGTGAGCAAGATGGAAATGGTCCGTAAAATAGCCCTGTCGAAGAGGGCATTCTACCGACAGAAAAATGTACTTGTAGCTGGAAATACAAACTTGGAGGTAAGGAAACATTTCGTTTGAACTTGCATCCGAAGCATACTTCTTTACGGTAGTGAGGCGCGGACGATAACGGCCACGAGGAACTCAAGGCTGGAAGCATTCGAATTGTTGTGCTACAGAAGAATGATGAAGATCAAATGTATCGATGATTTGCGGACGAAGAGGCCCTAAGAAAGTGGGAAGAGAGGGAAGTCTTCTGAAAACTTGAAAAAGAAGGTGAACAACGGAATCGGCTAATTCTTGAGACACGAGGGTCTGATGAAGACAATCGTCGGGGGAAAGCGAATGGGAAGAATGGAAAAGGAAGGCCGAGCATGAGATGCATAGCGCAAGTTGTTGAGGGTGTAAGAGTGTAGAGTCATGTGAAAATGAAGAAGTTAGCTGATACGAGAATCGAGTGGAGAGTTGCGTCAAACCAAACTTAGAATTGTTGACCGATAATGATAATGGAAAACGACCTTTGCATCCATGTTAACAGATAGGTGGAAAAATTAAGTATCGTTGTAGTAGATAATAGAACTATTATCTAATTACTTATTAGGAGTATTATCTACTACCATTAGAATATTATTATGAACTAATAAAAGCATTAGATTCTTATGTAGTTTCAGTGCTCTGATTATATTCTATCCTCTTCCAATCCCTTCTGTATACCCTGTTACTTAAGGTTAATTAGTTTTTTGATGTATCATGTATATTTCATCTTTAGCATAAAAGTTTGTTCACAGTAAAATCTAGCTTGGGAGGCAAGATACAGTATGGGACAATATGCATTCATGATGGACGATAAAGATTCGCTCAACAAGAAGCCGATTAAACCTTCTGCTGGATGCTATAGATAAAGAGTGTACTGAAATGTACTATCCATTTACACAATAACAACACGGTAGAAACAGGAGATAACACTGATGATTTATGATTTAAAATTATCTCTCACCCTCAATCTTGAACTTATCCTGAGATAAACACCTTTCTCCTGCGTAGGATATGACCCCGTGGTCTTTGGGTTGCTAGGCCTTTACCGACTTTGTTACGGCGGTTATGTTACATTCCCGATTCTATGTTATGAACATTCCAAAAGTGTATGAAACATGTAGGTTTATCTTTTTTTCTTTGCTTTGTCATAGCACTTGGAAGCAATTCCCATTGAAGCACCCTTTGCCAAAGGCAAGTCATTATGTGTCTCTACGTAATTGATTCTCCGCTTAATTTGCCTCAGCTGTTAGATGGTCCGTGAATTATTTTTACGCCACATTAAGAGCATTTGCCTCGAGTTTCTCTTTGACGTAATTATTTTTAGCGGAAAGGAAAATCTTTCGTGGTCTCAAACTCGCGTCTTTTTTTTTCAGAACTCTCTATTTTTTTTCGTGAACTCGCGCCAAATAACCGAATTACCGACCTAAGTTTAATATAAGTTGGTCATGTCGGAGTTTACAGGCGTTTGAATGTACCAGTGATTATTAATTTACGTTTTATTTTAAGCTTGCGTGTTGTAGGTATTTGATCGTAGAATGTCTTGGAATACATTTACGACAAAAGTTTTCTCTGAAATGTCTATATGTAACCTTATATCTGAAAAAGTTGTGAACGTTCCGTGATCCATATTGAAAAAGAGCAGTCATTTGGCAGTGTAATTGAAATTATTGTACTGCTGGGTTAGACGAGAATTTCAGTGACTTTCAGCGTTTGTTTCAAGTTTATCCCCATATATATTGGCGCTAAAGACCGGGAGGAAAGTTACAAGGATGGGAATGAAGGGTAAAGAGTAAATGCAGTGATAAACATAGCGTCGGCATTAGCTTGCTCTTTACGGAAGGCGCCATGGGGATCACGGCTTAACATCCCATCCGACGGACGGAGGAATGGGAAATGCGGACCTCTCGGCTCTAAATTTTAAACGGCCAGTTCACCAGTGAAAAATATCTGTCAGTATCGGGATACAACCCTGGTCCTCTCAGGGAGAGGACTTAGCCTACACCAACCAGGAGGGTGTCCTTGAATGGGGAATATGCATGAACTTTGTTTCTCGAAGATCAATGATGTACTTGATGTGAAATTTTCTCACCAATTTAAATATATAAGCCAATTTTTTCTACGCCCACCACAAAGATTATTAAATGATATTAAAATGTTCCCGAAAATCGACGAAAGTCACGTGACCTGAAACGCCTTCTGACGTCAATGCACGGTACAGGTTCCATATTGCTACGTAGATAGACATATATATTTAAAAGAAAACGAAGTGAATATATTGTTTTGAGGTTTTTAGCCGTTTCTCGAACCAAACGATGACTGAAAAAATTCTTTAAAAAAGCATATTCCGACAATTTCCTTTGGTTGACTCCCTTATGGCGGCGTTCTTCTTAAAAAAACAGCGATTGGATAGACGTAGTAGATATTCTTGGGCACTAAACAGCCTTTATATAATTAATGGACGATTTGCTCGTTACCATCCATACTACGTAAATAAAAAATCGAAATACAATAAACAAATGAGATAAATGCATATGTTATCGTCAAATATTCATTTAACAACTTACCTCCACGCATAAACAGATAAACAACGCCCATAGTGATACCGTGCCGTGACGTCATGCGATGACGTCGTGTTTTTAAGCTGCCGAAAGAGTACAATTTTCAAAGAGTAATATCTTTGTAACACAACTTAATTCTTCAGAAAAATTTTCGCCAAGCACATCTTAGCTAATAAACTTCACATTCAAAGACTATTAAAAATAGTGCATGTTCACCATTGCTCGAGATTGATTCCGGTACGGAGTAATCCCGAACGCAGTGTAAAAAAATACGAGTGAGCATACCCCCCCAGGTCTTAAATATTTATCTTTGCTCGTAACGAGACATATTTCATTACGTTCATTCAGTAGCGACATTGCCAACGAGCGTGTATCAAGGTGTTTTTTCAGCGCAACTTGGTGAAATTCTGGCGTGCTCATGGTAATGAGTTAATCCAAATTTCCTTCTTAGTACGTTCTGCCATGATACTTGCGGAACTATTAAAAACACGCACTTAATAAAACCCGGCTGAGTGCGGAATAATTGATCTCTTCCGGAGTTCACTCAGTAATTTATAAATCTACCTCAATTTTTTAAAATTTGATTCATGACGAAAGTGGCGTCAACAAGGCGTTGAAGTATCCCGTTATTTTCGATTTAATGTGCTGTAATATGTTCACACGTGTCGGCTCTAAATCAAAATTTGTGAGCGGTGTAATTACCCCTGCCTCGGGTGTGGTCGGCATGAGCACGTGTTGGTAATTTGGATTAATTCCAAAAGCTCCGTGAACCGGGCGTTAGGAAAGTTAATTAAAAAATATGGACTGTTGAACAACTTTTCGCTCTACTAGGAAGTCGGTGCCTTAAGATTAATGGGGAAAGTGGGTACATAAAGTATGACCCAGGCGTAAGAGTGCCTTCTTCTGACATTAGTAAGTATTGTTTAAATTACTCGGATTAAATTTCAAATTATTCTTTGTGGATTCGGAGCTATGAGATTTAATTTTTCCTCCTTGTCATCTGTATCAATAGTCTCCGGTTAAGGTGCGTGAGGAAATAAAATTAATTTGCATACCTGTTCATTTCCCATAGCCAAATCAACTTTCCCGGTATATTGAATTGGTGTTCGGAACTGTCAATTGGTACCTATAGTAAAATTTGTCGTTTTTATGTTCATGTATGAAACAAACTGTCTCTATTAATAAAATGTCGAACGATGATCGTTAAGAAAATTACGCCTTATTTACATTGCTTGACTAGCAAGCTTTTTCAAAATGTTCCTCCTAGTAGTTCTAATAGTTGTAGTTGTGCAGTCAGTCGTTTTTCTAAACCTTACTAGTGAAACAACCGCATATTTTCCATAAAACTCTTCATTTATGCACATTTTTAATAGCTAAATATAATACTTGCATATTCTTTTTATTGTCCAGTTATACTAGGTAAACTGTCATACAACTCCAATGACAGCTTATCGTGTGATTTAGAGAGGGGAAAATATTCAATGCGTCAAGCATTGTGAGTACTCAAGGTGTACTCAATGCTTGAAGTAATTACACGGTGGGAAGGTAGCGTAGTGTTTATAGTCTCGATAGTTAATTTCTCGATAAAAATCAGCAGCATGGTGTTTTGAGACAAATAATTTATCTTCTTGGCATTATTGAAAAAGTGGTAGGTTTTGAAATGACTTTTATTTTAACGTCTTTATGCTTCACTGGTGCACTCATTCGCGATTGATTCACGAATTTCGAAAAAGGTTCATCTCGGTAAATTTGGAAAATGAACTTTTTGCCAATTTTTTCAACTACTTGTCAACCAGTTGTCATATGGTTGTCATTTCAGTAAGTTATGGTGTAGCACAATGGCATGGAGTTTAAGAGAGAAAAAATGCGCTCCGTGGATATTCACCCAGAAGACTCCATTTCAGTGTAGAAACCCGTAAAGCGTAAGTGCAAATTACTACGCCTCGGTTTGTGGAATGACTCAAATTACCAGCTCGAAAACTAGTACCAAATATAATGCTGAATTCGCTTAATGACCATCTCGTAATGATGCCTCATGTTATGGCCATTTGTGCTATCCTTCACAGCAAAAATATGTACCAGAATTGCTGAAGAACGGTCAAAGTAATCATGTTGGTAATCCCTAGGCCTTTCAACCCTAGGGTCTTGGGCTCGGACTTCATCAGTGATTGTGTTCGTTTTACGCTTCAGCGAAGTCTACATACTGCGGTATAACCTCTACAGTTATAATAATAATAATAATAATTTCTGTAATGATCACAGGTGCCCCCAAACAGTTGAAACGTCTTTTACCAAATTCTGCCATTACCACTACTGAATGACTGAAGAGCTTACTAATTATTTAACAGATCTAATTGAAAGTGTGGCGTGTACAATAAGAGCTCGAAGAGAAGGATTATAAATATACGACCTCTCCCGTTCCTCTGTTAGAATAAGTTTGGGATGATAAACCGGGAAAAGATCGAAACGAAAGGGAAAACTATTCTTCCTTGGGACGCTAGCGGAACCACCGTCTGACCTTGACATTAATCCGTCCCAAGGAAATTGGATGTGAAACTATTTAATTTCGTTCGAGACCGCAGGGACTGATGTTTCGGGCGAGAAAAATTGAGTGTCCCCCTCTGGTGGGCGAGGCTTGCATCACTTAATCGGTTAGAAACCTCCTGCGCCATCAAAACGCCTCTCCAAGGATATCCTTGAGCCTCGGCCGAATGCTTTCAAGACCCTGACACGGATTTTGAAACGCCCAAGCTTCCCGAACTTCTATTTTAAGGCTTGTCGCATGGATTCCGCCAGTGATGTGGGAATGCGTAAACCGTATCTGGATACGTTCATCAGTAGGATTCAGCCATGAGGTGCCTGAAATCCTTGTGGGCTATAAGTAGGGTTGCCAACCCTTATAGAGATTCTTCCGGTAGTTGTCCGTTCCATGAGTGTGAAATTCCGGGAGATTTTCGGGAGTTGCATATTTGTAACTGCTCTAGAATGTGTATTCTTCATTAACAAACTCCCTCAGTGTGAAAAAGAGGGAAAATGTCAAATTTTTACTCCCCACGGTTTCGATTATTTATTTTCGACACCTTTCAACGCCTCGTCGTCATCTTCAGGATAAACTGACTTTTTTCTTCTTTTTTCAAAGATGCTGTACCACTTCATTACGCCTGATACTGAATTTATCCTATGTGTGCATTATCTGTTCAATGTATCCGCGTCTACCTGCAGATAAAATTCGAATGATTTAGCGCATTTATATCAACAGAATCATTGACGGGTTGTGACTCAACATTTCTAAAGCCGAGTTTACACGATGCATTTACACGCGCGGGTAGATGCGTGAACACATTCACCATCAAAATTGCACCGTGTAAACACTCAAAATTGCGCAAATGCGTGAATGCGTGCACAGAAAATAGCCCCTGTTCTATTTTGGTGAATGTGTGCGAGCAAATTGTAGTCGTCAACAACAATAACTGAAGTTCAGGCATGATGTTGTCTGTTTCGTAGAAGTGGCGCTTGATGCCACGGTCGTATATACTACGCTTGATGCTAGTAAAACAAAAGAAATCGCGTAATGCGTATCTAGAAAATGGTCGAACAATTGCGCGAACACAAGCATCGTGTAAACACTCCTCAAGTGCGAGAACGCGCATCTGTCCAGACATCTATTCACGCATCTGTCCAGCCACGTACTTGCGCGGGTAAATGCATCGTGTAAACTCGGCTTAAGAATGCCTTGACGCAGCTATTTGCTCGATTCTCTTATAAACTAGCCTCTTCATAAATACACAACTCTTCACTTACATATCCTTAACAAGTTGCTACATCAATCTCATTCTAGGCCTTCCTATGCCAATCTTCCCATTCCCTTTTACCTCGACGATTGTCTCCATCAGACCATCGTGTCTCAAGATAGGGCCGATTAGATTATTTCGTCGGCTTGTTAACATTTTTAGAGGACTTGTCTTTTCTCTCTCTCTCTTCTTAGGTCTTCTTCGTTAGCCAGTCGATCGATTCATATTATCTGCATCATTCTTCTGTAGCACCACATTTCGAATGTTTACAGCCTTCTCTGCTGCAGTTATCGTCCATGGTTCACCACCTATAAGAAGCGTGGGCCAGATACATGTTCTGATGAATTTTTCCTTACTTCCACGCTTGTATTCTCAGCTGTGGGTAGATTTTTTTAGGTGGAGTTTCCTCTTCCGCTTGCGATATTGTACTGATTATATTTGGGAAGAGTCACTGAATTTTGTGAAGATCGTTGTGGACTACCAGAGTCTCCCGCAGTATTGTGGATTTTTTTACGAAACAAGTGAACGATTTGATATTCAACCCGTTAGATGATGATGTTACTGAGTGAAAGCGGTAGGAATATGCACGTCCGGGAATCGGGAGATTTTAATAAGATATTGTCCCATTCATGGTGTCTCCCGCTGAAACGGGAACATCTGGCAATCCTAGTCAGAGATTAAATACACTTCCTAGTTATAAGTCCGCTACTGGCGACACCTGTAGCGGTCATAGGTTACTTGAATACGATTGATAACGATAGCCCTGCTGCTTATTTTTTGCCTCGTGCACTGCAAGTATTCTTTGATTCCGTCTTACATAAGTGGTGCATAATACATTCATGGCGAAGGAAAAACCCGTCCTTGATCATTCCCAGCCAGTACTTTATCAATAATATAGTTTTCCTTTGAGTGTATAGATTTTCCATTCCATGTTAATTATACGGCAGTAATGCGGAATGTCCCAGGCCTAAATTTTATTTTGGTTAGATTTCTTTTAAGAATTTGATTTCATGTTTTAAGATCGCGTGCTGGCGTTGATGTTCGTTTTGGCGTAATTAATATTCTTTTAGGTGGGCAGTTAACACGTTTCACCTTTTATCTGAAACCTCTTAACCGTTTTTAAATATCGATTCTGATTTGTGTCGCAGTGCAGCATCAGTGCGCTAATTTTAACGGATGCGATTTTGGAAACTGATTAGGTATCAATTTCTCTTTTGTTTTTTCTTCTGATTGGTTGAAACTAAATTAATATCCCACACACGCTTTCTACTTACCGGTTCATCGGTAAGTGTCATTGCAGTGTTGCTATTTTATCCTCAATTACCAAGTAGTAGAAAACCGTCCTCAAGGCAAATTAAACCAAGTA
Organism: Platycnemis pennipes; assembly: GCA_933228895.1. NCBI lineage: Eukaryota > Metazoa > Arthropoda > Insecta > Odonata > Platycnemididae > Platycnemis > Platycnemis pennipes. Next base: position 68,477,027 of record OW121856.1, on the reverse strand, counting down.
TTCATTTTTAATTTAACATATTAGGCCCCAGTTATATTGTGTCTGGTTAACGCCAGCGTCAGTAAATGTACACTGTTGCGTAAAGTAGTGGTTTTATTTCTGGTTAGACATTTCACAAAATGAATAGTACATAAAATTGACATGAAAGTTGACAGCAGGAGAGCGTATCCTGTATCATTTACTAGCCTCGACTATTACTATGTGTGACTAAAAATGTAAAATAGGGCGTAATATTGCACGGCTCTGGAGTTCGTTATTTCTATGCTACGTGAGTCGGTTGCATTGGTGAATTTTAATTGATCATAAGATATTATGCATCATCATCATTGGTCAACAATCCTAGGATTGGTTTGACGCAGCTTTCCACTCGATTCTTCTATCAGCCAACCTTTTCATTGTGACGTAATTCTTCTCTTTTACATTATTCACAACCTGTTCCATTTATCTCATACGAGGCCTGCCTTTTCCAATCTTCCCGTCCACTTTTCCCTCGACGATAGTCTTCATCAGGCCATCGTGTCTCAAGATATGGCCGATTAAGTTGTCCCTTCTTCTTTTTAGAGTTGTCAGCAGACTTCTCTTTTCTCCTACTCTTCTTAGCACTTCCTCGTTACTTACTCGGTCGATCCATTTAATCTTCAGCATTCTCCCGTAGCACCACATTTCAAATGCTTCTACCCTTTTCTTCTCCGCTGCTGTCATCGTCCATTATTCACTGCCGTAAAGAAAATGCTCCAGATGTATGTTCTTATGAACTGTTTCCTTACTTCTATGCGTGTATTTCCTGCTGTAAGTAGATTCTTCTTTTGAAAGAATGTCCTCTTTGCCTGGGCTATTCTACTCACTATTTCTTTCTTGCTTCGTCCATCGTTGGTTACTCGGCTTCCTAGATAACAGAACTCTTTAACCTCTTCAAGTTTTTGTTTTCCTAGTTTGACATTGGTTTTCGCCTCTTTTTTCTTGCTGCACACCAATATCTTATTATGCAGCGCATTTTAAATACGAAATCATTGGAACGCCTCAGTGGTGCACTCAAAAGTATTTATAAATTTGCCTGTCATATTATTGATCACTAACTACTAAGAAAAAAGTAATATTAAAATAAAAGGAAACTAAGTAATCAATACTAAATGTATTCTCCGCATTGAAGAGAAATTACATTTCCTTGTTTTTGGCCAATATTTATTACCTTATCACCGAAATATTTTGAAGCTACTAAAATTTCAATAAAGATACCAGCGCACATTGTGTCCTTTTTATGATACCGGACCGGTGAATACTTTTGGGCTCTCTTTTGGAAAAATTATGACCGCTGAAGAATATTTTTACACAGAGCAGAGTTATGTAAAATTGACTTCCATTTTTATGGATTTTAGGGATTAAATTTAACGCATCGTTGAACTGGCTGTGACTCCGAAGCTGACGCAATACCGATCATTCGGATACCGGAATCGGGACTAGTCGATGCCGTGTCGTCAAAATCTCGTCACATTAGATAGTGATAGATGTCGAGCCTTCCCGGATTAGGGGCTAGCGGACATTCCAAGGGACAGAGCGGAAAAGAGCTGTGGAGGCTCGAAGAACGTTTCACTTTCTCACGCCCCTTATTCATAATAAATTTCTATTATATAAGGTTTTAATGTACCTTGGGGTACCTTTGAATAAATCCCTCTGATACGTAGTAATAATATTACTTTTTCACTGATATATTTTTTTGGATTTGTTTGTGTAGACATTACTTTAGATATATAAATCTATTTATTTCCGTTATCGACCGTATTCATTTAATAACTTTTATTAATTTTATTGAAGGTAGGTCAAAATTAAACACATCTTTGGCAAGGTGTGTGAATTCCCGAGTTTTTGGGTTCATCTTTAGTTGTTCAACCAGGTAGAAATTTTGTGGTATGAACACTTGGGTTGTTTTTTTTAACCAAGGAGGAATTTAAACGAAATTGAGGAGCGATTGTCCTTTCACTAGGTGGAAGGACGTCATTATTAAAATAATTTGTTTAATAATGGCTGTCAAGCAAACATTACACCTGATGATGGCTTGACTGCCGAAACCGGTGGTGAATTTTTAATAGAATATGGAAGCCACTAAATTTTAAGTTATTTCAATGAGGAGCTTGAACGTTTTTCTTTCGTTTCCACCCTTTTTCAGTGGGTGGCGAGGAGGTGACGAGGGAAATAGAGGAGGCCGACGTCATATCCGGGCGATGGCTGCTGGTCAGTCAGAGACGGCCCGGAGCGGCGGGGGCAAGGGGGCGGCTGGGGGCAAGGGCCCCGGGGGCGGCAGGGCGGCCAAGTCTGCTCTCAGCAAGTCCGAGTCGGTGGAGGTGGGCGTGGAGGCGAAGGAGGGCGAGCCCCAGGGAGGGTCCGGAGAAGCTGGGCGCAACGACTCCTCATCTGGTAAGTCACGCGGTGATTGATCCTCAACAATTCAGGGGTCGGACATCCCAATGGAGAGAGTGGAAAAGAGCTGTGGAGGCTCGAAGAACCTCTCCTTTCCTCACGCCCCTTATTTATTATAACTTTCTAATATATAAGGCTTGCATTTACCTTTGGGTACCTTTGAATTACTTCCCCTTATTCCCTATTAATAATATTATTTTTCACGAAATTACGAGAAATTACGAAATTCGTATTTTTGGATTTTTTGTGTAGACATTACTTTAAATATTTAAAGGTATTTACTTCTTTCCGTTATCGACCATACACATTTAATTACTTTTTATTAATTTTATTGACGGTAGGTCAAAATTAAATACATCGTTGCCAAAGTCTCGGAATGCAATTATTCCTTCTTCAGTGCTACAAAGAATAATACGCGCACTTCAATTTTTGTCACCCTTGTGACCTTTGACCCCTGAGTACCCTTAAAGGTCAAGGGATGTAAAGAGGGATCTAATGACCTTTCCATCGACATTGGAACCATTTGAAACCTATGATTCGATAAGTTTTGAGCATAATTTCACCTTTTGTCACCCTTTGACCCCTGAGTAACCCTTGAAGGTCAAGAGATGAAAAGAGGCACCTGAAGACCTTAAAATCGACCTTGGCATCTTTTTAAACCTATGATTCGACAGTTTTGTAGCCTCATTTCACCTTTCGTAACCACTGTGAACTTTGACCCCTGAGTTACCCTTGAAGGTCAAGGGATGAAAAGAGGGATCTAAAGACCTAACCATCGATATTGGCACCTTTTGAAACCTACGATTCGATGCGTTTTAAGCATAATTTCACCTTTTGTCACCCTTTGACCTTTGACCCCTGAGTAACCGTTGAAGGTCAAGGGATGAAATGAGGGATCTGAAGCCCTTAAAATCGGCCTTGGCACCTTTTTAAACCTATGATTTGACAGGTTTGAAGGGGTGATTCATTTTTTGTAACCCCTGTGACCTTGACTGTGACCTTTCAGGGGTCGCGGTCGCAATTTTCGACCTCAATACTTCTTCCATTGTGATCTTTGTGTCCGAAAACCTATTATTCGAAAGTTTCGCTAAATAATTCTGTCTTTTTTGTACTTCGAATATTTTAACATTGAAAGCCCATAAGGCAAAATTTGGATTTTAGGTTGGACCTTATTTCTGGGGTCAAAAGGTCATATTTTTAATATTTTGCTTAGACCTTACAAAACTTACAACCTTTTTCTAGCCAGGTTCCAAATTTCATCCATGTGGCTCAAAAGGAAGTGTCTAAAATTAAAGGTCAAAAATGACACACGATCAATGGGACACTCTGTATATTAGAAGGTCATGCATATAAACATAAATGAACAGCATAGGAAGATTTCTCTGAAGGTAAATATAGTATTAGATGCCGTATATTTATTTGAAAGTATAGTGGACTCCTCTTTCTTTTGTATCCGTGAATATGGAATCATTATTTTCCATAACTTCGGCAAAGAGAAGGGTGTCTGATTTATACCCTCAATAAAATTTACTTACATCAACTTAGGTACCTTTATGATCAGTTATGATTTGTGTAGGATTACGGTAATTAGTTTTTTCAGTTCCATTATGAGTATTCTAAAATATCAGAGATATGTTGCACTTAAATTATTACAATCATTCTTGAAGATTCACATATGCAGTGAAAAACATTGTCCCGCAATATCGCAGACTCGGAGCAGATTTAAAAGTTCCCAAACATTTTTATGTAAATATGTTTCACAATCTATCCTTCCAGATAAATACGCACTAATAATTATGTGCAGTGGAATTAATTGAAGCATACTCTAGCTGGTTACTATCAATCAATAAGTTGCTTATTTTTTGTAAGGTTGGTTAACTGCTGCCCCTCATTCTTAACTATTCGTTGCTAGATTTGGTACATATCGCCACTTCTTTCTCAAGTACCTCTTCATTCGGCATTTATACTAATCTACCTCCTAAGGCACCTCCTTCTATTTTTCCATCGGTTATGTTGCAGTGGATGTGAAGAATATGACCAGCTAAATGATTTTCCCTGTCGCACTATCTTTATCGTGCCTATCCCAACTCCGGGATACTCCCCACGAAATATTTGACGTCATTAATGTATATAGGTATTGCTCATAAGGCGTTGTAACCTGGTAGGTAAGGCGTTGAGCCACGGATTTGGGGTCCTGAGTTCGATTATGGAATACGATACTTACGCCCACTTACCAATATCCAAAGTGGGTATCAAATTCCATCCCATTCCATGTCAAAACAGTACTGGGAACCAAATAGTGGCATATTTTTTTAGTTGAATTCGGGATCCATTTTTAGTGCCACAAAGAGAGAATGATTTCGAGGTGAGAACTGCGTCCGTTGGATGGGACGTTAATGTTCGAGCCCCTAGTTGCCTTTTATTGAGAGTAGGCTAATGCCGACACCGAAAGTCTCCCCACTTTTGCTTCATACTCAAATGGTCCACCTATGTCCAATTAATTATACTTAAGGTCGCAAATGAGCATAAGTCTTTGGCCGCCTCCTCCAAAAATTATCCCGTCATAATGAAAACAAGTACTATTTAATAAAAAAGCAAAAGGTCTCTTCAGTTTTCTCTAGTTTTGTGTTGCTTAAACGATCATTGTATTTTCCTTGCACTCAAAGAGGATAAAAATAGGAATATATCTTTGCATTTACCGTTTTGAAGCGAAAATAACGGCTCACATACTTCTGTTATTTGTTGCGTATTCATTTTGGTATACTGATCGAGTTGCAGTTCTTCATGGTAAGGTCGTCAAAGATTGGGACTGATTAGTAGCGCCCATGGTTTTGTTTTACATAGAAACTCCTTTGATGACAGACTAGGATGCAAAACGTAATATACATACTTTGGCGAGTGGAATTTTTCATCGTAAAGAGAAGGTGGATAGAAACGATTTATCACAAGACAGCGGAAGTGGCCCGGAAAGTATAATTTTAATTTGTCCGAGTGCACTCGAGGTATGTAAACGCACGAAAATACTTGATCCAGTTATCCTCCTGAGAGTTTTTACCCTAATTGCATTCGGGTGGAGCACACTCTGGCCCTTCTATCTACTTGAATGATCATTTGTCATTCATTGCAGTCAGCAATTTTTCTTAAATTGTAAACCCTTTTAACACCGCTCAAATGAAATCGGATCAAGTGTATCAATCAGGATACTCTGTTGGTTTCATCGGAGATTACTGGAAATTAGCCAGTTGAGATAGTGTAACTATTTTTATCATTATTTGTGAACTAAATTTTTCGTGTACCTCGACCTAATTCGGAATGTGTCTACCTGCGGCACTCTTCATTTTAAATAGAGTTGAAGGGTAGTTTACTGAACAAGGTAACTTAGAAATGACGTTGAAGTTAATCCTTATTTTACCGGATAACCCCTGTTTTATCCTCTATTTTCTTCTTCGTAATTGAGTCCTGTATCCCAAGGGGGTAGATTACCATTATTAATTCGTGCACTCACTTGAAAATTGATTTCGTTGTCGAAATTTGGCTGTCAACGTCAGTGAAGTGAGTGTATGAGTATAAATCCTATATGATACTCTTTAATGTTATGTGATTTAATTATGGCCGCTGGTCCGGACGTCATTGCTGAAAGAATATAACTCAAGGCTACGCCCAATATATTCCATAATTCAATCCATGTTAATTTTTTGAATCTACGTGGTTTTACTGTGGGTGAAGACAAAGTTTTACCATTCCTTCTATTCCGGTTTCTAGATGAGATGGGAAATGGCATGTGTGTACTGCTGTCGAGCAGTTAATCGTAACTTACACCACTGATATCTATAGGAGTTGATTTTTTTAGTGCTTGGTAGTTATTCGGGCGATGGGACCGACAGCCGACATGCATTTTGCACCATTTAATATGAGTGAGAAATTCGATTGCGGCAGAAATTCTTCAGGGAGCTGAGGAAGAGTAAAGAAAAACCCAGCGTTGGCATTAGCGTACTCTTAACGAAAGTCGATACCTTGGGGTCCACGGATTAACATCCCATTCGACTGCCGGAGCGCTGAACTTGAAGCATCCTCCACACAGTACCCGAGTGGGAATCGCTTTAAAAATAAAAATATATGTATACATGCCAATCGAACTCGGCCCCCCTGTACGGAAAGCCACTACTCTAGGTACCACAGGAACCCAGATAATTTTGTGCCAAACGAAATGCAAATATAAGTAACCCTCTCCGCGTATTTATTTCCTTCAGCATGGGTAAAATTTCATTCATTTTTCATGCATTAGGATTGATTACCACCCGGGGCGTAGGCTCCCAATTGGCCCATCCCTCAATTAGGCCCTAGGGATAAAAAAAATTGGTCTCCCCTCCCGAACGTTCCAGTTTCACGCGCCCTTGAGCTCGATGCGAGATGAGCCCTACCCTCATCATTCCCAGCACACACTTCGGGTTGATAACCGAGTGAAAGTGATGGGATGCGTGTCGTGATTACGATGCTCCCCCCTCGTCGATTCCGTCAGCGAGGCGACCCCATACCCATGCGAATGTGTGCAAGCGAGCTGAGCGCGTTAACGCCCGCGTCGTCGGCGTGTGATCCATGGAGTTCAGCATCTATATTTGCGCCGTTTTACCCGGAGGGCCGCCGCAAGAGGCCTATTACAGAGGGTTGTTGGTCATCTGGCGTGAAAATAAGGTCGATGTGGTGGAGGAGCAGGGGGAAATATTGTTGACAGAGGAGGCGTATTTTATTGGAAGCTTAATAAGCTTCATGAATGACATGTTGCCTGTTCTAAGGCCTTAATCACGTGTTCATTTTCCACCTTGGTGTTCAGGGATCATTTAACGTAAATATTTCAAATACAGAGAAAATGACTACTTGAGTTATCATATTAGGGACTCTCACGGTCATTTTCTTCGTTCCTTCTCAAATCATTTCAGACATTGATTTTCTACCTTTCACGGTTACGTTTTGTTTACAAAATACGTTCGATGGATGGTCTCTGCATTCTAAAATTGCTTATTGGTTACCTCTCGGTTTCATGTCATATTTGCAGGGATGGAAAAAAGGACCTGCTCAAAATATGATATAAGGGATGGGTCATTATCAGTATTTCAATCCTAGGATTGGTTTAATGAAGCCGTCCATTCTGCCCTATCCAGTGTTAATTCCCTCACTCCCTGGTATGTTTTCTCTTTCAAGTCCTTCTTTATTTGCCCTATGGCAATTGCCCTATACTTGTCCCTTGGTCTTCCTTGCGGGACCTTACCTTCAATTTTCCCTTCTCTTATTTTCATTACTAATTCCTTGTGCCACAAGGTATGTCCAATCCATCTGGTTCTGGTTCATGGGTGTACGTATCATTTAAGCCATCCCAATAAAATGATTGTATGTTCATTTTTCAGCTTTCACTTGAGCTATCGTAGTCGCTCTCCCTGAACTTGTCCGTCGAAGAGTATTGATCGGCCAATAACGTTGGTGAATTCTTCTCGGGCTCTCCACCGGTTTAAAATATCCATATTTGCCCAGGTTTCAAGAAACGACTCGTTATTCGTCCTCATATTCTTGCCTTGAGGATAGGAGAGAAGAGTTGTCTCTCGAAATGGATATTTTAAACCGATGGAGAGCCGGAGAAGGATTTTCCAGCAAGTTGCTTTGTTGAGCGTTACTAAGTGTTGATAGCCACAGTAATCACAAGGTTTTTGTCACTAGAAACCTAAAGTTTGGGATTCTTAATTAAAAAGAAGGTGTAACAGTATAGGTACATAAAAGTGGGAGGAAATCGGTTGGCACAAGCAAAACTGTTTTGTTAATTGAGAATGTTTTGGACGTAGGTTGGCTTGATGATGTTAAGAGACTAATTGCTTTGGCTTAGCAGGCATTAGTGGGAATCAGTTAGAATTGACGAAACAGTTGGGTAGTGTATTGGACAAAGGTAGGCATGGAATTAATGATAATGGCAAGATATTGCTTTGGTTGATCAGGTGTTTGCCAACGGATGCAAACTTATGCCGAGAAGCTTGAGCAGGGATTCAAAGGGAAGATTAGTAAAGATGCAACGTGACTTTGTATGGATGTGAGACATGGATTTTCGGGAAAGGTCACAAGAAAAGATTGAAAGTTTTGCGATAACAGATGCGGGGAGTTAAAAAGTAGTGCGTTGAACAGAAGTGTTGAGCAGGGTTGTGGAGGAAAGGAGATTGTTGGCGAAAATTACGGGGAAGAGCTGGCGGAAGGAACAGAGAATAATTATAGTTAGGGGCAAAGAGGTACTGTAGGCCATTATCATAGGCAGAATGTTAGGTAAGATAGTAAGAGGAAGTAAAATATGAGGATCGTAGGGTGAGTAAAATGAGAAGAATGAGAATATTTCATCAAATCTACCCTAACCGGTAAACAAGTATCAAGAGATCAATCAATTTCTGACTTAGATCAACTGATTATACGTAGCTTATGTGCTGTTTTCATGAAAATCGTATAACGACGAGAAAAGTTTTTGCATTAAAATTTTTCATTGTGGCATTCTAGGAATTCTCGTGAATAATTCCAAAAATTTATTTTGGTTGCGCATTAATGTAAATGGACAGCTAATAGATTCTAGTAACCATGGAAAGGACAATGGCCAGATATCAGCTGAAGATAAATAAGAAGAAGACTAAGATATTGGTGTGCAGCAAGAAAGAAGAGGCCAAAACCAATCTCAAACTAGGAAAACAAAAACTTGAAGAGGTGAAAGAGTTCTGTTACCTAGGAAGCCGAGTAACCAACGATGGACGAAGCAAGAAAGAAATAGTTATTAGAATAGCTGAGGCGAAGAGGGCATTCTATCGAAAGAAGAATCTACTTACAGCAGGAAATACAAGCGTAGAAGTGAGGAAACAGTTTATCAGAAAATACATCCAGAGCATGTTTCTTTACGGCAGTGTAGCATGGACGATGAGAGCAGCGGAGAAGAAAAGGGTGAAATCATTCGAAATGTGGTGCTACAGAAGAATGATGAAGATTAAATGGATCGACCGAGTAAGTAACGAGGAAGTCCTAAGAAGAGTAGGAGAAAAGAGAAGTTTGCTGAAAACAAAAAGTAGGGACAAATTAATCGGCCATATCTTGAGACATGATGGCCTGATGAAGACTATCGAAGATTGGAAAAGGCAGGCCTCGTATGAGATACATGGAACAGGTTGTGAAGGATGTGAAAGAGGAGAATTACGTCACAATGAAAAGGTTGGCCGATAGAAGAATCGAGTGGAAAGCTGCGTCAAACCAATCCTAGGATTGTTGACCAATGATGATGATGATGATGGATATCTAATATAATAATATTTCCCTGAGCTGTCGTAGTGAAAGTGGTTTGTCAAAGATGCGGTGGCCGAATCAACGCCAGTCTTTTCTCTGGAATAGTTGTTGGTTCTTGTACACTTCGTGCCCGTTCTTCCTTCTCCTTGTGCTATCGCCATTCTTGTCGCTTAGCACTACTAATGGCAAGTCTATTGTCAACTATTCCTAAAGTCTTAAATCTTCTTTCTTTACTCATGTTTTATCTGAATACCTTTTTTGTCTTCCCTTTCCAACTCTTACTCCTCTAAAGCACAACTTCCTGAATTCCACCTTCTTCCAATACTTCCTCCGTTCACCTTTGCTACTTTCGTGGAATTTCTTCCAGTAGCCCACTCTCCTCGCCCACGGTGATCGTCATTTCTTTTCTCGCTTCTTTGCTTGCTTTGTCTCCTCCCAGATTACCATCTCTAGATTCTTCCGAATCCCCTATTCAAAGCCACAAACCTAGGTACGGTTGTCCTCCTACGGCAGAGAAAGGACTAGGAAATATTTGAAAATCCATCCTTCCAAGACACATATATGGTTTTTATAACCTTTTCGTGGATTCCGAAAGAACTCGTGGCGAATGGTGAGTGTGTCCATAGTTTTGTTGCTAAGACGTTGGGCAACATTTCCGCGTCAATCCAATCAAGATATTGAATTCGCGTTGCAACACCAGTGACCCTTCTGTGTAGGACGTGCATATTCACATGGATTGAATGAGAATCGGATTTCGTAAAACGGAGGGATACCTTACAGAGCTGGTCGTTGGAGGATCAATGCCCCCGTTGGGACCGGAGCGTTGCGAAACTGTCGAGCGGGAAGGGAGTGATGAACGTGTCTGATTCTCCGTGCAGTGTAGTCGGTCATCGGACATCATGGCGAACGCAATGGAGCGGCCCGTTTTCCGGAAGACGGTGCACTTCGTGGATGACCCGGATGACCCCTTCCGGGAGGAAGGAGACAGTACGGACGCAGAGAGTTATGATGACGAGCCCCTTTGGGGTAGCACCCCGAACGCTTCGGAACGCGAGGTCCTGGAGTGGGACAGTTCGGAAGAGGAACTGTTCCAACCCGAGGAATTTGAACTCGATCCAGGTAACGGTGGGGCGGGATGGACGTTGACATCTGGTCCTCCCCAAGACCATCAGGTAGCTCAAATATCGTGTGCGGGTGTATCATGTGTTCCTGTCACTAGCCGAGGGGGTCGTGGTGACCAAGTGGGTAGAGCGCAGGGCTACGTACGGAATGGAGGGTCCTGAGTTCAAATCAGGGTGAAGCCTCTCTGGACAGTGGACACCCCTACCTAAAAATCCTCGCCGTGAGATTTTCTGAATGGCAGAACGTCGAGGGAAATCTCAAGGTTTTCCAGGGAAAGGAACTGGCCCCATTACCCTGAATGTAAAGAATTTCCTACGCTAATGGCATATTATGCTATGATCTACCGTAACATGTTCAACCAACGTTCGGGTTGACACTGAGTGACTGATTTATTTGGTCAGGCAACCGACAACGGAGTCATTCGCACTATAGAGAATAGTAAGGGTATCTGTGAAGTTGTTCAAATAACGTCCCGTCCGACGGACGTATCGTGTCTTTTGAAGTGGTACCTATCCACACTTCCCAATAAGGGACCGGGATTCCAGTCATTTTTCGCGATAGGGGACCGGAAGTTTGTCGTTTTCGCCATCCAGGAAAGTTGGGGAATCCTTTAGGGGCAGTAATTAGCTTGCTTGTATTGGAAGATTTACGGAGGAGATTAAGTAAAACTGCCCAGAGAAAGATAGACCTCAGTAAAAAAACAGCTAATAACCACGAAAATTAAAGTAGAATTTCGAAAAAAATACAAAATGTTTTATTTGGATCAGCGTTGTATGTCGCATAAATGTAGACAATCAGGAATATTTAGAATAATTTGAAATGTGATTGTTTTCGAGAAGAGAAATAGTTATGTTGACTGAAAAAGCAAAATATGAAGAAGTTCTGGAGAGAATAAATGAATGTAACATTACGAGAACTATAAGAGAGAGGAGAGCTAATAGTATCGGACCTATTCTATGGAGTTATTGTTTGATGAAAAGATTAATAAAGGGAAACGTTGGTGATGAGATAGAGAGGAAAAATAATTCATAATTTGATGATGGACGTATGGAAATGAAGGACGTATAAGCAAATGAAGAAAGCAGCAGAGGATTGGACAACATGTAGCTGTACAAATGAAACCTTCCGGAGTACATATTGACCTGAGGTAGAAAGAGGAAGTTTTCAGACAACTGAGGAAAGTCGGAGGGGTGCCGGTATTAGCTTATTCGTAACGGAAGGCGTCAAAGATATACCGTTTAACGTCCCATCCGGCAGACGAAGCCCTGCACAATTGCTCCCCACTAAGCATCAAGTAGGGACCGGTCTCCCGATGAAAAATCTCTACCACTGGCGGGATTCGAACCCGGGTCGGATGGGAGGACAGTACTCAAGTTAACACGCCAAACTGATGCCCAAGAGAACGAATGTAGGCATGAAAAGTGCGAAGCTCAAGAAGGAAATATGAACAGGGATTGACTGACAGCTAATGGGTCTTTTGTGGTTAGTTGTAAGGAGAGTAGAATGTATTGGACGAAGCACTGGCCTGCTAGCCTAATGAAAGCGGAATAGGGGTGTATAGGACCACGCCTCCTCGGCACAAAATATTGCGATTAATACAAAAACTGCATATGTATTAACACAGACAACAAATTCTTACCCACATTTTATCGTAACGAGGTCTATGTTCTTAGGGCTATTAATGTATGATTGATTCTCTTTGGAGTTAATTTTATTGCAAAAGTTGTTTAAATTTAAACTATGTAAGTTACATATTTGGCGATTGTTTGCGTTTTTGTTCACTTTCATCTGTATAACTAATTTTAAAAGTGCATTCCATTATTCATCTTACTTATTTAAGTTTGTCCGCGAGCAAAAGCAACTTCATCTCTACAAGTATCGCAATTAGCAAGGCCGTATGTCCTGGCCTACCAATATGGCCGAACTTTCTTCTGAATTCATTCGCGATGCCGCCAGCAGTACATTCTAACCTCTTTGGGTAGTTGGGTATAGTATAGGATATTTAGGGGACGGAGAAAGAGCGGAGAGAAACTCGGCGCCGAAATCAGCCTGCTCTTAACTAAAGGTGCAAAGGGGTTCCAGGATTATCGTCCTGTCCGACGGACGAACCACTAATAAGAGTGGAAAGTTGAGGATTGTCACTGGGGGATTGATGTGTGAGGAAGAGGGAGAGAAATGATAGGACTTTGAGATGGAGAGAGGTTTTCTTGTACTGAAAAAAGAAACGGTAAGACAAAGGAACTGTTTAAAGGTAGCAAAAAGAGGAGCATTGGCCCATGACAGTAATCTATTAGAAAAGGAACTAGTCTCTTACGGACCCATATCCTGTGACATCTCATTCATGTCGTTACCGTATAAACCGAGCCACATTGCGACACAGATTCAATCTACGCGATTCTGATGTCAGATAATTGGTGTGATAGACAGGGACATAGGTCATGTTTACTCATATGCAGTTCTCACCTTCACTTTTCTCTCGGTGCCTGTATTCATGAGGACATCATGTCTGGAGATGGATCTAATTAGGTTGTCCCACATCCTCCAAAATTTTTGTTGTATTTTATTCTCCTGCGTAGCTTAATCTAATTCTTTCTCTCGTAATACTTCTATTCCGCTTTGTTTATAATGTGTAGTTCTCAACTCTTGAGTATCTGTAGTCTACCTGATGTCTATGATTACTGATCACCGCTCACCAATGTCAATCCTTGGTATGGCATTGGTGCGAGAAAGTAGTTCAAGTCATGCAATTCTTCCCTCAAATTTACAACCTAACCAGCCCATATTTTAATATATTACTCTTCAGGGCAATGATACATTTACATGTACAGCCATTATTTTGCTGTGTAAGCACGTGGTGATTTAATATACCTGTATTATTTTTACTTTTATATTCCTTAAAATCACTGGATAAAAAAAAATACGCAAGTGTTTTAAACAGTCTGGAATGGTCGGTCGGCATTTTAGATTAGGGAAACATATTTCCTCAAAGAAGCAGCAGGGAGAGTGGTGATTCTTTTTGAGCTGATGGGTTTGTATCGCTAGGATGGGAACCAAGGATGTGAGACGACTTTTGTGTTACTAAAAATGGAAATGTTAAGCTCAACCGAGCATGAAAAAGGAAGATGAAGTTCCTTCGCTTCGTAATTGAATGAAAAAGAAAACTTAAGGATGAGATAGTGATAAGTGATGGTTCATTCAGAAATGAGCTCAAAAATTGGAAGAGAACCCTTATCTGGAAGAGTCCTTAGAAAAGAGCCTCGTGTAAGTATTTCAATCAATGTGAATGGAAGATGGGAGGGAACGACCTAAATGATGCCATTAATAGATCAGAATCAAATGTAATGCTATAAATAGAGCAGTGCTGTCTTGTGAGATTGGAATTTCATTTTTAGTACGCTAGACAGATAGACAATCTCGTATTAGATTAAATAGTTATCACTTCATAAATTAAAAAGCGATCAGTTTCAATGAAAAGGAAGCGTAATTAGTGGACTTGAAGGTAAGATTTTTTTACACACAAAAATGTAAATGAAACTTTCTAATTGCATTTGCGAACGAGATCTTCATTCTTAATCAGTATTTATTTTACGTATGTTCGTCCGTGTGGTAGAAGATTGTCTCCAACCCAATGCATCGCCATTATGATCGCGAGCCCTTGAAGATTAGTAAATTATAGTAAACTTAATTAAAGGAAAAGGTAGATTTTCCTATGCTTTCAAATTTTTAGCCCAAATTATGGTATCCTCAATCATACATAACAATTCGCTGACAGCTTGCCGAAGCATGGCAACTAAGTAAACAGGATGTTGGCAACCCATTTTAAATCCGCCGCTTGTAAAATTCCGACAAAAATCTCGAGTCTCTCCTGGTTATGAGTGGACGCGAGTATGCCATTTTGAAGGGCTAAGTGTGTGTTCCACGCTTTTAGAGCGAGGTTCGGCACAAGTGAATGTGGTTACAAATCCTCAACTATGATTCTTATAGGTCGATTAGTCTTGTTTTCGTGACCGTAATGATTTGATGTTGATCCGTTTCCGCCATTTTCGCTGGATAAAGTACGCACCCTCCCCGAGAGTTGTATGTTCGTGTGCCGCGCTTCACAATACGGGGAACGATGTCTACTGATTCCATGGGACAGACGCTCTGTGATAGCCTGGTGGCGTGCTTTGTGATACTGGGAAAAAGGGATGCCCATCTGCCGAGGAAATTTCTGCCTTTTCCTGATCCACTCCGTCCTTCTCCAGGGAGTGACACCCAGAAGCCCCGCAGTGGTGTGGGACTGCACGCAGGCTGGCCTCGTGGTTCCACGCCCCTGGAACGCCTCCAGTGGAGCCTCCAGCACGACGAGAAATGGCGGACCGAGGTGAATCTGGGGCGGAGGATCGGTCTTTACCGCATCAAGGGCGAGCTAGGCGCCGGCAACTTCTCCCAGGTCAAGATGGGCATCCATCAACTTACTGGCGGTAAGTACCCAATTCTTCTCGCCCCTGATATCATCTCCGTCTCTCACAGTAGTGAATAGAATATGCAGATGTAAAAAGAAAGTCGTGGCTCATTCTTTCGGAAAAAAGTTGGTTCGCCGGCCTTCGCAGCCAGATCTGTGACGTGATGTGGTAACCTAACGGTAGCAGGTTCCAATCCCGCCTAGGGAGGGATGTTAAGTTTACATTAGTTTATTGGTGCCGTCGGAACCGCACCTGAGCGTTCCTCCTTCGAGGTTTCTTGGCACGGTGACACACCAACAAAATGGGATTCTTACCCTTAGCGTCGGAATGGTCAGAATAAGTATACCTTACCGAGTTTCTCAGATTTTATATGATAGCAATCTAATACTATCAGTGTGGGGGGTATAATGAGCATTAAATATCTCCAAATTCCGGCTTAAAGCATTTGTATTAAGTTCTGAAGTTAGATGGTTTGAGAACGGATGGAAAAGATTTTCCTTCTTCCGCTATCGTATTTCTTGGATAATAACTCATTCGGCAATGTGGGTTCTACGAATTGTGTCCATCTCTAGCTTTAGCCTGATTTTGACAGATTTAATATGTCCGTTAAATTTTCGCAAAATGTTAAAGCTAACTCTTGAGGTGGAGCTCAATGCGGAGGTTACTGCTCATACCAGCTGGCAATTTGATGTGCTTATTAAAAATCTACCATTTACGTACGTGCGTAATTGAACCCCATATTAACTCTCTACTGCCCACATGAATTAATTCGTCATCCTATATTTAAATGCTCTCTAAAGTAAATGTCTTTCTTATTTACTAAATATACGACTTTTTCCGTCAATACCTACATTAAAATATTCTTGAATATGTGAGTAAAAGTTTTAAACAAATGCATATATGCATTCTAAATATCAAAATGAAGATAAGGACTGTATTCATGTTTCATTAAAAATTGGGCAGGAGAGGGTGAACTGAAGTTGACACCAGCCATGAGCCATGGTTAGTCCAAATTTGTAATAAGTATGTTGTATTATAGCGATGATTTTTTCTTACTCGGTGATTTGCTTCAGATTTTCATAATATAAGTGTTGTTGAAGCTCAACTTTTTTTCTTTTTTCAAAGAACTCTTTGTTTGTATTTTGTTCCTTAAGATTATTAAAAGGTTAAATATTTCGCTCCATTTATTTAGACTTCGTGTTTTTTCTGTCATTTGCGTTCAGACTGGAGTGCGAGGGATTTGTAAGTAACGATGAAGAGTCACGGTTTAATTTCCAAAGTCCATTTTGCTTTAGCGTGTCTCCCTTAAGGGACGCAGTCTCTCACATCGTGTGGAGGAAAGTTGGTTTTCTATCCTTTTCCGAGAATTGTTTTACCCGCTCATTTTTCAATTGAGACTTGGGTACTTTTTTGTGTGAAGAATTCTCCCGGACTTTCCTCATAGCCTACGTCACTCTCACGTCTAATGCCAGAGCGGATACTATCGGCTGCAATGTGCGATATCTTCGTGATATCAATATGGAGGTGGTAGCCTATGCATTATATTGGTGAATGGTGGTATGATATATCATGCGTTTTGCGATAATATGCGCTAACGCGGTATAATTCGATATGCGATGAACCGTACCCCGTTTCGGTGTGTAATATCGTTAGATATATTTTTTTGGTATGGTATCAATAGGTTTATTTCAATGCTTCGCGTACAAAACCCCTAAAAGCAACATGGTAATACATAATGACACATATGAACTTTTACATAATTGTATAGGACAGCATTAGTTACAAAATATAACAATGAATTAAACATTTAAATAAGAAACCAGTTGCCATTTTCATGATAGTTAATTACATAACTTAAGTGCACACTTTTTACTTTTAAATTAATTTACCGTTATGGTCCTGCTAAGCCACTCGTGGCTTATCAGTAGGTGCCATTTATACTTTATAAGTAGAGTAGAGTAGAGAATTTCTCAGTAATTATCTCTAACAACATTAATTATGTGCTCAGCAACCATTTATTGGCCCTTCTCTTGACTTCACTTATAGATTACATATTTTTTAAGTCATCACTCATTTTATTAAATACTTTTGGAACATAAACGATTAGTTGCCGACTGCCCTTATGTGTATAATGTCTTGGAATTTCATATTTGTTAACTTTTCTAAGTTCAGCGTTTTGATAGTACCCTCTTTCCTTTTTGCATTGTACATGTGTGAAATCAAGCGATAAACGTGCCGCGTCATACTACCAATTTACATTCCGAAGTTGGTGTATCAACGGTTTTGGGATATGAGGTTAATATCGCGGTGCGATATTTAAATCCGCGTATCGCCAAGTGGTCGTGTTCCCCTCGCCTTCCCCTCATTCCCCTCTTTTGCGTGACTCATCCAATCCACGTGAATGCCTTGGGCTCCCCACCCCCTCACTCATAACGCCCCGGTAATCTTTTCTCCTCCTCCTTTCTCCCCGGGGCTCAAAAATCCTTGCCCCCTCCGATCCCTGCAATTATTTCCGACGTCACGGTCTGACTCGCTCGTTTACGCCGCCGTTACGTGCCGTTCATGAATCAGTCTCCCCGGACATCTGCCGATGGAATTGCGCACGTTCCTGTTTTGAAGGAGAAAGAATACTGTATGGGCAAATGAGTAAAAGGAATGAGCACTTACTCTCTTGCGGGCGAAAGAGTCGTCCTTCCATTCATTATCCTCGCCGCTTTAGCCTTAGTTTATGTGTATTCTGAAGGTGTCTTAAGGAAGTCTTCGCTCTTCCGCAGTGCAAACAGTGCAAATGAAGCCACTCTTGACTAACTTTCCATGGATAGCGGGATAGGGTGTATCGAGAGAGTTATGCACTCTTGCGGATCGAATTTTTATGTGCGACCTTCATCACCAGTCATCAATCCTAGAATTGATTCCAAGGAAACCTTTTATTTTCTTCGCACGAGCACATGTTTAACACTACTAAATTATGCATGCTGTAGGAAATTTTAATTAATAATTTATTTAATGTGATGACCGGAAATCAATCACTATTAGTTTGTAGATATTTCATTAGTTTGTATAAACTAACAATTTGGAGTCATTTGTAGCTAACATTCTCGTGCCTCATAACCGCGTGTATAATATTTTTCTCAGGGTGGTAGCATTGTGTCTCTCAGTAAGTAGTGTATCATTATTTCTTTCATGCTTGCATTGTAGTAAGTGTAACCTTATTCTCCCTGACTGATAATTAATTCCTGTTATGGTTCACTCCCCTGTGAATGGTGATGGGTGTTTCATGTGCTATCCGTTTGTCGGAAATAATAGCTTGTAAAAAACTCTTCGTAGTGTTCCGCTGAAGTTCTTTTAGATAATATAAGAAGAGACTGGAGAAAAGACTTACATGAATCGCGTCATTGTATGGCACCGAAAGATGGATCCGAGGGGGATGAAAGTAGACTCGGGGCTTTTGAGATGCGGACACGGAGAAGGTGAGGTGAGTGGAAAGGAAGGGCTGCAGACGGTTGGGAAGGAAAGGAAGATGATTGGGAAATTAGGAAAAGACGGAAGGTTTTGATGAGTGTTTTGAAGGACGTGGCCGAGGGGAGAATGCTGGGTATGCAGGGATGAGTAAAGAGAAGAATCGCCTGTTTGAATAGACTGTTGACGGGTAGGAAGTATCTACATCTACATAATGGGGGCATTTACTCGGAACCGAAATCACAATTTTGTACACAAAATCGTTAGATGGAAACGAAAAATGAATTTTAGTGACAAAATTAATCTTCTAACCAAAGCCATTCACTCATAAATCGAAAATTAAAATAAGCAAAAGGTGACACCCACCGAAGAAGCTGCTTTGCACGTCATTTAGGAGAGGCATTGACGTCATTTACCTCCCGTCCTTGACTGCTTTTAGGGGAAGGGAAAGGAGTGGATGGGGTAGGGGTCGGAAGGTCTGCTCGCACAAATCCTGTCGCAACAGCTTCCATTGGCTGAGTCTGTAGTGTTCACCATTGCGTAAGGCGAAGTAGCTTCGCTGGCTCAGTTGTGATTGGACGAAGTGGATGACGTAAGAGGTCGCATGCACGTCCACTTTTTGGGGAAGGGTTAAATACATCAATGTTTTGCCTCCTATAACTCAAGAACTAATTGACAGATCGAAGAACGGAAAAATATGGGTCTTTTCATTTTACAAACTCTATCAGATTCGGCAATAAAAATATGGTAAACGATACCATACGCTGAAAGCCACCATAAAGGTGCGTGGCAGGGGGTGAATTCACACCAAACATCCATTACATATCATGCATAAAAAAGGGTTAGTAATATTATACTAGTCTACACTTCATAATTTAAAAAGAGATAAAACTAGCAAAACAATCATGCAAAAACATGCTGTTAATTAGGTTAGCTTAAAGTACGATTACCAGCATGCAGCTACTTATGCTATCCATTGATACACTCGTATTTATGCTATTGGATATATTAACAGCTATCCATATCTCTGATTTTGTGATTATGGTTCAGTCTACCAATGTGATTTATTAGAGCTCGCAAAATATTTTTAACGTAATCAGTGAAAATATTATCTTGGAATTTATTTAGGAGATTGTCTAAATTTCAACCCACGATCTGACAATAATCCCCATTTAAATTCATTTAATAGACTAGTAACGCTAATATAGTTATCATACCGTCCCTTTACAAATCTTGCCAATCTTCGCTGCACACGTTCAAACTCATTATTTAGACCTCTTTCGTATGGATCACATATACTGGTAGCGTATCTACATCTACACGATACCCTGCAAGCTACCGCGAGGGTGTGTGGCAGGGGGTGAAGATCACCAAGCATGCACTACTAACATGCAAACTAGCAACAATATTGTCTCATACAACTTGATTGTTAGTATCTATAGTATTTAAGGGGCAATACATGCATCACGCACTACAGGATACTCTAAAATATTTCCCCTACCTATCCCTTTCCTATGCTGCCTATTCTGTTCTCTTATAGTACGGGGAAAAATGCCATTTTGAATCTATCGGTACGACAGTCTATCTCTCTAATCTTATTTATCTGGTCGAATCTAGCATAATAGGGTATTCCAAATGAGGTCTATTACTAGCGTATGAGGTCTAACAAGAGAAAAGTAGCTAATTTCTCGTACATGATCGGGAAACTAAAGAGGGACATGAAGGGAGAGGGATCTTGGTAAGAAATCTATGTCCATGTAAACCTAGTAGTAGATCACTATAATAATAATATTCATAAAAATAGCCTTATAATGTCGTCTGATCAATCTTAATTTAGGTGAATCCTAAGCTAATCCTAATTTTATCCTGACAATTGATGGAATTCGAAAGTAAAACAAACTCCATCGTTATATTAGAAAATCGATTCCACTGTGATGTTTTTATGTTCTTGAACAGTTACCGCCTCACCCCTCGCAGTATCGCATGTTGGCCATCGGTGTTTCGATGTCGGGCCATTGCACATTTCCGTGCGCTTGTCGTGCCTATTATGTCCCTCGCCGCTATCTCTCTGCCCGCTTTTAGCTTTCATCGAAACTCAATGGACTCTTCACGTCATATCCGGTGTTTTTCTTATAGAATCCATTCTTGATGGTTTTTCCTTTCCTTCCCCTTTCCTTCACTTGGCTGTGAAGCCATATTATCCGTTATAGCATTGCTTTTCGTTCTTCTGTACCATGCCAAAATTTTGTTAAAATAATTTTTTATAGTATTATATAACTGAAGACGATGTCCCACGATCAACTTTGGATAAAATTTTTTAATTCAAATTGGATGCAACTGACGTGGGCAGTGAAGCATGGTGGAATTTATTCAAAATAGCTTCTCGTCCGAAATTTTGCACACAATCCTTTTGGACAAACAGAACCATCTCCATCCAAGTGTATGAACCCAGCCAATCAGACTTCCAAAAAAAGTAAGAACCGCTATCCGCTTTGTGAGAGCGATTCGATTGGAGTATTGCTATCGCGGCACAGATGGAAATAACTTTTTTATGGATCCCTGAGGCAGCTATTGTACTTATTGAGTGTATGGAAAATATGAATCTATATACGATACCAAAATATCCATTCGTTTTTTTAAACGTAATGAAATTTACGAACGTTAAAGACCGGCAGATCCCTGACTTCCTGTCGAGTGCTTTAAGACCGGTACCGGTCAAGATTGATGATTTTATATAGTAGTGGTAAATCTTCGTGGAATGTGACTGACAGCTGAGGATATTTGTGCTAGTTAGGATAGGGTAGCAGACTGAATATAGAATTTCGGATGGCCGAAAGGACAGTAGAAGTTCCTACTAATGCTGTCAGAAAACTCACTATCATGAATTCAAAGGAGTGAAATTCATCTCCAGTCTGGGAAAACATAGACGTTGATAGATTGATAATTTTCTAGGGCATGTTTTAATGGAGTGTCCCTACTTCACTTCGCATTTTATTGACTCCATCTCTGCGCTATTCGTCTCTTCAAGTCGGCGTATTTTCTACCTCCTCTGATATCCATAATACATTTTCTCTCTCCTTCTAGTCCTAGCTTACCCAGCAGTCGGGGATCGGGTTGGTGTGGTGGCTAGAGTACTGGCCTCCCATCCCGAGGGCCCGGGTTCGATTCCCGGCAGTGGCTGATTTTTCAGTGGAAAACTGGTCCCCAGTTGAGTGCCTAGTGGAGGGCATTTCAAGTTCAGTACTCCGTCCGTCGGATGGGACGTTAAGCCGTGGTCCCCTTGGCGCCTTTCGTTAAGAGTAGGCTAATGCCGACGCCGGGTTTCTCTCCACCCTTCCTCCGTTCCCTAAAAACTCCTACCATTACCCAATTACCCACCATATCCTATATGGCGCAAATGACCTCAGCTGTCGGTCGTCTCCCCTAAATAACTAACTAACTAACCCAGCAGTCTCCCTTTGGATATGACCTCCAGCATTTCATTATCCCAAGTACCTGCTCCATTCACCTACTCTGCATTCTCTTGATTTCCGCTATCAATCTCCTCTTCTGCCCAACCATGTTTAACACCTATTCATTAATGCAGGTTTTCGTCCAGCCCTTGTTACGGAAAGAAATTTTCTGCCACAAAAAATTTTCTTCCAAGAACATCGTTGCCTACCCTCGTCATTGGGTATGAGAAACACTGCTCTCGTCCTCATTAATTTGAGAAAAATCATTCGGTGCCCCTTAATGCGCAGTCACGTCTTCACTGACTGGTTGTGGTGCTGACTCAACTCTTAGGGAAGAGGGAGGCTCTAAGGCAGGGTAAGCGTGCAGTGAGGTCATAATGCATTTCAGGCGGCAATCGTGCAAGGGGTCGTGCTGAACCCTTGCTGTGTCCAGACCTTCCTCTCCTCGTGCATCCATTATCTGTGACCTTGGTGGATTTCTCGCCCGGGAAATTTTCTACGGAGATGAGAAAATAAATCGAGCTCTCTCTCTTCTCGGTCTATTAGAGTGACAAGTCCGTGTTTCGTGTCGCGGGACACACCCGGGTTTACGGAGTCATGCCACATATCTCCCCCGCCGCTTCCATGCACGTCGCTACTTTTAGAAGTCTCTCGTGGGAACTGCGGACCTGAGAGAGTTCCAAGAGAACGATGATATGGAGGAAGATCGCGGCCGGTTGCCATCGCGACCAGATTAATGCGGTGGTGTGCAAAAGCACGCTTGATAACCTGCCGGGCGTAATTGCGTCGCTACCACCGTCACTGTTCCCAATTAACGAGGGTGCTCTCGAAGTGATTTATCATCTACCGCTGCCTTTCGTGCTCACCGAAGTGATGATACCGTGATAGGTCGTATATTTTGTCGCCGTTGCCGGTGACACTTCTCGTTATTGAGGACCATTAAAAGTGATTCGCTTTCATCCAAATCGAATAGGAATCTCCAATTTGTTGGAGTTACCATGCTGTAATTTTTATTCCACTTCTTCTATTTTTATTTACAATTTACGTCGTAATTATGCAATCAGCGAGACGAAATGGGTGAAACTCCGCAATACTTCGCCGGCAAAACGTTATCCAGCATAGGTAACGACAGGTGTTTATCCCCTGTGTCAATCTCTTGTATGGTAATTTATTTTCAAAGACCAGGCATTGTGATTCCCCTAAAGGGCGAATGGATGCGTGTCCAAATCCACCTATTAGGAATCTGAACATTCCTTTCAAAATGAGGAAGGATTCTTGGAGGCAGTTTTATTTCTTTAGTTTTCAGTTTAACCCTTAAAAATGATACCCAGACGTTGAAACCATGGTTGGATGTTATTAAATCTTATTGGATGGAAAAAGGTACTAAATATTCATTTATTTTTCCTCAGTTTGACCATCGGGATTCTTTGTCTACTGTTACCTACTGG
Source organism: Platycnemis pennipes (assembly GCA_933228895.1). Lineage (NCBI taxonomy): Eukaryota > Metazoa > Arthropoda > Insecta > Odonata > Platycnemididae > Platycnemis > Platycnemis pennipes. Next base: position 68,453,393 of record OW121856.1, on the reverse strand, counting down.
GAAGAGAGCATCGTGTGCGTACTTTTGCGACGCAGTTTTGACGTAGGCATGTGTTGCAAATTATTGCTGTTTTTCTTATCTTTTACGAAGAGAAAAATCCTGATTCCGAAATGTTTCCGATTAAATAGGTGGAGGGTTATACATGCATTCATGGGATACATGCAACAAAATTATTAATATTTACATAGTGATGTAATCATTATTCATTAGTCAGGCATTACTTTAATTAATTTAATTTATATTTCCAAAGCATGGTATGATCTAGTGATGCAATAGTGCGCTTGATGAACTACAGACTGCTCTAACAATATTTCACCCACTTATCGTTTTTATGTGTTGGCTTTTGTCTATTCGTTTTTTCCGCCTTGATTCATTTTGAAGACTACAGTTTTGCCAGCGTTCCAGCTAACGTCTTGAGGTTAAACTTGAAGGCGCTAGCGTAACTGTAGTCCTCGAAATGAATCAACTAAAAAAAACCGAATAAATAAGAGCCATAAAATCGCCGCGAAAGCCTCCGTACCTTTTAATATGTCGCTTATTATGTTCTCTTATGATTTGCTGGAAAACGAGATTTTGAATTTAGCCTGTCTCTCTGTTCTTGTTTTTATGACGAAATCTATCGTAATGCGCGGGCGATCTCAATGTATTTCTAACGTCAGTGGCAAACACATACACTTTAAATTTACTTAAAAGTTTTAGTCTAAATTTTGACGAACTCTCTGATAGCGATTCCCACCCTAGTTTTTCTATTAAAATCTTAACACTAGCACAAGTATAATAAAGACCTGGCGTATTATGGCGTATTTTATTATAGCGATTCCCACCCTAGTTTTTCTATTAAAATCTTAACACTAACACAATTATAATAAAGACCTTTTACAAACATTGCCGATCTCCTTTCCGCAGGGTCTAATTCCTTGAACATACTTTCCTCCTTCGGTTGCTAACCGCAAGTGGCGTATTTTATTCTAGACCTAGCAAGGGACAATAGTGTGACATTCTTATCGCATTTACTCAGAACCCGTTATAGGAATGCAAATCGATTCACTACACCCATTATATTCCTGATGTTTTTCCTCCACGACTTTTCTTCTGCGATGGCAAATCCTAAGTATTTGATAGATTCAATGCTCGATATTTCATTTTCTTTGATTCTAGTATTTCTGGATGAGCGATTCCTGCGATAGCGAACGCGCCAAAGGATCCGTGATCCCGCCTCTATTATTGAGCGCGAAGCTCCAAAAATCGCTCCCCTTCATCCATTATCTGTGCCCTCCCAAAAGCCTCGATGCGGGCATCTCCCCATAGGTGCATCTCTATGGGTGGTGGCGGATGACGTCAAAAGCTTGAGGTCAACCCGTTTTCAGCACGTTGCGGGTCGTGAGTGCTGCATAGTTGCGCAGGGTTAGTAATTTTCCCTCAGATCTCAAGGAGTTTCGAAGGTCGCCAGTTCGAAGCCGGAGTCCAAGGCTGCAAATCAACTCATGTACGTATTTTTAGTGACCGCGATTTGGTGGCGAAAGTAAATCTGGTGCAGGTGTTTTAAATTATTTTTATGGCTGGCATTTCGCGAGGTGTAATTTAGAGATTTTTATTTTGCACCTAGAGCTGTTTTTCTGAGAAATTATGAATTTACCCGTAGATTTCTAATGAGGCGTAAGGATGGCGGGGGAAAATTTTTATCGATTCATTTTTTTGTGTTTAGATTAAAGAGCCCTTGACTGACCCATTGCTGTTTTGAGGCCTTCTTGCAAGTTATTCGGATTAACTCACGCTTCCGCTTTACAAGTCTGTCAGCCTGTACACTTGGGGAAATCGGGGTTATGTAAGGCAGTTTAAAACTGCGCAACAACATTTTCGTGTAAATTTGAAAATTTTCGTGAAATATTTTAATGAAATTTTCGTAAACTTTTTTAATGGCCCTCAGTCAATGGAGTTTACAACTGTTTGAAATCCTGAGACTTAGTATTTTTTCGTAGATACTGAGAGTAAGTATTTTTTCAAGTCTTTGTAAGGACAAACCATTTAATGCCCTGGTTTTTTATGGAAAAATTAAATCTTCAAACACTTATGTTTCCTAAAATATATAAACCGAGGATTAATTATGTATCATGAGAGTTAGCACTTTAAATTAAAAGTAGGTAGTTATAATTTTTTCTATTCTTATTTTTATTTATGCACCTGATAAATGTATGTGTCATCTATTTGTCATCGCAAAATTTATTTGGTCTCAAAGTTAATGTGGAATGCTCAGTCCGAGTTCGCTTAGCTTGCCTTTCAGCATTTTATAGCTAATGCTCTCGAATATTCGTTCATTTCTCCAATATAAATTATACGACGGCAAAAATAGAGAGATTTAATAAGTTCATTTACTACTATTCGGACGGAGTTGTGTATTCGGATTTATAGCTCTGTAAGAATCTTTAAAGTGTGCTTCTTCTATTGGGTTTTAAATTGCGATAGCATTCCGCGGAATCATATTATAAGGACTAATGTGAGAATGATATCGCTCTCACGTCTCTCATCGGAATGCTCGGAGAATGTGTAGTTTTTCACTGTCTCCACTCCAGAGATGCCCGTAATCTTCTCCCTGGCGTATCAGGGTCTTACTGGTGATTTTAAAAATATCACCGAGTCGCATTGAAACTGAAGATTGAGACTGAGGGAATCTAATTGAATTTATTAATGATAAAGTGTATTTGAATTTTTTTTACCAATATGTGTGTGTTATCTTCCATAAATAAATGTGGCATCTCCAGTGTACATGCAAAAAATTCTTACACGTTCGATAAATTCCAGATTAGTTAAAATGGTTTAGGAACGTAATCTCGACTGTAAATGGTAGACTAACCCAAAGGTGTCGGAATCGATAGAATAGCTAGAAAGACACTTTCATGTTTCGTTCCTCAAAAATATTTTCTGTCTTCATTACGTCCATATACACCAGCTGTTCACTAATCTGTTTACGTAAAGAAAGTAATAAGGCTGCAGTTACAATATGTTTGTGTGTCTTTGACGCCCATGGTTGGAGCTTGTGTATCATTTGTCGCTTTACGAACTTCGCATGAAGCTTTCGAAACATTAAACACCACCCAATTTTACTATCCGCCATTGTTTTATCTTTGCCAGGTGTTAAATCCAGCTGTTATGTATATATTTGTCCATCCATTGTGAAAACTTCAGCTGAGGTTCCAATGATCTGGGAAATTTCTACTAAAAATAGCCTGTTTTATAGCCTTGCGAATCGACAAAGCCCAGGCTGGTGGTTACGACAATGCGAGCATGATTTACAGGACAGCGATCCTTCTGGTTTTGGCCTATCTTTTTTGTCGTGCTCGTATATTTTCCCTTTCTGAAGTTGAATGTGTTTGACCCATTTTCACTTCGCGCTTCTTATACGTCTAACGAGAAATAATCAAATATCAGTTCCTTCTTCCTTCTGAGATAGGATTTACTCTGCGCATTGAATGATGTCCTCTGATTCAGTGAAATGAAAATGCATAACCATTACATCCATAGCATTGAATTGGATACACAAAAGCCCTGAAACGTATCCACTTTCTCTGCTTCCCATGGTTTATTTGCGTTACCCGGTTCGGCAAAATCTTGTCAGTCTTTCTTCAGTATTTTAATTGTTTTTAGTCGAGGTGGCGTGCTAGGAATAAAAGAACTCTAAATGATTTTTGAATAGAATACACCTGTATTTATGTTCTTCGTGTAAGTCTACAGAGTAATTCGAGACTTCCTGCAGACCAGTTCGAGGTTGTGTAGCTGGGGGTTAATCAATAACCGACATACTATACGCTAATAGATTAATAGGTACAAAACTACGTAATTAGTAAACTGTATAATTCTGATATAAGAAGAAGGGGTAAACACTCATCATCCATGACTGTCATGCATTGTATCCCTTATCCCAAACTTCATTTAACAGTTATTAATTTTCTCCTAGAAGGACTCTATAGAGAATGAATGTATCCCTAGCACAAATTCCTTTTTATACTTTTAGCGGTAATGTATTTGCTATCCATGAGGAACTTTAGTTCTTACCTGTCTCATAATATTTTTTTCCTGACCACGATGGCTTTCGGGCGTATTTTTGGAAACTGTGAGCCACTAAAAAGAAATGATTTGAACATATTGCAAGTGTATTTTTGATAAAGAACGAAAAAAGTAAAATGTGCTGAAATAACGGTGACCAAACTTTGAGCATGGTGGGAAAGGAAATTATTGGGAGACTTATTGGGTGGATATAGGAATTAATTGTGGACAGTGGAATATTGAGGGTGTTTTGGAAGGTATAATGCTGAATAAGCGGAGGAGAGAGGGAAATAAGGAATCTTGGATATTTATACTTACTCCTTTTTCGCCTATTTTAAACGACTCTCATGTTGATTCCCTCTCTTAAGTTCAGTGTTTTCCCCACCTCTTTTCATGCCTTTCATGATGGATAAAACTTTTTCTCCCCTATTCCTCACTTCTGCAGAATGTTCCTTCAGTAATGAGCGTCAATAAACCATTCTTTTAATTACTCGGTTTCGCTGTTGTGAGACTGATTGAAGTCGGATCCAAATCCACTGAATAGATACCTACGTTTTCGATTTAGTTTAATCATAATTTTTGCCAACTGGGAATGAAGGAAAAAGTATATCCTTTTGCGACATGGTGTCGTACATGTTATGACTCATGACAGGTCATCACTATTTTACCTTTTGTTGTCATATAAGGGATTAAAAATATCATAATCGCAGCAAAAGAAAAAAAAACAGGAGGTGGAAATAGGAAGGCTTGTTAATGCGACCGCCGAATGTAAGTGTCTGTACCTACTCTAAGTAATGAAAGCTGACTTTATCACTGAATCTGTGTGAATAAGGAGAACCCTCCTATGTGTGAGCCTTGTGGTGCAACATTATCAGTAAAGCATATCCTGGTCGAGTGCGACAAATTCACTCAGATGAGGAGAACTTTTAATATCCCGGAACAGATTGACCTAGCCTTAGGGAATGACCCACATATGATCGACAGAGTTTTAAATTTTTTTAAACATATTGACATTTTAAATAAATTATGACTATAAATGTATTTATAACTTTTAATCCTAAATAAATAGCTCATACCTTGCTGTTATACGCATAATGAAAAGCGATAATTTTAATTATTTATTTGTTATTAGCTAAAATTACTCAGTGTTCAGGCGCTAATAACAACAATGTTGACGCGCCTCAAACAAAACAATCAATCAATCACTGAATCTGTGGCTAAAAGTCTATTTATAGTCACATTCGAGGTATGTAGGTACCTTCGACGGCTAGTGGAACGTGGTCATTAGTAAACCCTAGTAATGAATGCGGACATGATTCAAATTTTTTGTTGGTCCCGTGAAAAAAAATACCGTGGCCCACCGATTTGATTGATGGGTCCCTCCACTCTGGTGTAAAAATGTCTCCGGCGTGGACGCTCTGGTGGAAATCGGTCAATCTATGCGGGAAACGAGATAAAGTTGTGGCCACCCTGCTCCTAACTTTTCCCACGTGGGAGTGGCGGGGGTCTTCGTGCCCCATTAACCTCGTGACCCAATGGGCCCGAAAATCGTTTTCGCCCGCGGGCGGCGCCGCCTGACCTTTGGCTGGCTCTCGCTTTCTTCCCTCGGCCCTTAGCCCCCGACCAGCCCCTCCCCTCTCGCACCCTCAGGATGGATCACACACACACATTTGCACGATTCCCTGGCAGCCACAACCCTTTCGTCCGCACCCCATCCGATGCGAAGTCTCCGGCGCTGCCGGCGGCAACTGTTGCTCCGAGAGTGGGTGTTGACCTTTCGCTCCATTGAGGAGCGGGGAATATTCTTTGTTGCTGTTCGGGGGGACGAACGGACGCCATTAGGGCTAGGTTGCAAGTAGGTTTAAATAGGATTTCATACGGCACGGAGTTAGGCATGAGATTTATTGTTCGTTGCAGTAGGTTCGGGGTTTTTAGATGCTTCAACACCAAAGTTTATATGTCACCGTCTAACCTAATACAACACCGACTTGAGTATTCGTTTACTTCCAGTTAGAGTAGGTTTTGATAGAGAATCCCTCATCATCATCAAGGGTCAACAATCCTAGGATTGGTTTGACGCAGCTCTCCACTCGATTCTTCTATATGCCAACCTCTTCATATTAACGTAGTTCCTCTCTTTCACGTCCTTTACGACCGGTTCTACGTAACTCATAAGAGACCTGCCTTTTCCATTCTTCCCATTGACTTTTCCTTCGACGATTGTCTTCATCAGGCCATCGTGTCATAAGATGTGGCCGATTAAGTAGTTCCGTCTTCTTTTTGTAGTTTTCAGCAGACTTCTGTTTTCTCCCACTCTTCTTAGGACGTCTTCATTTGTCACTCGGTGTATCCATTTTATCTTCATCATTCTTCGATAGCACCATATTTCGAATGCTTCCACCCTTTTCTTCTTCGCTGCTGTCATCGTCCATGCCTCACTGCCGTAAAGAAACATGCTCCAGATATACGTTTTGATGAATTGCTTCCTTACTTCCAAGATTGTATTTCTAGTTGTAAGTAGATTCTTCTTTTGATAGAATGCCCTCTTCGTCTGGGCTATTCTACTCACTATTTCTTTCTTGCTTCGTCCATCGTTGGTTTCTCTGCTTCCCAGGCAACAGAACTCTTTCACCTCTTCCAGTTTCTGTTTTCCTAGTATAAAGTTGGTTTTGGCCTCCTCTCTCTTGCTGCACAGCAATATCTTAGTTTTCTTCTTATTGATCTTCAGATGGTAACTGGCCATTGTCCTTTCCATGGTTGTTAACATCTTATTCGGCTCCTTCTCTGTCTATGATATGAGAGCTTTGTCATCAGCGAATTGTAGCGAACAGATTGTTTCTCCGTGGATGTTCACTCCAGAACACTTCTCCTTGACTTAATTGATGGCTCTCTCGATGCAGACACTAAAAATTACGGGAGACAGTGCACAGCCTTGTCTTACTCCTTCCCTTATCCTTGCTTCTTCAGAGATGGGTCCAGATTTTATCACAGATACTTGGTTTTTATACAAACTGTGGATAATTCTTCGGTCATTGTACGACACTCCAATCCCATTCATAATTCCAAGCATTAAATTCCAATCAACGTTGTCAAAGGCCTTCTATAAATCCAAAAATTCAATGAAGGTCGGTTTGTTCTTCTCCATTCTGTTCTCTATAAACAGCCTAAGGGCCAATATTGCTTCTCTTGTGCCCTTACTTTTCCTGAATCCGAATTTGTAATTCAATTACATACCGATTCTCTCCCTCCGCTGTTAACTCTTCAAGTAGTAGTTATTCCGGGCAGACGATCTACGGCTAATATTCTTTGGGCCTTTAAGGATAGGAGGGGAATTGGCTACAAGTAGGGTGTGTTTAAGGAACGGAGAATGGGTGTAAAGAACCTCGGAATCCGCATTAGCCTGCTCTTAAGGAAAGACGCCCAAGGGGTCCACGTCTCATCCGGCTGACGGAGTACTGTACTTGAAGTGGGAACCAGGGCTCTTGGGATGTGAATTAAGTGCTTTAGCGGCGACAACATTCCTTTTTGCTTTATATATTAAAATCGGGGTATTTCCTTCCGTAATACCTTTTATTTTTCTTCTACGTTCACGCTTACCCTCGTTCAGTGAACCCTCGATAAAGACCTTTAGTATTCCATTTTCTTTTTTAATCCACTTACAATGCCTTCTTCTAATTTTTGCTGCCAATCTTCTTTTCTTTCCAAACATGCTCTACGCTTCTTCATTTGTCGTCCTTTCTGTCCATTACACTTTCTCCTTTCTCCTCCGCACACACATTCTATATCTTTCAATATTTTCTCGTACTCCTTCCTTAGTGTCCAGGTCTCAGATCCATGCAAAGCCACGCTCCATAGCAAGGTCCACTCCAACACCTGGTACACTCACATACTTTGGCAAACGTCCGCTCAGCGAAATCATATCTCCTCCCAGCATCATTAATACTAAGGCCACCTTATAGTTAGTTGTAGTTATTTGTATAAGGCGACCGACAACTGAGGCATTTGCGCCGGAGAGGATGGGTAAGTGCGTAAACGTAGGAGTTTTCAGGGAACGGGGGAAGGGTGGAAGGAAACCCGGCGTCAGCATTAGCTTGCTCTTAAGTAAAGCACCCAAGAGGACCGCGGCATAACGTCCCATCTGACGGACGGTGTACTGAACTCGAAGTGCTCTCCACAAGGTACTCTAGTAGGTACCGGTATAACAATGAAAATTTTTCCTATTACTCTAGCCATCACATCGACCCGATCCATCCTCCACCTTCCACCCCGGTCCACCTTTGTCCAATATGCTTTCCGAGTAACAAAACCTTTCCACATGATTTACTTGGGTGGAAATGAAGCTGCAATTTCATCTGCCTCATTTTTCGCATGCGGAGGATGCGTTACCAATGGAAAGCGAGGTCTCCAACGCAACTCACGCCTTCGCAAGAGTTGTTCACTCGAATCTTCCGCCGTAAGAGCGGCAGATGATTAAAAATGCGCACCATTCCCATCATCTTGACATTCATTGGTGTGACAACACGCACGCAATTTCGGGCGCTTTGGATTCTAAGACTTCGGATCACCAGCGTCGCAGGACGGCTGGAATCTTTGGTATTTCGGTGACCGCGGTATGCAAATTGCATCTTGAAGCCTTTCTCTGCCCTCGAAGGGTCGGGAGCTATTTTCGGGGCGGAAGAGGGCGAAGTTAAAGGCTGCTAGAGAGCGAGTGAAAGAAAGAAAAGTGATTTAGGAAGGAGAGAATGCGATCGAGGAAACAACGAGGTCGTGCTTTTTTACTTTCTCACAAACTGATGCTTATCGTCTGTTTTCGCGGCTTGTCCACACAGGGATTTGACAATGTTTTGCGGAACTGAGTTTGCTATCGTATCTTCGCCTCATGCCTTGCTCGTGTTAATACCTTACTACGTGGAATGTGATATGCACGGTTTTACAGTCAGTGTTGAAGATTATCGGAGATTATTGGAATAACCTGCGCATTGAAGCGTCCAATGTTATTTAGGGATTACAGCAATCATGAGACGCATTTATTATTAAGAGTCACCCTCGCGGGATAATGGTGAGTAATGAGAGGTAAAGTGAAACGGAGTTGAGTAAATAGAAGATTTATCATCAAAATCGGTGGTCATTGTACTGAATATTTTGAGTATTTGTTGTGTTTAGGTGATTTTTATGGATTTTAAACGAAAACATATTAAAATATATATGGTAGTTATCAAGGAGAAGGATTAGCGGAAGATGTATAGGGAAAGAAGAGACAAGTAGCGTTATTAACTGGCGTAATTCTTCGTTTGATATCTTACCTGCTGGAACTATTCAAATGTACTCGGTTACCATCATTGTCTCACTCACTTTCTTACTTAATGACAAAATCAGTTTGACCGATACAGCGGACTTCTACTACTGCCAATTAACAAACCTGTCCTCGTTTTAAACTTAAAAAAATGCACCGTATTATACTTCTAGAAAAGGTTAAAACACTTCAAATGATAATAGTAGCGGAGTAGAAATAATCGTAGCAAGTGCAGTTAAATATTTAGGTATCATACAAAAAATTTGAATCTATCATGGGGGAATCATATTCGAAATGTTTGTGGCACAGTGCTGAAAAGAGTCGGATTTATAAAACGAATTGTGGGAAAGTATTAGAGTGTAAAGGTAAATGAGAGATGTTATTTCGCGCGTGTAAGGCGAAATAACATTTCTCGTTTGATTCGGGAAGTGATGAAGATACAAAGGAAAGCAGCGAGTTTTGTAGCAAATTTCTATGATCGTAAAAAGAGTGTCCCTAAGCTGTTGAAAGATTTGGTCGGGAAGCACTAGAGACTAGAAAGTTATTTGCAGGATTTAAGATACGTGAAAACTTCAAATCACACGTTTTCATGGCTGACGCTGTAGACATATTTCTACTCTCACATTACATCAGATTGATAGAAGCTAGACATAAGGCAGATAAACCGGTTAGCCAAGGGATATAATACTTCTTAGTTTTCACACACAATATATGACTGCAACGTAATCAAAGCCTGATACTTTGTCGTTACATGATGAGGGTACGTTCTGCAATGTATCCGGAACGATTATTACTAACCACTTACGATCATTACTACTCGCGTCGGGTCATTTTGACCCGCCGTGAGTAGTTACGGGTTAAAAAATAAAAATTATATAATTCGAATTATTTTCCAAAGTTTTTTTATTTCTTTTCTGTATTACATCAATATCATTTTCACGGCTGGTGACCTACCACACCCCCTACTAAACGCTCTTGTAGCGGCTCGCAGGATGATATGCAGAAATAATTACCTATGGTTTCACCCTCACGTGTTCGAGAAGTCAGTCCAGGGATATAGCCCTGACTGGGAGTTCGGGAATCGATGAAAAATTGGTATGCATAGTATGCCAAAAATGGATCCAGGCGCAATGCACCTTCGTGTTTCTTTTCTTCCTCCCTCCAGCCAACACCCCATCGATGCAGGGACCCTACTGCAACTGAACTAACCCCCTCACGCGAGTCTCGCCACTCCCTTCGGGATTACCACCCCTAAAGGCCTTCCAGCGTCGCTGTGAGACGGGGTGGGGGGTGGAATACAACTCGACCACTTATGCATTCAGAGCGTCGCCTTCCATTTCGGGGTCAAGGGTGTGTGTGTGTGTGTGTGTGAGTGTGTGTTTGTGCCCTGTGGCTTCAAAAGACGCCGGCCGCCCTTCCCCTGCACGGCGAGTCCCTTCGATCGCGTAGTTAGACGCCGCCCACGCGGGCCGTCTTGTGCGGGGGCGGAATGGGGCTGCTCCGAACCGAATTGGAGCCGGGGTGGGGCAATACGGGGGCAAGAAGCATGGGAGGGATGAGGGACCTCTTTCCACTTTGCTCCTTTTATCGCCTCGCGTGGCAAGCAAGAAAAGGCCCCTGGGCTTACGAATTCCGGTGCGAGGGCGTTCAAGCAGGGCCGTGCGATACTCTCATTTTCAATATCGACGCTCGATACGGTTGTATTTTTATTAAATCGAGTATCGACGATATCATCGTCCACTTGTCATGCAATGCAATCCAGATCTTTGAGATGATTGCTATCGTTAACATCTCCCATATCATCCCTCGATAAATGTTGTCTATATCGTGCATACGATAGCATCGTACACAGTAGTTATCGCCCATAAAATCATACAGTTCAATTTGTTAAGGCGATAATCGGAACATTAACGTCCATGGAATCATAATGTCCGTCCAGGCCACCTCCTCGATAATTATCATTAGGTTATGGCTATATAGGTTTATCCGCGGGCCATCGTCGAGGTCATCAAAGCCGAACACATTTTATTTTTTTAAAACCACTCCAAAACTTGGCCAGAACAATAATCGTTAGTAGCTATCGGACAAAGATTTGTTTAAACGATTAATATCACCCACATGATAATATCATCAAGATCGTCCCAGCGGCATATCGTTCATATCGTCCTGACGATTATATCGAACTTATTATTCTGGCGATATTGTAAATTGGAGGGTTGGGCGGGGGCCTTCTGGAGTCCACCTGGCATTTAGACATCTTTAGATCCATTGTGCCAACCCAAATTTAATCTGCCCGCCCCTTGCAGACGTGACAAGAGCACTACGGTAGAGGTATGGAGGGGGGCACCCATCCAACCTCCGTCCGGGCCCAACGTTGCTTCCCAACTTCGGTGATCTGACGGGAACTGGTGTATTAACGTGGCTAAACCTTTGCTTCTGATGATATTAGTATCTATACAGCCAGTAATCGTTATCGTTCGTATTATAGATATTTCAGCTTCAATGAGTAATCATCGCCACCTGAAACATTAATCACTTGAGTATTTTCATCGATTGTGTCGATTAAAAATATCGATGACGTCGATGTATCGCCATATCGTGCAAACCCTGAGTTCAAGGAAGTTTTTGTTCTCACGCCTGCCGTGATCAATGTGAGGGTTGGTTGGCGGCGGTGGAGTTGACCTCGTACCGAGCGTTAAGAGGGATGAAATTCGCGCATATCTGATGGGGGTGGCATGTCCGTCTCCCTGAGTCACCCAGTACGCGAGGGCCTCGGACGTTCCAAGAAGGTTTTTAGTGCCCTCGCTCTCCTTGATCGATGCGGAGATTGCCTTTGATAAGTGAGAGTGGAGATCACCTCGCTGAGGCTTGCAAAATTCACGCAAATAAAGTGGGTGACCTGTTACTTTCCATGCGTCACTTAGGGCTGTAAAGATTACCAGATTACGTGCGTTAAAAAGTCACCCTTCTCCCCGCTCGTCCCCGTCCTCGCGTTGACGTATGATTCAGTCGCCCTGAGCACCTAGCAGCTCAGAATTGAGGATAGGAGCAATGAGATGAATTGACCCGATGTCTAAGTGTCGGGTTGGTGTGGTGGTTGGATTTGTATTTCTCACCTCGAGGGGTCGAGTTCGAGTCCCGGCTGTGAAATTACCGGTCCACCGCGCGGAGAGCACTTCAATTTCAGTACTCCACCCGTATTTAAACACAGTGAAACAGTTTTTACTTTCCAATCTCCCTTGGCAAGGTGTTATTCAATTCCAAGGACAATGCACTGCCTCAAGAGAAAAGTGGTATGCAAACGCCGAAACGTGATGAGTGTGCTGTCGTTTACGTAGGCCGAACCGGAAGAAAATTCAGAATCGCGTTAAAGAGAATATTATAAGTGCCAATAAAGAAACTTCATGTCACATTTTGCCTAGAAACTTAAAGGAACGGGACATAAGTGTTATTTCAATCCTGATTTCTTTCATGTTTCCCACAAAAATTTTGAACCGAATATTTTAGAAATTGTCTAAATCAAAAGACGCTCCTTTTACCGGATGTTACATTTTAAAATGATTAATTAAAATATTCCCCATTTTTATCTACTTCTTTAAACTACTTACTTTCCAATCCAAACCTCATCACTTCCGGTCATTTATTCTGTTCTCCCTCCCACCTTTTCCTAATCGCCTAACCAGCTATCAAAATCACTTCCCTTCCCCATATCTCTACAGCCCCCAACATGGTTTTTTTGTATATAAGGCTCCAGGAAGTGGTTATTCATTCACTTTTTATCCCTGACAATGACACTACAGTCATCAAAATCGATTGGCATCGTTAAGAATACTGTGGAATTGTACGACGTGTTTCGCTATGTTTTTACGTTTCCTCGTTCCACTGCGAAAAGCGAAATTCGTTCAATTTCACTCTATCGGTAGGATAGGACATAAAACTGTGGTTCCCGTGGTGCTTTTCGTTAAGAGCAGACTAATGTCTATTCGGGTTTATTTCCTCCGTTCCTCTTTTCCCTTCCAATCCCGTCCGTTAAGAATTTCTTTCAGATCCGACTCGCGACGTGAAAACCTCTTACGATGTAGCACTGACTAATACAAGCGATCATAGTTACATAGTACAAGTGAAAAACAGTGCGTTGTCAACAAGGCTTTGAAGTAATCAGTAATATGGACTGGTATTCTAATGTATTATGATATACCTGGTTAAGGTTGTACCAAATTGGTATATTCGATTAATTTTTTCATCTTCTATGTATGCTCACGATTTGAATGCTTGGTTCTCGAGGTCGGTTTCCGTGAAACTTGAGGACTCTTCTAAAAATAACGCTGGACCTTTCATTCTCCATCTCAAAGAGAAATATTTTTTAAACATTCAAAACTCTGATTATTTTAATTCTCACAAAAACCTCGCATTTAGTGTTCTATGATGAAGATTTCCTTAAGTCTGTCTACATATAAAGTTCGTTAAGTGTTAACACCGTTTTCGCAAGAATTCGAAGTTCGTGATCCTTAAGCTCACATCTACCGAAAATTGATTTCAAAATAGGGTAAATGTGAGCTAAATAGGTCAATAGTACGTAAGTAGAAGGCCCTACCCTTGTAGCGGGAGACGGTGTACGTACAATGTACGTCGTACATCGCACTCCACCCTTCCACCGGTACCGTATACATCGCCACCTATGCCTTTCCACGACGAAATGGAGAATATAACCACATCGAGGGCACTTCATCCCATCGGTTGGTAATAAACACCCATGTTCCTCGAGGAAACGCAATGCAGAATCGGGGGAGTTGATGGCAGTGCTAGCGGAAAGCACTGAGAAAGAACATGCACGGAAAGCCATGGCTTGCGTACGGTCCCGAGGCATCAGAGCGGCAATGACTCGATCAACAATTCGACAATGACACATTCCAATATCGCGCCAGAATGCAGGTGTCCGCAGGACATAGGGAAGAGGTGAAATGTTGCGCAACCCCTCTAGAGGTGGTCTCGGGAAAAATCCAAATGGCGTTGAAAAACATCGATTTTCACGTGAAAAATGGTTTTTCGGAGTGTTGTGTCTCATGAAATAATGGCACTGGAGCAATGTAAGTCATGTCATCATAAATCTCCATCCTTCCTCTACATAACACAGTTGGAATGAAAGCGGTAATATACAAAGTTTTTGCAGGATAAATATTCAAAGTTCGTGACCCTTAAGCTCACATCTACCCTAATGTCACATCAGCAAAATAGCTATTAATCTCCGGGACGAAAATAACAACTTTAAAGATACCTATATGGTATTTTTAACAGTCTTGCAACAAAGTGAAATAATTTGCGTTTAGTTTTAATCATCCTACCATGGTACGCTGAGGAATTTAATATATTTTAAACATCTTCAGTGAACATGTCCGTCTTAAAATTCTCGTTTTCCTTCACGGATCTCGGTAAGAATCTTAAATTTCTCGTTTATCTTCAGGGATCTTAGTAAGGATGTCGTTGACGGTCTATCAGGTTTTAGGTATCCTTCGTTGGAGCACAAAAAGTTCTGCCATAAAAAAATCGCCCAGCATTTTCCATCAAGCCTTCAGGCTTTCCCCCTCCGCCTCCTCAAAGCATTCCGTGACTTAAACTTCTCAAATCCCTTCGACGTCATACTTTTCCTTCTCATCACCCCACCCTTCCTTCTCAGCTGTGCTACGAAAAAGCCCCCGTTTGCCATGGCGACTTGTCAATAAACAGCTCAAGGCATAACAACACCAAGCATCTGCTTCTTGCTATTTCATCTGTTTTGAAACCAAGGAAGTTAGAATGTACTGGAGGAGGCATCGCAACTGATTTGAGAAGCTAGGTTGGCCATATTGGTTGGCATGGACATACTGGCTTGCTATTCTCGATACTCACACGGATGAAGTTGTATTTGCACGCGGTAAAACTTATTAAGTAGTAGTAGGTAGAGAGATGATTGATAGATGCGTTTTTAAAAATCGTTAGGTAAATAGAAGGAAGTTAGCGAAAACCGCAAACAAGCGCGAAATATATAGTTTCAAAATGTTGACTTAAACCAGCTTTTAGGAACAAAGTCCACTTCCATGGGGATCAAATAAATCAATATATCCTTTAAATAGCCTTATGGAGATTAGCAGATGCCATTGCATTTATATATTGTCGCGATTTGATTGATTTTCATTTTTTCAATTCACATCCAGCCTTAATGAGAGGTTGTATAAAACGCCGTGTTTTGTGCCGAGGAGGTGGGGCCTAATCCTTCCCAGGCACCCCTATTCTAACTTTGTCACCCACAGGATAGCATGCCAATGGCCCCCTCCAGTACTTTCTAACCTCCTTGGTTTCTTGCCATTCCATTTGTTTCAAAAACGATTTTTTCCAGTATGCTGCGTGAAAAGAAACTTCTTAATGTCTTACAGTAATGTGAAGTGTTTAAATGGAGCCTTTCCTTACTTGATATGAAAATGAGCCGCTTCATAGCTGAGAAATAGTTCTGAGACTATATCGTGGCTTGTTAAAATCCTCAAAACCGTATGAAGTAGTCAGTATTCGATGGAGGCGACCGATTGCTAAAGTTATTTGCTTCATTAGGATAGGTCGGTATAGAAAGGGATTTTCCAGGGAGCGGAGGAAGGGTTTAGGGAAACCTGCTGTGGAATCACCGATGCTTCTTTCGCGTTATCGCAATCTGTATCGATAACGCTTACCCCTAAAGTAGCGCAGGGTTAACAATAACCGCCTATAAAATTCGCTCCACTGATCGTGATAAGTAGTTTGAAGTGCTGCGCGAAAAATGAAGAATGGAGATCATGTTCTATCTGACATAAGTTAAAAAATGACGATAACGCTAGCGCACGCGTTATGAATATCCATGATCGAGGCCCTGGTATCATTAGCCGCTATAATCGAAAGGGTCCATGGTTTAACTTCCCATCCTACGGACGCAGTACTGTACTCGAGGTGCTTTCCTCACAGCACCCATGTGGGGACCAGTATCTGTCCAAAGAAAAATATGTCTCTGCTGGGACTCGAACCGGGCCATCGGGGTGGGAAAAGTCGTACGTGCATATAATCGGTTTAGTGTGAAGTTTGAGACGGAAAGCTAGAATTCCTGGTGGAAATAGTATAGGTCGGTGATACTTTGAAGGGAAATATATACGTGAAACCTACTTAAAGGCAGGTTTAAATGAGGCAATAAATAATGCAGTGTTAAACGTGGATTTTGCAGAGCTGAATGCGTGGTAGGAGAGGTCTGTTTGCGCTCAGTTTTTCACGTATTCTGGAAGTTTTCAATGCAATTTGTTGCTTTAGAGGTTTCAATTTCCACCACAAATATCTCCATACATTATATCTCACATTGACCAGCATCGTGAGAAATGACATTTAGACTCTTTTGGGAGAGGATACCCATTGTCAATCTTGAAATCATTGATTTCGTTCCTTTTTTGGGACGTATTTAAATTGTTCGCGCACTGAGCATTGGTAAGAACTCGTTTGGAGAGAGTACAGTAACATCTACATCTACATAATACCCTGCAAGCCACCACAAAGGTGTGTGGCAGGGGGTAAATTCTAACCAAAAATGCAGTACATGTCATGCATTTAAAAGGATTACTATTAATATATTAGTCTAAACGGTCTAAACTGCACTATTTAAAAAGATAAAAATAGCAAACTAAGCATGAAAAAACGTGCTGTTAGTTGGGTTACCTTCAAGTCCTTACAATTACATGCAACTACCTATGTTATGGATTGATTCGTATTGGACATATTTACCAGTATTCATATTCCTAATTGTACGAGGAAAAAAGGACATTTTGAATCTGTCAGTTCGGCAATCAATTTCTCTAATTTTATCATCATGGTCTAGACTACCATAGTTAGTTGGGGTTCGCAAAATATTTTTAACGTCATCACTGAACATAATATCTTGGAATTTCAGTAGATTAAGTCTAAATTTCAACCTGCGATCTGACAATGATTCCCATTTTAATTAATTTACTAGACTGGTTACGCTAATATACTTATCGTACTGTCCCTTTACAAATCCTGCCGATCTTCGCTGCACACGTTCAAGTTCGTTATTTAGACCGATTTCGTAGGGATCCCATACACTGGCAGCATATTCCAAAAGAGGTCTAACAAGTGACAGTTATCGTTTACCCAAATATGGAATTTTCCTATCAGTAAGTGAAAAGGATATAAAGACAGGTTTTTTTTAATGTGAGCTAAAATACCAAATCATATCTGTGCATCATATTGGACTTCTCATCGCTGAATTTGACTGTAGACGGGTGGTGATGGGCTTACGCATTCCAGTCATGTGAAATATGAGAGTCCGAGGCATGATGGTCAAGTAATATACTCGCTCACGCTCTAGGAAGGAAGTGGATCAAAGTAAAGATTTGCGTGTTTGAACATTCTCAAGCGGGTGGGCTCAGAAGTAGTGGCGTGTCTACAATCCGACTGTTTACATTCTGACGTCAAAGCGTGTGATGAGCCTGCAAACACGCTGTCATTCAAAACTTTTCATTCCGACAGCATGCCGTGGTGTTTCTGTTGACGAAGTAGGCGAGCGACGTAGTTAGAGAAGGGCCATACATATAGAGATGGGCAACTTGGTAAATTACCGCGGTAATTTTCGTAAATTACCGTGGTATTTTTCGTAAATTACCAACACCCCTGAAAATTACCGTAATAAACGGTAATTTTCAGAAAACATCTTTTTCAGAAAATTTCTTCCTCACGAATAAACCATTGGAATGGGTAATATTATAAATTAAGAAGCTAAAACGGTTTTGTTTACATTGTGTCCATGATCAATTCCAATTAAATGGGAGTAAAATAACAAATATACATTGCGCAGAGGTATGTCTTTAGAACGGAAATTTCTCATAGTGTGACAAAAGAGAGGCAAATTGCGTGTTGTTGACATCTTCGTTTTAATTTCTTTAATGTGTTATAATAGATAAACGTCGTGATATGATTGATATAAGCGTCGGCATTTATATCTCAATGCTATTTGATTTCGTTTGGAGTCCTCTGATAAGGATTTGAAGCTCAAAACTTAAAATTACCGGAAAATTACGGTAATTTTCGAAAATTATCGTAATTTACCACGGTAATTTACCTCAATTGAAAATTACGGTAATTTACCCATCTCTACATACATATAAACGTTTCTTCTCAAGTCAATTTTTCTCATCCCTCTCGCTTACATGCCAACGAAGTTTTCAAAATTAATAATTTACAAATCTTCTCCCGTCCTTCTTTATGTTCTATTTGAAACGAATGAAGGTTGGGTATGTAGCTTCCAATCCCAATGGCTTGGGCTCGAATTTCGTCTGTGGATGAGTTTTTTTCAGTGGTGTACCGCTCTGTTTTTTGAGTGTTGTGTGGAAAACACTTCAAGTGCAGTATTACGTCCGTGGGATGGGACGTTAAACCGAGGATGGCTTGTATGCCGACGCCGGGTTTCTCTCCTCCCTTCCTTCGTTCCTGAAAAAATCCCTTCCCATGTCCACTTATCCACATATCCTAAAAAACGGATAGGAGCTATAACTATCGGTCGTCTCCCGCATGTACTAAGATACCTGTGAATGAAAATTGAATTTTGATGATCGAGGTAAGGAGTGCGGGTATGGTTTTTAGCTTGACCTTATGGAACAGATCCAAAATTTTCTTTTTATTCAGTATTTTCTTTCTTCTTACTTTTAATTCTGTCGGTACTTATTCTCAGAATTCATAGTCCAAGTGAATTTACCAAATGAATTTTAATTTTTTCTGCTCCGACCCGGCTTAAGACCCGGGCGGCTGCCCGGGGCGCCACGAAGCACAGTGAGCTGAAATCGAAAATCTGACCAAAATTCAAAATTTTGACTTATAAATTGAGACCCCGCAGTATGGCAGTTTACGTTAACAATATCCATGCTACAAAGAACCAAATTTTTTTTTATTTTTGAGCTTTTTTTTAGATCAGCTGAGCCCGCTAAAGTTGACAAAAATTGTCAAAATCCTACGAAGCAGGTTTTTCGCGAAATCTCGTGTCTTCTCTTTGCTCGTATGGCCACCTGAAAGCAAGTATGGTTATTTTAAAAGTATCAGTGATAAGTAGGCACCTTTTTAAAAGACAGTACGTGGTCGATTTTGTTTTTAAATTAATTTTTGTTGATAATTATTAAACAATTAAAATACTCTTGTTTTTTTACGTGATTTTCATATAAAGTTAACAAAAACTTTAGGAACGACACTAAGATACTTATATCACATAAAGTACAACATCTCTACTACGTGGTTATAAAAAAAACCTTGCCCCAACTTGCCTCCGCGCCATTTAAGATGAAATATGAACTATGAGACGAGGTATACACAATACTCATGAGCGAGCGTGGTCATACCCGGGCCGACCGCGGTAATCCTCCGCGACCCTGAGACGTTCCTCCAGCCTTTTGTCTCCAGTAAGATCCCTCACCTGCACTCAAGTCTTAGTTCACTGAACAGCTGTTTGCTTGATAAGACGACATTCTGCTTGCTGTGGTGCGAACACCACTTTTTTAAATCGCAAATTTGTTACTCGTCTTGCCCATCCTGACTAACAACTAGCGCGGAGGCACGGATGCTTTCTCGCGATGCGCTCGCTCATCCGGGACCGAAGTGGGATAAGACCGTTGCCGAGGGCAGGCGCCTGGGAGGTGTTTACGTCTGCCTTGATAATAACCTTAAAGCGAAAGCGTTGCGTCACACTGCATACCACACCTCACTCCCCCGCCTGCTCGCTTCTCTAATACGAGAGCGACCCGCTTGCACTGAGCGCATCCAGGTAGCAGGGCGAGATGCATTCGAGCGATATGCACTCGGCAAATAAAAGCCTGTGTCGTTATTTTCATTCGACAATGATTTCACAGCTATTGAGTCGTGTATTTCCCACGCTTTGAGTGAATCGGTTCTTTTTTCAACATTTTGTTCGTACTTTTGACTCAATCTGTTGTAAATAAGTCATTACCCTATCTTTTAAGTATTTAATTAGGACAGTATATTTTGAGTAAGTAAATGACTAATAAACTGTATTTTGAGCAAGTAATTGAATTGAATGGCCTTATCGCATATTAGATAATTCTGATTAAAATCAGAATTTTCTGATTTAAATCAGTAAGTCACAAGGATAGGAAGGGAAGGTTAAGGAGGAAGAGTAGAGAGGAACTCAGCGTGGTATTAACCTGTTCATAGCGAAAGGTGCCAAGGGGACCACAGCTCAACGTCCCTTGCGACGGACGGAGTACTGAACTCGAATGTTCTCTACATAGCAGTCAAGTAGGGGCTGTCTTAACAATAAATATCTTCCTCTGCCAGTACTTGAACCCGGATCTTCGGGGTGAGAGTCAGTACTCTAATCATTATACCCAATTCTAATAATCTGGAACTAAAGACCTATTATAAAGAGTATTCCAAATGCAATTTTTATTTTAGTGTTAGACGCCCTCTTTTGTTGCCTTCTTTTTAGTTCTTGGAGAAATTTTGCCTCTCCTATCATTCAAAACTTACTTATTCATCCGTCTCTTCCTCAACGTCAGCTAATATTATCCATTATTCTCCGACAACCTGCCTGAAGTGTATAAGTTACTCTGCACTAGCACTGCCCGATTAGTTGAAACGTGTTTTCCCAAAGTTCTCGCCTGGATTGTTGTTTGTCATAATAATTCTAATCATTCTACTGACGATGTAAAATCTTGGGCATATAAACGGCATGAAGTCAAAAATTTGGAGCACTTGTAAGCCGCAATGAAAGTATTTAATTTTTTAAATCATTTTTCTACGTTTTACACTTCAGTGTTAACTAATTTTCCACATGAATCTACAAATTACCGCCTGCAAGTCACTTTGAGGGTGTTTTGCATGGGTAAGTAATCTACAAACTTGCATTAATATTTGGAATTCTACTTAATTGTAGAGACGTGTTAATCATTAATGTATGCATCTGTACCTATCTAATACCAGGCAAACCACCGCAAGGGCGTGTGGCGGAGGGTGACAATAACCAGAAATGCATTATAAGTCACAGAGAACTAAATGTACACTTACAATCATGCAAGCATGCTCAAATACAAGACCGTGGATGTACTTCATACATTTAACTGAGGGGTATAATCCTAATACTTCGTGGAAAAAGTTAGGCATTCATTCACGAGAAACTTCTAACTGAATTGTTAGCACATATATAGAACATTAAAGGCTCTTGCAACTAAATGATTGGAGTCTACGAAGTAATGTGTCGTTTATCAATAGGTTAGGCTTTTTTACATTGCACATTGGACATTAATGTCTCATTGGATTCGCAAGGGCTAAGTTAACATGAGCTAGTAGTGTGAGGAACAATCTCCTAATGCCCTGCGAACTACTCAACACACATTCGATGCGTTGCTGTATCGATGTTGATTTCGGCCTGTGATTTCTTGGTCATGTTACGAAGTGGAGGAATGTCAATTCAGTTGTATCTATGCTTCCGATACGATTATCCATTCATAGGTAGCGGGGAGGATTTCAGGGTGTGGTATTTAAAATGAGGAGTGTCCTAGCAGGGAGAGCTTGTGTAAGTAAAGTAAAGTAAATTTTATTACTTTCAACAAAAACAATACAAATACTGAATTTATTATAATAAGAAAGCTGGGTTGCCTCAAAGGAGAACCTGTGTTGGAGCAACCTTCATATTCACCGCTGTATAATTCATCACTAACGTTTCTTTTTTTTTCATACAAAAGTGATAGTAGAAAGTGAAAGTTTCATAAAAAAGTAACAATAAACAATAAATGCCATTTACATCTGAATATTTACTAATATGAGTATAACTACAAAACAATGAGTAATTTTTGAAAACGAGTAAAAAGAAGTGTGTCCTTCACAGGGTCGCTAGACATCCGAGCCGCGTGCTAAAGGAATGATGCACCCTCGGGGGGTAAGGTTAGTAGGTGTGAAGGGGGAGGTTTGTCCTACCGCTCCCCTACATTACCGCATGCAGCACCGCAGCCCTTAATCGCGTGTTGCCCCACTTTGACGGGCGAGAAAGCGGCTTGGAGAACAAAACACGCGAGGATGAGCTGCGGACGAACGAAAGTGACCGCAGGCAATCCTGTGACACTTCCCCACCTGAGGAAAATTCCCCCCCCCCCCCCCCCCCCCCATCCACTCGCTAATACATCGTAACTGTCCGTAAATGGCCGGTTGCACCCTCGTTCTAGCATGTTGCCATAGTGTGTATCAAATCCATACTGTAATGGAAGTCATACAAGGACGGCACCACGTAATGCGGACAATAATTTCCGAGAGAAAATGAATTGCTAAAGTTCGTCATTGTTTTTCAGTCATAAGAAAGGTCACTGAATTAACTTCCATTCCACCCAACTTATTCCTCGCGCAGTTACATCCGCGTTCTACTTATTTCAGTAGAGGAAATTAGAAGAAGGCTGAGGTAAAGCAGGTTTTAAGGGGCCACGGTGGTTTGAAGGACGTGATAGAAGGTAGAATGTTGGAGAAGCGGGGTAGAGGGAGGAGAGGATAGAGAAGTTGGAATAATAGCAAGTATGGAGAACTAAAGGGCATAATTTGAGAGAAGGAGTCGTGGGAGGAATTAATTGTTCATCAAAACCTGCCTTACCCTCCCTCCAAAACTCACCCTCGCGGTGGCTCGTAATGGTACTACGTAGATGTAGATGATTGTTGCTTTCCGGTTAATTCTGCTTTCTTCTTAATTCTGCTATTAATGTATGTCTGGCTTCTTACTTCGTATGTGATAGGTGCTTCCAAGGTAGGGGAACGATTCCGCTTGTTCTGGCTTCTATCTATCGTCGCGACGACGACGCGTCGTATGTGATAGGTGCTTCCAAGGTAGGGGAACGATTCCGCTTGTTTTAGCTTCTATCCATGGAGCTATATGTTCATCTTTGCTAACTCATAACGATTTTGAGCGTGTTTTTTTTAGTATTGAATAAATGGTTGCCATGGTACATGAATCTGATATCATTCAGCCATCACAGAAGTTGTGGAGGAAATATGTCCCGTAAATAATTGCCCCAGTAAGCAATTGATTAGGATTTGGGGATGGGATTCTTTGTAAATGTGGTTACAAAGTAAAGGAACGATGCTTCTTATACAAGCCGCACCTAATTTAGAGCACACCACTCACTCAGTGATTCAACCCGAAGGTTGGTTTTGATAGGTGACAGTAGAGCTCACCCCGGACTAAGCCACAGGCTTGTGCAATTCACACAATCTGGGTTAGGGGCCAGTTCCTTTGCCTGGGCCACCTCGAACTCCGAGGATTTTTCGTTCGGGGGCATCCAAAGGCTTCCCCCGGGTTTGAACCCGGGACCCTTCGATCAGTAGCCAAGCGCTCTACCACTAGGCTACCACGCTCCTATACCACTGGTGTGGAGAATACGTATTAGGTTGTTTGAATGCCCAGAGAAGGCGTTCACGAACTTCGTAAAAAGCTCCTAATGACATTGTCGGGGTCTTGATTCAATAGGAACACGGTTTATATCAGGCCGCAGTTTGTAGTTTACCCTGATTCTTTTCAATAAATTCGAAACTGGTATTTTCCGACGCGATTAAAATATTGTTAATAACTTTCGGGCGTTCCCCTGCATTAGGATGTCTTTGGGTGGCTACAGTTTCTCCAGCCATCCTGCTGGCGTCGTCAGGTACGAAAATGCCAACAGGATGGAGAAACTGATCGCCCATAGACACCCTAATGTGGAGGAACGCCCGAAAACCATTACTTTTGCTAATCGCCACGGAGGCCTCAGATTTGCCGTTAAAATATTTTGAAAACTATTATGTGCCTACTTATTATGGAAAATCTAGTCAATAAAGTGAAACTAGGGAAATATTATACTGTGTGGAGTAATTTAAAAAGGCTTTCTTCCTGCGAGATATAAAATTTCAGTACTACGTCCGGCAGTACTGGTAGCAATTTCAGGGAAGATTTTATACACATATGTCTATGAAGCATGCCAGTAATGCACCTAAAAAAAACTCTTAGCTCTACTAACAGGAACCGATTGTACTCGAGCTTGGCTATTCTATTTGATATCGCAATTACTGTAAATTATTACAAAATTAACCGTAAGGAAAAATTATTCCTTCGTATTTTCTATTACTTGAGAAATATATATAAACGTCATCATCATTAGTCATCAATCCTCGTATTGGTTTGCCGTAGCTCTCCACTGAGTAGGTATTTCTATCGGCTCTTTCTTATATCGCTCTTCATATTTACGTATTCCTTCTCTTTCACATCCTTCTTCAATTGTTCCATATATCTCGTACGAGGTCTTCTTTGCCGTTCTGCTCTTCCACTTGTCCTTCAACGATTGTCTTCATCTGGCCATCATGTCTCATGACGTGGCCCATTAAGTTGTCCCGTCCTCTTCTTAGGGTATTCAGATGACTTCTCTTTTCTCCCACTCTTTTAGTACTTCCTCGTTACTTACTCGGTCGATCAATTAAATCTTCATCATTCTCTGTAGCACCACATTTCGAGTGCTTTCACAGTCTTCTTTTCCGCAATCTTCATGGTCCATGCCTCACTGCCATAAAGAAACACGCTCCAGATGTACGTTCTGATGAATTGTTTCCTTACTTCTAGATGTAGGTCTTAATAATAATGAGTTCATGATGCGCTACATAGCAACTACGATAGGTGGGTGTTTTGTAGGTAGTATAGTTCATGGTACTTCTGAAAAATAGTAACCTATGAGGTGGATTGGATTTATATGTACATGTGATATTTTTTCTAGCAGTCTTACTTTACCTAACAATTTCACTCTCTGTGTGGTCGACTAGACGATTGGTTGGATTAAATAATTGAGTTATTAGGAGTTGTGTGAAAAAATTAAGACGTGATTGAGCTGCACTCGCCTTCTCGGAATCAATTTACGTTCAAAACTCATTTTTACGTGCGTCGTTTGAAGTTAGTTCTTTATTACTCATCTGAATAGACACGAGACATTATTTAGCGAGGCTTAACTCATGCATCCTGTTGACATTCACCGTCTTTCGTCGGATGGTTTCCCCCACCTTCTGTGGCATAATAATGACACAGTCGTGTCAGTAATTTGGGGCATAAAATTGATTTTCGCCCTGCTCGATAAAACAGGATATATATAATATATCATTACTTGAACGTCCTTGTTTGAAGTGGGTGTTGTGATGGGCGAGATTGTTGATATTTACTCTCGAAACCAGAGGAGGATAGAAGTGTGGGAAGGCGTTTGCTTCCGTCGTGAAAGTGAAAAGTGCGCAAACAAACGTGATGATGATGAGATTGAGCGAGAGGTCACAGCTTGTCAACGTTGTCCGAATACTTGGGAAGGGACGCAACCTTTTTGAAGTAACTTTGCGTCGGAAAATTGCGCCGATAATATTTTTTCGTAGCCGCACTCTTGACGGCGAAAAGCCTAGACGGTCGAGTGATGTAGAAAGTAAATACCGGGAAGAGTTGACATTCCCCTAACTATGAAAGAGCAGAGAGGGATGAGAGTACAGTTTTCTTTTTTCCTTCGAGAATCTCAATATCCATAGCGTCGGATGGCGGCGCTTTCGAGTGTAGGGCTATCTCGTTCCGAGCGTAACGACGGCAGTAATTGGTCGTCATTTTTTTTAGCTGGCGGTTTTTGCTTTGGTGTTTCCTTTGCACGAGATCAGTTGTTTTTAATGGAGACTAGTTGAACTGCCTATTAGTATTTGATCTCTACATTCATTGGAGCGTGTTTTAATAATCTAAACGAGCCATTTTCAACTCCATGTGTATCTCTGAGGTGTATAGTTAGTGGTAATCCATGCTTATCATCTATTACGGAACTTTTTGACGGGTATAAATCGAGTGATGCGAAATTCATAATTGCCAAATTTCGCTCCTCATATCTACCTTTACCTCTGAGGCGGATAATCTCTCGCGGTAGGAACACGAAGACAATTGCAGTGACACCACTCGATTTGTATTTGTAGACAGCAGGCTCTAATTTCAAATTATTACGGGCGAATGTTAGGTTTGATTCAAACTTATAGTATTTCTACAGCTCCTACCCGTTCCCTCTGAGTTTAGCATTGTTTTGGATGGATTGTCCTCAAAGAATTGGTGATACGACTGTCTGCATTTTTCTGTGTGTTATTTATTATATTACGTATGATGCAGCCAAAGCGACGAAGTTATGCCTCCTGATCTAGCTAATACTCTACTACTGTAAGGATTTAATGCTCAACAACGATTATTTTAATTCACTCACGTAGTGCAGGAAAAGTAATATGAAATGATAATATCTTAATATGAGCGACAGTTGATTCAAGTGTATCCAGGTTTTGTAGATTAATTAAGCTCCTTGTGTAAAAAGAAAATAGTAGGTATACTTACAGTCCATCAGTAGTTTTCATAGCGATATATTTGATACTCTTTGACTTTTAATGTTCATCAAGGTCGTCTTAAAAGGAATTTGCTGACATTACCCCGATTATAAAATATTACTTTTAGTATGACGGGTAGTGATTTCAAAGTTATTCGAATTATTCCATGTTCCCAACGTATAATGGTTGAATTGAGAAATTTTCGTCATTTATCAGCCATAATAAAGAGTATGAGTTCGATTTGTGTCGATTTGTGTGCCTGAAGAAAGGATATAGAAGTTAAATTTTGGGTGTTATTCATAAACTGCCTGTATTCGTTGAAGCCATAGCTATCATCATCGTGGCGAGAATGAAATAATTTCCCGGAAATTAAGTTCTATTCAGGTTCCCGCAGAGAAAAAGAGAAGAGATATTTCCTTGTTCGTGCTGCCGTTGATTGGGGTGAACATATCTTGTCAACTAAGCATTCCCTGTGTTCTCGCCGCCCTGAGTACTTTAACCATTTTCAAAGGTATGTTAACCTTGTTGGCGTTGCTCCCATGACGGTTTCTTCGTCTAATCCGTGGACGGACTCTTTCATGGAGGAATGATGGGTGAAAGCATTGAGAAAATTGACCGTAAAAATGTTTCATCTTTATCCCCGAGAAAAAAAAATAATCCGGAACGATATCCATTTGGGTGTTTTGCGAGATTAAAACAAAAGAATTCCCGGCGAGGCCGCGTCTAAAATTGGAACGAATCCCGGGATGGTGTTTACAAACTCTGACTGCGTTTATTTGGGAAAAAATGTATGTTGCCCACGAGGGCGCCATATTGGATGGGCTGTGTGTGCAGAGACGCGATCGTTAATCCTGGGGAGGAATCAAGCCAAGGGCACTTCCACGCCTGCCTTAACGTGATCGTTGACCTAGTTGAAAAAAGAAAATTTAAGCCTCAAGTACTTAACATTCCGGTGAATAAAGAATAGGATGCTCGCTGCGATGAAAAAATAGCGTTGCATTAGTTTGGTAATTGCCCTTCGAAGAAAGTATCTTTTGTTAAAAAAATTATTATACTTACGTCGACTGAATAAACTATTTACATTAAACAAAGAGGCACAATGCTACTACTTTATGAAACTGTGTTAGATATGCATTCACAAAACAATTGCAACTTAATGCTTGACGCTTAGTTGGTATTAAGTATTAATTTTCATCATGTTCCGTAGTGCATGTGGGTTCACTCCCTGCCACACACCGTCGCGGTGTTTTCCAGGGTACCGAGTAGATGTAGATGATGATATAGTGCATGATTGGTGACGTTTCACCCCCTGCCCCACACCGTAGAGTTAGATAGCAGGGTAAGGTAGATTTAGATATGTCATGTTAAGGTAAAAATTCTTGATTAATCGGATATTTCTTTCAATGTGCATATTTTAAATATTTATTTCTGATGGGTTAGTAATACTAAAGTATGGATCTACGGGTTACTCTAACAATATTTCACATGCCCATCGCTTCGGTGTATTGACTATTATGCTAAATCAATGTTTCTCATTTTGGCTGTGTAATTGTCGAAGTAGTTTGAACGTGAATACCACATGTTCCAAATCCAAGTAATTGACAATTTACTGTCGGCCAAAATATTATGTGCACTCGAGTTTGTGGGGTGTTTACGAAATAATCAAAAGACCTACAGAAAATCTAACTATAGCATATTTTTTCTCTTATTATTACCTTATTTTTTTATTGTACGTTAATACATTCCGATAGCAATCGAACTAAGGAATAATAAAAAAAATTCAATATTTATATGCTCAAAGAAAACTATGTAATCTATTCTTCAAAAGGTATTGAGCAAATGTATAGTGGTGTAATTTCCGGGTAATCATCGAAGTCCGTCGGGAAAGGTACGATGACGATGTTTGTTTTTAGATGAAGTGGAATGAAATCCAATCAACTGTAATTGGATTCAATTCATCTGCCACTGGGATAATCGAATGAAATTAGCTTTATCCGACATTGCCCCCAAAATAACGGCTTTATTACATTGTATGAAACGATGCCTCTTTGAAAGCGTCCTGAATTTTTTTAATAGAACTCCTGCAAAGGAATAAAAACTCATTGATGGAAATATTTCGTATAAATTGGTTCCTTAATCGAAGCGTCTCGTTCGATCATTCCGTAGATGTACGAGATTACTATTGCTTTTTTACGGTTTAAATTTTATTTTTAATGGATTAGGGTGTCACATCTCAACTTTTTATTTAATTTTGAATAATATCTTTTCGCTTCAGTCTCACTTAACCACCTTGCCTATTTCCGATATATTTTATGTTCCTATTCCTGTATTGCAAAATTAGACTTTATTCAGTGCTATTTTATCTATATCCTTCGGGATGTATGCTAACATAATAATACTTAATACTTCGATTATCGTATTGCGATGGAGGTAAAATTTATGAGTGGAGAAGAATTATTTTTGTTGGACTGGATCTGACGTGAATAGTAAACAATTTATCGTTATTGCGATCTGAACCGAAACTAGGATGAGTATTCATGAACATTAAACCTTTTCGATTATGTTTTAGGCGATCAGATCATTACGTTAATGCCTCAATGTTACTATTTGTCGGCGGAAGTCAGGACGGTAAATCGCTGGCATGGTATATAAAGGTCGCGCGCTTTAATCCCACCTGGGGCATTGCTGTTTTTGTCTCTGTTTTTATCTTATATTAAGTTTGGTCCGATGTTGCAGTATAACCTAAGCAGTTGGAACACTTCGAAACCTAATTCAGCTAATGCTGCTGTTATCGTGTCAGTGGAGTTTGCACACTCAAGTTTAATTCCGTCTCTTGAAGACTAATCTCATTTGAATAAGGTCATTCGTAGTGAACGTCATCTAAATTGCAGCCGAGATCGTACGTAGTCTTGTGCATATCCTACCATATACGTTTTATTTGATTGTAAGGAATTGAGATAAGAAGGGGTTGAAGGATTTATAGTAATTGGGCGATCAAAATCTGTGATCATTTGTATCAGTCGCAACTGACGAGTAGTTAGGTGTATCTAGTATTTTCAGATATCGCAGATGAAGGGTTTTCATATGTCATAATGGCCAGTAAAGGATGGATCACCGTGGTAGGAGGTTGCAATGGAGGTCGATATCTCTCTACGAACGCTATCGTTGAAAGAAGTTAATGGTGCACAAAAACCAGTCTCGCAGTCTATTACAATTGCATTTGGGATTTGGATTTTTTATTAGCGTAGTGGTCAGCTCAATGAATAGGAAAGCCTAAGGTCAACACTTCAATTCTCGTTGCAGAAAACCATTTTTCTAAGGTAATTTTCAGAGTTAGTAATTCGGCAGAGGGGACCAACATTCATACGGTCATTTTCGCTTCTAGAATAGGTGGGTAATTGAGCAAAGTAGGAATATTTTCAGGGAATGAATTTAGGGTGAAGCTCGGGAGAAATTGATCTCATCATAAGTTTGCCAAGGGGTGTACGGGTCAACGTCCCGTCGAACGGACCGAGTCTTGAACTTGAAGAGCTCTCTACTCAAAGTGAAAGAACTCAAGTGTAGACCGGTGTACCCATGTACCATTGAAAAATCTGCTACTTCCGGGATTTAAAATAGGACCATCAGGGTGGTAATTTAGCCACAACAGCAAGCCTTTCTCCGTATTTTTCTTATTTTATGTGCGCGATCATCAAGACTTTTGACCAGTCGGTGATTGCATTGCTATTTAGTGCCTGGTTACTCACAACGATTCATCCCGGGCTATCTCTGCTTCTGTCCTCAATGGTTTGCGACCTGGTTTTGTGGAGGTCCATGATCAAGAGTAAAATCAAGTAAACCTGGTAATGTCACACTATTTATTGGGTACAGCCCGACCGGTTTCAACACTTCCGTGTCATTCGCAAGGGACAATGCAAAAATTTGTATTTTTTTTGTACTGTCCCTTGAGATGGTTGAAACCTGAATTGCTGTACTGAACTGTACTGAATAAATAGTGTGAAATTACAAGGTTTACTTGATTTTACTCTTTATCTCTGCTTCATTTTTCTTTCATTTTTCTAAGGTGACTTTCTTATTTTATGCGCACGATCACCGATCACTTTGCATTTTGGCTTGCCAATCTTGCGTCTGATTTTCCGCAGTGATCCGTACCAAGCTGGCTTCGCTTCTCCCAGGGAGGAGAATACTCAGAGAGTAATGAAGGGAGTCATTGAGCGCAAAGCGTTTGAAACCGGTTGGTCTTAATGTGCGGTCTGGAAACGCACACCCAACCCATGGACGAGAATGTCCGGCCCCGATTCGAGCCTCTTTTTCCCCTGAAACGAGGAAAAATCTCGCTGCCTTCGAGAGGAGTTCCCAGGGCGGCCGCAGTTCTTTGCGAGGCGAGCGGTTATACGGTAATAAAAGAGATCGGTCGGAGATTTTCGAGTATACTAAAGGTGACTGCATTCCTCCAGCAGTACAGTCACTTTGGTTAATTCGCGTAGTTTCTATGCGCAAGGCCGGTCGAAGAGATGATTTTCCTTTTATATAAGTGGGTTAACGCGTGGTGCGACCGAATGAAAATTAGCTTAGAAACTGAGAAGGTTCGCAAGCATTTGAAGCGATCTTAAAAATGAAGGTTTGTTCTACGGGAAAGACCTTCCTGTCGGTGTCGAACGAAATTCATCTCCTCAATAAATACCAATTATATCAACCGTGAACAAATTTTGTTTGTTGAGAGTGATTGGAGGAAGTGGAATGGAAGGAATTAATTACAAGGTACCCAAAGAAGTGTTGTCTGAGTTAATGGAATATTAGTTACTCCTCTGATGCTCTCGGCTAAAATTGCACTTTGATCAATGCTGTGAGAGGTTATTAAATTTTGTTGAGTGCAAGGTAAATGCTATGTTATGACAAAATATGATTAGATAACGAAATTATTAACGATACATCATCTATTTAGCCTCACTTAATTCATGAAGTTAGAGAAAAAAATGTATGCATTTCAACGTGAACGGCTCGATACTACCCGACAAATGATTATATTCCAGTTTGATTCTGAAGTGGAAATATTTTTCTGCATTATTTTAATGAAATGTATTGTTTACTATAATGATGTCATATGTATGGCGGCTTCGTTAGCAGAAGAGTTAATCCCTTCTCTATCAATCTGGAGGTACAGGTTGGAATCCCTCCCTGGTAGAATTTTCACTGCCCGGTGCATGTATGCTTGTGTATATTATTCACTTAATTGCTAGAGAGGATTCATAGTCCTAAACTCGCTGAATAAATAACGATACGATTGTCATTACTATTCATTATAATTACATGAAAATATTAATGTTG
The DNA here is from genome assembly GCA_933228895.1 of Platycnemis pennipes. NCBI lineage: Eukaryota > Metazoa > Arthropoda > Insecta > Odonata > Platycnemididae > Platycnemis > Platycnemis pennipes. Next base: position 68,421,346 of record OW121856.1, on the reverse strand, counting down.
CTCCCTAGAAATAAGAAAAATTGAGCTAACATGCCATATTGTAATCATTGATATTAATTTTTATGATCGTCATCGGTCTTTGGGTGGCTGAATAAGGGCAGGATTTCAAATTTTAATTGCTCTCGACAATTTCCAGCAATGTTTTCATTCTCTATGTTCGAATGGGCTGCCATCATCTAGACCTTTCTCCAGGCTACTGCCTAGTACATACCTTTCTCCCCAAGGACGCAGTTAATGCATGGTCCCATGTCATCTCGAGCTTTGGGAGCGTGAGAGTATCATGGAATACATATTATCTCTTGATAAAGAGACATCATCAGCGGGAGCTACCCTCGTTCACCCTCCCCAGCCCTCTTATCCATTCAACCATTCACCCTCCATCTATTTTTGTACCCTTCTTCTAATTTCCCCTCTATTATCTCTTCCTACTTTTCGAAGGAGAAAAGGAAGAAGGAGTGAGGATCCCTCACATTGTATCGTTGGCCATTATTTTTGAGTACCTATTTACCCTAAGTATAAAGAATTAATTTTTTCTAGTCTTTTATTTAAACACATTCATGCTTGATGAAGTGGAATGAACGCATTAAATAAAAAACGTTCGCTGCCAATTTTTCTGACTTCGTAACAGGGATTTCTCCACCAGGGATTCTCCATAAAGGTGTTACCTGGAAATTTTTTTGTTCAATAGCATGGTAATTTTCTATTAAATGAAGGAGTCTTTGTTAACCTTACACGCTCCTCAGTATTCTATTCCCTAAGAATACGCTCCTATCCTAAATGACTTCTTGACCTTCAATGACCCACCTCTGACTTCACTCTCTCCCTCCCTCCTCCTGGACATCGTGCGCTGCCTACCATCCCCTCCATAACCGCTTTCTCCTTCAGCCTCACTATCGCTCACCAGAATGCCAATAACTTCAACCCACCACGACCTCCGTTTCATTCTGGGAGGGCACGGGTTCGAATACCGGCAGTGATAGATATTTTTCATTGATAAGCCTTAATACTTGAGTGCTTTGGTGGAGAGCATTTGAGTTCAGTACCCCGTCCGTCAGATGGGACGTTAAACTGTGGTTCTCTCTGTGCCTTTTGGTTAAGGTAGGCTAATGCCGACGCCGGGTTTATTTCCACCTTTCCTCCTTACCCTTCCATTCCCATCCTTGTACCTTTCTTCCCGGTCTGAATCGTCTCTATGTGCAGGTTTAGACTTCAAAACAGATGAGTTTGTATCTCGAGGTCTCTGAGTTTAAACGCGAGGTATGTGAATTAAAAATGCTAGTGGCAAAGTGCGAGTGTTTGATTAAATATAGTTTTATCTTGATATGGCGTGGTGAGGCTCATTAAGCTTATTGTATACAGAATGCAACATTAAATATACCCCACTGGAATCGTGTACTTCGCAAAATGCCCCTTTCTTAAAAGTCAAAGTTGTTATTCAAGACAACCCGAGGTGGTGTGAATTGGTGGATCCAATTAGATTTCGCTTTTGTGGAAGAATATGTTTTATAGAAAAACGATGGCTCCAATAATCCGCGCAAACAGCAGCAATAAGATTGTTATTAGCGGTTTCGGAGCACATTTTAGTTTTTAGGTCATTAACATGTATTACACTTGGAATTCGGTATATGTAATCCATCACAAAATTGTATTTGATTATGGAGCGGCTCGCCAAAAGCATTATCTTCTATATAATGAATGATCTCAAATTAACAAATCTTATTTTTTATGTCCTATTAGCTCGAGGTAAATACTTGTATAGTGGTAGCGACATATTGCTCGTGCCTCCTCCTTTGTCTTCATTTTCATTAGAAGAAAAACTTGGAAGGAATTGGATAAAACCGATCATTTGGGATTAGAGATGCCAAACTTCTGAGGTTTAGAGTAATTCAAAATAATTTTCCCTCCATTCTTGGAAAAATATAGAAGTTACCTCGTCGTGTTGATTTTTTACAGCTTAAATTCTTTGTCTGAATCGTAATCTACCTTCACTTTGCGAATTGACTTTTATCTCTCTAAGAAGCAGGGAGTCATGTCACCTCGAAATGTATACGCTTCTGCACGCACTGTTTTGGTGATGATAGTCTTAATGTGAAACTCCTAATACAGTGTAGCCAAATATAATCCACTTAAAACGAATCTTGCTGCTATATTTTTATCTTGAAAACACTCCTAAGAAATATTAAATTAGGTATTGTTATCCCTTAATCATAGATAAGGATAAATGAACTATAATGGATTTTTCATTCCTTCCTTTAGTTTCAAGTTTCATGTTTTATCTAT